>JAWDJD010000001.1:501305362-502505362 GCA_035047305.1 Bradypodion pumilum | reverse complement strand
AACACAAACTGGTGCACTAGGTCCATGACCCTGGGCGATTTGGAAGTCTGTGAGTTGACAATGTGGACAACGGCCGCATTGTCGCACCAGAAATGGACAACCGAGTTGGCCCACTCCTCGCCCCATAGCATCAAAGCCCCCAGGATAGGGAAAAATTCCAGATACGTGAGATCACGCAGGCGACCCGTGCCTGCCCAGGCTGGTGGCCACCCACCATAGGCCCACTTCCCATTGAAGTACATCCCATAACCCAGGGACCCTGAAGCATCAGACTGTATCTGAAAGCGAGGGGAAGCCAGGAGATCAGACCTCCAAAATGACACTCCATTGAACTCCCTCAGGAACTGGAGCCAGATAAACATATCTGCCCTGATACCCCGGGTGAGTCTAACCCTATGGTGGGGCCTAGATAAGCCTGCCATGGCGTCGCACAAGCGCCGAGCAAACGCCCTGCCCGGTGCGACCACCCTGCAAGCAAAATTGAGGTGACCGAGTAGCACCTGCAGTTCCCGCAGGGCCGCCTTGCATTTAGCAAGCAAGTCCGAGATAAGGGCCACAATCCTTGACACCTTATCCCCCGGTAACCTAGAAGCCTGTGCTACCGTGTCAATCTCCACCCCCAGAAATACTAGCTGAGTAGATGGGCTCTCAGTCTTTTCGGGCGCTAAAGGGACACGAGTTCCTCCATTAGCGTCTGAAATGTGTTGAGGAGACGTGTGCACATGTCCCAACCCCGTTCACCCCTGAATAAAAAATCATCCAGGTAATGGGCTACAGACCGGGACCCTGACCTGGGGACAAAAGCCCACTGTAGGAACGTGCTAAAACGCTCGAAAGCCGAGCATGATATAGAACAGCCAAAAGGCATGGCCTTATCAAAGTAATATTCACCCCGGAACTTGAAACCCAGCAACTCAAAATCGCCTGTGTGCACTGGCAAGAGGCGAAACGCCGACTTAATGTCGCACTTGGCCAACAGCGCACCCGATCCACATGAGCGCACCATGCGCAGCGCGTGGTCAAAAGATGTATACCTGACTGAGCAAAGGTCATCAGGGATAGCATCATTGACCGATCGGCTGGCTGGATAAGACAAATGATGAATCAGGCGAAACTCGCCCGGTGATTTTTTGAGTACCAAGCCCAAAGGTGACACCTTAAGATTGGGGAACGGGGGTGTAGGGAACGGGCCGGCAACCCTGCCCATATTGACCTCCTTAGTAATGCTGGCAGCAGCTACCTCCTCCCGCCCCCTAAGGGACAAAAGGTTGGGGGCATCCTGGGGGGACCTGTTGCCCACAAAAGGGATACGGAACCCCCATCTAAAACCTTGAAGAAGGTAAACCGCATCCTCCTCCCTCGGGTACAATGCGAGCCAACGCTCCAACATGTCCACATTAATTGGGGAGGGGGCCTTTTGGTGAACCAGCTCCCTCCGCGGCAGTTTTGCCAGCCCCCTGTCTGCCCCTTCCTCTGCCCCGCATCCCCCCAGGCCTGGGACAGGCAGAGGCCGCATGGGGGCCAGCGCAGGAGGGACACTCATGTCTGTACTTGCAGTTCTTCCTGTTGCAGGAACCATTGGACGAGAAAGTCCAGCACAGCAGGCGGGCTGGAACCCCCTGCCCCGCCACCTGGCGGGGAGCCTGTGCTGGGGCCACTCGCTGGACCGCATGGCCACAATGGTATCTTTCCCCGGGCGCAGGGCGCGTGGGAGTCATGTACAGCAGCCACAGCTGCTGGCAGGGCTCGTCCCACCTCATCTCCGGGTGCAGGGGAATCCGCATACGGAATTCCTCGTCGTAAGCCAACCACGACGGGCCCGGGAAGTCAACCATCGCCCGGTAAATGTTGTCCAAATACTGGACCATCGGAATCGCCAAATCAGGCCGGGCCCTGAGGTATACCGCCATGTAGATGAGGTAGGGCGGCAACCAATTGGCCCACGTACGTGGTGGCTTGCGATGACGCGCTTGCTCCTTATCCTTCTCATCTTGCCCCTCCCTCTCCTCCTTGGTGGGCTCTCTGTTAAGGAGGGAGAAGATGTCCACATACTCCCCCCGCCAGATCTTCTCTCTGGTGGCCTGTGCCAAATGGTCCCCCAGTGGCAAAGTATACCCTGCCGTCGGCAAAGCCGACACAGGCACGGTGGAAACTGCGGGCATCTGCGGAGGAGCCTGGACTAACCCGGTCACCCCTAGAAAATTCCCGACCGGGTAAGAAGGACCCCCTACCCCGGGGCCCAGGGTGATAGTTGAAGTCACCGGGTGGGGCGTCGGTGACTGGACCACCGCCCCGCCCGTGCGAGGCCAAGGCCATTGAAAAGCCCCCCCCAACGTGGCCATGTGTGTTTGTGCACTATTTTGGACCGCATACTCACACGCTGCGCCCCCATGGGCCGGCCCCACCGGGGGTTCCGACCCACTGGGAGCGTCGGAGCTCCCGACCGCCCTAGAGCTCGTTGACGGGGCTTGATCAGCACCGGCCTGTTGATTGGGGAGCTGCAGGGCAGTGGCCGAAGCCGGGCCACGCACCTCAGGCAGCTCAACCCGTCCCACCGCCTGCCGCTGCCCAGCAGACGATGGACCGACTGGCCCCACAAAAGGGGCCCCAGGGTGACAAACCCGGGCCAGGGATGCCTCAAGGGCCGCAACGCGGGCCAGGAGGGCCTCCACGCTGACATAGCCACCTAAACCAAGGGGGGGGGTAAAGGGCCAGCCGGCCCACTAACTACAGGCGTCGGCACAGGTCCCTGTACCCCGGGGCCGGAATAGGGCCACGATCCAAAGCCAGGGCCCGGTAGGGCCGGGGAAGAACCCTGCCATGGAAGGGGGCCACCCCACCCCCCAAGGCTGGAAGCCCCCGCATTAAGCTGCGCCCCAACAGAGGAAGGCCCAGCAGAATGGGTGACGCCAGCAGCAGCGGCCGCCGCTTGTGGGCCGGGAGCCGCGGCCCCTACTGTGCCCGCACGCGGACCCCCGGCCTCCGGCCAAGGGGGAATTAACCCCATCCCACCGGTCCCGGTGGGTTCGGGCAGAGGAGGCTGCTGGGGAGGCGCAGCCGCGGTCCTCCGACCCGGAGTGCGCCTCCGCGCGGAACGAGCCGCGTTCGCAGTCGCCTTCTTCTTCGAGGGCATTGCAGCTGGTCAATGGGAAGTCTAAAAGGAGAGAATCAGCAGCCAAGAGGCTCAGGTGGACAAGCGACGGAGGTAGGAGGGAAAAACTTCTCCGCTCCATCGCTTCGCAAAATGGCAGCTCGGCTGCCTCGTGGCCACCCCTTTTATAAGGGAGCTGGCCACGCCCCTAACTACCCGGATGCCTTTGTCCGGTGGGGGCGCGCAAAGAGCGCGGCGGCCATTTTGGCGCCGCACTTGCATTAGTGATCTTCTTCCCTGTCAAGGTTAGACTTTTTAAACTGCCTAAACAAGTCAACTTTTGGTGAATTCATTTCATAGTTCCTATCGCCTGAGAAAGGTGGAGGGCAAAAGAAGAAGGGGGTGGCCAAAAATGAGATGGATAAATGGTATTGTAGATGCAATGGGCACAGAGGTGGACAGACTGAGGAGGAGGATGGTGGAAGACAGAGGTGCCTGGAGGACCATGGTCCATAGGGTCACAAAGTGGTGGAATCGACTGAGCGACTGAACAACAGCAACAAACGCCTGAGAAAGATTAGCCAACACAACAAGGGTGCTGTTCCCGGGGTATGCCCAATTGTGGTTCAAAAATGCCACAGTCTTTCTGTGTACCATAGGACATTTGTGATAACAAGCAGAAAGGGGATCTTGTGAAGTGTGAGAGGTAGGACAGATGAAAGGTGATTGAAAAGGGAAGAAGTTTTCTGGAGTTTGGTCATTGTTGCCAGTGTGTGTGCCACAGGAAGGCTCAAGATTTGCAGTGCGGAGGTTCCTTGCCTAGTTTCAAATGGCCATGATAAATCAGCGGCAATATGTCAAAAGCCAAGTACAGTAGAACCTCAGTTAACAATTCTACTGTGTTCTCCGGGACCTTTTGTACTACGAAAAAATTGTAAATGCAATTTCCCATAGGAAAGCATTGAAGGCCAAAATTTGTTAACCAAAATGCAGTTTCCCATAGGACTGTATTGAAAACCAATAAGAACATAAGAACATAAGAACAGCCTTGCTGGAACAGGCCGCAGCCCATTCAGTCCAGCATTCTGTCTCACACAGTGGCTCACCATTTCCTTCAGGGTATTCCCAAGCAGATGCCTTCACCTGCTTAGGATTCCCTGGAAATGATATTGAGAGATATCCTGCCTATCTCTCCAACCCGGAGGTTGTCCTTAAGTATCCATAATTATAGCCATTGGTACTCTTGTCCTCCATGAACTTGTCTAATCCTTTCTTAAAGCTGTCAAGACTGACAGCTGTCACCACTTCTTCTGGCAGGGAGTTCCATAGACCAGTAATCCTCTGGGTGAAAAAGTACTTTCTTTTATTTGTTTGAGAACTAGTACCCAAAGGTTTCATGGAGTGTCCCCTAGTTCTAGTGTTATGCGATAGGGAAAACAGTTTTTCCTTATCTACTTTGTCCACACCGTGCATGATTTTATAAACTTCAATCAGGTCACCTCTTAGACGTTGTCGTTCAAGAGTGAAGAGGCCCAACCGTTGCAGCCTCAGATGGTAAGGAAGGTGTTCCAGTCCCCTAATCATTCTGGTTGCCCTCCTCTGCACTTTTTCTAGCTCCATAATATCCTTCTGGAGGTATGGCGACCAGAACTGTACACAGTATTCCAGATGGGGCCTCACCATAGATTTATAAAGAGGCAAAATGACACTTGCTGACTTATTTTCTATACCCTTCCTAATGATCCCTAGCATTGAGTTTGCTTTTTTCACTGCTGAGGCATACTGGGTTGACACCTTCATTGAGTTGTCCACCAGGACACCAAGGTCCCTTTCCTGGTTTGTCGCAGAGAGTTCAGACCCCATCAGTTTATAAATGTCATTGGGGTTCTTTGCCCCAACATGCATCACTCTGCACTTACTAATGTTGAAACTCATTTGCCACTGTTTTGCCCACTCCCCCAGTGTCGAGAGATCCCTCTGGAGCTCCTCACAATCTCTCATAGTTTTCACTACCCTGTATAATTTAGTGTAGTCAGCAAATTTGGCTACCTTGCTTTTTACTCCTACCTCTAGATCATTTATGAAGAGGTTGAAAAGCAGGGGTCCCAGTACTGAACCTTGGGGGACCCCACTCTTTACTTCCCTCCACTTGGAGAAGTGTCCATTTAGCGCTACCCTCTGTTTCCTGTCCCTTAGCCAGTTGCTGATCCAGGACAAGACCTGCCCCTTTATTCCATGACTGGTAAGTTTATTCAACAGCCTTTGGTGTGGGACCTTGTCAAAAGCCTTCTGAAAGTCCAGATAAACAATGTCAACTGGATCCCCCTTATCCACATGCTTGTTGACACTCTCAAAAAATTCCAACAGATTAGTGAGGCATGATTTGCCCTTGCAAAAGCCATGTTGGCTCTCCTTTAGCAGCGCCTTCTCTTCTATGTGCCTATTAATTCTATCTTTTAGGATGGTTTCCATCACTTTACCTGGGACACATGTCAAACTGACAGGTTGGTAATTTCCTGGATCACCCCTGGATCCTTTTTGAAAATTGGTGTTACATTCGCTACCTTCCAGTCATCAGACACAAAGCCTGATTTGAGGGAAAGATTATATATTTTGGCTAGGAGATCAGCAATTTCATCTTTAAGTTCCCTGAGAACTCGTGGATGGATGCCATCTGGTCCTGGTGATTTGTTAGTGTTTAGTTTAACAAGACATGCAAGGACCTCCTCCCTGGTTATTTCTATCTGGCTTAATTCTTCGGTTTCCCTCCCTACGAAGATAGGCTCTGTTTTGGGCATGTGGCCTCTGTCTTCTTCAGTGAATACTGAAGCAAAGAATTCATTGAGTCTCTCTGCAATCTCTGTTTCCTCTTTAATAACCCCTTGCCTTCCATTGTCATCTAATGGTCCAATGGCCTTCCTAGTTGGGTTCTTACTTCTAATGTACTTAAAGAAGTCTTTGTTATTTCTCTGAGTATTTTTAGCTATACACTCCTCAAAGTCTTGCTTTGCTTTCCTGATTGTTGCCTTGCATTTGTTCTGCCAGAATTTATGTTTCTGCCTGCTGTCCTCATTTGGACAAGCCTTCCATCTTCTAAATGAGCTTTTCTTGCTCTTGATCACTTCCTGAACAGCTCCTGTAAGCCACATTGGAGTCCTCTTGGACCTGGCAGTGCCCTTTTTCCTTTTGGGTATGCATTCCAATTGAGCCTCTGTTATTGTTTTTGTAAACAGCCTCCATGCCTCTTGGAGTGTTTGGACTCTCTCAATTTTCCCTTTCAGCTTCTTTTTTACTAGTTTCCTCAACTTTGGGAAATTTCCTTTTTGAAAATTTAAGGTCTCTGTGTTAGATTTTATCAGTGACTTGCGGTCTATGATCAAGTTAAACATAATTGAGTTGTGGTCACTGTTCCCTATTGGATCAGTCACATTAACATCTTGCACCAGATCCTGAGTATTACTCAGGATCAAGTCAAGGATTCTTGTACCTCTAGTTGGGTCTTCAACCATCTGTCCCAGGGAACAATCATTTAGCATATCTAGGAACTTTATCTCTTTATCATGTGCTGAACAACAGTTCACCCAGTCTATGTGAGGGTAATTGAAGTCCCCCATTATAACCAGGCTTCCCTTCTTGGATGCCTCCTTTACAACATTCTCCAACTGCCAGTCTCCCTCAAGAGTTTGGGTCAGAGGCCGATAGTATATGCCTACTGTTAGACCATCCTTGTGGCCTGGTACTCTTACCCACAGAGCTTCTAATGGTGACTCCAAATCACCTAGATATTCCAATTCATACGATTTTATCACTTCTTTGACATACAAGGCCACACCACCTCCCATTTGCCCCTTCCTATCCTTCCTGTACAGTTTGTAGCCTGGGATAACTGTATCCCATTGGTTATCATCCGTCCACCAGGTTTCAGTGATACCAATAATATCAATATTCTTATCTATTGCTAAGTATTCCAGCTCCCCTATTTTGTTCCGGAGGCTTCTGGCATTTGTATACAAGCATTTATATATGCTTTTCTGACACAGTCTTTTGTGTCCAGTTGCATTGTTAGACTGCCTCTTGCATCCTTCTGCTAGAATGCTAGTGACTAGCTCCTTGCTCTGCTCAGTAATTTTTGCATCCTCCTCACTACCCAAGTACACACTTTCCCGAACCGGATGCTGCCCAGCTCCTGTCGGCTTTCCCCCAGTTATCAGTTTAAAAGCTGCTCTGCAGCCTTTCTGATGTTGAGTGCCAGCAATCTGGTCCCATCATGGTTCAAATGCAACCCATCCCTCCTGAACAGATTTGGCTTGTCCCAAAATGTTCTCCAGTTCCTGACAAATCTGAAACCCTCCTCTCGACACCACCGCCTCATCCACGCATTGAGGCTTCTGAGCTCTGCCTGCCTGGTAGGTCCTGCACAAGGGACAGGCAGCACTTCTGAAAATGCTACCTTGGAAGACCGGGACTTCAATCTTCTTCCTAACAACCTAAATTTGGCTTCCAGGACAGACCGCTTGGCCTTTCCAACATCATTGGTACCAACGTGTACCATGACAACTGGCTTGTTCCCAGTTCTCTCTAACAATCTATCTAGATTTCTTGTGATGTCTGCAACTTTTGCACCTGGCAGGCAAGTCACCATACGGTTATCATGTGCATCACAAATCCATTTCTCTGTATTTCTAATTATTGAATCGCCTAGTACAAGGAGCCTCTGCAATCTGTTCATCTACATGCACCTCATCAACCATATTAAGGGAGAGAACCTCAGTTTGTTCCTGTTGTTTATCTTCCTGGATCTCATCAAGTGTGATGAAGGAGAGATCATCAGGTGGAACCAGTTGTTCCTCTGTGTGTTCCTCATCAGGTGTGATGAGGGAAAGAGCCTCAAATTTATTCTGTAATTTCAGACTCTCAGAGTGATCCCCTACTCTTCTCCTCCTTTGAGTCACATTCCTCCAAACATCTCCCTCCTGAGTTAGTGAAGGGCCTTCTCCCTCAGAACTGTGCCCTGTCTCTTTTTTGTCCAGCATAGTCTGCTCCGCTCTGCCAAGAACAGCTAAAGCTCCTTAATTTGTTGATGGTTAGATATGCGGGCCTCTAGCTGCTGGACCTTCTCTTCTAGTAGTGCAACCAGCTTGCACTTGCTGCAAGTGTAGTTCTCCATATGCTTTGGCAAGAACACAAACATGGCACAAGTATTGCAGGTAACTACAACTGTTCCCTCAGAATCCATTTTAACAAGTGCAGTATTCTGGGCCTCAAAAATCCATTCTGCAATTTTTTTTTGTGGATTTCCTTTTGTTCTGTGATTTTTGTGTTAACCAAGCCATTTTTTTAAAGCAAGGTTCCACTGTACGAAGGCAGGTAGCTCAAGAGAGAGACACATGAAGAGAGGTCCCTCATGCCATTTAGACACACATACACACCTTTTTGCTGCACCAGTGGACCCTGAATTCAAAACTACCTCACACACAGAAATCAGACATTCTTGTCACACACCCAAAGATACATCTCCCCACCTGCAAACCTAAGAAAAACACAGCAATTCTCTGACATTTCCCTCAGAACATCAGCCCACATCAACCATTTCTCCCAGACAGCACAACTTCAAGTGCCAACCCCGAGATTAGTAAGAAAGGATGTGACTCAGAGAGGAGCCTTCTCAGTGGCAACACCAACTTAGTGGAACTCTGCTAGTCATGCTGTGCCAGGTTCCAGTTCTAACTATTAAAAAAAAACAACTAAAATCGTTCCTCCTTAAAAAGGAAATACTACCAATGACCGAGTAATAGGTTTTGACTAACCTTTACTGTCGCCAATGTGTTTTTTCTTGTTGGACTTTTTTTTAAATTGGGGAGCATCATATTTGTTTTTTGTTATTTATCAATTTATTCGGTTTGTGTTTTCTTTATGTTTAATTTCTTATTGTAAAGATTTTTTTAATATGTTGCACAGAGTGAGAAAATATCCCAGATGGGTAGGATATAAATGCAATAAATAAATGCTCTGAGACCCAGCTATCATACAGGTGTAAGGATAACACCCCCAGGTTATCCACTATCACAGGACTCATTCCACCTTCCAGAGACCTGCACCCATTCCAGAAGCCCACATAAACCTTTGTGCTGCTTCTGTGTACCTGTGTACCATAAAGACATCTTTGAGAGGTTTCAATCACTGAGTTTTTATGCTTACAAACTGGTCAGATCAGGTAGGACATGCAGTGTGAATTAACTTAATGGTAGAATTACCAAATAATACAATAAAGGAACTGGAAATTCTCCCATCAGCTTCAGCTCTAAAAAAAATAGTACAACTTCTTTTGGTTACAATCAGATTTATTTAAAAGGGGAAAAAAGAAAAGTTCAAATTAGGCAGAAAATAGAAAAAAGGAACATTTTAACTTGCCCGTTTCCTAGAATAAAATAAGAAAAGCATTTCTAGCTATATTTCTTTGGCCTGGCCTAGCCTGCTAACACATTTGACTACATTTTGCTATTGTTTACTCACAAGCACGCATCGTGGCAAAGCGATCTTAAGTCATCGCAAAATCATGGCGTTTCACCCCCACATTCCAATACAGTAATACCTCATACAAAGTCCGCTTCATACAACATTGGATTCATACAACATCGCCTGATTCCTTGAAAAAAGTTGCCTCATACAAAGTCGTGCGACTTTGTATGAGGCATTGGAGGTTTTCCCAGGTTACATTGTGCCTGGGCAGTATAAAAGGCAGGACACATGCGTGCATTGCTCTTGTGGGTTTTGCATGAGGCAAAGAGTGTTTAGGAGTGGTTTTAAGCACGATTTTGGATTTTTTGGATTTTTTCATCAGAATTTTTAGAAGCATTCCTGGGATTTTTGCAGCATTCTTCAGGTTCTTGGACAATCAGGGTTGTTTGACATGTTTTTGTAATGTTTTTAGCCTTTAGACAATGATTTCTTAAATTTCTGTCAGTTTCCTGTCTGTTTCCTTGATTTTGCCCTGAAGTCTGTGCTGTTACAGTACAATGTATCTCTATGAAAACGACGTTGTACGAGGCATCGCGGCAAGGATTTGGATGTTGTATGAGGCATCACGGATAGGATTTTGCATGCCTCATACAAAGTCCAAATCCGTATAAAGTCCAAACTTGTGGAACCAAGTTTGGACATTGTATGAGGTATCACTGTATAACCAAACCCATTTTTCTTGACTCATCCCTCCTCTTCCTCGATTTTAACCAATTAAAGTACAGCATACAATGTCCATCGTTCTAAGTTCTGTTCGCATAGTTTTCAGCCTGTTATGACTAAATTCAAAAATAAACTAACCAGAACCTACCTTGAAGGTTGTTTCCCAGGCTACTCTAGCTCTGCCCAGTGCAAAATGAACATATGTTTGTTGTGTAAATAAGGTTGAAATGTTACTCTGGGATTTTTTTGTGCTGAGAATGTACAACATGTAAAAGTTACTTTTTTGGACTTCAACTCCCAGACACCCCCAGTCAGTATATAACAGTGCTTGCTAAGGAATTCTGGGACTTGTGATCCAATGTTTCCATGCTCTGTGAGAACATGGTGCATTGATCAGCATATTCTAACTCTCAAAACATACTGAGTTTTCCCAGCTCTTATGTTACACAGAAATTAAAAACAGCATCTTCCACATATAATGTAATGTTCAGAATGCTGTTCCAGGCATTTTCTTCTCCATTCATATGTTACATCATTCCCTTTTATTTGGTTTCCTTAAAATGGGAGTTAAGTGTTTCAGTAATTCAGAGAAGGGGAGAGAAGAGGTAATTATTTGAATTTTACTCATCGTTTAAATGAATGCTTGCTTGCACTTCCATAACAGCAATAGAAATGGCCCTCTTAACTACTCCAGTATGACAACTGAGTTTTTTGGGTTGTTATTGTTGTAGTAGAAAAATGAGTTAATAATGCACAAAAATGGTGGGTGGGAATTTGAATTGTATTTGCATAATGTAGCAATCACACTATCTGTTTAATGGTTTTTTCCTCAGTCTCTCCAGTCTCCTTTATTCATTTTCTTATACTATGCCTTTTGTGTTGACCCTTTATGACATCAAATCAAATCAAATTCTTTATTACGGCCAATGGCCAGTTACAGTATCCCTTTATGACATATTTTCTTCAAGCTATAAAGCTACATAAGGCAACAAAATATTATAACTTTGTCTCACCTGTTCCAAACAAAAATAGAAAAACGAGACTGCCTATGTGGGCATAGAGTCTGCTGTTTGGGACAGGTTGGGGGTTAGGGTGAATTGGTCCAATTGTCTGCACACATTGGTCAGACCAATCCACCCCAGGGTCACTCTCCAGCCGATCGTAGATGAGATGTGGCTTTTATCCCCATGCTCTTGTGATGCAGTGGCTAAGAGCCAAAACTTTGCTCATGATCTGAGTTCAATCCCAATAAATTTAAAGTTGACTCAGCCTTCCATCTTTCCAAGGCTGGTAAAATGAGTACCCAGTTTGTTGGAAACAAAATGCTAATTATTATTATTATAGTTTATAGTTTAATTATAGTTTATTATAGTTTAATTTGTATACTGCTTTTCTCAACCCTGTGGGTGACTCAAAGCAGTTCAACAACAAACTAAATCTATACCTATAAATCCAAGGGTTAACGGTTGGAACTTGCTATACGTTTCTGCACCCGTCCATCCTATCCCGTATCGAGCCTCCTGCACTCACCCAATCCCGGTACGGAGGTTACTGCAGGGTTGAGAAACGTGCCAGTGGGGCAAGAGCCCCACGAACGCGAACAAAGGGAAACAACTTCAATTCCCAATGTTCTCTGCACCTCAATGAGCCTCAGCCAATCAGGCTGAGAGGCGCGAGCAAAAAGAACATTGGGAAACACGGTGCGGCCAATTAAAATCGAGCCGTAGGAAAAAACCGCTGCATGAACGCAAACCAGAAATGCAAAACTACAAGTCCCAGTGTCCTGCATGCCATGAGCACACAGAATGCTGAGAAAGTTGACGCACGAAAAATAAAATTACAAAACGCAATGGGAGCACAGGTCCTCCGTAGGCGGACGCAGCGCCTCACAGCCTCACAAAACAAACACCCACAAAACTGCACCACAAGACACCCGCCTGCCTTCTTTCCTGGAGCAACGGGGAGAAGAGGGACTCCCTTTCCTCCACGCTACCCCGCCGAAGACATGGCGAGACCACCGCCGGCCTCAAGGAAAGTTGAACCGGGGTGGAAACCCCCCCCCAAAAAAACAGGCAGCAGTTCGTCAGGGGAAGCACCCTCCCTGACGGATAACTGGCTGATGCCTTTGTACTTCTGAATACAAAAGCAGCACCCAGCAATCAGGAAGGAAAAGCACCACCCCTTACGGATCGCTGCCTGCTCATCTCTGGTTAGGTAAGGCAGGAGAAAAAGGAGACAGAGGAGAGAACCATCATCAGGCAGAGATAGCTCTTCTCTGCCTCCTCCTTCTCCTCCGACCTACCTAATGAACATTCCCGGGAGAAGAATGGGCTGACTGCCTCCTCTTCCTTTCCCCCAGTGCTGCATCGAAACCAAAATTTGAAGCAGCAAAGGGGAAAAGAGGAACCGACAGGCAGCCTGTTCTTCACGCTAAAGTAAACACCAAAAACAAACACCAAAATTAATAAAAAATAATAAAACAAAAATAAATCAATAACTACAACACAAAAAAACCACAAATTACAAAAACAAACAACAACGAATTACACAAATAAACAAGAATGAAATAAGAAAAATTAAACAAAACCAGTAATAACCAAACCAATTAAACAAACCTAAAACACAACAAAAACAAAAATGAACAAACAGAAACACCTCCCAGCCCACCACCACACAAACAAAACAAAGAAAAACCCCAGAAGAAAGAAAACCAGACAACTCACCAGCACGTCCTCCCTCCACGACAACCAGAACAGAAATGAAGAAACAAAGACTACTTGCCGGAAGAAGCCCCACCTAGAGGCCAGGAGAGAAAAAACATGTGAAACTAAAACAAAACCACTAACAGCCCCACCTGCAGGGCAGAATAGTAAAAACAACTCAAGAAAACACAACAGCCCCACCTAGAGGCCACAAGAGTAAAAACAAGTCAAAACATAACAATAAATCAAAAGTGTACACAAATAACAAACATATGTTAAATAAATAAAATAAAAAGATTTATAACATCCTGTGTTGAGTTTTAACTCAATTAAAAACCCAAAACATCTAAACACAGTTTAAAAACATGGAATGTAAAAGACATGTACTTTCACATTTTTAAAAATATTACCTACGGTACAACTATTAACAAAAAAAACACTAAAACATTATTTGGTTAAATAAAACAATTTGAAACAATTATATCATCCTTTGTTTTTTTTTAACCCACAAAAAAACCCAAAAAGCTGATCACAGTTTGTAACAGCCCGGCAACGCCGGG
Source organism: Bradypodion pumilum (assembly GCA_035047305.1). Classification (NCBI taxonomy): domain Eukaryota; kingdom Metazoa; phylum Chordata; class Lepidosauria; order Squamata; family Chamaeleonidae; genus Bradypodion; species Bradypodion pumilum. The sequence goes on along the minus strand of JAWDJD010000001.1, from coordinate 502,491,827 downwards.
AAAACTATGCTAGTACATAATAAGATACAAAATTCCAAAAATACAAAAAATAGAATACAGCAACAAAATAATAATAAGCCACTAATTACAGTTCTATAGTATCAATCAACACAGTAATACAAAATATACAATGTATCAGCACAGTACCAATACAAATACAATGTAGCAATACAGCAAGCACAGTAGAAAATACAATGGAAAAACAGTAACAGTAATAACAACCCACGACTCACTCCAGCCCCATACAAGTCCACAGATGAAAAGTGGTGGCTGCACAAGTCCTGGCCGGAGGCAGCGCCTGGGACGCCGGCGATGGTGAGCTGGCTCAGCATCCCTGGCCAGATGCGGTGCCTGGGGCACAAGCGATGGTGAGCTGGCTTGGTGTCCATCTTTGCGGGGGCCTCCCCACCCTGCTGGAAAAGCCATGGCCGCAGCGCAGCTGTTCGTGTTTCCTCACAGCCGAAGGAGCTGGGGAAATAGACCGAAGTCTCTGCGGCATCTGTGGTGTGGTCTTTATAGCCACGGAGCCGCAGTGCAGCTGTTCGTATTTCCCCACAGCCAAAGGGGCTGCGGAACCACCCTACCTTGAAAGCTCTATTTGTGTCACTATAAGTTGGTTCCAACTTGAACCAAGGGCTCAAAAGCTGAGCATTAAGAAGAGTTGGTCCACTTGGGCATCCAACATGTCCAGATGCCACAAAAAAGCAAACCATCCTGTCTCACTGACCCACACACCAGGACAAACCTAATGCCCATCTAGACAGGCATAGATAGAGCAATGATCTGATTTGGTATAAAGTACCTTTCTATGTTGTCCCAGCTCTAGAACCTTTTATATCTTTTTTTAACACAAGGCATTGGTGTTAATTTTTAGAGAACACAAAGCATAACATCAGTGTGGGTTCCAAAAACTATTACTACCACACTGTGGGCATGGTATGGTGGGTGTGGCCAGGGGGAAAGCCCTGCATTGCACCTGAATTAGGACTACTTTATTTCAAAACTTAAATGAGCGGGGCCAGCCAGAATTTCTGCTACCGGTTCTGGCGAACTGGTGCGAACCTACTGATGCCCACCACTGCATAACATATACTATATGTGCACAAGCATCCTTGATTTAGAAAGTTGTTTGGCAACAAATTAATCATCCAGGAGTATGCTAAGAAAAGCTTGAGTTCCCTCTGGTTTTATTCCAGCTTTCATAACTACTGTATGTGTGTGTGTACATGTATGTGTGTATATAAAACTTCTTTTCAACTGTTTCCTCTCATTCCACCTCCCTAACTAATCACATCTGGGCAATTTTATATAGCAATCCCTAAACACATTGGCAAATGTGTAATGCCACAATATTTGTTGCATCTACCCTTTGGATGTGATGCATCAGCTTGCAAGAGAAGTTTATTTTGCAACCATTTGCAATAGGACGAGGCATTGCAGCAGGTATGAATAATAACAGGGTATTTTGTTAGTTGTAAAAAGCTACAATGTTAGTACTCTGTTAGGCTGGTCAATTATTGTGTGCCTGTATACCTGATGTGTGTATAAATTGACGCCATGAAACCTCACTCTTATGTCTGATGAAGTGGATTTGCTTCACTGAAAGCTCATATTTAAATACAGCAGGAGTTAGTCTTTAAGGTGCCACAACTTTTTTGGCTCCCCCCCCCCCCTGTTCTGCTTTGTTTAATCTCAGATATGCTTGCACAGACTAAGACGGCTACCACTTCAAGTACCTAAACACACTGTTTATTCCTCAGTCAGCAGAATGTGTCCTAGGATGAACAGCAACTGAAAACTATTATACCTTCATTTGCAGCTGTAAATAGTTCAAGCTGAATAGTGGGGTTGCATTGGACAGAGACAAACTATTTTTATTTCAAAATGAAAATATGTGGAAAGGTTAGGTAACTGTTAACTGTCATTCAGAAGGGGAGGAAATATTGTTTTGCAGGGTAAATTCATTCCTGCTTACTGAAGGAACTTATGAGCTTTCCCACTTCTAAAAAGAATGTAAATGGAGAGGCAAACTGAGCAATTCCACACACGAATGCTGATGCTTGGGACTTTAGTGTGTTGATCTAAAATAAAAGGGCAACCTATTAAAACCAAGCAGTTCTTGATTTGTGTAGTTATGGTTTAAGAATGCACAGCATTTGAATAAACCAGGTGTTCCCAACCTTTTCAAGCTGGGGGCTTGAACACTCAGTCAGCTTCAGGGGGTGGATGGCCAATTTGCCCTGCATGCATTATGGGGGTGGCCGATTTGTCCCAACAGCTTCAAATGGATGGGCATTTGAGAAACAAAATGGCCAAAACAAAATGACTTGGAGGGGTGGGGGGCACATGAAATGGCACCATGGGCTGGATCCGGCCCACAGGCCTTAGTTTGGGAACCTCTGGGATAAACACTGGAATAGGCTGCAGAACTATGTGTTCTGCCAGGATCAACATACCACCTATAGGGAAAGGAAAATCAGAAGGCATGTGATACTATTTACTGCTGAAGTGAATTGACAGTCTTCTAAACTGTCAGGGTAGTAAACTTCTCAGATTATTGCGGAGAGACAGATAAAGAGAAAATCTGCTCTAATTACATATTGTGTATTTAAGATCTCCCTGAAGGTGCTACTGCATGATTTACTTTTTTAAAAGTACCTGAAAATTTATTTTAACTTCTCATGAAATACATCATTTTAAAAATAAAAACATTATAGCTTTAAGTAATCTTTAGCTTTAAAACACATTTTAAATGACACAAACATAGAAAATTAATTGCTCACCTAGGCAGGCCAGTTTGAAACCATGAAGGAAAATCCATGCTATCTGTGTTGTTAATATTTGGTGGATGAATGGCAGACCTTTCTGTGGTCATATGGCCGGCATGACTAGATGCAGGATCACATGGAATGCTGTTACCATTCCTGCCAAAGTGGTACCTATTTATCTACTTGCAATTTCTTACTTTCATTTCCTAGGTTGGCAGGAGGTGGGACAGATGACTGGAGCTCACTTCATCAAGCAGCACCCGGGTCTCAAACTGCTGACCTGCCAAACTTCTGGTCATCAAACTCAGCATCATAACCACTAAGCCACTGTAGCCCTGATCACATCTACAGGCATCCATAAAATATATTCTGACCATAGAACACATTTTTGTCATGTCACCATCTTGTATCCTATTCACACCAAGCTGGCAGACGTTCCTCCACCTCTTGTGGTATAAGAACATGCCCCAAACCACTACATCCCTCCTTATTTCCCTATATATTCCCCTTCTTCCTATACCTGTTCTTCCCATTGTTATGCTTGACAGAGGTTGCACCTTCAACAGAGACTTCCAGAAGGTTTAGTCCATTCATTTTCCTGTTTGGTTGCAGTGTCGGCTTTTCTGAGTAATAAGCAATCCACTGACTGAAATAAAAGGTTATTATATTATATCTCCTTGCAATAGATTGTACTGCCTTAATGTTATCTTACTTTTTCACGATTCTTCTCAGCTGAGTAGATAATTTATTGTATTTTTTAAAAAACCAGCCCTTTCTGAATTCTTTTTTATCTTCTGTCGTGACAGGAGACATGCCTTCATTTTGTCTCAAGACTGGCCTTCATGTTTTTCTAAATAGTCATCAAAATGTAGATGGCTGCTTCATTATGATATTCCAGTTTCCACACGGTTATTATTGGATTTTTGATTCAACTCTAGCCCCAAGCATTTCCCTGCCTACTGGCAAATCCAACATCCCAGAAAGCAAATGAACCACATGAGTGGAAAGCAATATGTTTCGAGTAGGAATGTAGACAGTTGGTGTTGACATTACTCTCTGGGGGTCAAGATCCAATTTATCTCTCAGTGCACATACGGGCCTCAGACCACAGAGGGAGATTAACAAGCACAGTAGAAAAATGCACAGTGATTTATCACAGTAGCAAAACATGGCAAAAGTACGGGGATTTTAGGTGGCCGAAGTCGCAAAACAACAGGAGAAACAAATTGTTTGGTCTCCTCTGTCTGGAATGAAAGAATGTGATGCAGATAAGTAGAAAGTCATAACTCTCCGATGGGGTAACATATGCAAATGATTGTCATTTTGTGTTCAGACCAAAATTCAATTTACTCTTCACTTTTCCTATCAGGGTATGGCAGCAGGTTTCCATTAGGGATTTTGTACTACCTTTTCAACATAATTCTTTTTGTGACAGGAAGTGCATTTCAAAAATCAGGCTATAAACTATGGAAAACAAAGCCTGGGGTGATGTTGGTCTCAGTCAGCTGGGAGTAAATGGATGGTTCCATCACACAAGAGTTGTTGAAAGGCGTCACTGTTAATTAGTTTGGAGTAGTTGTTATATTGCGGGAGGGGGGGTGGGTGTAGGCTTGAGGTTGATACATTGAAGAAACCTAAGGTCATAAACATTTCTTTAAACAGATAGGTTGGTTATGAACTCTGGTCCCCACCCCCACCCACTGCCATCCTATAGTTATCTACAGTAAAATATACCATGGTGCTTTATTTAATAATAATAATAATAATAATAATAATAATAATAATAATAATAATAATAATAATAATAATAATAATAATAATAATAATAATAATAATAATAATAATAATAATAATAATAATAATAATAATAATAATAATAATAATAATAATAATAATAATAATAATAATAATAATAATAATAATAATAATAATAATAATAAATTTGCAATTAAAGCTGCAAGGTGCATCTCCATTGTTATCATAAATGCTAAACAGTAAGTGTGACTAAGTAAGTTGTTGTTGTTAATGTGCATTCAAGTCACCTCCTGTGGATGACAACATTATAATGCAGGGGTCGGCAACCTTTTTAATTCAGGGGCTGGGTTACACTCCCTCAGACAGCTGAAGGGGCTGGACTGGTGACCCCCTGCTGCAAACGCTGCCGTAAACACATCCAAAGCTGCTGTAAATGCATCCACAACTGCTGTAAATGTATCCATGGCTACAGTAAATGCATCAGCAGCAGTTGGAGCGAGGGTAGGGGCCGGATTATTTGGCATCATGGATTGAATCCGGCCTGTGGGCCATAGGTTGCCGACCCCTGTTATAATATGTGAGCTCCTACATGCCTTGTCTTCAACAGGCCTTCTCAGCTCTTGTAAACTCAGAGCTGTGGGTTCCTTTATAGATCAAGTGATCTCATCGCCAGTTTTCTCTTTCCCCACTGCCTTCCACTTCCCCCAAGCATTATTTTCTTTTCCAGCAAGTCTTGTCTTCTCATGATGCACCCAAAGTATGATATCCTTAGTTGTAAGTATGATATCCTTAATTTCAGAGAGAGTTCCAGAGACACTGGTGACTCATCAATTTCTGAGAAAACCCTGGGAAGGGTCACCACAGGTCAGTATTGACTTGACAGTTTTGAGAACATAATCAGCAATGGCCATGCTGACTTTGGGATTCTGGGATCTGTTGTCCACATAGCAACTTCCTCAAGCTTGTTCTTTGCCACCCCCCTTCCCATCTTTTGAAGATTTTTCCCAGCTGCTTCTCTACCCATTTGATTTTACCAAAGTTACAGTATACCCACCTTTTATGTGTGTTCAGTTCAGTTTAACACTGTTGCTGGATCTATAGTATAACTTTATGTTTGTCTTAATAGGTAACCCTTTCAGAATCTATTTCTGGCACAGTGAGCTACTTTGTGAATTGAGAGGCAAAAGATGTGATGTTCCAAGCAAACAAAGATGTGCCAAATGGGCAGTCATAGCACAAAAGCTGAGGAATTAGTGTCCTGGTGGCAATATCGTAAATGACAGAAATATTGATAGAAACTGACATGTAAAAGTTGTCACTGTCTCTCTGATTCCTGCTGTGCAATATTTCCTGAAAATATAATCAAGGACTGTTTTCATAGCACTCTTGGTCTGAGAAGGAGCATAATAAAACATAAGATCAAGTAACCTGGTGTTTTCCATACTTTAATTCTCATAAGCCACAATTGGTACACCTAATTATGGATCTGTAGTTCAAAAACATCTTGAAGACTGGAAATTTAGTACTGGTAGACTAGTACCATAATGACTATGAACCAGACACAGATTCTTGACCTGTTCCTTTCCTGGCCAGGTGAAATCCAGTGGCATAGTCAGTTCAGTCTATGGTCAGAAAGAGGGAGACCAACAATTCCCTTCATGGTACAAAAGGCAAAGTCAAAGACACTGCGGAAATCAAAGCCAGGTCCTACCAGGCAGTGTGGCAGTTCCAAGCAGGGAAAGTCACAGTCAAATTAGTAAAAGGAGCCCAGAGTCGTCTTCTTTTTTCATGTCCTGATCAAACCCTGGACTGCCAAAATGAAGCCACTTTCTTGGCTTTGTTGTTGGTCAAACTTAAGTACTCATCAGTGCATGTCTCTGGCAGTAATTGGCAGGTGAATAAATGATCGGGATTCTGTATCTCTCCAGATCCACACTGTATGTTGCTGTCTGCTAGCAGCCCCAACTTGAGCATGTTTGTCTTACATTTAGGGACTCCAGCTCTCATCCTATTCAGGGTCCTCCATGTGATGTAGGGGAGGTTGAGTCCCTCAGCTATATCTTCCTTTAATGTCATTCCTTGTCCAGTGATCTCCTTCCTCCATCTTCTAATTTGATTTTGTTCTTGCATACGCTCAAGAATGTTTGTTCTTGCCATAAGGCTCTTTCTGGATCTGAGCCACTGGACTTGAGGCTCATATCCATCCATTCAGATGATATCGAGGGTCAGTCTCTTGCTTAGTTACCTTCTCTTCTCCAGTTATGTCCAGGTCTTGATGGCTTCCACTATTCCCAGCTTTCTGACATAACTATGCCTCGTTACCCTCATCCTCTCCTCCTTGGGCCTGCTGTCCCTGCTGTGCACTCACCTGAAACCCGGGGGGCTGCAATGCCCCTCTGGCCTTGAGAGGGGCATGTGGCAATGGCAGGCAACCTGCCCAGGGTGCTTGCAGCAACCCTTTAAAGACAATCCACACCTTTTCATTAGCCACGCAGTCAAAGGCTTTATGGTAACCTATGGTGGTTTAGTGGTTAAAATGCTGAACTTGATGACCAGAAGGTTGGCAGCTCAGCAGTTTGAGACCTGAGTGCTGCACTAACGAAGGAGCTGCCATTGTCTGTCCCAACTCCTACCAACCTAGCAAGTAGCTAAATAGGTACCACTTCAGCAGGAAAGGTAACAGCATTCCGTGTGCTCTAACATCTAGTCATGCCTGCCACATGACCACAGAAATGTCTGCAGATGCAGACAGTGCTGGCTCTCTGACTGAAAATAGAGATGAGCACTGCCCTCTAGAGTCGGACGTGACTGGTTTTCAAGCAAGGGAGACCTTCGCCATTACTATAACTGACAGTCTTCTGAAAATCATTGGTATGTTCAGTTCCCAGGATCTATATTCAGCTTCCCTTTTCTGAACTGAACACCTGCCATCTCTTGCTCTCTGTATAGTGAAAGTATTTACTGTAAAATCTTGAATATCACTTGAGCGAATAAATCTTGAGCAAATCAGGAGCAAACAAATACATCTAGGTTGAGGGCTGTCACCTTTAACTGGGCACAATGCACTGGACCTTTCTTGCTTGCACAGTGAAGAAATGAAAGTGAACAGATGCAGCTCTTCCTTGACATGGCTTGTGTTATGCCAGAATTTAAGTTCATACAGTATATAGTTTGTTTAGATCTAGGGGTCAACCACACATAATTGGAGTATAAACATGCAAACATTATGTGTGCTCAGGAATTCTTGATCCTCCGCAAATCTAATTAGAATGCTGCTATATTCGCTACCCAAGCATTTCAACCCATACTGGAGGACATTAAAGATTCATGTCAGTAGAGATTTGAATTTGTAAGAGTAGAATGATACTTAATGGTTAGTGAACCAGACTGAATTTTCCTTTGAGCAGTTATGTTGCATGACAACAGTACAGTGCTATTAAGTTTTTTATGCAATTTTTGGGTGAAAATTATGATGGAAAAATAATATAGAACCCCCACAACCATATCATTTACACCATCATGTTTGTTTGTTTGTTTTAAAGTTGTCAACAATGGAAGAAAGACAGAAATGCAGACTGACACTCCGTCTTACGCTCAAGTGATGCTCAAGATTTTACAGTAAAGACTTTCACTATACAGAGAGCAAGAAATACCAGGTGTCCAATTCTGGAATGGCTGGAACATGAACAGGTAGTATAGGACAAAAGTCTGAGTCCTTTTAATTGACTTATTGACATCCAATCATTCTTGCAGGGATAAGTAACTTCCAGAGGGCTGGGGGCCTCAGTCATTCAACCCCCAACCTGCCCCCTGCCCCCAAACAGTTTTTCTTGTGATTAAGTGAATTTGTATTATTGATGTGTGAAGCAAAACAGACTTGATTCTGATGCATTTTTCTTGGCCAAAGAAGAGATTTCTTCCATGTCGAGGCCAGATGTGAAACTGCCAAAACGAAGGCACCTTTTGGTGAGTTCATTCTGCAGTTTCTTTCACCTGACCTAGTGTGAGAATGATTAGCTGTTAACACAAGGTAGCTGTTTCCAGGGCACATCCAATTGTGGTTTAAAAATACCACAAGCTTCGAGGAGGCTCTTTTTAGATAAAAACAGCAAATATTGGCTGACTTTAGTGTATGGGACCAAAGACAACAGAACAACCGAAGGGTTGGTTTAACACAGGTTTATTGCATTTTGGTGTATGCAAACCAAGACACAGGACACAGCCTCGGGCTGGGTTAACTCAGGTTTATTGCATCGTGGACAGAGGGAACATGAGGTAATGGCGGATCGATAGCTCTTTATATACAGTGGTAATACATTTGAACGTGGTGCCATGGTAGCCCATTGGCTACTGTCTGCGTGACGTCATAGCGGGTCACGCCCTTCTTGTCCAGGTGTAGGTGGTGGCGGGAAAACTTCCCGCGCTGTTGCCTTTGATGAGTTCGGACCAAGAGAGCTTGGACGCTCGCTGCTGCCAGCTGGTGGTCATTAGCTCGCGTCCTATTACAGGGTTTATATGATACAGCTGAAGGTTACATTGTTGCTATAGGCAAGGTTACATTGGCTCAGATACATTGTAATCCATGTGTAAGGTAAAACCATCAGAACACAACACCCCTCCCCCCTAGGACGAGACAAAGTCTCGAGCCCACACTTAAACACACTCCCCCCCCTTAGGAGACAAAGTCTCTCAGCCAAGATGGCTTATTTCGAACACGCTGGGGTCTCGATGCGGGCTGCCTCTCCCCGGGTTTGCTACCTTCTCTTTGTCCCCTGGTTTCCTGTCCTGTAATTGGAGAGGGAGACTCGTTAGTGACTTGCCGCGGCTCCGCGGCGTTGTTGGGAGGTGTGCTCTTTCTTAGGGAGGAACCGGGGGCACTGGGGGCTAACGAAAAACCCCTCTTCTCGCTTGGATGGGTGGGGGAACACTCCTGAAAACCCCCCCGGCTCGCAAAATCAAAATCAAAATTACAATCGGGGGTAGCGGTCGCGAACTCCTCTCCCCCTTCCCCGGCCCCTGATAGGACTGGCGTATCAAAAGGATATGAGTCGGGGCCGCTGCTTCTGCCTTCCCCCCTTGCTTGGGACTGTTGTCCACTGCTGTCTCCCCCTTGGGTTAAGCGGGTGGGGGAGAACCCTAACGCTGAATCCTGTTGCTGAGCTCCACTGACTGGCCCACTCACTCGGTGCCTCAGTTGGTCTGCGTGCCTCCTCCAGAGGAGGCCGGTGTTAGTCTCGACCCGGTACGACACCGGCCCCGTCTGTTCTACAACCGTCCCTGGTACCCAGGCTGGCCCCGCGCCGGAATAGTTCCTGCAGTGAACAGGGTCACCGGCGGCGAAACCTTTCGAGACTGCCAACCCTATGTTTTTCCCTTTATCCTCGACTCTCGTCGGGTCTAGCCTGGACAGGATCGTGGTCAGTTTTCGCCGCATCAAGAGCTCCGCTGGCGAGTAGCCTGACGCTAAGGGGGTTACCCTATACGCTAAGAGGAACTGGCATACTTGGTGATTCAGGTCCCCCGGGCCCATGCGCCGCAGCGCCTCCTTTGTTGTACGCACCAGCCGTTCCACTTGGCCATTCGTGGCCGGGTGAAACGGTGCGGATGTGACATGCCGAATGGCGTTTGCCTCCATGAATGCTCCGAACTCAGCGGAAGTGAAGCAACTAGCGTTATCGCTGACTAAAGTGTCGGGTAAACCGAATGTGGAAAAGACTCTCCTTAGCTGGCTAATTGTCGTGGCGGAGGACGTGCTCTTTACTGGGATAACCTCCAGCCACTTGGAGAACGCATCCACCACCAGGAGAAACATGGTTCCTCGGAATGGGCCAGCGAAATCCACGTGCACTCTGGACCATGGCCCCCTTGCTGTGTCCCACTCCCTATGCGGGAGACGGGCCGCCTCAGGTCGGGATCCCTGGCATGCCTCGCAAGTGCCGACCATGTGCTCAATGTCCGCGTCCAGCTGTGGCCACCAGAAGTAACTCCGGGCCAGCGCCTTTGAACGAACTATGCCCGGGTGGCTGACGTGCAGCAGTTCGAGCACCCTCGTCCGCAGGGGCGTAGGGACCACCACCCGTTGGCCCCACAAAAGGCACCCCCTCTCTAGGGACAACTCTAGCTTTTTCCTAAAGAATGGGTCGAACTCTGTACTCGGGGACGATGCCGGCCACCCCTTCTGTACCCATGAACTAACTTTCTCCAGCGTTCTGTCCTTGCCTGTCGCCCTAGCAATGTCGGTTGGTACTATTGGGGGTGCGTCTAAAACCTCAATTAGCAAGACCTGGCGGTCTCTTTCTGCTCTCGCCTTTTGGTCGTCCGACAAGGGCAAAGGGGATCTCGAAAGTGCATCAGCATGGCTGATCTCCTTTCCGGGCCGGTACTCCAACTCATGTTGGTACGCGTTGAGGAAAATAGCCCATCGCAGCATTCTCGGGGACAGGATCTGCGGCGTGGGCTTGCTTGCCGTGAAAATCCCTAACAGTGGCTTGTGATCGGTCACGATTTTGAACGGGCGGCCATACAAAAAATCGTGAAATTTTTTGGTTCCCGCTACTATTGCTAACGCCTCCCTGTCGGTTTGTGCGTAATTTCGCTCCGCTTGGGACAGGGACCTTGAGTAAAACGCTACCGGGGCCTCCCTTCCGTCCTCCAACACGTGGCAAAGCACCGCCCCCACCCCCACCGGGGATGCATCACAAACTAGGACCACTGGCCGTTTGGGGTCGAAGTGCGTCAGGATTGCCTCAGATGTTAGGAGTTGCTTTAGCTCTTTGAACGCCCTCTCGTGCTCGTCACCCCACATCCATGTCTCCTCCTTTTTAAGTAACCGATGGAGCGGTTCGGCCACGGACGCCTTCCGCGGGAGGAATGTATGGTAAAAATTGAGGAGCCCCAGGAAGGACTGTAGCTCGGTTTTGGATGTGGGGCGAGGGGCCTTTTTAATGGCTGCTACTTTGGATTTAGACGGTTTAATCCCCTCGGGTGTGATCCGGAACCCTAAAAACTCGACCTCGGTTTCGAAAAAGACACATTTGTCCTTCCTCAATCTCAGCCCCGCTTTCTCGAACACGGTCAGTACTTTGTCCAACCTCTTTGCCAGTTCAGCCTCACTCCCCCCTGTTATCAACACGTCATCAAAATAAGGCAACACCCCCTCCAGTCCCTTCAGGAGGCGTTCCACAAGCGACTGAAAAAGGCCGGGTGCCGAGTTCACGCCAAACTGTAACCGCGACACCTGGAACGCTCCTTTATGTGTAACTATCGTTTGTGCCGCGGCCGTGGCGGGGGTCACAGGAAGTTGCTGATAGGCTTGTGCCAAATCGAGTTTGGCGAAACACTTTCCCCCATTCAACCTGGCCAAAAGGTGGCTGATCACTGGCACCGGGTATGCATTAGGGCGGATCGCCTTGTTAATTGTACACTTATAATCAGCGCAAATGCGCACCTCCCCGTTAGCCTTTAGAGCCGTTACAATTGGAGTTTCCCACTCCGCGGAATCAACAGGAATAAGAATCCCCTGGCCCACCAGTTTGTCCAGTTCCGCCTCTATCTTGTCCTTGAGTGCGAACGGCACCCTGCGCGGTTTGAGTCTTATCGGGCGGACCTCCGGGTCTATGTCGAAAGCTACAGGGGGTCCCTTGAACTTTCCGAGTCCTTTCTTAAAAACGGCGGGATGCGCATCGCAAACCGCTTGTATTGGGTCCCCCCCCACGGTATGCACTGCCCCTATGAACAAACCTAAGGGCTGAAACCACTGTGTCCCTAGGAGGCTACAGCTTCCCCCTTTGAGGACAACTAGGGGCAGTTCCGCAGAATGTCTCTTAAAATTGACCCGAAATTTCCCGACCCCCAACACCGGAATGCTGTTTCCCTGTACGTCTCGTAGCGTGGACCTCAACGCTTTAAGTTTGGGCCGCACGTGGGGGTCGATTTTCAAAAACTCTTTCTGGGGAATTATAGAATAGGAGGACCCCGAGTCAATTTCCATCTTAATAGGGGCCCCTTGTACTAATACCTCAACGAAGTAATGGGACTGTCCCGCGGACACGCTGAACACTGGGGCGTCGTCCTCGCTGTCGTCCGAGACGCGGCCCACGCCATCCTGCTTCCTCGTGGTCTGGGCGCCATCTTTGGGCCTCGCTGGACGGTCCGGTCTGGCCGCACGGTCTTGTGACTGCCTCCGGCCCTCCTTCCGTTTTCTGCATGCCTTGGCGATGTGCCCCCGACGGCCGCAGGTGTAACACTCGGCCTTCCTGAACGGGCATCTCGCGCGCTCATGGGCCGCTCCGCAACCCTCGCAGCGTCGACCACCCTTTCGGACCTTCTGGACCTCCTCGCCGTCGCTGCCTTCCGTAGACGACTTTGAGGCCCGTCGAGTTGCGTGCACCGACTGTCCGGACTTCCCGTGCACCGAATTTTCCGCCTTGCCGGCTCTAGGACGCCACTCATGCCACTGGTGCATCTCGTCCACTCCAGCATTTGTGGACTCCGCGGCTTCCGCGGCCTCTACGACCTCTGCCAGCGTGGGTGGCGGCTCCTTGTTCATCAAGCTGCGCTGTACCTCCTTGTCTTTCAGGCCACACAGCACTCCGTCCCTGAGGGCCATCTCTAGGATGTCGCCCCATTTACAGGGGGCGGCGGCTACCCTCATGGCGGCCACGAATGCCTCAACCGACTCATCCGGCGCTTGGACTCGCCTCCAAAACGCGCTCCGAGCGGGAAACATTGCCCTCGAGGGACAGAAGCGCTCTCGCAGCAGCTTCATGATGTCGTCCGCCTTAAATTCGCTCACCTTCTTCGGAGCGATGATGCCCACCAGCGTCCGCTTGGTTTCCATCCCGAGCATTCTGGTGAGGATGGCCCTCTTCCTCTCCTCGTCGTCTCCTTTGACTCTGAGTTCCACCAGTGCCGCCTGGAAGTCCATCTCAAGCAGCTCCCAGTCTTGCGGTTTGGTGATGTTGAACCCGCTCTGTGCCCTGGCTGTTCCGTGGGGATCCATTATCCCATCCTCGTCGCCAATTTGGTGTATGCAAACCAAGACACAGGACACAGCCTCGGGCTGGGTTAACTCAGGTTTATTGCATCGTGGACAGAGGGAACATGAGGTAATGGCGGATCGATAGCTCTTTATATACAGTGGTAATACATTTGAACGTGGTGCCATGGTAGCCCATTGGCTACTGTCTGCGTGACGTCATAGCGGGTCACGCCCTTCTTGTCCAGGTGTAGGTGGTGGCGGGAAAACTTCCCGCGCTGTTGCCTTTGATGAGTTTGGACCAAGAGAGCTTGGACGCTCGCTGCTGCCAGCTGGTGGTCATTAGCTCGCGTCCTATTACAGGGTTTATATGATACAGCTGAAGGTTACATTGTTGCTATAGGCAAGGTTACATTGGCTCAGATACATTGTAATCCATGTGTAAGGTAAAACCATCAGAACACAACATGCATGGTGTTCCGGTGAAGCATGGGGGTAATGGTGGTGGTACATCTCATTATATACTGAGGACTATACATTTGAATCTTGCAGCACGGTAGCTCATTGGCTACTGTCGGCGTGGCCTCGCCCAGGCACGCCTTACTCTCGCAGTTGTATCTTCTTCCTGCTGAATGCGAGTATCTTCATTCTGCTGAATGCGAGTATCTTCATTCTGCTGAATGCGGAGGCATTTCCCGCGGCTGTCCGTGATTGAGCAATGTGAACCATGTGAGGCTGAACGCTCGCAGCTGCCCCAAGGGGTTGCTTGCTCGCGTTCCTTTCAGCTGAGATACATTGTAATTGTGATGGAACATTTATATCTTGATAGCTTTACAGTACATTGATATGCATACATAACACTGACCTTAGTCCTTTTTAAAAAATGTAACATTAACAAGTTGGGTTTTTGTAAATTGTTCCCCCTCCCCTCCTTTCTATGTACAAAAACATGCCCATTCTTTGTTTTTACATGCTTATGTTGCGTAATTTTGAATTGTTAACTGAGAATACTGAACATAATGTGCATTTTTTTCTGTACAGATGAAATGGAAGAATTTTTCTGTGTCGGAAGAAACTGAGGGATAGAGATGCAAATGTTGGAAATTTCTTATATAAAAAATGAAGTGATGATCAGTGTGCACAGATAGTACATTCAAAGTTTTCTTCTCTCATTTCCACAGAATCTATATTATCCTAAACAATCCCAATAAATGTAATGATCCCCAAGCCCCTCCCCCCTCTCTTTGTGTGTTGTTTCTCTTCAGATGGACCACATTTTTCATCACTTTTGCTGACCAAAAAGAGAGAAGAACCTTGTGAAACCAGGGACTTTCCCCTCAACAAATGGCTTGACTTGCTCCCATCTTCCTCCTTCAATCCAGAAAAACTCTGTGTGTACAATGGAGATAGGCTAGGCCTTGACCTAGAAATATCTTTTTCCCATTAGCATTGCCTTACTTATCCTACCACACTCACTCTCTTTTCTCCCTCTACGGCATTGGCCTCACTTGCCTTGAAGGGCTGGAATTTAGTTATCTAAGTTGAGCATATGAAGTATATTATTCTGAGTCTGGCTACCAATCCATTTAGCCCAGAACCTTTTACACTGACTGACAGCAGGTCTCAGAGGCCTCGATCAGAGCAGAGGTCTCTTTCCCAGCCTTGAGGAAGATCTTTATGGAATTGATCCGGGCTGGCTTAGCCCCCCCCCTACTTTATTGTGCAAAATGTTGTGTACATCAAGTCCAATGTGCATACATCCCCAACCACTTGTGCTTGTGTATGCACACTCACCCACCCACATTTAAATACATTCCAGGAACTAGCAGCTACCTCTGTAGGGCTGACTTTACAAAACTGGATTGACAAGTTCATGCAAATATTTCTCACGCAACCTTGAAGCTATGCACATCTCAGGAGAATGGCTGAAATGTTAGGGAATCTCAGTGCTTGCCAATGTTTCCAGGCAAGGAGACAAACTTCACATGAATAGTGCTGGAGAAAGAGGATTGATTGATTGATCGATCAATGTATAATTTATATTGTTTACTTGTAAAAATCTTTTAATTTGTTGTGTGCTGCCTAGTGGGAGAAAATCCTAGAAGGGCAAGATAATAATAATAATAATAATAATAATAATAATAATAATAATAATAATAATAATAATAATAATAATAATAATAATAATAATAATAATAATAATAATAATAATAATAATAATAATAATAATAATAATAATAATAATAATAATATTGGGTAGTCAGAACATGGAGAACAGTGGTGAAGCACTACTCATTATATACACTCAGAAATGGATACATTTGGGTGGAAAGAGGCAGGAAGGGAGGGGGTAACTTGGAGGTTATCGGACTGGAGTGAAAACTGTACAAATACATAGTTTAGATGGGAACGCAGTCCTGTGATATTTACAAGACAAAGAAGAAGGAGACAAAATGGAGGATCATAATGATCCTAAATAGTTCACAAACATTACAGCATAAATTGTATTCAAACACAACAGAGAGAGAATTTTTAAGCAGCTATGGATGCCCAGTGTGGTGTATTGAACAGAATGATGGAATAGGACTCAGGAGATAAGGCTGTGAATCCCCCACTTGGCCATGGAAACTTCCTGGGAATGTGGAACTGGTCTTCTTCTTCCATGTCTAGGTCAGACTGTAGACTGGCAAAATGAAGCCACCTTTTGATGAATTCACTTAGACTTTCCTTTTGCCTGACCTAGTGCGAGAAAGATTAGCCAGCAACACAAGGTTGCCGTTACCAGGGTACGCCCAATTATGGTTCAAAAATACCACAATCTTCAAAGAGGCTTTTTCTGTGAACCCCAAAGAAGAAACTGATGAGTATGAGAAAGATTAGCTAGCACAGCAAGGTTGCCATTGCCCAGGGAACACTCAATTGTGGTTCAAAGATACTACAATCTTCAAGGAGGCTCTTTCTGTGTACCCCGTGTGGAATGGGTAAAACTGTCCCTTAAATATCTCACATGAAAACCCGATTAGGGTCACCGTAAATCTTAACTAACCAACTAACTAACTAACTAACTAACTAACTAACTAACTAACTAACTAACTAACTAACTAACTAACTAACTAACTAACTAACTAACTAACTAACTAACTAACTAACTATGGGTAACCTTTAGGGTTTCAAAGTTCACACACAAGTGTTTTTGAATCTTGGAGTGACAGACCAGTTCCTTCCCTAGCTACCTTCTGTGTCCCCCCACATTTTTCTTCAAATGTTTACCGAAAAAACCCTCTTGCAACTGCTATTGAGCAATTTTATTTTTCAGAAATTGGGAGCATGAGAGCAGTAGTGCTGAGAATCCTAAAACATGGACAAGTTGCCACACACACCCTCTAGAGCAGGGATTCTCAACCTACGTCCTGTGGGCTGGATGCGGCCCATGGTGCCATTTTATGTGCCCTCCACTGCCTCCACTAAACCTGGAAGTGCCATGAGGTGGAGCTAGGGCAAAATGCCCTCCGGCCCCCTAAGCTGTCTGAGGGAGTGTGGCCTGTCCCCCAGCTTTAAAAGGTTGATAACTCCTGGTCTAAAGAGCACAAGGGAATCCTTTTTGGTTAGGCACATTAGTGAGATGCTGGAGATTCTTATGCATCCTAGAGCCTATTTTGGGGCTACTGAAAAAGAATCACTGGCTGCATATAGCTTGGGGAACTTTGCTTCTGTCCCTGACAACACTGCCTGCCCTGCTCTGTGACATCACAAGCATCTCATTCCCCAGGCTTCAGTTTTGTCCATGAAATTTCCGGAAATGAGATGCCACTGATCTGAGATCCCTAACAGCAAAAATGGGGAACTTTTTTTCTGTTGAGGGCCACGTTCCCTGTTTGGTAATCCATTTGGGGTTGAATATTAGCAGCAATGTGTGGGAGCAAAGTCCACAGTGATCAGGTCACTCTTTCTCTTATAGAACAGTTAGAAGTCACACTTATATACCACCTCATAGCACTTAGTGCAGAATCTGGGTGGTTCACAAGTTAATTAGCATTTTGTCCCCAGCATGCTGGGCCCTCGTTTTACCAACCTTGGAAGGGTGGAAGACTGAGTCAACCTGGATCCCTGTGAGGATCGAATTCATATTGTCAACAGTTTCGGCTGCAGTACAGCAGCTTGATTACTATGCCACAAGGGCTCTTACATATTAAGAGCAAGTCAATCATTTGTATTACTATAAATCTATAAAGATGTAAACAGATTGTTCTGTTCACCAGTGGTCTAATGCAGGGGTGCCCAAACTACGGCCCATGGGCTGGATTCAGCCTGTGGGGCCAAATCATCCAGCTCACACTGCCCTCGCTGCTCCTGGATGCAGAAGTAAAAAGTGCATATGCATGCGCATAACATGCCCATGCATGTGCATTACATGCCCACGCATGTGTATAAAACTGCCATAAATAACCTGTAACTGTTGTAAAGGCATTTACAACAGCTGCCGGTCATTTACAGCAGCATTATGTACCCATGCATGCACATATTTCTTCCGCTTCTGGTGGGAGGAACCACATGACTGGCCCAAGGCCCAAAAAGTTTGGGCATCCCTGATGGATTACTTGTAGGTGACTTTTGAAATTTGGTCAATGGGAAAGTGGTATCATCAATGTGCTAAGAAGAAAATGTCAAATTTTTTACCTGCTAGATAATGTGCTTTTTAATGCTGGCATCTTGAACTGCTTTTAATGTCATAGGTTCAGTGCACAGAGCTGGGTGGGTTGAGGAGGATGGTGGAGGACAGAGGTGCCTGGAGGGCAATGGTCCATGGGGTTGCAAAGGGTCGGAATCGAATGTGCAACTGAACAACAATTTATCCGATAATTTACTTTTATACAATTTATTTTCTTGTTGAACATCAGGTTCTTGTGATTTACTTTGAGTCCCAAGCTTGGAAGAAATGTTGGGAATAAATCAAACAAATATTAAAATACAGTAATACCTCATACAAAGTCCGCTTCATACAACATCGGATTCATACAACATCGCCTAATTCCTTGAAAAAAGTTGCCTCATACAAAGTCGTGTGATGTTGTATGAGGCATTGGGGTTTTCCCAGGTTGCATTGTGCCTGGGCAGTATAAAAGGCAGGACACATGTGTGCATTGCTCTTGTGGGTTTTGCACGAGGCAAAGAGTGTTTAGGAGTGGTTTTGAGCACGATTTTGGATTTTCTTGAATATTTTCATCAGAATTTTTAGAAGCATTCCTGGGATTTTTGCAGCATTCTTCAGGTTCTTGGACAATCAGGGTTGTTTGACATGTTTTTGTAATGTTTTTAGCCTTTAGACAATGATTTCTTAAATTTCTGTCAGTTTCCTGTCTGTTTCCTTGACTTTGCCCTGAAGTCTGTGCTGTTACAGTACAATGTATCTCTATGGAAATGACGTTGTATGAGGCATCGCAGCAAGGATTTGGATGTTGTATGAGGCATCGCTGCTAGGATTTTGCATGCCTCATACAAAGTCCAAATCCGTATAAAGTCTAAAGTTGTGGAACCAAGTTTGGACATTGTATGAGGTATCACTGTACTATATAATTGTCAGAATAAAATTCATCATCTCAGTGCCTCTGAACGATCATCATCAGCAACTGCACATGTTCCTTATTTCTCTGTTAGATCTATATCTTGCGATCAGATTTCCTTGTCTCTTATAACAGTATCTTCCACAGAATAATTGCTGATTCCACCAAGCAACATGTTGCAAAATATATGGGGGACAGAATTACCTAACCATTTGTTAAATTCCACTAAGAAATTTATCCATGAAATATACAGCATGTGTAAATAGATTAATGGATTAGGAAAAAAAGGTGTCTGGCCAAGGTATCCTGCTATGGTAATAGTAGACCAGGGGTGCCCAAACTTTTACTGCCAGGGGCCTGACCACACCCACTCAAACTGTTGAGTGTGCCAGTCATGTGGTTCCTCCCTGTGGTTGCGGTGTCACTGCATGAATTAGCACTGCGTTTCCAGGCATTTTTCCTTCCCCCTCTGCTTTCAATGGAGGGAGCTAGGTCTGACCATTTGTGGCCTTTTTTTTTGAATTTTTTTGTGTTTTTGGTGCGCTTTCACATGTTCTCGGTACAATTTTGGCAATTCCGCAGTGGTGACTCATTTCATGTATCGGTGGCAATCCAGCTGACAGGGCTGGATGATGATGTCACATGGGCTGGCCCCGGCCCACAGGCTGTAGTTTGAGCACCTCTGGAGTAGACCATACTGCCAGGGACTCAACACCGAGTGTCAGGCGGTAGTTAACTAACCTGACAACCCTGAGGACTAATGGCTTGAGTGGTGATGTCCACAGGGAAGGGTGATGGTTCCCGTGGATTAAATCCCACTGGAATCCATCTTGATGAAAGGCAGCAACTTCATCAATACTGGTCTGGGGCTGATGAGGACTATGCGTGCCAAAAGAGCTCAGGACCAGAAAGTGACTTGTGGAACTGGATAAGTGGTACAGATGTCATGCTGTGATGTGGAAGGCAGATGAAAGGCCACTGCATTATATTCTCAGGACAGTCTTCATGGCTGATTGTCATGAGGATTGTCAATATTCAGACTCGTATATGGCAGAACAAGAAGAAGATTAGAGAAAAAGCCAAAATGGTTGTTGAAATGTCAAAGTAACTTATGTAAGGTCATGATGGCAAGATCTGGGGATAATGCCCAAAAGAAGCCTCCTGTGACCCCAAATTTAGATCCAGAATCCTACAGTGTGACCAAACGGATCCTTGCAGGATGTGGGGATGAGGAGGGAAATTGTTATAAAAATGATTACATATATATTTTAGCTGCAGTTTTAAATGTACTGACATGAAAGTATTGTAACTCTTTAGAAAAGCATGGAATTCAGATTAAAACATTTGACCATTTCTAAAGCCCTGTTAAGCCACAGGGTCATGATGTTCTCTCTTTGCATTCCAGGGTGATAAGACAAACTCACAGCATAGCAGAGGTGTGGAAATGTCTACTGAGCAAGGACAGACACAAACAAAAGAACATCGGAAACAGAGCACTTTTTGTTCTGTTCTATTCTAATATTTAGTCAGCTTGTCAGTTTCTGGAAGGAATCTGCACATCAAAACCCTATTTAAGCTCTGTGATTACCTAATAAAGATGGATACAGTGGTAACTCGCTTAAAGAACATAATGCTTTCCACGGGATTGCTCTTTAAGCGAATTTGCTCTTTAAGCAAAACACCATTGTAAATGACCAATTATGACTTTTGGTGGGGGGATTGTGAACCCCGATTTAGTTGTTAAGCAAGTTTTTGGTTGGTTTTAGTTGTTAAGCGAGGTGACTATTCAGAGAAAATTCCACTCTTTAAGTGAGTTAGTCTCTAAGCGAGGCGCTCTTTATGCGAGGTTTTACTGTATAGTACTTGATTTGGACGAATTATGTCCCACTGTTCCTATTCTGCAGAATATTTTGTGTTGTGTTGGTGCTATTTCTCTTACTCTGTCAGGAAGTTTGGAGAGTTCTACCAAAGGAAAAAGAATAAAAAATTTTTTATAACAGTAGCAACTGGGTTCCTGGCAGGGTTTAAGGCAGCGTTTCGCAACCTACTGCCCACTGGCTGGATTCGGCCCACAGTGCCATTTGTGTGGCCTGCCACCCTCCCTGCCACAAGAAGCAGTGGAAGCAGCAAAACCAGCAATGAAAGCACCAATCTCACTCCCACCGCCACTGCTGGAAGCGGCGGAAGCAGCAAAACTGTAGTTGCAACCACACATTTACAACAGCCACGGATATGTTTTACAGCAGCATTTATAGCAGGAGGACCCACATGTCCGGCCCACTGAGCTGTCTGAGGGGGCATGGTCTGGCCCATGGCAGGAAAATGTTGAGAACCCCTGGTGTAAGGTAAATACGGTCCTTGGTCAAAAGGCAGTTGTATCAGACCTTTATCTCCATTTATAGCCAAAGAACCAGCACTGCCTGCATCTGCAGACCTTTCTGTGGTCATGTGGCAGGCATGACTAGATGCAGAAGCACGCAGAATGCTGTTACCTTTCCTGCCAATGTGGCACTTACTTATCTACTTGTAACTTCTTGCTTCCGAACGCTAGATTGGCAGGAGCTGGGACAGACCACGGCACTCCATCAAACAGCATTCAGTTCTCAAGCTGCTGACCTGCTGAACTTTTGATCATCAAAGTCAGCGTCTTAACCATTAAGCCACTGTGGCCCAGATTGCATCTATAGGCACTCATAAAATATCTTCTGATCATAGGACACATTTTTGTCATAACTGTAGCAACTGGGCTCCTGACAAGGTCAGCCAGGCTTAATTAGAAGAGGTGTGCATGGTCTACCAGATTAAGTTAATAGACCAATTACAGTGGTACCTCGGATAAAGTCCGATTCGGAGAAAGTCCGATTCGGACAAAGTTACGGTTTTCATGCACACGTGATACATCGCATAAAGTCCAAAACCGCTTAAAAATGGACTTTATCCGAGGTATTTGGTATAGAAACCTTGGATAAAGTTGATTTTTGGACGTTATCCAATGCATTGCCCATTTGATTCGGATAAAGTCAAAAATCGGATAAAGTCCAAACTTGTGGAATAGAGTTTGGACTTTATCCAAGGTTCTATTGTACTGGCTTCAGTGCCTAGCCGGTCCTGCTTGATTTGTGATGCAAATCTGAATCATTCTGTAAATTTCTATTGGAAAGCCACAACAATGATATTTTTTTCATTTTTGCACTGAATGCAATGGAATTTGGAGACATGGAAATCAATAAAGAGCAAAGGAAACCTGCCACATTTGGGACTTAATTACTTGGCACTTTCAACTTTGTTGCTGCTGCTTTTAAAAAAAGTTAGGAAGCTAAAGTAATTTGCACCCAATCTGATTCAATGTATCCCCAAATCCAAATCAATTTGTAAATTCACATTGCTTAATTCCAGATTGGATTGGTTCGGTATGGAATTTAGGATACTATCTAGTAAAGGGTAAAGGTAAAAGTTGCCCTTGCTCGAAAGCTAGTTGTATCCAACTCTAGGATTCAGTGCTCATCTCTGTTTATAGCTAATGAACCAGCTCTGTCTGTGTTATGTATGTATGTATGCATGCTCATTACTGTAAAGGCAAGAATGTAACCACTCCAGATACAAACGATATCAGCTGTAAAGGAACGCGAGCAGACAGCCCATAGAGGGCAGCTGCGAGCGTTCAGTCTCACATGGTTCACATTGCGCAATCACGGACAGCCGCGGGAAAACCTTCCCCGCATTCAGCAGCAGGAAAGGAGGCGTGCCTGGGCGAGGCCACGCCGGTAGCAGCCAATCAGCTACCGTGCTACAAGATTCAAATGTAGAGAGCTACTGTATATATTGAGATGTATCACTGCCATTACCTCATGCTTAACTGGAACCTCATGCAATAAACCAACCCTTCGGTTGTCCGGTTGTCTTTGGTCCCATACACTAAAGTCTGCATCTACAGACATTTCCATGGACATGTGGCAAGCATGCCTAGACACCAGAGTGCACGGAATGCTGTTTACCTTCCCACCGTCCCCTGTTAAATAGCCCAGCTCAGGTATAGGAAAATCTCTATTTTAGTCTTCTGCACTGTTTGTTTTTAAACAAGCCCTCAAGTTCCTTCTCTCCTGAATATGAGGATATCTGCACATTTTCGTGTATAGATATAAAAGTGACTGGAATAACATTTATCCCCCTTTTCCACTAGCCACATTCAAGGGGTACAGTTGCTAACAACATGGACTGTTCTGTGCTCCTGTACTATATAGCAGATCAAGGGGAGGAATAGAAACCTGTAAGTCACAAATGCTTAAGCCCAACTCAAAGAACCATTGTATAATGAACTGAGCATTGGACTAGCTCTTAGGAGTAGGATGGCCACTGCTAAATCATAAAAAAGGAGGACAGGGAGGACAGGGAACAGCAAAAGAGAGAGAGAGAGAGTTATGTATGTTAACTGTGTTTTCTGACAGTAGCGGAATGTATCTTTTCTCATGTATCTATTCTTATGCAAATAAGTGGATCGAAAATGTGCACACTCTGTTAGCCAATGCGCTTGTTGTATTATTGTTACTGTTACTGTTTATAGTGTATATAAGTCCGAGTTTTGCCCCATCCAAACTGTGTTCAAACCCTACTCATAAAGAGCTGAATTTCATTACTTCACTCGTCTGCTTCTTCATTCCCTGAACACGAAACTGGCGACAAAAGTGGGATGGCGTCCCCACACGGCAGCAACATCTGTCCATTTGACCCAGCACGTCCAGAGAAATGGGCAACTTACAAACGCCGATT
The DNA here is from genome assembly GCA_035047305.1 of Bradypodion pumilum. NCBI lineage: Eukaryota > Metazoa > Chordata > Lepidosauria > Squamata > Chamaeleonidae > Bradypodion > Bradypodion pumilum. The sequence continues at coordinate 502,467,999 of JAWDJD010000001.1, read as the reverse complement.
CCGCCACGCAATGGCCTCACAGAAGATCACCAACCAAGACCAGAAGTGCTCCTGTTTCCTCGCTCAGTGCGGTTCTGAGATGCTTGAGCTGGCAACCCACCTCGTTCTCCCAAGGGACGTGGATGTGGTGCCACTCGCAGAAATCACGTCTGCACTGAGGAAACACCTGCAGCCAGAGGTCTCGATCTTCCCGGCCAGGGTGGCCTTCCACAGAAGGGAGTAGCAACCTGGGGAGTCCATTGCAGACTATGCCGCCACTCTGCGCATTGCTGCCGCCCCGTGCAAGTGGGACAACATCGAAGAAGCACTCTGGGACCGTCTGCTGGCTGGCAAGAGCGACGAAGATGGTCAATGTCGCCTAATGATCAGGAAGACGCTAACTTTCAAGGCTGTCCTAGAAGAGGCGATAGCGTCTGTGGCCGCACGGTCTGGCATCAAGCTTTTCCGGCATCGCCACTCCACGACCAGTGCCACCGACTCAGCTGTGCAAGCTCAGCAAAATTCATCTTCATCCTCCTCAGCATTGCCTGGTTCCACCTCTTCATCGGAATCCAGCAATGCAGAGGGAGAAGTCCGAGCGGTCCGACGAAAGCACTGAGAGCACTGTGATAATCGGAAGAAGAAATTCCTTTGCAAGTGTGATGGAGCTCCTGGGGTACCGAATTACACCCCAAGGTATCATGCCCTCTGACTCTAAGGTGGCAGCAGTGTGAAATGCACCCAGGCCAAAATGTAAAGCCGAATTGCAATTGTGGCTGGCACTAAGAAATTTCACGATTACCTTTACAGATGACCTTTTACCATCGTAACTGACCACAAGCCCCTCCTTAGAATCTTTGTGAACGGGAAGCCCACGCCTCAATTTCTGTCCCCAAGGATGTTGCGTTGGGCAATTTTCCTAAATGCATACAATTTTAATTTGGTGCACAGGCCCAGCAAGAACATCAGCCACCCTGATGCCCTGTCACGTTCTCCACTGACAGGGGTAAGGGAAGCCGATTGTGAGATTGAAAGCGACCACCAGGTCCTTATGATTGAGGCTTTCGACTCACCCCCAATCATCCCCTCAGTTATAGCCAAGGCTACGGCCAAGGATGTAAAATTGACTAAAGTAATGTCTTGGGTACAAAAAGGCTGGCCTGTCTCTCCTTTAGCCGAGGAATTCAGAAAATCCACCGCAAGCATTTGGAACTGTCAGTGGAATGAGGTTGCCTTCTATGGGGCCAGCGGGTGGTCATTCCTGTCACTCTCAGGAAAAAGGTTTTACATCTTCTTCACACAAGTCACCCGGGAATTGTCCGTTCCAAAGCCCTTGCCCGTAGCTACTTTTGGTGGCCTCAACTGGACCAAGAAATAGAACAATGGTTGGCACTTGTGCCAGTTATCAATCCTCTCACCCAGAGCAATCCCACCTTCCCTCTCGGGAATGGGATTCTGCTCAGGGCCCATGGTCCAGGTTGCACATAGATTTTGCAGGTCCATTTAGGGGTGCCCTATTTTTGTTGGTTGTGGATTCATTCTCTAAGTGGCTGGAAGTGATTAGGGTACCTAATACCACTTCAGCCACCACAATAATGCACCTGAGAAGGCTGTTTGCAGCATTTGGACTTCCAGATGTGCTGGTGTCCGACAACGCGTCCACGTTTACATCTGCAGAATCCAATCCTTCATGGAAAGGAATGCAATTAGGCACATCACTGCCGCCCCATTCCACCCAGCCACCAATGGCCAGGTAGAGCGGCAGGTACGTACAATTAAAGATGTGCTTTGGCGTATGGGTGAAGGGGATTTGGAGCTCTAATTATGCCAGTTTCTTTTCACATATAGGTTCACCCCCCTTGCCTCAGGGCCGTCCCCTGCTGAATTGCTCCAGCGAAGGAAACTGTCATCCTTGCTGGACAGATTAGATCCCTCTAGGGTAGAGGACAAAGGCACAAATATAGCAATCCAACACCAGAAGGGTTTCTCGTCCAGAGACCCTGTACATTGCCGCAATTATGCAGCTGGTGGTCCTACGTGGGTGCCCGGGTTTGTGATCGATCAGACTGGTCCTGTTTCTTACAGAATCGAAACAGCCACTGGTCAGATCTGGAGGAGGCACACGGATCAATTGAGACCCAGAGTACTGGACCCACAAGACGAATACAGACACTCAACACTAGGGTTGGCCCCCACCCATTTAGACCCAGTGGACAGAAGTAGTTATCAGCAGCCAGCCAACATTGACCCAGAAGTGTCTTCTAGGAACTGATTTCAAGGGAAATTTGTGGAATACTCCCCTATTCCGGCCAGGTGTACCCCTACACTGTCCCAGCCTAGCACTCTGGATTCCTTTATTGATGATGACCAATTTTGTTTGGAGTTGCCCTCCACTCTTAGTACACACAGGAGGGACCCTGAGTTGTCTTATTCATCCACAGAATTAGATTTTGGTTTTGAGCGATCCCCTGCTCCTCCATCTGACAAACGGGGTTTTTAATTTGGGTTTACAATCCTCCTCCTCTAGTCAATCCCTCATTCCAGTCGGGTCACCCATCCTACGAGCCCCTGAGCCGGCTCAGCCAAGCGTCCGACCCAGAAGGGAAACTAGACCGCCATCCTGGTTAAAGGATTTTATTTTTACCTAGTGGGGAAGAATGTTATGTATGTTAACTGTGTTTTCTGACAGGAGCAGAATGTATCTTTTCTCATGTATCTATTCTTATGCAAATAAGTGGATAGAAAAATGTTCACACTCTGTTAGTCAATGGGCTTGTTGTTTTATTGTTACTGTTTATAGGAGCAAAATGTATCTTTTCTCATGTATCTATTCTTATGCAAATCAGTGGATCGAAAAATGTGCACACTCTGTTAGCCAATGGGCTTGTATTATTGTTACTGTTACTGTTTATAGTGTATATAAGTCCGGGTTTTGCCCCATCCAAACTGTGTTCAAACCCCACTCATAAAGAACTAAATTTCACTACTTCACTCGTCTGCTTCTTCATTCCCTGAACAAGAAAGAGAGAGAGAGACAGATCATTCTTCACAAAATGTACATTTTTGCATATGCTAATTTAAAGTAATATATAGAAAAATTTCCACAAATAGACATTATTATTAAAGGTAAAGGTTTCCCTTACTCAAGAGCCAGTGGTGTCTGACTCTAGGCCAAAGAGCCAGTTCTATCTGCATCTGCAGATGTTTCCATGGTCATGTGGCAGGCATGGCTAGACTCCAGAGTGCACAAAATGCTGTTACATTTCCTGCCAAAGCAGTACCTATTTATCTATTTGCAATTTCTTGCTTTAAAACTGTTAGGTTGGCAGGGGCTCGGACAGACAATCAAAAAGGCTTAAATGAGAAGGACCCACTTTGAGTTCAGCAGGGAGGTGGTGCTGGAGTTAAAAAAAAGATAAACCAAATCTCTGAGATGTCAATTAAACATGCAATTATTTTGAGTGCTAATTGATAATCCCTGTAAACAAAGCAGCGCAGCATGCCTGAATGCTCCATTCCCACTCCACATTTCAACATTACTCCTTTTCCATGTCTTTCAATAAGTTTCTGGATGCAAAAGAAACATCCCATGATGCAAGGGATTTTTTTAAAATAATAACATGGTGAGCTGATTTTATATGGAGCTGAACTGAAATAACCCAACCAAAGATTTCAACTCTACTTCCCAAAACAGCCAGAGTTGCCAAGAAGCACTCTGAATCTCAGAAGTGGTTCCTAGAAGAGCTTGTTGGTTAAAGCTGACGCTGGTTAATTGCTTAGAATACTAGCAGTAACAATGCGAGGTTACCGCCAGGTTGGGTTTGTTTAAATTAAATTGTCCTTGAAATGAAAACTCTTGCTTATTAGATCCATCAGGTTTTGTTAAAGACAAAAAGCACAATTACATGCTGGGTGGCTGATGATGACTTTCCAAATTGTGCTTAAGGTTTTAAACATCCTGATGTGTTGCTTGGTCTCACTGGAATTCTGCTTTTAACACTGAGGGAGTTTTTTTAAAAAAAATAATCCCTAAAGTTAACATAGCTGGCTGGATAGCTCAAGGTTTAGGAGAGCCAGAGGTTATAAGTTTGATTCCTCCCCTATGATTTCTAGGAGAAGAAAGAGACGGCCTGTGTGTCCCTTGGGCAAACTGCACATTCCCAGGGTGCCCTCAAATGAAGCCATTTCTGTGTATTCTCCACCTAGAAAACCCTTAAAAAGGCCATCAAAAGGCAGACTCTTCATAGTAGAGAGCTAACTCTCACTATGAAAATCCAAATAGTGAGATGTTACATGTTCCCAGTGTTGCTATATGGAGTCAAAACCTGGACACTGACTAAAGCATAGGGTTGCCATACGTCCTGGAAAACCGGGATTGTCCTGGATTCACGGTCGGAAACATTGTCCCAGCCGGTTAATTAAAAATCATGTTAAAGTCCCAGAAACCCTTTGCATAGGGAGAGAGTGAGAGAGAAATTGCTTTTCTCTGTATTTCTCTGACTTTCATAGTTTTATGGAATCCTCACTGTCCAGGTGTGGTGTCACCCTGGAATGTTCCCCTCCTCCTTAGCCATGGAGGTATTTGGAAAAGCAGCCCTTTGAGACCTGACGCTCGCGGTTTCCAGATAGTTTCTGGGCAGCCGCGAGCATCTGTCTGGAGAAGCCCCAAGTGGCAAATGAGCAGCTGTGTGGTGCCTGCTTGGAGCACTCCTATAGAGTTTCCCAGCTTTGTCCCAGATCTGGTGGCCAGGGGAGCCCTGGAGCACCCAATCAATGGGCACCAGAGGCTTCCTGGGATGCTTTCCAGTCCTCGGAGGACTGGGAGGGGCTTAGGCTAGAAGACCCCACAAGGGAAGAAGATCTTGAAGGGGTAATCTGGACTCTCATTCCCAAAGGTGTCTCCCCCACACACACACCTGCCAAGGTGCTGGTGCTCAAAGGTGACTGAGAGTCATAGAATCACTGAGTTATAAGGGGCCTTTTGTCCTGGTTTTGTGGGAGATAATTATGGCAACCCTACTAAAGCATCTGAAAAGAAAATTGAAGCTTTTGAAATGTGGATCTACAGATGGCTGTTAAACATATTATGGGTTGATCATATGACTAATATATAAGTGTTGCACAGGATGGATAAAGACCAAGAACTGTTTAAGACCATTAAACAAAGAAAGTTCCAATACTTTGGGCATATCATGAGTAATGACATAAATTATAGAAAACGCTAACTCGTTATGCAAGGGAAGATTCTTGGGAAGAGAGACCCTGGCATGCGGACCTTGTGGCTGAAGAACCTGAGAGACTGGTGTGGAATGTCCTTGGAAGAACGGTTTCGAAGAGTTAAGAACAGGAAGACCTTTGCCATAATAATATTCAGAATGGATACATCACTTGAAGAAGAAGAAGAAGGCAGAATTGACTTGATGATACACCATTATTATTAATGGAACAGTCTGGCTGGATAGCCCACTATGATAATGGAGTAGACCATACAGCCAGTGACTCAACACCAAGTGTTGGGTGGAGATAAATGACCTGACTCCCTAAAGGGGCCAATGGCTATGAGCAGATGAGCACCTTTAGGTGTGGGGATGATCCCCCTCAGTGGAGGAACTGCCACTGGAACCCATCATATTTGGCCCAATGGCAAAATGAGTGCATACCTGTCAACCTTCCCGATTTGGCCGGGATTACCCCGTAAATTGTTGTTGATTGACATCATAACCCGGCCCCCGCTGCCAAAACCCCGTAATTTGGCAGCTGGGGAAACTCTTTCCGCGCATGCACGGAAGGGTTTTACCCCTTCCACGCATGCGTGGAAGCGCTACGTCGCTTGCATAAGGGCTGTACAAGCGGCGTAGCACTTCCGCGCATGTGTGGAAGGGGTAAAAACTTTCCATGCATGCATGGAACATGACCTGCGCACAAGCGATGTGCGCAGGTCCCGTTTTTCTGGAGCCGCAGGTTGACAGGTATGAATGAGTGGGGGAAGAACACTTCACTATTCTGATTCTCAACAGTCATGGAGGAGGAAGAGGCCATGCCAAATGAACTGGCTGTGAAGGCACATTTTGTTAATATCCTCAAGGTTGCGGCAGTCCATTCCCTGATTCACCTGCAGGTTGAAACAAATGGTGTGTCTGGACTGTACCTCTGTCTGTGTCTGAGTATGCCAGGCCTTCTTACTCTCAGCCTCAACATCCACTATACTCTGAGTGAGGTTGATGGATCTTCACAGAGATACCACGGACTTTCTAAGAAAACTTCAGTATGAACATGACCTGCCAGGAAACACCATCTTAGCCACATTGGATGTAGAAGCTCTCTATACCAACAGTCCACACAAAGATGGACTACAAGCCATCAGGAATACCATTCAAAATAAAGATGAAGCCCACATAGTCACCACCCTCTGCAACTTTGTGTACACACACAACTACTTCGCCTTCGACAATACAACCTACCTCCAGATCAATGGAACTGCCATGGGTACTCACATGGCTCCACAAAATGCTAATATATTCATGGCTGATCTAGAAGGTTTTCTTAACTGCTGTACTCTCATTGTCACTCTTCTCCCTAGGACCTGGGCTGGAGCCGAGGATGCTCTCACCAGCATCTCCTTGGTAGGGGGACCCCGGTGCCCGGTTGGCAGGGGTCGGCTGAGGACTTTGCTGACCATCTAGTGGAGAAAATCGATCGGATTCGCTCTGGGTTTAATCCTGGCGTGGATGGGGAGAGTCCGGAGGGAGCCGGAGCACAGTCTTGCCATGCCATCTGGGACCGGTTTGATCCAGTTGCCCCTGATGAAGTGGACAGGCTCCTTGCAGCTGTGCGCGCCACTACCTGCCCTTTGGACCCCTGTCCCACCTGGTTGGTGAAAACCTCCAAGGCAGTGACAGGTGGCTGGGTTGGGGCTGTGATCAATGCATCATTGCGGGAGGGGGTGTTTCCTGCACCTTTAAAACATGCTTTGGTGCGCCCCCTCCTGAAGAAATCTTCCCTCGACCCAGCTGTCCTAACTAACTATAGGCCTGTCTCAAACCTCCCCTTTTTAGGGAAGGTGTTGGAGAAGGCAGTGGCGTGTCGGCTGCAGGGGGTACTGGATGAAGCGGATTATCTGGACCCTTTTCAGTCAGGATTCAGGCCTGGATATGGTACCGAGACGGCATTGGTCGCACTGATGGATGATCTCTGGCGGGAGCGGGACGGTGGTCACCCATCCGTCCTTGCTCTTCTTGACCTCTCAGCGGCTTTCGATACCGTTGACCATGGTATCCTTCTGGAACGGCTCCGAGGTTTGGGAATCCAGGGTACTGTGTGGTCCTGGTTTTCCTCATTTCTGAAGGGTCGGTCCCAGTCGGTGTGGTTGGAGAGTGAGAGGTCCAGTCCTAGGCCCCTCAAATGGGGGGTTCCTCAGGGCTCGGTGCTCTCTCCTCTCCTATTTAACATCTACATGAAACCGCTGGGTGAGATCATTCGTTCCCATGGGGTGCGGTACCATCAGTACGCGGATGACACTCAGTTGTACATCTCGGCCCATGGGGACCCCAGTGATGCTGTCAAAGTCCTTTCCAGATGCCTGGAAGCTGTGGGGGTCTGGATGGGGGCTAACGGGCTACAATTGAATCCCAGCAAGACTGAGTGGCTATGGATAGGGGGTCCTGCGTTAATCCGGGAGCTTCCATCGTTGGTTCTGGATGGGGCTATTTTGCCCCAGACAGACCCGGTGCGCAACTTGGGGGTCCTCCTGGATTCACGGCTACTGCTAGAAGAACAGGTGGCGGCTGTGACCAGGAGGGCTTTCGCCCAACTTCGGGTGATTCGCCAGTTGCGCCCACTCCTGAACCGGGACTCCTTGCTCATGGTCACCCATGCTCTGGTTACCTCCAGACTAGACTATTGCAATGCGCTCTACATGGGGCTGCCCTTGACGACCATTCGGAGGCTACAGCTGGTCCAAAATGCGGCTGCCCGGATGGTGATGGGGTGTGGCCGTTATGCTCATGCTTCGCCACTGCTCCGGGAGCTGCACTGGTTGCCAGTATGTCTCCGGGTGCAATTCAAGGTGCTGGTTTTGACCTTTAAAGCCCTATATGGTAGTGGGCCAGGTTACCTAAGAGACCGCATCGCCCTGAGGACGTCTGTCCGTCCAACCAGAGCGGACCGGAGGGGCTCTCTAATTGTTCCATCAGCCAGAGGGGCTCGCCTCTCTGGCACAAGGAGGAGAGCCTTCTCCGTGTCTGCACCGGCCCTCTGGAACCTCCTGCCAACAGAATTACGTCTTCGGACGGAGTTGCTGCCTTTCAGAAGGGATCTTAAAACCTGGCTGGCAGGTCAAGTGTGGGGTGCGGGTGGAAGGGTAACCACCATGGGGTGGTTGGTGTAGAGGAACTCTTCCCCATGGTCCCTTTTCGATCCTGCAGCCCTTGCTTTTTAGGGGGTGGGTAGTCTTAACTTTTTTTACTGTTTTAACTGTTTTTAGGATTATTGTTGTATTTGTGAATATTGTCTGTAAACTCCTTGGGTTGCCCTGGGGTTACTTTTTATGTTGTTAGCCGCCCAGAGTCGGCCTTGTGTTGAGTGGGCGGGATATAAATTGAATAAATAAATAAATAATAAATAAATCACCCTCACTCTCCTACAAAATCCATCAAGGATTGACAGCATTCACCTGTGAGTGCAAGCACTTACCATATTCTGGATATTTGACATTTCTTCTTCTTCTTCTGCTGTATCTGAATCCAAATATGGTGATCATCATGGCAATCAACCATGAAGACTGTCTTGGGCATATAATGTACTGGCCTTTCATCTGCCTTCCGCATAGCAGCATGACACCCATTCCACTGATCCAGTTTCATGAGTCACTTTCTGGTCCTGAGCCCTTTTGGCAGGCAAAGTCCTCCTCAGCCCCAGGCCAGCATTGATGAAGCTACTGCCCTCCATCAAGAAGGATTCTAGTGAGATTTAATCCACTTAAGGACCCTCACCCTTCCCTGTGGACTTTTCCACCCAAGGTTATTAGTCTTCAGGGTGGTCTGGTTAGTTAAACACCATCTGACTCTCGGCATTGATTTGCTGGCAGCACGGTCTACTCTATTACCATAGCAGGATTGCTATTCAACATTTAGCTTTTAAAAAATGTGCAGGTGCAGGTGCAATATTTGTGCTGAGGTTTTCTCTCTCTCCCAATATGTGAGAATGGTAATGAATGTCTGGAGAACTGGCCAGATCTTGACTGTTGCAATTCAACATTCCAGTAGGAGAGGATAGTGACTCTTAAGACACTCTTGAAAAGACGCTTCTTTAGATAAAGATAAACATAAATCTTTATTGTCATTGTCCTGCACAGAACAGTGAGATTGGGAAAAAACCACTTATCAACCCAACAAAACCTAAACAAAATACAACTATACAAAATTATCAACATACTCCCACCCCACATATACACATTTAACCGCTAAAAAGCTGTAAAACTCTAAGACTAAAAACTCTAAAACTCTAAAAACTCTAAAAACTATATACAGAAGCTTCCTCATAGACTGCATTGCACTGCATTCAAAGCTAGAACTGCTTTTGGGTAGAAACTATTTCTCAAGCGGCTGGTCCTGGTCTTTATGACCCTATACCTTCTTCTAGAAGGCAGAAGCTGAAAGAGATCATTTCTGGAGTGCGTACTATCTTGCACAATCTCTACAGATTTCTTATAACACCTGGCGGCATAGATTTGATCTAGAGTGGGAAGAGTACGCCCGATTATCCCCTCCGCAGTATTTACGACCCTGGACAGCATTGTTCTTTCCCTAGCTGTACAACCCCCAAACCATACACACGGACCATAGATTAACACACTCTCTATGGTACAGTGGTAGAATGCCAACAGCAGGTCCTTTGAAAGATTGTTCTTTCTGAGGATTCTCAAGAAGTATAACCTCTGCTGTGCTCTCTTCATCAGATCTTTGGTGTTTGCTAGGGAAGAGTTTGGGAAAATTCTGACTTAGGTATGTCCTGAAATCATTGCATTATGTATGTTAATTATGCCTGCTGCTGCTGTCCATTAATTATTTATGTTTTGTGCTTATGTTTTCCTTTAATGATTCCGATGAACACTTGTTCTTTTAATTATGTAATTTGTTATTTTTGACTTATATTTTGTATGCTACTACTGTATGTTGTAAACCATTCAGAGTAGCTTTGTACTAGACAGACAGTGTATAAATCAAATAGACAAAGAAATAAGCAAATAAAATAAACTTCTTAAAGTGTTTTGAAAGAGATGGAGAGCGGATGACAAGGGAACACAAGCTACTTTTTCTCTTTGAGAAGTATCAGAAGAAGGCCAAGCCTACGGCAAAGCCAAAGGCAGTTAATAAACCACACCTCAAAAGCTTTTTGGTTAACTGGACCTTAAACCAAGGCTGTATGGATAGCAAATGTTATCTTTGGCTGTGATCACAGTGGGAAACAGGTAGCAATTTGCATTGCTCATGTGTGCAATTATGTGGCAAGCATGACTGGATGCTAGAGCACACAGAAAGCTGTTAACCTTTCCTGCCAATGTGGTAACTGTTTATCTACTTGCAATTTCTTGCTTTCGAACTTCTAGTTTGGCAGGCTTAAACCCTTTTTTTTCACCAGCTAGTTTCCATTGCAATCAGATGTGTGCCTTTGCAGTAGTCTGACCACATAAAACAATATAAAAGTGCTCTGAAGACAACTCAAGCACAAGACAACTCCTGTCTGCTTTTATAAAAATGGTGGGAAGACTGTATCATGGGAAATTATTCTCAGTTGCAGAATGTGTGGCTAATATTTGGAAATATTTTTACTAAAAATCCACAAACCCTAATCAGACTAAGCTCACTATTTTGTCATCTTTATTGAATCCTGGAAAGATGAGAATGGCTTTGAAGCTGGCAAATCACAGAGATACCCTTTGTTGGCATCCTGATGACCTATGATACTGTTTATCATTGAGTGAAACTGGAAAAATGGTATAACTAACCAAGGACTATGAGTTATCTAAAATAACTGCAACCCTTCTGCAAAACTGCAGATTTATTTTTTTGCTAACTTTCAAGAACAATTACCCAATGGAGGATTCAAAACAATGGTCCATTCAGTGCCGTATTTAGTATCTGTGGGCCCCTAGGCTGAACCTGTGGCGCAGGCCCTACTGGGGAAAGTATTTTTTTAAAAAAATTAACCTACAAAAACCACATTTTCAGCAATTATCCAATTAAAAACTGAAAAATAAATGTTTAAAGTTTATTATTAAATGATAGAAAATTTACGTATGACATTCCTATACAGTACAGTATTTAGAATTAGATGAATTCATGAGATGATAAAAATGAAAAGAACTGAACATCATTAAGGTAATAATACTAGATTAAACAGAAAAATCAAAAATATATAAAAAATGACTTACTACAACTTTACTTTGCTGTATTGAAAACGACTTAATATGAAACAGTATGTGCTCATTGCGCTTCGTGAAACTTCCGGCTGGTTGACAGTGGGAGGAGATATTCTTGTCAGGCTGGTCAAACACCCAAACATCACATTAAGTTAAACCAAATGTAAATGATAAATGATGATTATGATCACCAAACTTTTATACTATTTTTTACTAAAACAAAAAACCTGATTTTAAAAATTGACGTAGAACCACCCTTTGTGGTGCGGGCCCATAGGCTGCAGCCTAGGTAGCCTATGCTTAAATCCGGCCCTGGGTCCATTCTTGGGAACTGTACTGGCTTCTATTTTGTTTTAAGATCTTCACCAGCAACCAACCACTTCCTCTGGGCTCCAAAAGTTCTATTTACCTAAATGTTTTTGGTGATCTTGCACATTCTGTTCAGTTGGACAGCTGTCAGAGGGTAGAACATTTTCTAACAAATGCATTGAATGATCATAGAAGATATGAGAGAAATCAACATAAACCCAGCCCTACTACGACTCAAATATGTGCCTTCCATCTGAGCAACAAGCAGCATACATCTTGGAAAAGGGATCCAACTAAAACATTTTCCCTTCTCTGTTGCCCCTCCTCCCCAAATAGTCAAAATACAAACATCAAGAACTTCAGCGTTGTCTTCATGTTCCTGTGCAAATGAATACACCAGTCTGGTGTGGTGTAGCTTAGCCCATGCAAGACAAGTAGGCATAGCACTCAAAGAAAGGTGGAGAATCATTGCTGGATGACTGAAGTCAACTTACTGTATTGATAAAATCAATTACCTAGTAGGTATTGAGGAAGTGACATAAGGAAAGAGGTAACTGTCAAAAAGTGAAAGATTCAAAGCATTGGCATTAAATGCCCATCCACTCTTGGTTATCACCCCACACCTTCGGGATTAAAATCAAGGAAAAATATTTTAAATCCCAGAATATCTATGACTCCTGAAGGAACAGCAGAGAATTACAGGACTACAATGAAGAAAGGAAAAAACTGTTCATTCTCTTAAAATGGGTGGAACACTAGGAAAGTCAAGCATCTGGTCATACTGAGAACTGGCTTACTTAGAAGTCACATAATAGGCTGCAGACTGGAGTTGGCAGAACCAAATTGAACCCAAGGACACTGACACAGTCTTTTGAAAATGTGGTGAAGAACATGGAACTTTATACTGATGCCAGGTATGCTTTGACCATCAACATGCACCTTGGAAGACTTGATGTTGGTTGCTCTTGATATTACATCCTATAGGGTGAAAAGTATCTACTATATTTATCAATTGTACTTGAAGTGCTTCTGAAACAAACAAACAAACAATTTGCATGGTGAGAATGGGCATGAATATTTAAATGAGAAATGCATACAAGGAATGAAAACAAGCTGAGAGATTCTCCTAAACTTGGGTACTTGTAGTGTTGGCTCCATGTATTCATTATGCTGTTGGCAACATGCTCCGGAAAGCTAAGAATATCACAATTGTTGTTTGACAATTGCCATGAAAGGATCATAGCATATTGGCAGTGAATGTTGGCTTTGTATACAGAGAGACCTTGATCTCAGCCTTAGCTAATAAAAGATCAGAGAACAGATGGTGTGGAAAACCTCTACCTGAGGCCTTGGAAGTTGTTGGCAGTTAGAAGAAGTAACATCTGACTAGGTGGATAAGTAAGGCGACCTCATGTAAGAGAGCTAGATAGAGGGCAGCTTCCCATGAATAAGGACAAATGAATCTATAAGTTTTGCTTTATGTGATGTTCACTTTTAAAAAACATGTTTGTGCTTTTAGTGTAAGGGACCAAAGACAATGAAACAGCCGAAAGGTTGGCTTAACACAGGTTTATTGCATGATGATCCGGAGGAACATGTGGTAATGGCGGATGGGTAGCTCAATATATACAGCTGGCTATACATTTGAATGTGGCTCGTCGACAGACTATTGGTTGCTGCCTGCGTGACGTCGTAGAAGGTCACGCCCTTCTTGTCCAGGTGAAGAGGTGGCGGGGAATCTTCCCGCGCTGCTGATCCAGGTGAATCTGAGCCATGAGAGCTGGACGCTCGCTATTGCCATCTAGTGGTCACTAGCTCGCGTCCCCTTATCAGGTTTACATTGATACAGCTGAAGGTTATAATGTTGCACACAGAACGGTTACATTGTTACCACATGGCTAGATACATCGTTAAAGGCACAGCTTTACAGAACACAACATCCCTCCCCCCTAGGATGAGACGAAGTCTCTCAGCCAAGATGGCTTATTGCACGTGCGTTTGGGCCGTGATGAGGGCTGACCCCCCCCCCCGGGGGCGCTACTGCTTCTTTGTTCCCTGGTCCCTTGTCCTGTAATGGGAGAGGGAGACTCGTTAGTGGCTTGCCGCGGTTTGGCGGCCTTAGGGGAAGGGAAAAACTCCATTGTGGGCAGACCGGGGGCAATTGGGGCTAACGAAAAACCCCTCTTCTCGCTTGGACGGGTGGGGGACCACTCCGAAAAACTCCCCCGGTTCTGAAAATCAAATTCTAACTCAGTTGGGGTATCCGCATTTGTGGGGGAATTCTGCGAGATATGTATGGGGTCGGGTTCCTCCTCCTCAGAAAAATCCCCCAGGATATCTACGAGAACATCCCCCCTTTCCTCCTCCCCCCTTGGTGGGGACCAGCGGCCCCCTTTTCCTCCCCCTTGGGCTGAACGGGTGGGGGAGAACCCTAATGCTGATTTTTTCTCTGTTGGGTCTGCGCCCTGCTCATGGGGGACCCTGCGTCGGAGCTGGTCCGCGTGCCGCCTCCACAGTAGCCCTGTGCTGGTTTCCACGCGGTACGACACGGGGCCGGTTTGCTCCACAACTACGCCCGGTACCCAGGCTGGGCCCGTGCTGGTGTAGTTCCTGCAATGCACGGGGTCGCCTACACTGAAACTCTTTGTGGCCTCTAGCCCAATGTTCCTTCCCTTGTCCTCTACCCTCGTGGGGTCTAGCCTAGTAAGGATGGTGGTCAGTTTCCTACGCATTAATAGCTCTGCGGGGGAGTATCCTGACGCCAACGGGGTCACCCTGTACCCTAGCAGAAACTGACACACTTGTAGGTTCAGATCCCCGGGGCCCATGCGCCGCAACGCGTCCTTCGTGGTGCGGACGAGGCGCTCCACTTGACCATTGGTGGCTGGGTGAAACGGGGCGGAGGTGATATGCCGAACGGCGTTAATCTCCATGAATGCCCTAAACTCAGAGGACGTGAAACAACTAGCGTTGTCGCTAATTAATGTGTCGGGTATGCCGAACGTGGAAAAGAGCCTCCGCAAATGCTTAATAGTCTGGGCCGAGGAGGTGCTCGTGACTGGGATAACCTCCAACCACTTGGAGAAGGCGTCCACGACAAGAAGAAACAGGGTGCCTCTGAACGGGCCCGCGAAATCAATGTGCACCCGGGACCACGGCCCCTTAGCCGTGTCCCATTCCCTGTGGGGAAGGCGGGCCTCCTCTGGTCTGGAGCATTGGCAACTTTCACAAGTGCTGACCATGTGCTCGATGTCGGCGTCCAACTGGGGCCACCAGAAGTAACTCCGGGCCAGCGCCTTGGATCGCACGATGCCGGGGTGGCTGACGTGCAGCAGTTTGAGCACCCGCGGCCGAAGGGAAGTGGGAATCACCACCCGCTGCCCCCACAAGAGGCACCCCCTCTCTAGGGACAGCTCTAACTTTTTCCGGAAAAATGGGGCGAACTCCTCCGCTGGGGAGGACGCCGGCCACCCTTTCTGCACCCAGGAGCTAACTGCCGCTAATGTCTTGTCCTTCTCTGTCGCTTTGGCAATGTCGGCGGGCATTACGGGGGGCGAATCCAGCACCTCTATCATAAGAACCTGATGGTCTCGCTCCCCCTTGCTCACCTGGCTGGGCGTCAGGGGGAGGGGAGACCTTGATAGAGCGTCCGCATGGCTGATCTCTTTCCCGGGCCGGTAGACCAATGCGTGCTGGTACGCGTTGAGAAAAATGGCCCACCTGAGCATCCTCGGGGACAGGATCTGTGGCGTGGGCTTATCTGCGGTAAAAATGCCTAGCAGGGGCTTGTGGTCCGTCACAATGGCCATACAGAAAATCGTGAAATTTTTTCGTCCCCGCAACTATCGCTAGTGCCTCCCTGTCTGTCTGTGCGTAATTTCTCTCCGCTTGGGACAGGGACCTGGAGTAAAATGCTATCGGGGCCTCCTTTCCGTCTTCCAGCACGTGGCACAGCACCGCCCCCACCCCCACCGGGGATGCATCACAGGTCAGGACTACCGGGCGTTTGGGGTTGAAATGGGTCAGTATGGCATCAGACACTAGGAGACTTTTTAGTTCACTAAATGCCCTTTCTTGGTCATCGCCCCACTTCCATGTCTGGTCTTTTTTTAGCAGTTTGTGTAGCGGTTCAGCCACTGCTGCCTTCCGGGGGAGGAAGGAGTGGTAAAAGTTGAGCAGCCCTAGGAACGACTGCAGCTCGGGCTTGGAGGTGGGGCGGGGGGCTTTCTTAATGGCGGCCACCTTGGATTTGGATGGTTTTATCCCCTCAGGAGTCACGCAAAACCCTAGGAACTCAACCTCGGTCGCGAAGAAGACGCATTTGTCCTTTCGCAGTCTCAACCCCGCTTTTTCGAATATTGTCAGGACCTTCCCCAACCTCTTGTCCAATTCGACCCGACTCCCCCCGTTATTAACACGTCATCAAAATAAGGCAACACCCCCTCTAGCCCCTTCAGGAGGCGTTCCACGAGTGACTGGAAAATTCCAGGCGCCGAATTTACGCCGAACTGAAGGCGAGTCACCTGGAACGCCCCCTTATGGGTGACTATGGTCTGCGCAGCAGCTGCGGCAGGGGACACCGTAAGCTGCTGGTAGGCCTGTGCTAAGTCGAGCTTAGCGAAACACTTTCCCCCGTGTAACCTGGCCAGCAGATGGCTGACTACCGGCACTGGATACGCATTCGGGCGGATCGCCTTGTTGATGGTGCACTTGTAATCGGCGCATATGCGGACCTCCCCATTGGCCTTTGGTGCGGTTACAATTGGAGTTTCCCACTCCGCAGAATCAACAGGCACAAGGATTCCCTGGCCCACCAATTTGTCCAGTTCCGCCTCTATCTTGTCCTTGAGTGCGAACGGCACCCGGCGTGGTTTGAGTCGAATTGGGCGGACCTCCGGGTCCAGGTCGAATGTCACTGGGGGCCCCTTGAATTTCCCCAGTCCTTTTTTGAAAACTTCGGGGTGCGCCTCGCACACCTCCTGGATCGGGTGAGACCCAATGGCGTGCATCCCAACGGCGTGCACCCCCCCCCAATAAACAAACCCAGGGGCTGGAACCATTGAGTCCCGAGGAGGCTGCAATCTCCCCCTTTAAGCACGACTAGGGGGAGGGACGCGGCGTGCTCCTTGAATTTGACCTGAAATTCTCCAACCCCCAACACTGGAATGCTGTTCCCTTGCACGTCCCGTAGCATGGACCTCAACGCTTTGAGCTTGGGTCGCCTGTGGGGGGCAATTCTCAAAAACTCCCTCTGGGAAATGATTGAATATGAGGACCCCGAGTCAATTTCCATTCTAATGGGAACCCCTTGAACTAGTACCTCAACAAAGTAGCGGGGGTGTCCCGTAGACACGCTGAACACTGGGGTGTCGTCCTTGCTGCCGTCGGCGACGCGGCCCACGCCATCCTGCTTCCGCGTGGCCTGGGCGCCGTCTTTTGGTTTCGCTGGGCGGTCTCGTCCCGCAGAACGGTCTGGGGAGCTTTTTAGTTCACTAAATGCCCTTTCTTGGTCATCGCCCCACTTCCATGTCTGGTCTTTTTTTAGCCGCAGTTGTGGCACTCGGCCTTCCGGAAGGGGCATTTCACGCGGTCGTTGAGCGGTCTTGTCCCGCGGAACGGTCTGCCGAGCTTCTCCGGGTCTCGCGCCTCTTCCTGCACACCTTGGCGATGTGCCCGCAGCGGCCGCAGTTGTGACACTCGGCCTTCTGAAACGGGCATTTTACGCGGTCGTGGGCCGCTCCACAGCCGTTGCACCACCGGCTCTCTTTCCGGACCCTCCGGACGTCCTCGTCGTCGCTGCTCTCTGCGGACGACCTCGAAGCTCGCCGGGCTGCATGCACCGGAGTCTCTGCCTTGCTCGACCTCGGCTGCCAGTCCTGGAGTTCTTGTACCCCAGCCTTTGTAGCTTCCGCGGCCTGTGCCGCTCTGATGACCTCCTGCAACGTGGGAGGCGGCTCTTGGTTCATTAATGTGCGCTGGGTTTCGGCGTCGTTCAGGCCGCACAGCACACAGTCCCGGAGGGTGATTTCGACATTCACCCATTTGCACGGGCCGGCCGCCAGCCGCAGGGCCGCCACGAACGCGGCGACCGTCTCACCGGGCGCTTGGACTCGCCTCCAGAACGCACTCTGAACGGGAAACATCGCCGTGGCGGGCCGGACGTGCTCACGCAGCATCTGCATGAGTTCCTTGGCCTTGAATTCGCTCACCCTCCTCGGTGCGATCAGGTCCACCAAGGTCCTTTTGGTTTCTTGTCCGAGCATCCTGGTGAAGATGGCTCTTTTCTTTGCCTCTTCTGTGACTTCGGACTCAATCAGTGCTGCCTGGAAGTCCATTTCGAAGATCTCCTAGTCGCCCGGTTTCCTGATTTCGAAACCGGCGCATGTCTTGGTCCCGTGGGCTGCCATCATCCCATCCTCATCGCCAATTTAGTGTAAGGGACCAAAGACAATGAAACAGCCGAAGGGTTGGCTTAACACAGGTTTATTGCATGATGATCCGGAGGAACATGTGGTAATGGCGGATGGGTAGCTCAATATATACAGCTGGCTATACATTTGAATGTGGCTCGTCGACAGACTATTGGTTGCTGCCTGCGTGACGTCGTAGAAGGTCACGCCCTTCTTGTCCAGGTGAAGAGGTGGCGGGAAATCTTCCCGCGCTGCTGATCCAGGTGAATCTGAGCCATGAGAGCTGGACGCTCGCTATTGCCATCTAGTGGTCACTAGCTCGCGTCCCCTTATCAGGTTTACATTGATACAGCTGAAGGTTATAATGTTGTTGTCGCTAATTAACGTGTCGGGTATGCCGAACGTGGAAAAGAGCCTCCGCAAATGTCTAATGGTCTGGGCCGAGGAGGTGCTCGTGACTGGGATAACCTCCAACCATTTGGAGAAAGCGTCCACTACAAGGAGGAACAGGGTGCCTCTGAACGGGCCCGCGAAATCAATGTGCACCCGGGACCACGGCCCCTTAGCCGCGTCCCATTCCCTGTGGGGAAGGCGGGCCTCCTCCGGTCTGGAGCAATGGCAACTTTCACAAGTGCCGACCATGTGCTCAATGTCGGCGTCTAGCTGGGGCCACCAGAAGTAACTCCGGGCCAGCGCCTTGGATCGCACGATGCCAGGGTGGCTGACGTGAATCAGTTTGAGCACCCGCGGCCGAAGGGAAGTGGGAATCACCACCCGCTGGCCCCACAAGAGACATCCCCTCTCTAGGGACAGTTCTAGCTTTTTTCTGAAAAATGGGGCGAACTCCTCCGCTGGGGAGGATGCGGGCCACCCTTTCTGTAGCCAGGAGCTTACTGTCGCTAATGTTTTGTCCTTCTCTGTCACTTTGGCAATGTCGGCGGGCACTACGGGGGGCGAATCCAGCACCTCTATCATGAGAACCTGATGGTCCCGCTCCCCCATGCTCACCTGGCTGGGCGTTAGGGGAAGGGGAGACCTAGATAGGGCGTCCACATGGCTGATCTCTTTCCTGGGCCGGTAGACCAATGCGTCCTGATACGCGTTGAGAAAAATGGCCCACCTGAGCATCCTTGGGGACAGGATTTGAGGGGTGGGCTTATCCGCAGTAAAAATGCCTAGCAGGGGCTTGTGGTCCGTCACGATGGTGAATGGGCGGCCATACAGAAAATCGTGAAATTTTTTCGTCCCCGAGACTATCGCTAATGCCTCCCTGTCCGTCTGTGCGTAGTTTCTCTCTGTTTGGGACAGGGACCTGGAGTAAAATGCTATCGGGGCCTCTCTTCCGTTCTCCAGCACGTGGCACAGCACTGCCCCCACCCCCACTGGAGATGCATCACAGATCAGAACTACTGGGCGTTTGGGGTCGAAGTGGGTCAGTATGGCGTCGGACGCCAGGAGGCTTTTCAGCTCACTGAATGCCCTTTCTTGGTCATCGCCCCACTTCCATGCCTGGTCTTTCTTAAGCAGCCTGTGTAGCGGTTCGGCCACCGCTGCCTTCCGGGGAAGGAATGAGTGGTAAAAGTTGAGCAGCCCCAGGAACGACTGCAACTCGGGCTTGGAGGAGGGGCGGGGGGCTTTCTTGATGGCTGCCACCTTAGACTTGGATGGTTTTATCCCCTCAGGAGTCACACAAAACCCTAGGAACTCCACCTCGGTTGCGAAGAAGACGCATTTGTCCTTTCGCAACCTCAGCCCCGCCTTTTCGAATATCGCCAGGACCTTCCCCAACCTCTTGGCCAATTCGGCCCGGCTCCCCCCTGTTATTAACACGTCATCAAAATAAGGCAACACCCCCTCCAGTCCCTTCAGGAGGCGTTCCACGAGTGACTGGAAAATTCCTGGCACCGAATTCACGCCGAATTGGAGGCGCGTCACCTTGAACGCCCCCTTATGGGTGACTATGGTCTGCGCAGCAGCTGCGGCAGGAGACACCGTGAGCTGCTGGTAGGCCTGTGCTAAGTCGAGCTTAGCGAAACATTTCCCCCCGTGTAACCTGGCCAGCAGATGGCTGACTACCGGCACCGGATATCCATTCGGGCGGATCGCCTTGTTGATGGTGCACTTGTAGTCGGCGCATATGCGGACCTCCCCATTGGACTTTAGAGCAGTTACAATTGGAGTTTCCCACTCCGCAGAATCTACAGGCACAAGAATCCCCTGACCCACCAATTTGTCCAGTTCCGCCTCTATCTTGTCCTTGAGTGCGAACGGCACCCGGCGTGGTTTTAGGCGAACAGGGCGGACTTCCGGGTCCAGGTCGAAAGTCACTGGGGGCCCTTTGAATTTCCCCCAGCCCATTTTGAAGACTTCGGGGTGCGCCTCGCACACCTCCTGAATTGGATCAGTCCCAACAGCGTGCATCCCCACGGCATGCACCCCCCCCAATGAACAACCCCAGGGGCTGGACCATTGAGTCCCGAGGAGGCTGCAATTTCCTCCCTTGAGCACGACCAGGGGAAGGGACGCGGCGTGCTCCTTGAATTTGACCTGAAATTCTCCAACCCCCAGCACTGGAATACTGTTCCCTTGCACGTCCCGTAGCGTGGCCCTCAATGCTTTGAGCTTGGGCCGCTTTTGGGGGGCAATTCCGAAAAATTCCCTCTGGGAAATTATTGAATATGAGGACCCCGAGTCAATTTCCATCCTAATGGGCACCCCTTGGACAAGTACCTCAACAAAGTAGCGGGGGTGTCCCGTAGACACGCTGAACACTGGGGTGTCGTCCTCGCTGCCGTCGGCGACGCGGCCCACGCCGTCCTGCTTCCGCGTGGCCTGGGCGCCGTCTTTTGGTTTCGCTGGGCGGTCTCGTCCCGCGGAACGGTCTGGGGAGCTCCTCCGGGACCCGCGCTTCTTTCTGCACACCTTGGCGATGTGCCCGCGGCGGCCGCAGTTGTGGCACTCGGCCTTCCAGAAGGGGCATTTCACGCGGTCGTGGGCCGCGCCACAGCCATCGCAACGCCGGCTCTCCTTCCGGACCCTCTGTACGTCCTCGTCGTCGCTGCTCTCTGTAGACGACCTCGAAGTTCGCCGGGCCGCATGTACCGGAGCCTCTGCTTTGCTTGACTTTGGCCGCCAGTCCTTCGTAGCTTCTGCGGCCTGGGCCGCTCTAACGACCTCCTGCAGCGTGGGAGGCGGCTCTTGGTTCATTAATGTGCGCTGGGTCTCGGCGTCATTCAGGCCGCACAGCACACAGTCTCGGAGGGTGATTTCGACGTTCTCCCATTTGCACGGGCCAGCCGCCAGCCGCAGGGCCGCCACGAACGCGGCGACCGTCTCCCCGGGCGCTTGGACTCGCCTCCAAAACGCACTCCGAGCGGGAAACATCGCCGTGGCGGGCCGGACGTGCTCACGCAGCAACTGCATGAGTTCCTTGGCCTTGAATTCGCTCACCCTCCTCGGTGCAATCAGGTCCACCAAGGTCCTCTTTGTTTCTTGTCCGAGCATTCTGGTGAAGATGGCTCTTTTCTTCGCCTCTTCCGTGACTTCGGACTCGATCAGTGCGGCCTGGAAGTCCATCTCGAAGATCTCCCAGTCGCCCGGTTTCCTGATTTCGAAACCGGCGCATGTCTTGGTCCCGTGGGCTGCCATCCCATCCTCGTCGCCAATTTAGTGTAAGGGACCAAAGACAATACAACAGCCGAAGAGTTGGCTTAACACAGGTTTATTGCATGATGATCCGGAGGAACATGTGGTAATGGCGGATGGGTAGCTCAATATATACAGCTGGCTATACATTTGAATGTGGCTCGTTGGCAGACTATTGGTTACTGCCTGCGTGACGTCGTAGGAGGTCACGCCCTTCTTGACCAGGTGAGGAGGTCGCGGGGAATCTTCCCGCGCTGCTGATCCAGGTGGCTATGATCCATTAGAGCTGGACGCTCGCCACTGCCCTCTGGTGGTCACTAGCTCGCTGTTGTGTCCTGATAGTGTAACCTTCTACATGTGATATCAATGTATCTGAACCAATGTAACCTTGCCAATGAGTAACAATGTAACCTTCAGCTGTACCACATAAACCCTGTAATAGGACGCGAGCTAATGACCACCAGCTGGCAGCAGCGAGCGTCCAAGCTCTCTTGGTTCAAACCCATCAAAGACCGCAGCGCGGGAGGTTTCCCGCCGCTACCTACACCTGGACAAGAAGGGCGTGACCAGCCATGACGTCACGCGGACCAGTAGCCAACGGGCTACCGTGGAGCCACATTCAAATACGTTACTGCCTTATATATAGAGCTGTTCGTCCGCCATTACCTCATGTTCCCTCTGTCCACCATGCAATAAACCTGAGTTAACCCAGCCGTTGGCTGTGCTTTGTGTCTTGACTCTCATACACTAAATTGGCGACGAAGGTGGGATGATGGATCCCCACGGTGCCAGGACACAGAGCGGGTTCAACATCACCAAACCGCAAGACTGGGAGCTCTTTGAGATGGACTTCCAGGCGGCACTGGTGGAGCTCAAAGTCAAAGAAGACGACGAGGAAAGGAAGAGGGCCATCCTCACTCGCATGCTTGGGATGGAAACCAAGCGGACGCTGGTGGGCATCCTTGCACCGAAGAAGATGAGCGATTTCAAAGCCGGTGACATCATGAAAATGCTGCGTGAGCGTTTCCGACCCTCGAGGGCAATGTTTCCCGCTCGGAGTGCGTTTTGGAGGCGAGTTCAAGCGCCGGACGAGTCGGTAGAAGCCTTCGTAACGGCTATGAGGGTAGCCGCCGCCCCCTGCAAATGGGACCACATCCTAGAGATGGCCCTCAGGGACGGAGTGCTGTGTGGCCTGAAGGACAAGGAAGTACAGCGCAGCTTGATGAACAGGGAGCCACCACCCACACTGGAAGAGGTTGTAGAGGCCGCGGAAGCCGCGGAGTCAACGAATGCTGGAGTAGACGAGATGCACAAGTGGCGTGAGTGGCGTCCGAGGGCCGGCAAGGCGGAAAACTCATCGCACGGGAAGTCCGGTCAGTCGGTGCATGCAACCCGACCGACCTCGAAATCGTCGTCAGAGAGTAGCGATGGCGAGGAGGTCCAGAAGGTCCGGAGAGGCGGGCGCCGCTGCGATGGTTGCGGAGCGGCCCATGAGCGCGTGAAGTGCCCATTCAGGAAAGCCGAGTGCTTCAACTGCGGACGGCGGGGGCACATCGCCAAGGCGTGCAGGAAATGGAAAGAGGGCCGGAGACATTCGCAAGACCGTTCAGCCAGACCGGACCGTCCAGCGAGGCCCAAAGATGGCGCCCGGGCCACGAGGAAGCAGGACGGCGTGGGCCGCATCTCGGACGACAGCGAGGGCGACGCTCCTGTGTTCAACGTGTCTGCGGGACAGCCCCATTACTTTGTTGAGGTACTAGTACAAGGGACCCCTATTAGGATGGAAGTTGACTCGGGGTCCTCCTATTCTATAATTTCCCAGAGAGAGTTCTTGAAAATCGACCCCCACGTGCGGCCCAAACTTAAAGCGTTGAGGGCCACACTACGGGACGTTCAGGGGAACAGCATTCCAGTGTTGGGGGTCGGAACGTTCCGGGTTCGCTTTAAGAGACATTCTGCGGAACTTCCTCTAGTGGTGCTAAAAGGGGGGAGTTGTAGCCTCCTCGGAACACAGTGGTTTCAGCCTTTAGGCCTGTTCATAGGGGGGTGCATGCCGTAGGCGAGGACCCAATACAAGCAGTATGTGACGCACACCCCGCCGTTTTTAAAAGTGGACTGGGAAAGTTCAAGGGACCCCCTGTAGCCTTCGACTTAGACCCGGAGGTCCGCCCGATAAGACTTAAACCGCGCAGGGTACAGTTCGCGCTTAAGGACAAAATAGAGGCGGAACTGGACAAACTGGTGGGTCAAGGAATTCTCGTTCCTGTGGATTCCGCGGAGTGGGAGACTCCAATTGTAACAGCACTGAAGGCTAACGGGGAGGTGCGCATTTGCGCTGATTATAAGTGTACCATTAATAAGGCAATCCGCCCTAATGCATACCCGGTGCCAGTGGTCAGCCACCTTCTGGCCAGGCACGGAATTCGACCCATTCTTCCGAAAGCGAGTGGAGTTGTCTTTAGAGAGGGGGTGCCTGTTGTGGGGCCAACGGGTGGTGGTTCCTACGTCCCTGCGGCCGAAGGTGCTAAAGCTGTTGCACGTCAGCCACCCGGGGATCGTCCGTTCCAAGGCGTTGGCCCGGAGTTACTTCTGGTGGCCCCAGCTGGACGCCGACATAGAGCAGATGGTTGGCACTTGTGAAGCATGTCAATGTTCTCGACCGGAGGTGGCCCGCCTACCACATAGGGAATGGGACGCAGCGAGGGGACCGTGGTCCAGGGTGCACGTAGATTTTGCTGGCCCTTTCCGGGGAACCATGTTTCTCCTGGTGGTGGATGCATACTCAAAGTGGCTGGAGGTCATTCCGGTAAAGAGCACATCCTCCGCCACTACCATTCGCCAGCTAAGGAGGGTCTTTTCCACGTTCGGTTTACCCGACACTTTGGTCAGCGATAACGCCAGTTGTTTCACGTCCGCTGAGTTCGCGGCATTCATGGAGGCAAATGCAATTCGGCATGTCACATCCGCGCCGTTTCACCCGGCCACGAATGGCCAAGTGGAACGGTTGGTGCGCACCACAAAAGATGCGCTGCGGCGCATGGGCTCGGGGAATCTACATCACCAGGTTTGTCAATTTCTATTAGCGTACAGGGTGACCCCCTTAGCGTCTGGTTACTCGCCGGCCGAGCTGCTGATGCGGAGGAAACTGACCACGCTTTTGTCCAGGCTAGACCCGTCGAGGGTCGAGGACAAAGGGAAGAACATAGGGTTAGCGGTCTCGAAAGGTTTCGGCATAGGCGATCCTGTACATTGCAGGAACTATGCCAACGCAGGCCCAGCCTGGGTGCCAGGGACGATAATAGAACAGACGGGGCCAGTGTCCTATCGGGTGGAAACTAGCACCGGCCTCCTCTGGAGGAGGCACGCTGATCAACTGAGGCACCGAGTGGGCGAGGGGCCGACCAGTGGAGCACAGCGACATGATTCAGTGATAGGGTTCTCCCCCACCCGTTTAGCCCAAGGGGGAGACAGGGGGGAAAGCAGCGAGCCCGACTCATATCCTTTTGATACCCCAGTTCTATCTGAGCCCGGGGGGAGGGAAAAGGAGTGTGCGGCCGCCGCTGCCGCTTCCCCCGAATCCGATTTTGATTTTGAGTTTGCGAGCCGGGGGGGTTTTTCGGAGTGTTCCCCCACCCATCCAAGCGAGAAGAGGGGTTTTTCGTTAGTCCCCAGTGCCCCCGGTTCTTCCCAAACAAAGCACACACCTCCCAACAAATCCGCAGAGCCGCGGCAAACCACTAACAAGTCATCCTCTCCGATTGCAGGGCAGGAAGCCAGGGAGCAGAAGCTCGCGTCCCCTTATTAAGCATACATTGATACAGGTGATGGTTATAATGTTGCACACAGAAAGGTTACATTGATAACACATGGCAAAGGTACATTGTTAAAGGCACTGCTTTACAGAACACAACACCCATCCTGGGTCTCTCCCCAGGCTTCCTCTGTATCCCCCCTTCCCCTGGGACCACAGGTTCAATCCCTGGCTCCTGCCATGCCCTAGAGGTTTCACCCTCACCCAACCACCCTCCTCTCCTCTCCCCCCCCCCCCGCAGGAAACTGGAGAAAGGTGGAGGAAAAGGAAGCTGTGAGAGGCTAAAGGAGAGACTTTGCAGTCTTTCCCCCCTCAGACGGAAGGGAGCTGGAGCTGGGTGATCACATGCTACACCTTGTTTGGGGAGGCAGGATGTTAGCTGGGGGGCCTAGATACAGCCCTGCTGAGTGCCCAAATTCAACAGGCTACTGTCTGTGCCACAGAGGGGTGGGGTGAAATCTGTGCTGGGGGAGGGAGGAAGTGCTCCCATTGGGCTGCTGGGCAGAGAGGCGGGGTGAAGTCTGTGCTGGGGCAATGGTGTGTGTGCCCACAGAGAAAGCTCTGAGTGCCCCCTCTGGCATGTGTGCCATAGGTTCACCACCACTGCAATAGCGCAAGTTTGCTAACACAAATGAACATGGATCTTCTTCTTCTTTTTTACTTCCTCTTTACCCCCTTTGGGTGTTGAGGGAATGAGGTTTAACACCACAGGGGAATACAGCATTCTATTGCTTGTGCAGCAGTCTATTTATTTATTTATTTATTTCCTCGAATTTCTATTGCCACCCAATTCAGCAACGACTCTGGGCAGCTAACAACAATCAACAACAACATCAGGCAATTAAAAACCCTTTGAAAACCCTTAAAAACCCCATTAAAATTCATAATAATTTAAAATAATTTACCCACCCACCCCATCCATTAAAATAGGTAGAGAATCTTGATTATATGAACCAGCAGGCAGGGTTCACCCCTCCATCAGTGCCCACACCTGCCCTGCCAGTCAAGTTTTCAGTTCTTTCCTAAAGGGCAACATTTCCGTCTGCAGCCATAACTCTTTTGGCAAGAGGTTCCATAGGGCAGGCACTGACATGGAGTAGGCCCTCCTTCTTGTGCTAGAGAGACAAGCCCCTTTAGCAGATGGTATGGTTAGAAACATACCTGTCAAGTTTTGGGAAATTTCTGTCAAATAAGGGAAATTTCCTGGCCAAAACAGGAAACTGGACAGCTATGCTTATCCTGTGCTGGCCTCCAGTCTAACTCCAGTCTAACTGCAGTCTAACTAATATGGGATGACGACAGGAAAGAGTGTAAAATACGGGGTTTTGACAGAAATTTCCTGAAACTTGACAGGAATAGTTAGAGAGCCCCTCCAGTCCGCTCTGGTTGGATGGACAGATGTTCTTGGGGTGACGCCGTCTCTTAGATATCCTGGCCCACTACCATATAGGGCTTTAAAGGTCATTACCAGCACCTTGAATTGCACCTGGAGGCAAGAACTGCATTACAAAATCAGAAAAGTATGAAAAAGAAAATATCTTTGTAATCATGTTTGCCCATTAGTTTGGGATTTGTTTATGCCAGGGGTGCCCAAACTATGGCCCAAGGGCCAGATCTGGCCTGCGCCACCTTATAATCTGGCCCACGCCAACTGCACTGCTCCTTGATGCAGAAATAAAATGTGCCCAAACATGCACAAAATGCTATCGCAAAACACCCGTGGCTGTCGTAATTGCGGCAGCATTTTGTACATGCGTGGGCACATTTTACTTCCAGTGGGAGGAACCATGTGACCGGCCCATCACCCAAAACGTTTGGGCACTGCGGGTTTATGCCAATAAGAAAATCAAATAAATCCTGTGCTTTCTCATTTATGTACCTTCTATCCCCCCTATCCATCAATGTAAAAAAATACAACAACCAGGAGATCAATGGGAATATATATTTGTATTTCAGCTTCCCAAAGCAAAACTAAATGTTGAAAGTCTCCTGGTAAGTAGTAGTATTTTAAAAGCACCCAAAAGCACTAAATGGAGTAATAATAGTAGTAAATGCTTAAACCCTTTTTTCACCAGCTAGTTTTCCAGTCCAAAATCATCCATGCAATAGTTACTTTTCTACCAGTAGGAGCTAAGATGTATTCAACTTGGCCCACATTTAGATCCAGATTTGCACATCATCTGCCTAATGGTTAAAGAGTAATTTTGCACAGGCATTTATTGCTTCATGCACACCAGGCTTCTCTCTCCTCCCTCTGAGTCTTTCTCTCTTCCCCTCTGTTTCTCTGCATGGCATTTATAATAATGCACATTTGCATCTGTCACACTATGAATATTATTAACTAAGGAAAGACAATATGGGGTGGGGGTGGAATACAAGAGGACCCAGTCTGTGTCTCCAACTCAGAGGGTTCCTGTACAAAGTGCTTTACTTTACACCCTGGAAAGCTACTGCCTGCTATAAGAAGAAAATTGTGCTGGATATAATAATCATTGGACCTAGTATTAAGTGTCTCCATTCATTCTCGTTCCACACCAAATGTACTCTAAAGAAGACAAATGAGGTTGAAACTACACATTACACATACCAACCTCCTTCTGCTGTTCCAATTAGTTTTTGAGGCCTTGCTCTTGTGCCCTTCAGCAAAAGCTATTAATCTGGCATGCAAATAGGACCTGTTTAGTTGTGGGCTTGTCACTTTGGTACTCTGTTCCCATATAACCTGACTTCCTTGCTCTATACGGCAATCTACAATCATTCATACTCTGATCAGCTTTGCATCACAGGGTTGCTTTCAAATATTCTCATCTGCTGTTCTTATTTCACATGTTCCAATATCTAATATCATGCTGTGATTTTACAACTTGATGTGGGGTAATCTAAGCCAGTGATGGCAAACCTTTTAGAGACCTAGTGCCCAAACAGAGGGGCGGGGTGAACTCTGTGCTGGGGGGAGGGAGGAAGTGCTCCTATTGGGCTGCTGGGCAGAGGGGCAGGGCAAACTCTGTGCTGGGATGACAGTGTGTGTGCCAACAGAGATGGGGTCAGAGTGCCATATTTTGCATGTGTGCCATAGATTTGCCAATACTGATCTAAGCGCAGGATACCCAAACTTTTTGCACCAGGGGCCTGACCATGCTCCTGAAACAGCTGAGTGGACTAGACAACGCCCCTGGAAGTGGGCATGTTTGTGCATGAGTGTCTGCATTCACTTCCTAGTTCAGCGCAGACGCTTCCTGGTTTGGCGAGGGCATTGCTGGCCTGATGGAATGGCTTTAGGGGCCATATCCAGCCTGCTGGCCATAGTTTGGGCATGCCTGATCTAAGCCATTCACCCTTTGGAGATGGACAACCTACAAAGGTGAAGTGTTAAATTTATTGAATAAGTAAATAAAATCATGTGTAACATGTAATTAATTTTTTTAATGGAAAATTGTGCTTCCACAAGATAGTGGACCTCTAATGTGGAAAATTGCTCAGGAAGAGGATTGTGCTCTAGAAGGATATTCCAAGGTCTCTGCCTCTTCAAGCCACTTCCTCCCCCCCCCCCCCAAAGCCTATGGATCTAATTGGATTGTGTTTGGAGGAGGTTGCATTAACCTTGGTGGGCTCCAGCTCCAAAACTATCATTTCTCTGCAATCACCTTCATGTTTTCATAATCGAAGACTTCGGAAGGAAGGTGCCTTTAAGGGGAAAGGAGATATTTAGTACGGGCTAAACCTAGCATTCTGTCACAGGAGTGAGTGACTAGAGAGGGCTTGATGGACATTTTCTATCACCCCTGGATCCACAACTGGCCACCTCAGCTCACATGAGTGACACCAGAAAATCACTTCTGGTTTAATTTTTAAAAAAAAGATAATAGCTAAAAGAAAGCGGTTTCCCTTTTTCAGGCTCCTGAAGTTGCTACTCACTTGCAGTTCTAATTGAGTAAGAAATGGTCTTCAGTTTCTTGGGGACCACTTGTGGAATTTCCCCTTTGCCAGTAACCTAGGGGATCTCTGTTATGTATGTATGTATGCATGTTCATTATACTGTAAAGGCAAGAATGTAACCACTCCAGATACAAACGATACCAGCTGTAAAGGAACGCGAGCAGACAGCCCATAGAGGGCAGCTGCGAGCGTTCAGCCTCACATGGTTCACATTGCTCAATCACGGACAGCCGCGGGAAAACCTTCCCCGCATTCAGCAGCTGAAGAAAGAGGTGTGCCTGGGCGAGGCCACGCCGGTAGCAGCCAATGAGCTACCGTGCTACAAGATTCAAATGTAGAGAGCTACTGTATATATTGAGATGTATCACCGCCATTACCTCATGCTTCACTGGAACCTCATGCAATAAACCTGTGTTAAACCAACCTTTTCGGTTGTCCGGTTGTCTTTGGTCCCATACACTAAATTGGCGACGAAGGTGGGATATGGCTGCCCACGGGACCAAGACATGCGCCGGCTACGAGATCAAGAAGCCGGGAGACTTGGAGCTGTTTGAGATAGACTTCAACGCAGCGCTGGTGGAGCTCGAAGTCTCCGATGAGGCCAAAAAGAGGGCCATTTTCATCCGCATGCTCGGACACGAGACCAAGAGGACCTTGGTGGACCTGATCGCGCCGAGGAAGGTGGGCGACTTCAAAGCTACAGAGCTCCTGGCGGCGTTGCGCGCCCATCTCCGGCCAGCAATAGCGATGTTCCCCGCTCGGAGCGCGTTCTGGAGGCGAGTCCAGGCACCCGGGGAATCGGTCGAGGAGTTCGCCGCGGCCCTGCGGTTGGCCGCCGGCCCATGCAAGTGGGAGCTCCCCGACATCACCCTCCGGGACTGCCTGCTCTGCGGTCTGAGGGACACAGAGACTCAGCGGGCGCTGATGAAAAGGGAGCCGCCTCCCACGTGGCAACAAGTCCTCGACACGGCACAGGCTGCGGAGGCCACTACTGCCGGGGTGCACGAGCTTCAGGACTGGCGCCCGAAGCCCGCAAAGGCAGAGAGCTCGGTGCGAGCGGCCCGGCGAGTTTCGGACTCGTCTGCGGAGAGCGGCGATGACGAGGACGTCTGGAGGGTCCAGAGAGAGGGCCGGCGCTGCGACGGCTGCGGCGCCGCCCACGCCCGCGCCAAATGCCCGTTCCGCAAGGCCGAGTGCCACAACTGCGGCCGGCGCGGGCACATCGCCAACGTCTGCCAGAAACGGCGCGAGGCCACCAGGAGTTCTCCAGACCGCTCGGCGAGGCAGGACCGCACCACGAGGCAGGACCGCACCACGAGGCCAAAGGACGGCACCCGGACCACGAGGACGCGGGACGGAGTAGGGCGCATCTCCGACGACAGCGAGGACGACGCGCCGGTCTGCAGCGTTTCCACGGAGCACCCCCGTTACTTCGTTGAGGTAGTAATACAAGGGGCCCCTGTTAGAATGGAGGTGGACTCGGGTTCTTCATACTCCATTATTTCCCAGGGGGAGTTCATGAAAATCGCCCCCCGAGTGCGGCCCAAGCTCAAGGCGTTGAGGGCCACACTGAAGGACGTGCAAGGGAACCGCATCCCAGTGTTGGGGGTTGGGAAGTTCCGGGTCCAGTTTAAAAAGCACACCGCAACGCTTCCCCTAGTCGTCCTCAAGGGAGGTAAATGCAGCCTCCTCGGGACTCAATGGTTCCAGCCCCTGGGGTTGTTCATTGGGGGGGGTGCACGCCGTGGAAGCACACCCCGCCGGGACTGATCCAATACAGAGCGTGTGCGACGCGCACCCCGAGGTTTTTAAAAAGGGGCTCGGGAAATTCAAGGGCCCCCCAGTGACTTTCGACCTGGACCCTGGAGTACGTCCAATCAGACTTAAACCGCGCAGAGTGCCCTTCGCACTAAAGGACAAAATAGAGGCGGAGTTGGACAAATTGGTGGGCCAGGGGATTCTTGTTCCTGTTGATTCTGCGGAGTGGGAAACTCCAATTGTAACGGCTCTCAAGGCCAACGGGGAGGTCTGCATATGCGCTGATTACAAGTGCACCATCAATAAGGCGATCCGCCCTAATGCGTATCCGGTGCCGGTAGACAGCCACTTGTTGGCCAGGTTACACGGGGGGAGGTGTTTCGCTAAACTCGACCTGGCCCAAGCCTACCAGCAACTCCCGGTGACCCCCGCCGCAGCTGCTGCGCAGACCATAGTCACCCACAAAGGGGCGTTCCAGGTATCGCGCCTACAATTCGGCGTGAATTCGGCGCCCGGGATCTTCCAGTCACTCGTGGAACGCCTCCTGAAGGGGTTAGAGGGGGTGTTACCCTACTTTGATGACGTATTGATTACAGGGGGGAGCCGGGCCGAATTAGCAACTAGGTTGGGAAAGGTCCTGACAATATTCGAAAAGGCGGGGTTGCGGTTGCGGAAAGACAAATGCGTCTTCTTCGCTACAGAGGTTGAGTTCCTAGGGTTCCGTGTCACTCCCGAGGGAATAAGACCAGCCCAATCCAAGGTAGCCGCCATCAAGAAGGCCCCTCGCCCCACATCCAAGCCCGAGTTGCAGTCGTTCCTCGGACTGCTCAACTTCTACCACTCTTTCCTCCCGCGGAAGGCAGCCGTGGCAGAACCGCTACACAAATTGTTAAAAAAGGACGAGGCATGGAAGTGGGGCGACGTCCAGGAAAAGGCTTTCAATGACCTGAAGCGACTCCTGGCATTAGATGCTGTACTGACCCACTTCAATCCCAAACGCCCGGTGGTCCTGATATGCGATGCATCCCCGGTGGGGGTGGGGGCGGTGTTATGCCACGTGCTGGAGAACGGTAGGGAGGCCCCGATAGCGTTCTACTCTAGGTCCTTGTCCCAAGCAGAGAGGAACTATGCTCAGACAGACAGAGAAGCACTAGCAATAATTGCGGGGACCAAGAAATTTCATGATTTTGTGTACGGCTGCCCCTTCACCATAGTGACGGACCATAAGCCTTTGTTAGGCATTTTCACCGCAGATAAGCCCACACCCCAAATCCTGTCCCCGAGAATGCTCAGGTGGGCCATTTTTCTCAACGCGTATCAGCACGCGTTGGTGTACCGGCCCGGGAGGGAGATCAGCCATGCCGACGCCCTGTCGAGGTCCCCCATTCCCCGGGATTGCTGCCACGTGGACAAAGTAGAAAGGGACCATCAGGTCTTAATGATAGAGGTCCTAGACTCCCCTCCAGTAGTACCGGCCGACATCGCCAAAGCGACAGGCAAGGACAAAACGCTGGCCACAGTCTGCTCCTGGGTACAGAAAGGGTGGCCCGTGTCTTCCCCAGCAGCGGAATTCGACACATTTTTCAAAAAGAAACTAGAGTTGTCCCTAGAGAGGGGCTGCCTTTTGTGGGGACAGCGGGTAGTAATCCCCACGCCTCTCCGGCCGAGGGTGCTTAAACTGCTGCACGTCAGCCACCCGGGGATCGTCCGCTCAAAAGGCGCTGGCCCGCAGTTACTTTTGGTGGCCCCAGCTAGACGCCGACATCGAACACATGGTCGGCACTTGCGAAGCGTGCCAAAGCTCAAGGCCAGAAGAGGCTCGCTCGCCACCTAGGGAGTGGGACACGGCAAGGGGGCCCTGGTCCCGGGTACATGTAGACTTTGCTGGCCCGTTCAGGGGAACGCTTTTCCTCCTCGTGGTGGACGCGTTCTCCAAGTGGTTGGAGGTCATTCCAGTCTCAAGCACCTCCTCGGCCACAACAATCAAACAGTTAAGGAGGGTCTTCTCCACGTTCGGTTTACCCGACACCCTCGTCAGTGATAACGCCAGCTGTTTCACGTCCGCCGAGTTCGGGGCATTCTTGGAGCGCAACGCCATTCGGCACGTCACCTCTGCCCCCTTTCACCCGGCCACCAACGGCCAAGTAGAGCGCCTCGTGCGCACCACGAAAGACGCGCTACTGCGCATGGGCCCGGAGACCTCGACCTGAAATTGTGCCAATTCCTGCTAAGATACAGGGTCACCCCACTAGCGTCAGGGTACTCCCCCGCAGAGCTGTTGATGCGCAGGAAGCTGGCCACGGGAATCTCCAAGCTAGACCCCACGAGAGTAGAGGACAAGGGGTGGAACATAGGGGTGGAACCCACAAAGAGTTTCAGCGTAGGCGCCCCGGTGCATTGCAGGAACTACGCCAGCGCGGGGCCAGCCTGGGTGCCGGGCACCGTAGTAGAACAAACCGGCCCCATCTCATACCGCGTAGAAACCAGTACAGGCTTCCTGTGGAGGCGACACGTGGACCAGCTCAGGCGCAGGGTCCCCGGAGAGCAGGACGGAGACGAGAATAGCATCGAATCAGCGCTAGGGTACTCCCCCACCCGCTTAACCCAAGGGGGAGGAAAAGGGGAGCATGGGTCCCCACCAAGGGGGGAGGAAAGGGAATCGATCCACAGAAATCTTTTGCGGGGGTCCCCGAAGAAATGGAAGAGCCCCGACCACACACATACCCCGCGGGAGTTTCCCCGAAACACA
Source organism: Bradypodion pumilum (assembly GCA_035047305.1). Lineage (NCBI taxonomy): Eukaryota > Metazoa > Chordata > Lepidosauria > Squamata > Chamaeleonidae > Bradypodion > Bradypodion pumilum. Next base: position 502,433,983 of record JAWDJD010000001.1, on the reverse strand, counting down.
GATGCCCATAGAAGTTTAGACGTTGATTTGCAGTACCAGGGGGAGTTAGCGGAGTGGTCCCCCACCCGTCCTAGCGAAAAGAGGGGTTTCAGTTCAGCCCCTGGTACCTCCAGTCCCAGTACCTCCAGTCCCAGTAGCCCCTGTGAGTTAGAATGCGATATAGCGCCACTTTCCCGGAGACCGACACCCCCAAGACGGGAGGCATCAGCGAGTCCGACCACCACAGTCTCAAGGTCCCCCGAGCAGGGATCAGAAGGTAGCCGAACCGCAAGGGCGACCTCATCGGTTCCGCGGTTCACAATAGGTGGATCCCCGGGGTCAGAGAGCAACAGGCAGGGGTTCACCTCCCAACTATTCATTCCTTTCCCATCCCCGGGCGCGAGGCAGGCACGGACGCCCCACGGAGCCACTAACGAATCCCCGTTTCCCGTTGCAGGACAAGCACCCGCGGAGTCAGGGATCACAGGCTCTCCAGTACTAGGTCAGACGCGAGCGCGTCCCAAGCGCACGTGCGGCAAGCCACAATGGTTGCGGGACTTCGTCCCATCCTAGGGGGGAGGGATGTTATGTATGTATGTATGCATGTTCATTATACTGTAAAGGCAAGAATGTAACCACTCCAGATACAAACGATACCAGCTGTAAAGGAACGCGAGCAGACAGCCCATAGAGGGCAGCTGCGAGCGTTCAGCCTCACATGGTTCACATTGCTCAATCACGGACAGCCGCGGGAAAACCTTCCCCGCATTCAGCAGCTGAAGAAAGAGGCGTGCCTGGGCGAGGCCACGCCGGTAGCAGCCAATGAGCTACCGTGCTACAAGATTCAAATGTAGAGAGCTACTGTATATATTGAGATGTATCACCGCCATTACCTCATGCTTCACTGGAACCTCATGCAATAAACCTGTGTTAAACCAACCTTTTCGGTTGTCCGGTTGTCTTTGGTCCCATACACTAAAATCTCCCACAAAGCAAGACCCTTTTGTGGGGTACTGTGCCTCTCCACTTCCCCCAACCAAATACCATAGCAAGTTCTTCTTCCATGATATGACTAACCAGGGACATAATGATGCCTTGTTATAAGGCAGGTTTCAGAAAATCTAACATGGGGTGGAGGGGAGAATGTATGGAATGGGGCTTGTACAATTGAACACCAATGTGGTGGGTATTAAATGGATTTATTTTTATATTTATACCAGTTTATCATTAATTCAGAATTTGGGGGCAGGAGCATTACTGGTGGCAGTAATGTATCAGATCAGAATTTGCCCAGTTACTTTCGTCACCATTGCTAATGAAGTAATATCCAGAGCATTCTGGAAAAATAAAGCATGTTCCAGAATAAGGTTCTCAGGGGGAAGAAGGAGAGATAGTAACATGCCATGACCAAAGGGAATATGATGAACAATTGAATGAATAGCCAAACGGACAACAGATTTAACAGCGTGATTGAATGGAAAAATGAAAGTGAAAAAATGTTTTGCAGAAATCCAGATACAAATATATTTTGGAGAAGAATTGCTCTAGTGTACGTGATGGCTTAGTAGTTAAGATGCTATGCTTGACAAACAAAAGGTCAGCAATTTGAGATCTGAGTACAGTATGACAGGTTGAGCTCCTGTCATCTGTTCCAGCTCCTGCTAACCTAGAAGTTCAAAAGCAATAAATTGCAAGTAGATAAATAGGTACCACTTCAGTGAGAAAGGTAACAGTGTTCTGTGTCCTCTAGCATCTAATAATGCCTGCCACATACCCATGAAAACATCTGCAGATGCAGAAAGCGCTGGCTCTTTGAGTGTAATTTGAGATGAGCACTGTCCCCTAGAGTTGAATACAACTGGCTTTCAAGCAAGGGAGGCCTTTACCTTTACTATGTGACATTATTTTTAGGCTCTACCCATCACAATTTCTGGATGTGAGGATCATTTCAGACATTACACAGCAACAAAGGGAGAGATACATTCACACTTTAACCCCCCCCCTCCCCGGTGTTCCTTGGAGACATGTTGGATGCACATTGAAAACAAAACAATCTTCCCATCTCTACCCCAGCTCTAAATCCCTGGAGATATAAATCCTTTGAGCATTCAGTTTTCTCCACAGGAAGCTATGCTTTTGATCCCAGTCGACAGTGAATTCAGCTTCCCTCCAGAGCCGTGAAGTGAAAGATCCTGGCAACATGTTTCCTTCCTTTCACACCATCCAGTTCCTGCCTCTCAGATCCAACTCTGACACAGTACTTGTACACAGTACAAGTCCCTCCTAATAGAGGGAGCAAAATGAGTCTAAAGCCGATTCTCAACCTTCCTCCCCACCCCTACCCCGTCTTTTCAAACAGTGACCTGAAAGAGCACAAACTGTGCTTTGCTCATTAATTAATCCAATCAGCAGTCAGACTCACACCATTTTGAAAGGCGAGAGAAGCCACCATCTCAGAAAGCGTCTGCTCACCCGCAGTTCAAAGCCAACGGGGCCCACAAGAGAAGAAAAGGTCACCCAGTATCATTCCCTCAGGGAATCAGCAATACACCAACCACAGCCTTTGTGACACCACATATCAAGCTGTTTCTGTACCCGATAAATCCTGCTAAACACAACTTGGTGACACAGCAGCACGTCTGTTTTGAAATGATTTAGAAACAGAGACATACACTGACTTACAACAGAAATAGGGAAAGTTACTTTTGGGGGACTGCATCTCACAGAATATCCCAGCCACTGGCCTTGACTAACCTTGGGAACTGCTTTCCAAATGATGCAACTGAGAAGCCGCTGTTTTCAAAGAAATACTGTATAACCGGGGGGCGGGGGAACCATTCCATAGAGCTCTTCATTATACAATTTTTTTCGTTATGCGAATCATATTGGTGATACCCTGCATAACCGGGGGGGGGGATTTTGCTATACGGGGTATACCCTGTATAACGGGGGGAAATGTTCATAATGTGGGGTAAAACCCATATAATTAAAAAATCGTTATGTGGGGTATCGCCAATAGCACCAAAATGCTTTGTTATATGATTTTTTCATTATATGAAGCATTTGTTATATGGGGTACCACTGTAGCTATATTGTTCGGTCACAGCTGCACTATTTATTTATTTATTTATTTATTTATTTATTTATTTATTTATTTATTTATTTATTTATTTCAACTTGTTTAACCACCCCCTCACCAAGGCAACTCCAGACGCATTGACATAAAAATACTTCAACACACAATACACATAAAAAAATCATAAAACTCTAAAATCTTAAAATCGCAAATCTAAAAATCTAAAAATCAGAAAGTAGAGTTGACTGATAATCATATGAGCCAATGGTTCACTCTAGTAGAGTGAGCAGATGTTTTCGGGGTGATGCGGTCTTTTACGTAACCTGGCCCACTACCATGTAGGGCTTTAAAGGTCATAACCAGCACCTTGAATTGCACCTGGAGGCACACCGGCAACCAATGCAACTCCCACAACAATGGTGTGGAATGGTCATAACGACCATACCCCATCAATAAAAGGGGGGAAGGAACAAAAAGGAGGGGGAAGCAAAAGCCTTCTTCAGATGCTTCTTTTTTTTTAAAAAAATTATTTATCAATAAAACTAAGAATAACAACTACACATTACAATAAACAATAAAACAACAAAAACATATCTACTACAATATAAAATAATACTATGTGCTCCCTTCACCCAGCAGGACAGTAGATATGTTTCTTTACTTTGTTTAATCTACAGACTCTTTAGTTTATAATTCATCCTTCTTTCCAAAATGATATATACTCTTGACCTGGTTTCTTTCCTTTCCCTTTTATTAGTGCATGGTCCAAAAACTCTCCTCGTGTTTCCTTAAAATTTGATTTCTTTAGAATTCCTTTTTTGACAGTTAATTCTGTAAATAATAATTTTGTGTCTGAAGAAACTCTGCTCAGGGAACACACAAATGAGACTCCTTTCCTGACCCTAAGAGTTGGGACAGAGACGGGCACTCAATCCGTCAAGCAGTACCCGCGTCTCGAACTGCTGACTTAATTCTGATGTTAATTTATCATTTATTACTATGTTCCACATTTCTCTGTACCATCTTCTAATTCAGTTTTACTATCAGATTTCCATTTTCTAGCTATAACTAATCTCATCGCAGTTACCTCGATACTGATCATGTCTTTCTTTTCTCTATTTTTCTACCTCCAAAATCCATCAGCAAGGCTACTCTAAGACATATCTGCAGACATATTGGGAGGATTTGTTCAATTTCTATACATACTTTCCCCCAAATTTCTTTCATGAAAGATCTGTGAAGTCTCACACTGAAACAAATTTCCAATTCTTTATAGCGCCACATATCATGATCTTAGTTTGATAGCTCAATTCTTTTAAGCAGCTAGGCCTGACAAGGCCTCACTATGCAGTTATAATTCTCTTATCTCTCAGATTCATATCTCAGATTCCTTAGGTTGGGGAAGACACTCTCCAAGCTACTAAATTTCCAGACTTCTAGAAGTTGCTCAAACCAGGGGATTTTCCATGAAGTAGTGCATTAGGTGATGCAATCTTGCATTCCCAGGGGTGGTAGAAATGCCTCTTTTTCTCTATATAAACAGCACCTTTAGAGACCCCAAATCGGTTCTCTAATTTGAGGCTACCTGCTTCATTAGCTGAACTCATATTCCCTGGGGGGAACAAAACACCCATCCCTCGATGCACCCACCAGGGCAATTCGAAAAGCTTGCCCAGCCTTACTAATGATTTCTATGTACAGTGGTACCTCATACAATGATTTTAATCTGTTCCACAGGGCTTGTTGTTGTACGAAACAATTGCTATATGATACATGCACCGTATAGCAATTTTCCCTATGGGATGCATCATACAATGTTTTTGTTTTTTTTGCTAAGTGGTTTTCCCCATTGAAAAATTGTTGTACGATTTTTTCCATAGGGAAAATTGTTATGCGGGATACCATTTCCCCCAAAAAACCTAATTGTTATGCGATTTCATTGCTATACGGGGCAATTGTGGTATGAGGTTCCACTGTACAGCATTCTCTTTTCTTGTCTTTCTTGTCTATTTTACAGCTATGCTTTAATGGAATTGCATATTGGAAAATAAAGCTCTTTGTAAGTTTTCCTATCTACTGAGTTGGAGTCAGTTTATCAGGCATACCCAGGTATCATAGCTCTCTGCTTAAACACGCTACCAAAACAACAGGAACCACAGACAGGTGGAAGCGCGTATGGTGACCCAGGGTTCTGGAAGGAGAGGTGACAAAAGGCTGTTGAGGGAGTGTGTGGAGTAAATGAAGAATTTGAACAGCCTATTGATCGCAACCAGTCTCTCAAACCCACGGCAAGGCTCGGCCATCACGACACTGCAATGTTCTTGTATTCTCTCTTTTTCTTGTTTTATTTTTAAATTTAATTTTGCCAACAAGCAAACAAACAAGAATCATTGTTTTTCAGAAATGATCCACAGAATTGTCCTTTTGCTATCAACATGGGGTTTAGGTTATTAAGATACAAATATTTGCTGTTGGTTTTTGTTTTGTCAACAGCTAATATGGTTTTTTAATTGCATCCTATGACTGATGAGAGTTGCAAACCAATAACATCTATTGGCTACAGATTTTTCAATCTGGGCTAGAATCAGAGTTTAGGAAAGTTACTCTCTTCTTTTTTAAACTACATCTCCCAGAATCCCTTGAGCAACAGGGTCACTGGGGCTTTAAGGAGCACTGGCTCAAAAGAGTAATATTCTCAAATTCTCTCTACAAAATCCCTGCCTTGTGCATGTCCCCAAAGAACACTTCAGAAGAAGCTTTAGAGTCCTCTTGTGGCATGGCTTTGCATGCTATTTTATAATGGGAATGGATCTGGGCATCACAGTGGCATCCTGGTGGATCTCATGCAAACCACACAATTCCCATTTCTGATGCCATTGGTGCCTCTCCTTCATCTCACTAGTGCAGAGCACATTTCTCTGGAACCTGCTTCATGGATATTGTTTCTAAATGAGCAATGCATTTCATCTAGCAAGAACCTCAAATGTCACTGTAGTGTTTCTTTGAGCCCTTTTGCAACATGTGTTGGTGTGTGGTCATTTTTTATTTAGGTGATGTATAATAAATAACAATAGATGGCATTAAAGTGGGCGTATGGTTGAATTCACTCTGAGGGCTCACTCCTAATGTCATCTTGAAGCCCCCCATGTAAATTATGCCCTTCACATCTCCTGCAGGGTCATCCGTCTATGTATAATTCATATGACAGAACAGTCTACACACATCAATAATCCAAAATCATCAAGTGTGACAACTGGCAAACAGATATCATTCTCAATATTGCAGTGCAGTGGTAAATTCTGACCAGCATTAGTTCAAGAGAGAAAACACGCACACGTACCACCATACTGCACAACATGACTGCAACATGACTGGGAGAAAGTATTATTGAAAACACAAATATTTCCTTCTGATTGAGCAGGTGTTACTTGTAAAGTGCAATGAACTTTAGAAATGGTTTTCAGTCAGCTAGCATACAACATTTGGCCTTTAATTAGAAATGGAAACAATCTAGCAAAGAAATATTATGACATACAGTAAATGAACAGAGTAAAATTTGAACCCTGTCAGAGAAAAGGAAATGTGATCCCAGCTTCTAAAGGAGTACGGCAGTGTTGTAGTGTTCACCACTTCTGTAGACAGTTGGTTCCAGCAGTACGACAGTGGAACCAACTGGCTCAAGAGATGGTGAGCACTCCAACACTGGAAGCATTCAAGAGAGAATTGGACAACCATCTGTCAGAGCTGCTTTGCTTTGGATTCCTGCACTGAGCAGGGTGTTGGCCTCAATGGCCAAAAAAAGCCCCTTCCAATTTAGTGATACTATGATTCAATGATACTTATTTTTCTCATTGCTCAACTTTTTATATGCTAATCGGTCATATATAATACTAAATGTTTTAAATAAATTCTTCTATTTTGATGCAGTTTGGCATGACAATCTAGAACAGGGGACATCAAACTTTGCTCTCCAGGTGTTGTGGTGGTGCAGTCCTGCAACCAAAAGGTTAGAAATTTGACCCTGACCAGGGCTCAAGGTTGACTCAGCATGTTGGGGGCAAAATCTTCTTTCTTTATTTGTGTCAGATGTACCACCAGCATATAATAACATACAAAGCTAAAATTAACACATCTAAAAACAAAATAGAATTAAAAAGGGCTAGATGACATCTACCCAATATTGGGCTACTTCAACAGCAATTCCTCTTGCCAACAAGTTGAGGGCCATCGTGTATGTTGTATCATATGGGAGAAAGTGGCAAAATGCTAATTAACTTATGAATCACCCAGAGATTGCACCAAGTGATTGCTTTGCTTTTTGCATTGTTCTTGGACATCAATTATTACCAGAAGCCCATGTCAGTACCCCTGCTGATCAGGGCTTCTGGGAATTGAAGTCCAAGAACATCTGGGGAGCAAAGTTTGCTGACCGCTGATCTAGAACATCTGGGATTCTCAGAACCTTTTCAGGAGACCTGAAGCCTATGAGAGTTTTGTCTCTAACTTTGTTGTTGTTGGTACATGTCATCTAGTCATCTCCACTTACCAATGAGAGATCTCCAAAATGTCCTGTCCTGAACAACCCCGCTCAGCTCTTGCAGACTCAAACCTGTAGCTTTCTTCATGGAGTCCATCCATCTCATGTTTGGTCTTCTTCTGTTCCTGCAGCTTTCCACCTTTCCCAGCATTATTGTCTTTTCTGAAAATCTTGCCTTCTCATGATGTTCCGAAAGTCCATTAAACTCAGTTTCATCACTTTTTGCTTCTGGAAGTAATTTAGGCTTGAGTGCTCTCAGACTTACTTGTTTGTTTTTCTGGCAGTCCAGGGTATCTACAGAGTTCTCCTCCAGCATTATATTTCAAGACAACTGAATTTTGCCTGCCAGCTTTTTTTCTGGTCAGCTTTTACATCCATACATGGTAATCAGGAATGCAATAGTGTGAATGATCTTGGTCTCGCTCTAGTGACACACCCTTATACATGATGATCTTTACTACTTCCTTCATTGCTGCCCTTCTGAGTCTCAGTCATCTTCTGATTTCTTGGCTGCAGTCTCTGACTACATATTCAAAATATATTCTCTTTTTCACAGTGCTATGGGACTGCAGTGGCTCAAGTGGCTAAGACACTGACTGGGAGACGGAAGGTCAGCAGTTCAAGTCCAGAGTACTGCAGGATGGAATTAGCTCCCGTCTTTGTCCCAGCTCCTGCCAATCTAGCAGTTCGAAAGCAAGAAATTGCAAGGAGATAAATAGGGACCACTTCGGTGGGGATATAACAGCATTCTATGTGCTCCGGTGTCTAGTCATGCCTGCCACATGACCACGGAAATGTCTGCAGAAGCAGACAGCGCTGGGCTCTTCAGCTTTGAAACAGAGATGAGCACTGAACCCTAGAGTCGGATACGACTGGCTTTCGAACAAGGGAAACCTTTACCTTTACTAACCTTTTCACAATGCTACATCACATATCAGCTAGCTCTTTTGACGCAAGTGCAGACTTCTGGACCTAACAGTGAAATAATTTATGACTGGTTTCCTAGACATAAAAGGAGCTCTCTGCCCCCTCCCCACTTCCTGAGCGAAGCAGTACTCTATCCCTCTAATGCAGGAGTTCTTCTCAACCTTTTAAAGATGGGGGCCAGTTCATGCTCCTTCAGACAGCTTCAGGGGATGGACAGTCATTTTGCCCTTTCTCCACCACATGGCACTTCCTGGCTTGCTGGAGGCAATGGGGGGGGGTTCACATGAAATGGTGCCATAGGCTGAATTCGGCCCATGCGCCGCAGGTTGAGAATCCCAGATCTAATGCCTTGGCTATTACTGTCTTGCTGTCTCATAAATACATGAGATTTTGCTTCCAACTTAGTTCCTCCATTTTTTACTTCCAACATGGAAGAGGAAGTAAAAAATGTTCCCTTCACACCATCCATCCCCCCCCCCCCCCGGAACTGTGCATATGCCTTGAAATCGTGACTCTGTTCAGACATACTGTAGTAACATACCTAAGTTAGTTTGATTTCATGGATTTCCTTTGAAGTTCTATTATGTTGTCTTTCTTTGTTATTTTTCTCTCTGTCCTGATTTTCCCTCTAAAGTAGACTTTCTTTATATTTTCAAATATGCAGCTCCGCTGTTTTAACAGGCAATTTCTCAGCTAAGCCATCCATGGATGAAAGACTTCACACTCACTTAGCTACCGCTGGTACTCTTGAAATACTCATATGTTTTGGTTAAGCTGTATGTGCTCCGATCTTTGGCCAAGAAAGTCCACAATATTTTTCTGTCTAATATCTTGCCCTAAAAGAGGACCAATGGAAAGGGTCTTTGTATATAGGGTTCAGAATCTTGTACAATTGATTAGTTTGTAGGAGAGATGGAAAACATCTATGGGAACTATTTTTATACCTCCCCACAACTATTTTTGCATAAACTCCTCTAGCCAGGTGACCACATTACCACTTTGATAAGATAAACTTGCATTACCAATAGTAATTACACTTAAATATCACATTATAGCACTTAGCGCAGTCTCTGGGCAGTTTACAAGGTAAATAGCATTCCCTCCCCCTTCCCCATCCCAATAAGATGCATACTTCTACCTGGGGAGGATGGAAGGCTGAGTCAACCCTGAGCCTTTAGAGATTGAACTCAGATTGAGAGCAGAATTTTAACTGCAGCTTAACCCCCACAACATGAGGGCTGATGAATTTCAACTCCACATGAGGAACATGGTTCCATTACTAAACTCAATTGACTGTGAACCTAAAGAAATAATAATAATAATAATAATAATAATAATAATAATAATAATAATAATAATAATAATAATAATAATAAAAGTTTAATTTATATACCACTTTTTTCAGCCCAGCGGGCGACTCAAAGTGGTTTTACCTCCAATAGGTACACAATATAGTCCAAAAATACACATCTAGTAAGATATACAAAATAAAACAAAATGCAGAGTTCAAAATACACAATAAAGCAGTATACAAAAAACTAAAATACACAGGAATACACTTTAAAACCCTTACAGGCCCTCCAAGCACTTAAAAGATTTTGGTGCCCCATAGGTAAAGGTTTCTCTTGCTTGAAAGCCAGTCATATCCGACTATAGGGTTCAGTGCTCATCTCTGTTTCAAAGTCGAAGAGCCAGCGCCGTCTGTTTCTCCAGATGTTTCCATGGTCATGTAGCAGGCATAACTAGACACCGGAGTGCACGGAGCGCAGGCCTGGGTCCCGGTGCAGAAGGCCTCCTCTGTCAGGGCATTGGGCCAGTGGTCAAAGCAGGGCAGGCCATCCAGCTGCTTCCAGACCTTCTGGGGGTGGAAGGTCAGCATTTTCCTGTCAGTGGAGAGCCACAGGAGGGGACTGACCGTCTTCTCATCACTGTGGACCTCATCTGTGGTCTGCGAGAGGGCAGCCAAGGCCCACAGATGGCTCACCAACAGACTCTGGAGACACTGGGGATGGAAGTTTAACTGATCGGACTCCTCGGGCTGCAGGATCCCCTCCGCCTCCTCTATCTTCTCAAAGATTTCCTCCCCATCTGTGGTGGTGACCATGGCCACCAGATAGGTCCAGAGGGCCTCCAGCTTCTGCAGGTCCTCCTTCCAATGGGCCTGCTGGGTGAGGAGGCTCTGCTGGGCCTGATCCTCCTCCCTCTGTGCTGCCTCCGGCATCCGCTGCTCCTCACTCTCCCAGGCGCTCCTCACAAGGGTCAGGTGCCAGATCAGGACCTCCCAGGCACAGCTGGCAGTGTTCACCACATGATGCTTCTTCTCAGACAGCGCCTCTGCCACAAACTTGGCAATGGTGGAACTTTGCATGCACACCAACTCAAACACCATGTGATCTGGAATCAGAGTTTAGTTAGTGTGGAGACCCATTGACATAACTGCTAAATGAAAAATCAGCATTTATGCAAATCCCATTGAGTCAATGTAGCATCCCTAGTTGAGACCACCCATATGACAATGCTGAATGATACGTCAACACATGATAAGTCAATATTAAGATGCTTTATAGTTACAATGACTGCATTTTATGTTGTTTCTGTAAACCATTTGAAGTGCATGCTGTTGTGGAAAAAGCATCATGCAAATAATAATAATAATTCTAGGATTTATATAACATTAACATTATATACTTATATATTAGTGTAGTTGCTATTGCTAACCTGTAAACAAGTACTTATGCTCTGGAGTGTGGTAAGAAGACAGATATAATTATATAGAATCCTTAGCCTAGAAATTAAAATATCTTTGTTTCATGCAATAATCAAAACCTACTGGCTACTACTGTGAGGAATATATGGTTGAGACTAATAGTACTACAATATCACCACACACATTTTTATATTGAGAGCTTGATTTCTATAAACATCTGTATGGTAGCACAGCTCAAACAGGAAAGAATATAAAATTGATGACATGAAACCAAGTAACCACCTGTCCTGAGGTGAAGAAGATTCAGTCAAGGCTAGTAGCCATTGGGTATGGAAATGCTATACCGACCTGAAGCATTTTCTCATAGTTGAGAATGAACGAATGAACCAATGAATGAATATGGGAAAATCATTTTTCTATTTTATTTTGCCCTTAACAAATAGCTCCTGAGATTTCACTTTCAAAGCTAAATCAACCACCAGACGTGTGCCTATAATATTTCTCCTTTATTGTATGCTTTATATGCAACGTAATTATACCAGGACACTTTTTATCTTGTAGCAATTTCCTTGTAACTTGTTTATTTCATTCTATCTTCTGAATATTTGGATAATGCTTTTGGCTTCCAAGATCCCAAGCAGTCCACCACATACTGCAACACTACAGTTCTCCATTATGAGCCCTGGAACTGAAAGCTATAGCTGTCAGTTGAAATATATTTTAGAGTTGATTTAACTGGCAGCATTACATTTTTAGCAGGTCACATCATATTGATCAATATCTTAGTTAATGAACTGTGACTTTGCTGGGTCCACAAGAAGTAAGACTTTAAATCCAGGAAACAAAATGTTATGAATGCAAGGCATAATGGATGCAATGTGGGCATGAGGGGAGAAAAGGAAGAAAGGAAGAGGCATAGGCCACAGTGAAGGAGAAAGAAAGTGTTCAGAACTCTTCTAATGCCAACTCTTTCACAATGTAATTACATGTTAACACTGCCGATGAGGGAGGAAAGCTGTTTGTATCATAACTGGGAAACATGATGAAATTATTTAACTGAAAATGGAGCCACTGTCACTTAGCCCATGTCATAAGGGCCGGCGTGATGCCAGTACCAGTTCCCAGCATACAGTCCCTTGTGGCAGTATGAGTAGACAGTCTTGACCATAGGAAGACAGACATAGTCTAGGAAAGGTAAAGGTAAAGATCTCCCTTGCTCGAAAGCCAGTTGTGTCCTATTCCAGGAGGGTGTCCATCCCTGTTTACAGCCAAAAAGCCAATGCTGTCTGCGTCTGCAGGTTTCCATGGTCATGTAGCAGGCACGACTAGATGCTGAAGTCCCCAGAATGCTGTTAGCTTTCTTGCCAAAGGATTACTTATTTATCTGCTTGCAATTTCTTGCTTTTGAGGTGCTAGGTTGGCAGGTGCTGGGCCAGATGACAGGAACTCACGCAGGCCTTGAACTTCTGACCTGCTGACCTTCTAGTAGTCAAGCTCTGTATTTTAACCACTAAGCCATCAAAGCTCCAACCTACCCACAACCCATCTCATCCATCTGGGAAGTCTTCTATATACCCCACTGTTTTTGTTGTTGTTTAGTCTTAAGGTCAATTCCGACCCTTCGCGACTCCATGGACCACCACACTCCAGGCACCCCTATCCTCCACCATCCTCCTCAGCCTGGCCAGCTTTGTGCCCATTGTGTCAACAATGCCATCTGGCCATCTCATTTTCTGCCGCCCCCTTCTTCTTTTGCCCTCAATCTTTCCCAGCATCAAGGCTTTCTCAAGTGAATCCTCTCATCTCATTTGATGTCCAAAGTACTTTAACTTCATCTTCAATATTTGACCTTCCAAGGAGCAGTCGGGGTTGATTTCTTTTAAGAAATTTGTTCTATTTGTTCTCTTTGTGGTCCAGGGTACTCTCAAAATTCACCTTCAGCACCACATCTCAAAGACATCTATTTTTCTGCACTCAGTTTTCCTTATGGTCCAGCTCTCACAGCCATACATTACTACTGGAAATACCATTGCTTTGACTATGTGGACTTTTGTATGCAAGGTGATGTCTCTACTTTTAACTATGTTCTCCAAGTTTCTCATAGCTTGTTTCCCAAGAATTAGTCAACCATTTTATTTCATGGCTGCAATCCCTATCTGCAGTGATCTTTTCTCCTAGGAAAGTAAAGTCTGTCACTGCTTCTACTTCTTCCCCAACTATTTTCCAGGGACTGATAGGACCTGTTGCCATTATCTTGGTTTTCTTGAAGTTGATTCTCAAGTCAGGTTTTGCACTCAGAGAAATACATTTATTTTTACAATTCAAAATCCCTCCGTTAGCATGATGATTCCTGGAAATCCAGCCCAAGAAACTTCATAGCTTTCCCATGCTCTGCATTTTACCATGTATATTCATTTCTTTTCAGGTTAGAGGAGCTGAATTGCCTAATTGTGAAACAAGCTTCTCTTGCTTGTGCCATACAAAGGCACCTGTGTAAACTTCTTTCCAGTGTCAGAGCCAGGAGAGATTGAGCCCCATTTCAGTAGGTGCAAGATTAGTTCTCCTTCTCACTTCCTTTTATTTGTTAAAAGCGCTTGTTTCGAAACCTCAAGGGACTGCAGTGGCTCAAGTGGCTAAGACACTGACTGGAAGGCAGGAGGTCAGCAGTTGGATTCTCGAGTACTGCAGGACAGAATTAGCTCCAGTCTTTGTCCCAGCTCCTGCCAACCTAGCAGTTCGAAAGCAAGAAATTGCAAGTAGAGAAATAGGGACCATTTCGGTGGGAGGGTAAACAGCGTTCCATGCACTCCGGTGTCTAGTCATGCCTGCCACATGCCCATGGAAACATCTGCAGAAGCAGACAGCACTGGCTCTTTGCTTTTGAAACAGAGATGAGCACTAAAACCTAGAGTTGGATACGACTGGCTTTTGAGCAAGGGAAACCTTTACCTTCACCTTGAAACCTCAAACCTTGTGAAATTATCATGGGTTTAAACAACTTGCCTCCCATGGCAGCTTGTATTCACAAATAAATTTCCTCAGGTGAATTTTATTACTATGTTCTGTTTTCGCTTCTCATAGAGCAAATGTACACAGAAATCCAGCCCATCTCCCAAACTGACCCATCCTTGTGAATATGTATGGGTCGTCAGTGGCTTCCCATTCCCCACCCCTACATTGCTAAATCGACACGGCTCTTGCAAAACAAATCTTCCCACTTACCAGGCGCTGGGTTTTATCACCACATTCTGCTGCTGTGAGTGATATACAGCCTGTGGAGAATTAGTTTAACAGCACAAGCATGGCCTATTTACACGTCTAAGTGGTTCATTTGGCATGGCAAAGGCAACTGGAGCATAAATGGCCCTAAAGTGTCATCACTTTGGAAGCTGGTGTCATTCAAAGGAGGCTGAGAGCACAAACTGACAATCTATTAAAAGAAATGGCTATTTGCATTGTGGCCTTCCAAGATTTGCCCTCACTTGGAGATTAGATGTATATAGAAACCAACCCATGTACAGAAAGTGCAAGGGAGAGAAGGAACACTTCCTCACTTGCTTCGATGGACGTGTGATTTCCCCAAACTCAGAGTGTAGAAAAATTACTTTTTGGAGACTGTTACTCATGGATTACACAAGTTCATGGAGGACAAGGGTATCAATGGCTATAATTATGGATACCTAAGGACAACCTCCGGGTTGGAGAGATAGGCAGGATATCTCTCAATGCTATTTCCAGGGAATCCTAAGCAGGTGAAGGCATCTGCTTGGGAATAATACCCTGAAGCATATGGTGAGCCACTGTGTGAGACAGAATGCTGGACTGGATGGGCTGTGGCCTGTTCCAGCAAGGCTGTTCTTATGTTCTTATGGATCCCTCCAAGCAGTACAGCCACTGATTGTACTGCTTGGGGGTGGGTGGGTGGGTGTAAATGGGAGACATTGTACCAAATACTGAGTTTTTCAAGCTCTATCCAAAGGGATGTGCATACACCACTACCAGAGTGACGGGCTGTCCTTGTATCTCTTCAGTCAGAAATGTCATGGTGGAGGTGAATGTTTCATTTTGCAAAAAGTCTTCTCTGTTCTGAATGAGCTTTGCTACCTTTCTCATTCAAGGGCATGGTCTACACTAGTGTTTCCCAACCTTTGGTTTTTGGACTTCAATTCCCAGAAGCCTAAGTCAATTCTACAAAGCACTGATCAGCCAATGTACTGACTGAGGCTTCTGGGAATTGAAGTCCACAGGTGGGACATGGACCCCACATTGGGAACCACTGGTCTACACAAATGCATGTCTAGGAAAGAGACAAGAACTGGGAGACCCTCCAAATTATACTGAATGCTTTCTTCATCACTCTGCTTCTTTGGCATTTAGTGGAAATTGCAGTCCAACATCATCTAGAAAGTCACACATTCTGCACTTTGGTCTAGGTACCCCAGGCTTAAGTTCCTGAGTTATGCATCTGTTATTCAACCTGAGTTGAGCATCTGTTATGCAACCTGAGTTGCACATCTGCTATACAACCTTGCAAAACAATAAATGGAGAGCTGCATGGATGTAGGAACTCCAAGTGGCTATCACAGCGCACTGTGGGGTCTGTTTACACTGACAAATAAGAGAAGTCCTCAATATTCCGATTTTATGCTCTTTGGCACAACATAGAACTCAGACATCCATACAGAAATCATTTTCATTATGTTGTCCCACATCTGAAGTTAATAGCCATGATGGAACATTTACATTAAAAGCAAGATACAGTTAGAAATCCACACACTATATAATACTAGAGAATTATGAGATTTTAAGTCAGTGGTTCTCAGCCTTTTTTTTGGGGGGGGGGGCATGTCCCACCTAAGCATCTCTAAAATCCTGTGACATATAATCCTTATTATTCAAAAAATGAACTCTGATTCACATGGAAGAAGCCTAAAAGGCAATTAACTGTAAATAACTCATTCTCAAATTGCCCCCCCTCTTAAAAATCAAATTGCCTCCCTGTGGTGTGTGTGGGTACCCAACACATTGGGAACCATGGCTCTAAGTGAAATAAAACTTCAATGTGGTTATTTTGGAGAATAAAGTTGTATCTTTGCTTTCTAGTTGCAATTTAACACATCAACTTTCTGCTCACTGACCCTCATCTCACCTTCTTCTCTATTGAAGCTCATCCTATTTATTTTGATTGTTACATAGAATTAATCACTGTCATACATCTCCTGATGCTATATATTTCAATAAGGCGTATCAGCTATATTAACTGTTAGGCAGCCTTTCAAGGTATGAAGACCATTTTTATTTCAGCACAACTGTCCCAATTTGAAAGAGTAGATGTCCATTGAATTCATATGGATTTATCTCTGTTTAGGTAAAGGTAAAGGCTGGCTTTGCTCAAAAGCCAGTAATATCTGACTCTAAGATGTGGTGCTCATTTTCATTTGCAGCCAAAGAACCAGCGCTGTCTGCATCTGCAGACATTTCTGTGGTCATGTTGCAGGCTTGGTTAGACACAGAACACTTCCCATCAAAGTGGTCTTTATTTATCTACTTGCAATTTCTTGCTTTCGAACTGCCAGGTTGGCAGGAGCTGGGACAGATGACAGCCACTCACTTTATCACACAGCACTCAAGTCTCGAACTGCTGACCTGTCAACCTTCCAGTTGTCAAGTTCAGAGTCTTAACCACTAAGCCACCACAGTCCCTATCTCTGTTTACTCAGAAGTAAATTCAAATGAATTTAGTGGACACTTAACACCCATGCATGTATGCATCAGATTACATCTTTTGTTATCCCCCCACAACCCGCACTTCTTAAAAACAAGGGCAAGGTGGGGGAAGTTCTGATATTTCTTTGTGGTGCATTTTTCTCTAGTTAATAAAATGTTGGTGGCTTTTGTCTGCAATTATTGACTGGCAAATTAGGAGGGTTAGCTCTTTCTTAATTAGTAGCTTATTAGAACCTAAATCACAGCAGTCAAAGCTGTTGTCAGCTTTAATACATTTGTGCATCTCTATTCAAGCAGAGTTAGATGCTATCCTCTAGCCTCATGGTTCCCAATGTGGGGCGCATGCCCCACAGGGAGGCAATTTGATTTTTAAGGAGGTCAATTCAGGAATGAATTGTTAACTGTTAACAGGGAATGGCCTTTTAGGCTTCCTCCACATGAATAGGAGTTCACTTTTTGAATAATAAGAATTATATGTTGCAGGGGGGTGGGCATCATGATTTTAGAGATGCTTAGGTGGGTCATGGCCAAAAATAGGTTGGGAACCACAGCTCTAGATCCACTTTGTTGCTGGAAGGATGATTTTATGCTGGAGCTGCTCTGTCACTTGAGATGCAGCAAAAGCCCCCTGGTTCCAAATCTGCCTCCATTTAGAATCACAGCTACACATAGCAGCATATCCTGTACCTAGTTTTCTCTCCAGTGAACCCACTGGAGAGTGTTGGAGTAAGAAATTGTCAAGGAACCGCACTTTAACACCTTTCCTTTGGTAATGATAGTTGGCTGAGCTGCCAGTCACAGGCTGAGCAGTGCAAAACTTCTTGTGGAGTTGACGGGGGCACGTGGACATGAAAATGTTTTGCCAGTCATATACTGTACAGGCTTTATGTCACTCATGGTTCCAAGGGGAAGAAATGACATCCTGAATGGGACCTTGAGGCAAATAGACATGGTATGGCTGAAATATGGTCTCGGTTCGACATACAAGCCAAAACATCTGCTGCAACATTCTGCCCAAACCAAATAAACTTGGAGGATAGTAGTAGGATAGGGGTGCACCTGTCAAAGGTAAGACCCACAGAATGCCTATTTCAGTAGTGCAGTCTGTAAGTTACAAATACACAAAGAAACAATATATAGTCCAAAAGTCACAGAGCGTCCCCTGTGCTCATTTCCTGATTTTTAACAGTAACTATTGTACTTCCTTATTGCTGAAAAGTATGCAGAAGAGATGCCTTTCGGTTGCTCTTTTTTCTTAGTAAAGGTCACCCTTGCTTGAAAGCCAGTTGTATCCGACTTTAGGGTTCAGTGCTCATCTCTGTTTTAAAGCCAAATAGCCAGCGCTGTCTGCTTCTGCAGACGTTTCCGTGGTCATGTGACAGGCATGACTAGACACCGGAGTGCACGGAATGCTGTTTACCTCCCCACCGAAGTAGTCCCTATTTATCTACTTGCAATTTCTTGCTTTCAAACTGCTGGATTGGCAGGAGCTGGGACAAAGACGGGAGCTCATTCCGTCCTGCAGTACTCAGGGATCGAATCAGAATAATACCACAGAGGAACCACAGAACACTAAACATGTCTCATGCTGCATTTCAAAGGGAAAATAATTTAGTTATGCTTGGAAATTTTGTTTAACTTCCAAAATTCCTCAATCAGCAGGGTCATTGTTTGTATTGGCTGAGGTGAGTGGGAATGTCACACCTCAAAGCAATAAATTATCCAAGCGATTCTTATACCTGATTTGTTGCAAAGAAGAAATTCACAGTAACTCCTTATTTGCAACTAGTTATTTCCAAGCTCTATTTAGTGTGCTTGGCTGCTTCAACACTATTTTCATCAACACAGATTTTACCCATATCTCACCTCTCCTTCATTAATCTGATAAATTCCATGCATTCGTTAAGCTTCCTTGGCTTCAACTTGAGTTTCTGGGTTTCATAGGCAGCCTTTATCTGACGAACAAATAAAAACTTGATAGATGGTTCTCTCCGCTTAAAGAAGCAATCTCTTTGTATTCCAATGTTAAGCACTCCCCTGTGCTAATTTATCTAAGAATATGGGCAAAGCTATTATTTCATATTATTGAGTTTATTCCTTTCCATTAGCTTAATACCTTCATTGTGGTGTCTGGACTGATAAACTGCCTCACCTTCAGGCTGAGAATGCAAACTGTGTCTAGAGAGACTTAATCAAGGTTTGCCTGGATTGGGAGGCAAGACATTTCCACCTCATCCCATGACAGTCTGTGGGGGATAGTGATAAATGTCTTACCACAGTAGTAAGCAGTATTTCATCAAATTATCCTTTAGAACAAAGCCCCAGCACACCGCATAAGACAAGCCAGAAGATCCCAGCTAACCAGTCACAGGGTTGTTAAAAAGATCTTTAATCTATATATTATTAATTGAGGCTGCTTTCAAGCATCATGTTTCCTTCATGGTAGACGTACTCAAGTAAACATCATACATTGATTCCTCATGGTTCTACATAAAGCTGGAATCCTTGATTCTGTCACCCTCAAAAGCATTTTTCTCCTGGCACTTGTAAAAAGGCAACATTTTCTTTTCTTTTTAAAAATATTTTTATTAAGTTTTTCAAAAAAAATACAAATGATATATTTTAAAAAATCACTTGATCTTTATAAATCAATGTATAAACTGAAAAAGAACTTAATTGCTGAGAGATCTGCTTCTTCAAATTTTGTGATAGTGACCCTCTAATGAAAATGTATACATTAGGAGAAAGTGCAAATATCCATCCATACTCGTTAAAGTAACATGCATTATCTGTTATGGGGTGCTGCTTTTAAAAAATGTGTTTTTAAAGATATCGCTCCGAAAACAGTGGTGACTTAACAGCACATAAGATATATCTATATGTACAGAGAGATATGGGGACTGCGGTGGCTTAGTGGTTAAGATGTTGAACATGATGTCTGGAAGGTCGGCAAGTCAGCAGTTCAAGATGCAAATGCTGCATGATGGAGTGAGCTTCCATCTCTATCCCAGCTCCTGCCAACCAAGCAGTTCAAAAGCAAGAAATTGCAAGTAGATAATTACAGTCCCTGGCCATATTAATGTGACCACTAGCAAAATTTCATATTTTTTTCTATTCCTTCCTTTTAAAAGGTAAAACATACTGTATGTATCTCAATAAATTGCTGCTTAGAGTAGTTGCAACTCTTTCGTGGATATTTGCCAACAAATTTTTATTACTATGGCAACACTGGTGTTGTGGGCGGCCATATTGATTTTATGAGTGACAGCAGGAATAGCTAAAGAAAGAATTACCAACAAGACAACTTTAATTGAAAAAATAATTTTTAATTGGAACCATAATGATAAACTGAAGCAAAAATATTTAAAACTGCATTGATAGCATGCTACGATGAGTGAAGGCGGTAATCAACATGAAGGGAGGTTCTTCAAAATATTAAAAAGAATTAAGATTTGCATCTCTAACATACTGTTTTTAATAAAAACTTATTACAAGATACCTAACTTATAGATAAAATAATGATTTAGACTTGTATCTAATCACTAACTATCCAAAAGTATTACAAAAAATATAAAAAATGCAGAAAATGTGTAGTGGTCGCATTAATATGGCCAGGGACAATAGGTTAGGCTTTGGTGGTAAGGTAACAGCATTCCGTGCACTTTGGTGTCTAGTCATGCCTGCCACAATACCACAGAAACATCTGCAAATGTAGACAGTGCCTTCTCTTTGGCTGTAAATGGATATGAGCACCTTGCCCTAGAGTTGAATACAACTGATTTTAGAGCAAGGGTGATCTTTACCTTTACCTTACAGAGAGAGATATGATTCTATTTTTATGAACTATCAAATTAAAAGATGAAAGAGACCCTGAAATTTGTTGACTTAGAAGATCACTGTATGATAGACATAGGTTGCTGCTGCTGCTGCCTGTGGACGTCAGTTCTTAGCTAGACTGTAGGTTTGCCATCTCTGTCTTCTCTTCCTACTGACACGTGCAAGCTGGCTGGGGAAGAAGAAGGCTTAAAAGTTTCTGTGCTAGGGCCATACACTATCAGTATCCTTGCCTTCTGAAGGAGTGTCAATGAACATCTTGGGTTAGTTGTTTGGATGTACATTGTGCCTTCCAGACAAAGAACCCACCTGTGTAGGCTTGGACAAGCTGCAGAGTCAGGTATAAGTTTCCCCTGCTCGAAAGCCAGTCATATCCGACTCATTTCAGATTTATCCCAATTCACTTTTAAACCCGTCATTTCCTCAAATTCCCTCAAATGTACCATTGTTTTCACAGGGTTTTTCATTATGACCATTGTATCATTAGCATATAAACTAATTTTTACTCCTTCTATTCCCTCAATCTTTCTATCTTCTCTTATAAGTATCGCTAATAATTCCATGGCCATCACGAAAAGTATAGGCGACAATGGACAACCTTGCCTAGTACCCGCTTCTAATTTTATATCTTCTGTAAATGTTTCATTTACTTTTATTCTAGTTATTCCTTTCTGATATAGTTGATCAATTAAATTTATAAATTTCATACCAAACCCAAACTTTCTTATAATTTCTTTAATCGTAATCCATTGCAAAGAATCAAAGGCTTTAAAAATATCTAAAGATAATAATCCAATCTTTTCCTTTTTTTATTCTGCTATATTCACCAAATCAATTACCCTTCTAGTAAGATCTGCCATATATCTACCCTTCAGAAAACCAGCCTGTTCCTTATTTATATATCCCTTCATGAATTCATTTAGTCTATTCGCCAATATTGCAGTAAAATTTTTTGCATCTTGATTAATCAATGAGATTGGCCTATAAGACTCTCTCTTATTCAAATCTTTCCTTGGTTTAGGAATCAAAGCAATTACTGATCTATACCATGAAGTCGGTAATAAACCTCCATCCAATATATAATTAAACAGCTTCAGGAGTCTTGGTATTACCAATTCTTTAAATTGTTTATAAAATTCCACTGAGAATCCATCCTCGCCAGGCGCCTTACCACTTTTCAATCTCTGTATCACCCTTCTTATCTCTTTTTCTGTTATTGGTGTTTCCATTCTATCTTTATGCTCCTCCTTTATTCTGATTCCCTTCCATTTATCCAAATAATCCCTTAATTTTCCTACTCTTATATTTTTTTTAGAATATAAATCTTGATAAAAACCTTTTATTATTTCCACCTTCTCCTTTGTTTTGTTACATCTCACTCCTTGTTGGTTTATTAAAATGCCAATTTCTCTTCTAACACTCTTTTCTTTCACAGCTCTAGCTAATAATTTTGAATTCTTGTTGCTACATTCAAAATATTCCCTTTTTAAATATATCAAATCTTTTTTAACTTTTTCTATGTCCTTGCCGATCTGTTCTTTTCTCAATTTCTGGATATTTAATAATGTTTCTTTCTTCTCTGTTCTTTTATGTTCCTCCCGAAGTTGTCCAATTTCTCTTTCAATTTTCTCATATTTATCCTTTAAATGTTTATTTCTTATACTATTTAGTTTAATACATTCTCCCTTAAAAACCGACTTCATAGCATCCCACACTACGTTATATGTTACTTCGCCTGTATCGTTCCATTGCCAATATTGATTCCAAACTTTTTCCATATTTTCCTTATTTACAGGCTCATTAAACAATTTTGAATCATATCTCCAACTACTTTTTCCCCTCTCTGATTTCCCAATTCCCAATTGCATTAAAAGTTTAGCATGGTCTGATTCTTTGAAAATTCCAATATCTATTTCTTCTATATTCTTAAATATATTTTCAGTAACAAAAAATAGTCTATTCTAGAATATGAGTTGCATACATGTGAAAAATATGTATATTTTCTTTCTGTTCCTTTAAATTCTCTCCACGCATCTTTTAACCCTAAAGGTTTTATCCAATTATCTAATATCTTCGTTTTTGATCCTATTTTGTCCCTATCTACGTTAGTGCAATCCATACTAGACCGAATTAAATTAAAATCACCTGCTACTATCATTTTAACCATCTTTTCTTTTTCCAAAATTCGATATACCTTGTCTAAAAACTTATCCAAAAGGCAACATTTTCTATGAATGTTGCACAGATTGCATATTCTGTGCAAAACATAATGCACAATTTGCACAACATTACTCAAGATTACTTTGTAAGCCTCAGAACCATGTGGTAAGTTGCTTGCAACATGGATAGGAACATGTGGATCAAAACAGAGTATTTTGTAATTTCCTAGCTGAGAAGTAATCTGAATAAAAAACTTCTTCCAGTGAATTCTGGGTTTTAATTTATTTTGTTTCTTGCACGGGAATTGCAGTGTGTTTGTGCTTAGCAGTAGGGTTAGGGATAGAATTAGCAGAAGAGTTAAATTTTCATGCCTTGCATTCTTTGAACCCACAGAAAATGGCTATGTAATCCCTCCAGTTTATCAACTGATGAAATAAAATACTTCTGTTCCTTAGCTGGAGAGTACGAGAATTTTTTTGTCCACATAAATTTTATTGGCTGTGGAGGAAGTACCCCTGTGGCAAAAACAGTTGATTTTTTGAGAACAATGTTTGTCCTAGCTGGCTTACTTGCTTGGTTGTTTTATTTAAAAACAACTGCTCATGAAAGGTGGCTGAAACTTAGGGAACATTGATTCCTACTCTTCATTTGAGAAATAGCTAGATAGCTAGATAGATAAATAGATAAATCTTTATTGTCATTGTCCTGCACAGAACAATGAGATTGGGGGGGAACACTTATCAACCCAACAAAACCTAAACAAAATACAACTATACAAAATTATCTGTAGAAATCGGGGCCACTGGGGTGGCCTTAAGGTCCCGGAGGAGACTGATCAAGTGACGACACGAGGCAAATGGAGCGAGATCAGATCAGTACTTTATTGGAAAAAGGCAACATCATTTATAGGGGAAAAAGCGCAACGGTGGCGAAACCGTCATCGGACAGGAAAATTACCTAACCCACGTATCCGGGTTAATGGGGAACCTCTCAAAGGGAAGTTGATTAACTTGGACAAACACGGGGCAAGGAAGACCATTGTTTAGGGCTCAGGCAAGGGTAAATATGGCTGATATTTACACCGGGGATTACCTTGGCCAGAGGGTGAGTGATTACTCTAATGGATAACTGAGGTCTGCGAGATGCTTGCTCGGCAGAATCGTCGGTCAGGCTACAAGCGGCCGAATTAATCCCTATCATTAATTCACCCCCCTTACGCCCTGACAAGGGCCAGAGGCCAGGAGTTTGCTCACTGGTTTAACCTCTGCCAGAGGCCACCGATGCCCAACCGGGCACGGGGAATCTTCATCTCCCCTTACTTTTTTATATTAAGAGCCTGACTGGCGACTCTGCGCAGAAGCGGCATCAG
Source organism: Bradypodion pumilum (assembly GCA_035047305.1). NCBI lineage: Eukaryota > Metazoa > Chordata > Lepidosauria > Squamata > Chamaeleonidae > Bradypodion > Bradypodion pumilum. The sequence continues at coordinate 502,409,667 of JAWDJD010000001.1, read as the reverse complement.
CTGTTGATCGGGAATGACATCACGGGGTTCCTTCTCGGGGCGGCACTTCGAGATCAGTGAGGGAATACATTGCGCAAAGCAGCATAACGCTATGCCTAGTATAGTCACCCCCACTACCACCTTGAGCACCGTCTGAAGCCACCCCCAGGGGACCCATGACCACATCCAGCTCCACAATGAACTCCACCAAGCCCCCATGCGGAACCCTCAGTGATGCCCTGGACTATGGTGTGGAGATCAGTGAGCTGACTTTGGATTTTCCGGGAGTTGTCAGTAAGGTTGAAACAGCACATACCATGAAGGGATTCGCAACCCAAGTGGTGCAACAATAAGAGGTAGTCGATAGCCGCTCGATTGTCGAGAATGGCATGGCGAAGTTCCGCCTGCTCCTGATTGAGGAGCGCTATCGCTGTGGAGGTATGGTTGATGGCTTTTGCCAAGCCGCAAGCCAAGCAACCAATTCTCCGTGCGTTGCCGACGGCTAAGCCTGGCACGCCAACTATACTGACTGATAGTGAGACGTATTCGGCTGGGCTTAGAACTCTAAAGCTGCTGTCACATGCTGTCTAGCTGGGTGGTGCGAGTGTGCCTGATGGGTGCAGGAACATTTGAAACATGTGGAACATTTGAAGCATTTGTGCTTGGGGTAACCATATCCTTAGTGGGGAGCAACAGTGTCAACCGGCTAAGGCAACATGTGGAATCTGATACATTTGCAGGAATATAGTTGAAGGTATACTGGTTACACGTGAAGAACCACCCTGAGGGTAGGGTGACATGGGCAGGTAACGAACCAATTGTCTCTGGGTTTGCACAAGTCCAATTGCTGCTGCCGGTATCGAGGCAGCTGCGCTGGGTCCGGCCGCCTGTGGCACAGCCGATTATTCGCGCACAAGTAGAGTTCGGGCTGGCCGCCACTCGCGGGGTGTGAAGAGTGGCTGCATCAGCCGGCAAAGTCATGGTGAGCCGCAATCCCCCCCAGCGAGCGTGGGCTGCAAAACTTGGAGGGAGGTGCGGTCCGAAAATCTTCTTTAACAGCCAGTCACCATCCCTGGCGCGTGCATCGAGAGTGTGGCACACGGGGATGAGACAGGTGCTGAGGATCGAGGCAGAACCAATGTCCTGCTTCAGGCAAAAATCGGACTGGTTGACGAGGCCCGCCAACCTTGCCCACAAGTTGTAGTGCATCCGTGCTGAAAGGTCTTCACCGGGCGGCAGGCCGTTGGCCTGAAGTGAAGCGGCCTGAGCGCCTCCCCCCAAAAGCAGGGCGAGGGCCAGGATGATGGTGAAGACCACGGAGTTGGCATTAATCTGGGCAAAGACTGCTGCAACGAAGTGCTCCGGTGTCGGCTCCTTCTCCTCGCGTTGGAGGGCGTCCTGGGCCTCTCTGCAAAGGGTCTTGACCATCCCCCAGGTGATCCTCTGCGCTTGGGTCCGCAGCCGCCGCTTCTCCTGGTGGGTCTCCTCGGTCAGAGTGAGGTCCTCCATCTCCGGGATCGGACTCGGGTCGGTCTGGGTCCACGCCATGAGGTTCCAAATGAGGCTTCACGCACCGAGCCGGAATCCAAACGACACCTGTAGGAGACATAATTGCAGCATACCCTCTCCCCCAGGTTATGAGCGGCACCGGGCCCCTCCAAGATGGTACCGGACCATAGGTCGCGGGAAAGCTTCCGAACGGCGTAAGTGCTTCTCCTGCGGCGTGCAGTCCGAAAAAACATTGAGGTGATTGTATGTGAACAATACCTTATTCAGACAAAACTGTGCTTGTCCCTGTGAATTGGGGAGGGCTGGTGGCTCCCCCCTTTCTGTTTGCTTGCCAATATAGGACTTTAGCGTCCAATTGACCTGTTCTACAATCGCCTGCCCTTGCGGATTGTAGGGAATGCCAAATGTATGCTTGATGTCCCAGGTGGCCATGAAGGCGGCCAACTGCCTAGAGCAGTAGGACGGGGCGTTGTCCGTTTTCACATGCCGCGGCTTGCCCATTGCCGCAATGCAGGACAGGAGATGCTGCTCCACGTGGGAGGCAGTCTCCCCCTTCTGCGCCGTCGCCCAAACGAACTGGGAAAAAGTGTCTATGCAGACGTGCATGTACTGCCATCTGCCAAACTGCGGCACATGCGTGACGTCCATTTGCCACACCTGATTGGCCTCTGTCCCCCGTGGGTTAACCCCCCACAAGGGCCCCCCGGCGCCCCTGCGCAATGCTGGCAAGAGCGTACTATACCCTGGGCTTGAGAAAGTGGCAAATTGAACTGTCTGGCGAGCGCCTTGGCGTTTTGGTGAAAAAAGGCATGACTTTGAATTGGAGTAGTGAAAACTCCCAAAACTGAACGTTGCTGAATTTCCTTTGCCGCCGCGTCCGCTCTGCTATTGCCCGCGGAAATCGGACCCGGTAGGTCTTGATGACTGCGGATGTGGGCAATATAGAGCGGCTCCGTGCGGTTACGCAAATGAAATTGAGCCGTGAGAAACAGGCTAAGCAGATTCTTGTCTATCGCGGGAGTGATGTATGCTCCCGGTAGACTGTGAAGCAGATTCCTAACATACAGACTGTCGGTTATGATATTTAAATGTTCCTTGGCGAAGGTGCGCAAGGCAAGGTTCACGGCTGCCAACTCCGCCCGCTGCGCAGACTTCTGTGGAAGAGTTAGCAGCGTGTGCCAAGCTTCGCCCTCCTGCCAGGTCAGGACACCATAGGTGCGTCCGCCATCAGAAAAAACTGTTCTGGCCCCCTGAAGTGGGACCAGCGAGAGCAATTCGAACAAGCTGACTGTTCCTGTTTGAAGCGAGACAAGTCTGGGGTCTTTAGGCAAGTGGTATGCCAAGCTTCCAGTGAACCCTTCCAAGGCTATCGGAAGCGAGTCACCTAGCTGCATCAACTGCTGAATTTGTTCCTTGGTGAACGGGACTACGATTTTGGCTAAATCGTGCCCAGAAATGTCCCTAGCTCTCAGCCTGCCGCGGTAGATCACCGCGGAGACCAGTTCTTGGGGCGGAACAATGTTCCGAGATGAGGTGTTAGGCAAGTACACCCACTCCACAATTTTCGCTCCCTTCTCTGAGTCTGCTCCTAGCGCCCCAGTGAACATGGATCCCGATCGCACGATGTACAGATTCAGGATTGGGGCATATGGCCCCTGGGCGATCCTATCTACCCATCTTTGGCTGAGAGCTTGGTTAACTTTCTCGAGCGCCAAGCGCGCGTCTCGAGAAATTTTAATCCGGTCTGCCGGCTGCTTACCTAGCGTTAGCAGCGAGAAGAGCGGTTTCAGAAGATCCGTATCCAATCGAAAATACGGCCTGGCCCAATTAATGTTCCCTAAAACCTTCTGAAATTCTACCAGGGTGAATGAGTCCTGTAAATTGATCTGAGGCAAAACCGGTGCGGCGAAAGAGCGGAGAAGCCGATGGCCCAAGTATGAGAAGGGCTCGGTTCTCTGCACTTTCTCCGGGGCAATGAGTAACCCTTTGTCCCCCAGGCTGGCCTGGAGGTCTGAAAACACTTCGCTGCCAAGCTTTGGCAACGCTACCAAAATATCATCCATAAAGTGACAAACTAAGGCTTGTGGGTAGAGGTTTCGAAACTTCGCCAGTGCGTCGTGAACGTAAATTTGGCATAAAGTGGGCGAATTGAGCATGCCCTGTGGCAAAAATTTCCACACGTAACGCTGCGTAGGCTCACTGTGGTTCACGACCGGCACCGTAAAGGCAAACCTCTCCCGGTCCCTGGGGTCTAAGGGGATTGTATAAAAGCAATCCTTGAGATCTACGACTAGGATCTCCCACCCCTCGGGAATCATGTTCGGATTCGGGATGCCGCATTGAAGCGGACCCATTGGCTGTATGCATTTATTGATCTCTCTGAGATCGTGGAGGAGTCGCCACTTCCCCGACTTCTTCTTAATAACAAAAATTGGCGAATTCCAAGGACTGGTGGACTGTTCTATATGTCCTGCGTCTAGCTGTTCCTTAACTAGCTGCTTGAGAGCAACCAATTTCTCCCCCACCACCGGCCATTGTTCTACCCAGACCGGAGTATCGGTGAGCCATTTAAGTGGCAACGCCATTACCCAAAGTTAAGCGTAGCACCGTACTGCTGTAAAATGTCTCGCCCCCAAAGGTTGATGTGCACGTCAAGAATGTGCGGTCGAATTACCGCCATGCCCTCAGCCCTTGGGATTGTGACTTCTACCCACTCTCGGCTCCTAAACGCTTCCTGAACACCGCCTACCCCCCACACATCGGAGACCGGCTCAATGGCCCACTCCCTTGGCCACTGGCTTCTGCTTATCATGCTGACATCTGCTCCGGTATCTAACAGGCCTGAGAATGATCGATTATTCAGAAATACCTCAATAACCGGGCGCTGTTTCCACTCTATGTTGGTCTCCACTGTCGCTAAGACCTGGTATCCTTGCGCTGCCTCACTGGCGCTCGAGCGGTCCTCTGACCGGGACTCGAAGCTGTCACTGAGCCCTCCCTGGCTCTCTGCTGGCGAGCGACAAGGAACCATGATCAGTTGCGCTAAGGTGTCTCCTTTAGGGATGGTTTGGGGCAGGTGTGTCCAAAGCTGAACTTGGAGAACGCCTGAAAAATTGGAGTCAATGACTCCTGGAATTATAAAAATTCCGCGTGCACCAGCTACACTACGGGGCAAAACTAAACCTATAAAGCCTCTGGGCAGGGGTCCCATGTACTGGGAATCGACCAGATAGACTGTGCCCGGCAGGTCGCATGTAACGTCCGCCTGGCAAGTCAATTCTAGCCCCGTGCTGCCCCTGGGGCTGGCCTGCGCCCCCGCAATGTCTGGGATGGGGTTGGACTCTACTCTAGCTCTGGTGAGTTCTGGGTGAAGGACGCCTCTGTTTGGACTGGGGCCAGAGACATGCCCGTGTTCCGGTTTCCCGAATTCTGGCAATACCTGGCCCAATGATAGCCTTTCTTGCACTTCGGACAGAGGGTGTTCGGAGCCTTGGGACGGCCGGACTTTTGTCCACCTCCCTTGGATCGGCACTCCCTAGCGAAGTGACCGATCTTGCCACAATTGTGGCATGCTCCTTTGCTCTTACCATTAGGTCTTTTCCCTCCTTGCACCGCTGCCGCTAGCAGACCCATCTTATAGGATTCTGTGCCAACGTCGGCGCAAGCTCTAATCATGTCCGATAGGGTCAAGTCAGGACGATTGCCTAGGGACTGCAAGATTCTACGGCAGTCCAAGTTGGCATTGTCCTTGGCTAACTTAATCATGAGCTCTTCCTGGGTTTGCTCATTATCAATCTGCCTGCTAATGGCCTCTTCCAGGCGATTGATGAAGTCCATGTAGGGCTCCTGGGCTCCCTGCTTAATGGAGGTGTAATTCTTAGCCGCTTTGCCAGTGGCTGGGATCTTAAAGTAAGCCCTAAAGGTTGCCTCGGCTGACATCTCGAGAGTGGCGAGTGGCAGGTTGATCTGAGCACTGATTGACTCGAAATTACCCGAGCCATACAGCTGCTCAGGAAGCACCGCGCCTCCCATCCTGGCAGCCCGAGTTTGCGCCTCTAGGCGGAACTCGCTGTCCCAGATCATGTACTGGCTAGGGGTCAGCATCATCCTCATGACGGCTTTCCAATCATGGGGAATCCACATGGTGGTTTCGCACACTTGCTGAAGCGTGCCCCTAGTAAAACGACTTTGGAGCCCTGTTTCTGCAATTGCCTTCCGCATAGCCATGAGCAGCTTATACGGGACTGGGGAATGAACAATCTGCTGTGCGCCCGTGAGCGCGTCCATTTCCATGCGGATTGGACATATCTGTCTGAGCTCAGCTAGCTCTTCTGCTGGCAATTCCCCCTTCCTAATCTCCTCTTCAATTGTGCGCTGAAGGGGACTCTTGGTAACTCGGGAAGCCGAAGCTGTCAGAGGAGCGCCTGCGCTTCTCATGCCCTGCATTCCCTCGGTGACGTCTGCAGCTGTCACCGCGGGAAGGCTCCCTGCGCTACTCTGCTGGTACTTGAATGTCGGATAGAGTGCGGTGGGCGCAGTCGGCTCGACTGGCTGGACTGATGACTTATCTAACGGGGGTTCTTCCGCTTCTATCCGGACTGGTTCGATCTCAGCTAAGAGTTTCCTACACTTCCTCCATGTGCAAACTATCCCTCCTGGGGCCTACGGGGGTTGCTGAATGCAGTCTCCTATCCGATCCCAGAGCTGTAGGGTTAACGTACCTACTTCTGGGTAAAGCAGGCAGTGTTCCCTAAGGTACGCCAAAAGTCTCGCTAGTTCCCTGCTGTGAAAGCGTAACTTCAATACCCTGGCCAGGATTCTAAACTCTTCCTCACGAGTTTTTTGGCTAGCGGACGGACTCTGTCCCTGAGAACAAGTCCCCATATTACCTGCGAGTAGTCCTCTGAAGTTTCCTCCTCGGGACGGGTTGACGCGTCTTGGGGCAAGGTAACTGGTTTCGGCGACGATCGTCTGGGTGGAGCTCGGAGCGTGGCCTCCTGCCATGGGCCCTCGGCGGCCTCTGCGCTGTCAGGGGCTCACAGCTGCCCTGAGCGGAACGCGTTTTTCCCTTTGGCGCAAGCCTCCCCGAAAGCCGGGAGCAAAGTGCAGGAATGCCTCTTTTGGAATGCCTCGCCGCTGGCCGTCCTTCTGACAGGCTGGCTGCCGGTCAGAGCGCCGCGCTGTCCCCCGGGCTGACGGGTCACGGTTCAAGCGTAGAACCGGACCGCGTGGTTCGTTACTCGCGAGTAGACCTCTCCTGGGTCGCTTTACTCACGAGTAAATCACATCGGGGTCACCAGATGTAGGAATCGGGGCCACTGGGGTGGCCTTAAGGTCCCGGAGGAGACTGATCAAGTGACGACACGAGGCAAATGGAGCAAGATCAGATCAGTACTTTATTGGGAAAAGGCAACATCATTTATAGGGGAAAAAGCGCAACGGTGGCGAAACCGTCATCGGACAGGAAAATTACCTAACCCACGTATCCGGGTTAATGGGGAACCTCTCAAAGGGAAGTTGATTAACTTGGACAAACACGGGGCAAGGAAGACCATTGTTTAGGGCTCAGGCAAGGGTAAATATGGCTGATATTTACACCGGGGATTACCTTGGCCAGAGGGTGAGTGATTACTCTAATGGATAACTGAGGTCTGCGAGATGCTTGCTCGGCAGAATCGTCGGTCAGGCTACAAGCGGCCGAATTAATCCCTATCATTAATTCACCCCCCTTACGCCCTGACAAGGGCCAGAGGCCAGGAGTTTGCTCACTGGTTTAACCTCTGCCAGAGGCCACCGATGCCCAACCGGGCACGGGGAATCTTCAATTATCAACATACTCCCACCCCACATATACACATTTAACCCCGAAAAAGCTCTAAAACTCTAAAAACTATACAGTAATACCTCATACAAAGTCCGCTTCATACAACATTGGATTCATACAACATCGCCTAATTCCTTGAAAAAAGTTGCCTCATACAAAGTCGTGTGACGTTGTATGAGGCATTGGGTTTTTCCCAGGTTGCATTGTGCCTGGGCAGTATAAAAGGCAGGACACATGCGTGCATTGCTCTTGTGGGTTTTGCATGAGGCAAAGAGTGGTTAGGAGTTGTTTTGAGCATGATTTTGGATTTTTTTGATTTTTTTCATCAGAATTTTTAGAAGCATTCCTGGGATTTTTGCAGCATTCTTCAGGTTCTTGGACAATCAGGGTTGTTTGACAAGTTTTTGTAATGTTTTTAGCCTTTAGACAATGATTTCTTAAAGTTCTGTCAGTTTCCTGTCTGTTTCCTTGACTTTGCCCTGAAGTCTGTGCTGTTATAGTACAATGTATCTCTATGGAAACAATGTTGTAGGAGGCATCGCGGCAAGGATTTGGATGTTGTATGAGGCATTGCGGCTAGGATTTTGCATGCCTCATACAAAGTCCAAATCCATATAAAGTCCAAACTTGTGGAACCAAGTTTGGACGTTGTATGAGGTATCACTGTATACCGAAGCTCCCTCATAGACTGCATTGCACTGCATTCAAAGCCAGAACCGCTTTTGGGTAGAAACTATTTCTCAAGCGTCTACCTTTCATTTCATGAAATGCCATGAAATGTCTACCTTCTAAGAGTAATTCTGTGTGAATTCTGCAAAACATATCTCTGAAAGACTAAAATGCCCTGTCGGGACAAATGAAAAAGAATGATAAACTTAACATTGCTTCTGCCATGTCTCTTTGGCCTTTCAGTGGTCAGTCGTGATTCTCAGAGCAACTTAAAGGTTTCCCTTGCTTGAAAGCCAGTCGTATCCAACTCTAGGGTTAAGCTCTCATCTCTGTTTCCATGGTCATGTGGCAAGCATGACTAGACACCGGAGTGCTCATTCCGTCCTGCAGTACTTGGGAATCGAACTGCTGACCTTTTGCCTCCCAGTTAGAATCTTAGCCACTTGAGCCATTGCAGTCCCCAAAACAGCTTACAAATCAGAAAAAATGCAGAAATCTAAAACAGTAAAATGATAGGATCTAAAAAAACTCTAATTAAAGTTACGATTCTATTGGTCTTGCCATTGCAATTAATAAGCATTCTTCAATATTAAATTGAGGTAGAATTGTGTCATCTGTTAAGGTTGTGCAGAAGCATGCTGGAACAAAAAAGCCAATTGTAAACACCCCACCCACCCGTGGCTTAAGCTTTTTTGCAATTTCATAACTAATCTACAGAGGGCACCCAACCCTATTTCATATCTCATGATTCCAATCAACTCTTTCCTAAACATTACTATTAGTTTTCTGTTTCAGATACTGTATATGGTTTTTATTATTCTTGTTTTCTCTCTTTTCACATTGCAAGTCAATTTCTGGAAAAGATCATTCACCATTGAATCTTCCTGTTCCTCCTCCATCTAATCTACTGTTGCCTTCAACACAGTGATGCACTGAAGCAAGTTCTGTCCTGTTCGGGAGAACCAGTAGCGGAAATTCCCCCAGGCCACACCCACCTGGCTGGTCACACCCACCTCCATACCCCATTGTGTTGGCCATGCCCACAGATTTGGCCCCGCCCACAGACTTGGCCCCACCCACAGAGGTGGTAGTAAATTTTTTTGGAGTGCATCGCTGCTTCAATGCCAATATCACCTGCCACCACCGTTGTATTGTCATAATTTCTAAATCAGACGCATAATTATTTTTCATCTCTAATTTGGTTATTTCATACACAGAACTAAACAACAGTATGGTCTACTCTATTACCAGAGCAGGATAACCTGGCCACACAGAGAGCATGATTAGCAGAGGAATAATCTACAAAAATGGACACTAAAAAAAAGCGGGGGAGAGACCACAGAAATCCTTTCAAAACAGCAAAATTTCAAACAGAGAGTAAATGCAATTCATTTTAAAATCCCTTCATGGCACAACTTTTTGTGTGTGATAATCACTGCAAACAGTAGGAGTTTTTACACCTGACTCAGCATATTAACCATGTGATGACAATTACAACATGCTTAAGAAAGCGTTTTTGCATTGTAATTGCTATATATTCTTTGGAAAAGTTATAAAATCCTGATTGCATTAGAACTAATTTTGTTCTGATTCATACATTTCTTTATTAGGATTTAATGCTAGAGCAGATGGCTGCTGTCTTCAATAATTCATGACATATTCTACCCAAATGGAAGCAGCTAGATTTTTGATTGCACTGTAATTTATTTTGTCCATGTCAGAGTGAGAGAATAGGAATCATTTTGATCATGATGGGACTCAAGATTGACTCGGCCTTCCAACCTTCTGAGGTTGGTAAACTGAGTACCCAGCATGTTGGGGGCAGGGTGGATGCTAATTACCTGAAAGTGCTGTAAGCACAATGGGGTGGTATATAAGTGTAATTGCTATTGCTATTTGAAAACAACTCCAAACTACGATATTCAATATATTTCCTGAGAGAAAAATGAGAGATGACAGTCTGAACACAAGTAGCAATCTTACACTTCTTGTAGTATCAGAAGAAGAAGTGGAAAGTTTTGGATGCATTTTAAAGAAGTACTGTGCACATACAAAAATGTACACATTTTGAAAAGTGAATAGCCCTGTAGGAGCAAAAAAAATTAAGTGCACAGTTTAAAAGGAAGCAGACATATTTATAATGGATAAAATGCATAATATGTAATAATATTTTCCCTATCACATCAGTTTTGACTTATGACAATTGTTGGATCCAAATTTGCAACACATATGCCGATAACTGTAAATAATAACTTGTTTAAATTTCAGAATGAATATGATTGTAACATGCAGGAATAAAACAATATCAGCAAGCAACACTAGCAAGGTAGCTTAGCATTGTTACTGTTTGATACCCCGCAGCACCCGAGGACTTGCTCTGCCTCTCCCCAGAACTTGCAACACCTGGTCCCAGTGGATGGGAGGCCAGGCGTCGCCATTGCATCCACGCCTTCCGAGCCCTGGAGGGCTCAAAGGATACTGTCCCGCGCCACCCGAGGACTCATTCTACCTCTCCCTGGGACTCACAACACCTGGTCCCGGTGGATGGGAGATGGCCCCTAGAGCTAACGGATTACGAGACTACTGATTGGAATTGGCAGAGTCTTCCGCAGACAAAAGAACTCGGGACCCATACAATTTTAGATCGAACAGACAGCGGGAAGGCACCTCTTCTAAATCCCATAACAGAGGCAATTTTTTAGAACAATGCCAACAGAAAAGGACCCGCAAGAAGTAATGCCATCCATGGTATTCAATCTATCCAATCGGAGTCTTTCGGTAAGAGAACAACAATTGTTGAGTTTAGGCTTGGGGTTCGTACCTACTCCCAGATACTCGCCATTTCAAACCCGTATCGATCTTTTCAAATTAATCAGGCTCCTTAAACTAAGAGTGTTTTTCAAATACTTCCCAGGACAATCCAATCCATTCACTCCTAGATCCAATTTTACACCTAACATTGACAACCCGGCCATAGAAGTCTTCAAATGCCTAGTGATCCGCTGTCGCGATCCGATCCATGTAAAGATCTAATCAGTCTCAGGCAGAGTAGTTTACAGCCCCATATAAACAAAGGAAGAGTTAAGAATCCTAACGAAGTCCAGCTGCATTAGGCAGAGTAAGGAAGAGACAGAGAAATAGAGAGAAAACATACACATGACTGCAGTCTTGGGGCTGAACAAAGGAATCATGGCGTCTCTTTATTCAACAGAGTAAATCAAAACAAAACTAAGGCACACATAACCAATCAGAATGTCAGACCCATATAAGGAGGATGATTAAGCATTTTTCTCACTTTCTGCGCATGCCCAAAATCAAGCGTTGTCTCTCATGTAAACAAAGGGACCTTTGTTTACAAAATGTGTAGAAAGCAGGCAGACAGAAACCAGATAAATTCCCACATGTCCTCCTTTTTCATTTAAATTTGAGAGAGGGATGGCTAATCATACCCCTGCATGTCATCATACTCCATAACTACTCCTCCATATACATCATCACTGTCCTCCTGGACATCGTACCCCTCCTGACTCCTAGTACCTTGTTCCAGAGGATGATACCTCATTGAGTACAATTGCCGTCGTGCAAAACCCGATGTCTCCCTTCTACGCAGTGGACATGTATTACACATAGAAATAAGATTAGGAATACAATAAATGCAAAAACATAAAAATATAAGGCACATAATAGTAATGACCCCATAAAAGAAAACTTGTCTAAGGACAAACAAATCAGGCAACCAAGAAGTCATCCAATCAAAAAGATTAACATCAGTGCGTACATTGTTAGTAATGCTCTCCTGTAAATTCTGAAGTTCTTTCTCAATAGTATTATTCAGATCCTGGAATTTTACCCGACATCCCTGGTTCCCGACCAGTTTACAAAATCCTCCGGATTTTGCTAACAGGTAATCTATGGCCAGTCTGTCCTGCATTTGGTCTTGATGGAGCTCAGTGATTTCCATTTGAAGATCCCGTATGACCCTCCCTGTGGCGTTGATTGATTTTTCCAGCTTACAGGTGAGTCCCAAAATGGACCTTCTGTTCTCCTGGGAAATGACACCTGGATACGATCCCAAGGTGAGTGCTCCAGTGATAACACTCCCTATAGCTCTCCCCCAGGAGCTACCATCAGAAAGCTGAACATCGATTATCACTTCATCATTGCAACCAGAACTCATCGGGCCGGCAACAGCTCTCCGGCTCCGTGCATCTGCCTGAAGCGGCGTTTGCACTTGTACGGGTAAGGTAAAATAACCCAATGCTGCACATTGATATTGTCCTGGGTGGAAATTCGTGGCAACTCCATTAAAAAAGAACCACATGTTGGGATTCTTAATTTGCCATTCATTGCAAATTGAACCACTATCTATAGCAGAATAATCAGGAGTAAACATAGGAAACACATCATATATATCTTCAATAGTAGTGTTAAACAAGGTAAAATTAAGCTTATAAGAACTGTTATAACTACCCCATAACCAAAAATAATCATCACATCCCGTATAATTGCCTGCATTCCGCAAAACCCTTTTTCCTTGAGTCCAGTGCTTCTATTTACTATTCCAGACCCCAGAACTATGACAGCAGAAACAAAGCCCTTTAGTGTATTTCTTGAACGTCATCCTTCGCCAGCGGGTGTTGTTAAATTGTTCTGGGGGATTAGAGAAGAGTGTAGACCTGTCAATATGTTGCAAGTGTCCAATAACCAACTCAGGCGTGTTGAACAATGCCGGAAGAAAGGCCATTTGAGACACTGCCAGTGGATGCTCATAGTATAATGTTGCATTCTTACCATGAACCTCAAACATATAGTTAGCATGACGAAGCCAAAACTTGGGGTTGCCCCCACAAGTCATTGTTCTTACAGCTGGAAGCACAGTAAGAAAGAAAAGAACAAATGTCAGCAAATTTAGTTTACTGATGAACCACCGTCCTGGAGCTGAGTAACTTTCTTTTCTCTCCATGGGCGGATCGCTCGGGCAGGGACCCTTCCACTCAGGATCCCCTTGTTGCCAATACATGATCAATGGTTTAGGAAGACACTCCTCTAAGAAACAGGATCATGCCCTGTTTGATGACCAGTGCCATGTTATTACTAGCACCATGGAACTAGACATGAAACATGCCTGACATATAACACAAATGCAATATCACAAACCCATTTAAATGTGTAGGGTACTGAAAACTCTTCCATGTACTTCTGGAGGTACCTTGAGATATGCAGTTAGTAAAGGTAAAGGTAAAGGTTTCCCTTGCTCGAAAGCCAGTCGTATCCGACTCTAGGGTGCAGTGCTCATCTCTGTTTCTAAGCCGAAGAGCCAGCGCTGTCTGCTTCTGCAGACATTTCCGTGGTCATGTGGCAGGCATGACTAGACACCGGAGTGCACGGAACGCTGTACCCTTCCCACCGAAGTGGTCCCTATTTATCTACTTGCAATTTCTTGCTTTCGAACTGCTAGGTTGGCAGGAGCTCATTTCCGTCCTCATATTCTATCATTTCCCAGAGGGAGTTTTTGAGAATTGCCCCCCACAAGCGACCCAAGCTCAAAGCGTTGAGGTCCACACTACGGGACGTGCAAGGGAACAGCATTCCAGTGTTGGGGGTTGGAGAATTTCAGGTCCAATTCAAGAAACACGCCGCGTCCCTTCCCCTAGTCGTGCTCAAAGGGGGAGATTGCAGCCTCCTCGGGACTCAATGGTTCCAGCCCCTGGGTTTGTTTATTGGGGGGGTGCACGCCGTTGGGATGCACGCTGTTGGGTCTGACCCGATCCAGGAGGTGTGCGAGGCGCACCCCGAAGTCTTCAAAAAGGGACTGGGGAAATTCAAGGGGGCCCCAGTGACTTTCGACCTGGACCCGGAGGTCCGCCCAATTCGCCTCAAACCACGCCGGGTGCCGTTCGCACTCAAGGACAAGATAGAGGTGGAACTGGACAAATTGGTGGGTCAGGGAATCCTTGTGCCTGTTGATTCTGCGGAGTGGGAAACTCCAATTGTAACCGCACTAAAAGCCAATGGGGAGGTCCGCATATGCGCCGACTACAAGTGCACCATCAACAAGGCGATCCGCCCGAATGCATATCCGGTGCCGGTAGTCAGCCATCCGCTGGCCAGGTTACACGGGGGGAAGTGTTTCGCTAAGCTCGACTTAGCACAGGCCTACCAGCAGCTTACGGTGTCCCCTGCCGCAGCTGCTGCGCAGACCGTAGTCACCCATAAGGGGGCGTTCCAGGTGACGCGCCTCCAATTCGGCGTGAATTCGGCGCCAGGAATTTTCCAGTCACTAGTGGAACGCCTCCTGAAGGGACTGGAGGGGGTGTTGCCTTATTTTGATGACGTGTTAATAACGGGGGGAGTCGGGCTGAATTGGCCAAGAGGTTGGGGAAGGTCCTGACAATATTCGAAAGGGCGGGGCTGAGGCTGCAAAAGTTATTGCTTCTTTGTTCCCTGGTCCCTTGTCCTGAAATGGGAGAGGGAGACTTATTAGTGGCTTGCCGCTGTCTGGCGGCCTTAGGGGAAGGGAAAAACTCCATTGTGGGCAGACCGGGGGCAGTCGGGGCTAACGAAAACCCCTCTTCTCGCTTGGACGGGTGGGGAACCACTCCGAAACCCCCCCCCCCCGGTTCTGAAAATCAAAATCTAACTTAGTAGGGGTATCCGCATTTGTGGGGACCTTCCGCGAGATATGTATGGGGTCGGGTCCCTCCTCCTCGGAAAGATCCCCCAGGGTATCTACGGGGATATCCTCCTCCCCCTTGGTGGGGGCCCGCGGTCCCCCTTCCCTCCTTGGGCTGAACGGGTGGGGGAGAACCCTAACGCTGACTTATTCTCTGCTTGGTCTGTGCCCTGCTCATCGGAGACCCTGCGTCGGAGCTGGTCCGCATGCTGCCTCCACAGGAGCCCTGTGCTGGTTTCCACACGGTACGACACGGGGCCGGTTTGCTCCACAACTACGCCCGGTACCCAGGCTGGGCCCGTGCTGGCGTAATTCCTGCAATGCACGGGGGCGCCTACACTGAAACTCTTTGTGGCCTCTAGCCCGATGTTTCTTCCTTTGTCTAGCCTAGTAAGGATGGTGGTCAGTTTCCTGCGCATTCAGAGCTCTGCGGGGGAGTATCCTGACGCCAACGGGGTCACCCTGTACCCTAGCAGAAACTGACACACTTGTAGGTTCAGATCCCCTGGGCCCATGCGCCGCAACGCGTCCTTCGTGGTGCGGACGAGGCGCTCTACTTGGCCATTGGTGGCCGGGTGAAACGGGGCGGAGGTGATGTGCCGAACGGCGTTAATCTCCATGAATGCCCTAAACTCGGAGGACGTAAAACAACTAGCGTTGTCGCTAATTAATGTGTCGGGTATGCCGAACGTGGAAAAGAGCCTCCGCAAATGCCTAATGGTCTGGGCCGAGGAGGTGCTCGTGACCGGGATAACCTCCAACCATTTGGAGAAGGCGTCCACTACAAGAAGGAACAGGGTGCCCCTGAACGGGCCCGCGAAATCAACGTGCACCCGGGACCACGGCCCCTTAGCCGCGTCCCATTCCCTGTGGGGAAGGCGGGCCTCCTCTGGTCTGGAGCATAGGCAACTTTCACAAGTGCCGACCATGTGCTCGATGTCGGCGTCCAGCTGGGGCCACCAGAAGTAACTCCGGGCCAGCGCCTTGGATCGCACGATGCCGGGGTGGCTGACGTGCAGCAGTTTGAGCACCCGCGGCCGAAGGGAAGTGGGAATCACCACCCGCTGCCCCCACAAGAGGCACCCCCTCTCTAGGGACAGTTCTAGCTTTTTTCTGAAAAATGGAGCGAACTCCTCCGCTGGGGAGGACGCGGGCCACACCTTTCTGCACCCAGGAGCTTACTGCTGCTAACGTCTTGTCCTTCTCTGTCGCTTTGGCGATGTCGGCGGGCATTATGGGGGGCGAATCCAGCACCTCTATCATGAGGACCTGATGGTCCCGCTCCCCCTTGCTCACCTGGCTGGGCGTTAGGGGGAGGGGAGACCTTGATAGAGTGTCCGCATGGCTGATCTCTTTCCCGGGCCGGTAGACCAACGCGTGCTGATACGCGTTGAGAAAAATGGCCCACCTGAGCATCCTCGGGGACAGGATCTGTGGGGTGGGCTTATCTGCGGTAAAAATGCCTAGCAGGGGCTTGTGGTCCGTCACAATGGTGAAGGGGCGGCCATACAGAAAATCGTGAAATTTTTTCGTCCCCGCGACTATTGCTAGTGCCTCCCTGTCTGTCTGTGCGTAGTTTCTCTCCACTTGGGACAGGGACCTGGAGTAAAATGCTATCGGGGCCTCCCTTCCGTTTTCCAACACGTGGCACAGCACCGCCCCCACCCCCACTGGAGATGCATCACAGGTCAGAATTACTGGGCGTTTGGGGTTGAAGTGGGTCAGTATGGCATCGGACGCTAGGAGGCTTTTTAGCTCGCTAAATGCCCTTTCTTGGTCATCGCCCCACTTCCATGCCTGGTCTTTCTTTAGCAGTTTGTGTAGCGGTTCAGCCACCGCTGCCTTTCGGGGGAGGAAGGAGTGGTAAAAGTTGAGCAGCCCTAGGAACGACTGCAACTCGGGCTTGGAGGTGGGGCGGGGGGCTTTCTTAATGGCTGCCACCTTGGACTTGGATGGTTTTATTCCCTCAGGAGTCACACAAAACCCTAGGAACTCAACCTCGGTTGCGAAGAAGACAGCCCTCGTCACGGCCCAAACGCACATGCAACAAGCCATCTTGGCTGAGAGACTTCGTCTCATCCTAGGGGGGAGGGATGTTGTGTTCTGTAAAGCTGTGCCTTTAACAATGTACCATTGCCATGTGTTAACAATGTAACCTTTCTGTGTGCAACATTATAACCTTCAGCTGTACCAATGTAAACCTGATAAGGGGACGCGAGCTAGTGACCACTAGATGGCAGTAGCGAGCGTCCAGCTCTCATGGCTCAGATTCACCTGGTTCAGCAGCGCGGGAAGATTCCCCGCCACCTCTTCACCTGGTCAAGAAGGGTGTGACCTCCACGACGTCACGCGGGCAGCAACCAATAGTCTGTCGACGAGCCACGTTCAAATGTATAGCCAGCTGTATATATTGAGCTCCCCATCCGCCATTAGCACATGTTCCTCCGGATCATCATGCAATAAACCTGTGTTAAGCCAACTCTTCGGCTGTTTCATTGAAATTCTGTGTTCAAATGATTGTAGTTTTTTCTTTCTCCTTTGGCTTTTGCGTTCCTTCTTTCCTCTGCTATTTTAAGAGCTTCATCAGTTTGGTGTAAGGGACCATAAGGCAAAATATAACATAAGCAAAGACAGGTCTTTCTCCTGCAAGAGAATAAGCAAAACTTTTAAGCATGAACAAAACATGAACATTTCTCTTCTTCCTTACATGAAGGAGGTTTCTGTAGCATTCTAGCAAGCATTTCTCACTCCCCAATTACATGAGTAAGGCATTACATTTCTTCTTCTCTCACTGGTATAAGTGAAAGAGGCATTCAATAACTTAAAACCAGCATAGCATGGTAAATCAAATACAGTACAAATATCATTAGAGCATTCCACACTCATAGCATGAGCAGGTAGACAATTTTTGTAAAAAAGGTTTTCAGGTTTTATAATGCAAACAAAGCCAATTCTTCTTTAGAGTCCACACAAACTTTTTAGTCCAATTAAAATGTCCAAATTAAAAGTCCAAATGTTGATTGAAGATTTCTTCTTCTCAGATTAGAGCTTAAACACCATCTTCTCTCCAGCACAGTTCTTGGTATGGCAAGGTTGAAATTAGGCCATGAGTTAATTCTCACTGAATTCACAAGACAACCAGACAACCCTCCACCCAACCACATCTTTCAGCTTTTCAGCCAAATCTACTCATTTCTTCATGCTCCAGCCACACCCATCTGTATTAAGGCAGGCAGATGAGGTATGAGCACAAAGACCAACTTCTCCAGAAGTTGCAAGTAACTTCCACACAGATGAAAAGTACAGGGAATTCCCAGTTGCTTTCCCTGCAATCCTGATGCTTGAAACTTGGAACTGCTCACTCTGGATCTCTTTGTTTGAGGGTTGAGCAATTCAAAATCAGCCAAAAACTAGAGTATGTCTTCTCCCTCTTTGTATTTTTGCAAAAGCCTGCTGTCCATAGAGGAAGGATCCACACCCCTTTTCCTCTGGACTTCTTTCATCTGCAGCATCTGAATCTCAACTTTATGACAAACTGCACCTGTTAGTTTGTATTTGCAAGAAGACCCCTTTCCGGGCTTGGGTTTTCTGCATTCCTCCTCTGGGCCATCCTTCCACTTCCTGGCCACACGTGAGGTATCAAGTTTACTACTCAGCTTCTCCTGCTTTTGTGATGAGGGTTGCTTCGGGGGTGAGCTGAGGTCTCCTGTGCTGCTCTTGGAATCACACTCCTTGCTTCCTGCCACTTTGCATGCATTAATAACTTCAATCTGTGATGAGGTCATCACCATTTGTTCCCAATCAGCTGGCACTAGTTGTTTTTTAGACTTGGCAGGCAGTGTTGCAGCAGTCCCATTTGCCAGAGCCTCCCTGTTCACTGGATATACAGCAACAGGTTCCATATCCAGCACAGCTGCAGTTAAAGCAGCAGAGAACAGGTCTTTTGTAGGGCTAAAAGTGCTTGATTGCTGCAAGGCAGGATATAATGTCCCATCTCCATTTCCACCCCCACCTCCATCAGGGGGCTCATGCTGTTGTTTCTCATATGATGGAGGGGCAGTCAGAGTCCCGCCCTTGACTGGGGGCAAAAGCTGTGGAAAGGGGCCAGCAAGCCTCTGCGACAACAGAATATTTTTCACTTCTTTTGTTTCTGCCCTTTGCCCATTCTTATTCAGACAAAACCTCTGCTCTGGCGATGTTAGCACACACCCCATAATAAATCTTTCACTCACCCTGTGAGATCCAAAGTAAAACTTGGATGATTTTCAAGCGCTTGAAGACCTTTCCCGGTCGGACCTTTTCTCTGGTCGAGGGTGAATAATAGACCTTGTGCTGGTCGCAATGAGGTGATAATGAGGTGCTAATTGCTCAAGCAGTGTTCAAAGAGTTCCTTGCAATTCAAATGCCTCACACGGGGCACCAGTTGTCGCGATCCGATCATTGTAAAGATCTAATCAGTCTCAGGCAGAGTAGTTT
This sequence comes from Bradypodion pumilum, assembly GCA_035047305.1. NCBI lineage: Eukaryota > Metazoa > Chordata > Lepidosauria > Squamata > Chamaeleonidae > Bradypodion > Bradypodion pumilum. Next base: position 502,390,537 of record JAWDJD010000001.1, on the reverse strand, counting down.
ACAGCCCCAAATAAACAAAGGAAGAGTTAAGAATCCTAACAAAGTCCAGCTGCATTAGGCAGAGTAAGGAAGAGACAGAGAAATAGAGAGAAAACATACACACGACTGCAGTCTTGGGGCTGAACAAAGGAATCATGGTGTCTCTTTATTCAACAGAGTATATCAAAACAAAACTAAGGCACACATAACCAATCAGAATGTCAGACCCATATAAGGAGGATGATTAAGCATTTTTCTCACTTTCTGCGCATGCCCAAAATCAAGCGTTGTCTCTCATGTAAACAAAGGGACCTTTGTTTACAAAATGTGTAGAAAGCAGGCAGACAGAAACCAGATAAATTCCCACAATCCGTGATATCTCGGAGTTGGAATCACATTTCAAAAGCTCCTTCAATCTATCAAGACATGATATTTCCCTGCTTAGAGATTTGGGAAACAATCCCAACATTGTTATCAAACCCACCAATAAAGGCGGGGGCTTGGTTGTCCTTAATAAAACAGATTACATGAGAAAAGCCACTACACAATTATCTAACTCTAACTGTTATTTAAAATTAGATAACAACCCCACGAAACATGTATCCAATATAATTTCGCTTGTTTTGCAGGAGGGATTGGTGATGGGTCACATTACTAACAGTACATTCCGGTTTCTGTTTAATAAATTTCCTAGAGTTCCCGTTTTTTATTTACTCCCCAAAGTTCACAAGATTGTCCCCAACAGTAACAATATTCCATGCAGACCTATAATTTCAGCCAATAATTCCCTGTTAGAGCCCCTTGCTAAATACATCGATCAGCATATCAATGCTTTCGCCATGGACACGCCATCATACATTAAGGACTCCAGCCACTTCATACAGCTCCTAGAAAAATTTCCGGTTCCCCCGCATGCAGTGTTATTAACTATGGACATTTCATCACTTTACACTAACATTCCCCTCCCTGAGGCTACTTGTATGTCATGAGTTTGGTCATTAGCAACTTGCTTCTTGTTTCTGTGTAATCATTTTACTTATTTTTACATGTGATATATTAAAGACATTTTTGCATGTTATTACACAGTCTACTATCTTTGCCATAACAGTATATATCAGTTGAATTTATATTATTGTATTGGTTGCTCTTGGGTGTGTTTCCTTCCCCTGGTGGATGGGAGGCCAGGTGCCGCCGCTGCGTCCCCACCTTCTGAGCCCCGGAGGGCTCAAAGGATGCTGCCCCATGCCACCCGAGGACTTAGCCTCTTTTCCGGCCTGGCATTTGCTGCGGGGAAGAGTGAAAGTGAACTCCTGGGCTCATATTGGCATGGTAGAGACTTTATACAGTCTAGCGCCATTGCCACCTTGTTTTGACCTGCTTCCCTTGCTTGGTCTTGGCCATGGGAGTCCTTCTTTTCTTTTCTTTCTTGCTTTTTATGTTGTATGTTTACTGATATTGTATCTTTCCCCCCCCCCCCCCCGCTGCTGCCTGCTTCAGGCAGCATGCCCCAATGTGAACCGCTTGGAGTCACCTTCGGGAAGAGACAAGCAGTATATAAATAAAACTTTATTATTATTATTATTATTATTATTATTATTATTATTATTATTATTATTATTATTATTATTATTATTATTATTATTATTATTATTATTATTATTATTATTATTATTATTATTATTATTATTATTATTATTATTATTATTATTATTATTATTATTATTATTATTATTATTAATTTTCTGACTTTATATTCCTTCTTCCCTCTGTAATTCACCTAACTTCGAACTAATAATTCAAAAAGTTGATTTCATGGTAGAAAAAGACCTTTAATATTGGATTTACTGGAACGCAAAGCCAAAGAAATAGGCATTTTTAACAAAGTAAATCAAACCAGACACTTAATTCGGAATATTGGATGTTTATTTTTACTTTCAGAAAGGTTTTTGCCACTCTTTAAATAATAATAATAATAATAATAATAATAATAATAATAATAATAATAATAATAATAATAATAATAATAATAATAATAATAATAATAATAATAATAATAATAATAATAATAATAATAATAATAATAATGTTTTATTTATATCCCGCTTCCCTCAGTCCAATGGAAGACTCGTTGATTGTAATACTTCAACCGATACACAATTTTTGCCAGTTTAAAGTTCCAAAGTTCATTTTTAAGGATGAAAAGTTTTAGGCAGATATGACACACTGTGGTGCAGTCCCCAAGGGTATTATCTTGGAGTGAGCCAACAGGTGGGGGCCGTATTTCCATTAGGAGCCCACACCTGCCCTGCCAGCAAGGTTTTCAAGCCTTTTCTAAAGGGCAGCAATTCTGTCTGTAATCTTAGCTCTGTTGGCAGGAAGTTCCAGAGGGCTGGTGCGGACACGGAGAAGGCCATCCTTTGAGTGCTAGAGAGATGGGCCCCTCTAGCTGATGGTATAGCTAGAGAGCCCCTCTGGTTCACTCTGGTTGGATGGACAGACACTCTTGGGGCAATGCGGTCTCCTAGGTATCCTGGCCCGCTACCATATAGGGCTTTAAACCAGCACGTTGAATTGCACCCGGAGGCAAATTGGTAGCCAGTGCCACTCCCGAAGTAGTGGCGAGGCATGGGCATCACGTCCACACCCCATCACCACCTGGGCAGCCGCATTCTGGACCAGCTGCAGCCTCTGAATGGTCATCAAGGGCAGCCCCATGTAGAGCGCATTACAATAATCCAGTCTGGAGGTGACCAGGGTGTGAGTGACCATGATCAAGGAGCCTGGTCCAGGAGCGGGCACAACTGGCGAATCACCTGAAGTTGGCCGAAAGCCCTCCTGGCCACAGCTGCCACCTGTTCTTCTAGTAGTAGCCACGAGTCCAGGAGGACCCACAAGTTGTGCACTGGGTCTGTCTGGGGCAGAATAGCCCCATCCAGCACCAAAGATGGTAGCTCCCAGGATAACACAGAGCCCCTTATCCATAGCTACTCAGTCTTGCTGGGATTCAGTTGTAGCGTGTTGGCCCACATCCAGACCCCAACGGCCTCCAGGCACCTGGAGAGGACTTTGACAGCATCACTGGGGTCCTCACGGGCTGAGATGTACACAACTGAGTGTCATCCACGTACTGATGGTATCGCACCCCATGGGAACAAATGATCTCACACAGCGGCTTCATGTAGATGTTAAATAGGAGAGGAGAAAGCACCAAACCCCAAGGCACCCCATATTTGAGGAGCCTAGGGCTGGACCTCTCGCTCTCCAACCACACCGACTGGGTCCAGCCCTCCAGAAAAGAGGAAAACCAGGACAACACAGTGCCCTGGATCCCCAATCCTTTGAGCCATTCCAGAAGGATACCAGCTGTAAATGTGCCTGTGGCTGTTGTAAACATAGAAGTGGGTGCATTTACTTCTGCTTCCAGGGGCGTGGTCTCAGCTGTCTGGGGGCATGGTCAGGCACATGGCATAAAAAGGTTGGGAATCCCTGTTATATAGGGTCAATACCCTCAAACATTCTGAGTAGTAAGGACAATGGCATTCAACCCCCTGCTTCCTCTGAGTTGAACTGCAATCTCCAGAGAGAATAGGAGAGACATGGACTTTTCCAGGGACATGATATTGTTGCAGTGTTATAATACAGAATATTTGCAGAAAGTTTGGTCTTGAATGAGAAGTTGAGGGCCAACATAACAGTTCAAAAGCAAGAAATTGCAAGTAGATAAATAGGGACCACTTTGGTGGGAAGGTAAAAGTGTTCCATGCACTCTGGTGTCTAGTCATGCCTGTCACATGTCAATGGAAACGTCTGCATACGCAGACAGTGCTGGCTCTTTTGCTATGGGGACTGCCACAATAAGCATCTGTGTTTCCAAATTTATTACTTCACCATTGGTACACCTCATACATACTGCCTCAGATTAGGGATAGGGTTAGAAAGCAATTGTCCAGTGCTTGTGTTTTGTTTGGCATTTTATTTTGCATTATGTTACATTTTTATTATCATTAGCTATGTGTCAATTTGCTTATTTTGTGACTTTATATTGTTATTTTGTTATTTTGGATGTTGTTCATCGCCCAGAGTAGTGGATACAGTAAGTGGGATGGGATATAAATCTAACAAACAAATCTGTTAGTTTTGCGTTCTCCCACTCAGAAACTTTGAAAATTTTGGTAAATTATGCTCAAAAATGAAATACTCATTCATTCCTCATCAGGGATGGGCCACTTCTGGCCAGCTAAATTGTTGTCAAAATGGGCAAATCACAGCTCCATGTTATAGAATGAGTGAGAAACTTTGTTAAAGATCTTTTACAAAAAGGCCCTCTTTTTTCTAACTTCCTTGAAGAGATGAATGGAGAAAAGAAAGACAAGCAATTCAGGAGTACACACCATTTTATATATTAACAAAAATGAGGATATCGGGCGAAGATTGCTGCTAAAAGATGTAATGACAGAATAACTGATGAAGAAATTAAGGTGGGCTGGCCATGATGCACAGCACAAGTGATAATAGATAAAGTGCCAGAATAATGAATTAGTATCTGAGACCACACTGACTGGTGGGGCATCTGGCCCCCACCTCAAGCCAATGGAGGCCCTGGAGGAGGAAGTATCAGAAGGAACATCTGAGGTGTCAGCAGGAAAACTTGGGGGACATGGATACTGCTGATGAAGCCCTCTCTGAACGGAGTAAAGTGGCTCAGATGACCTCTCCAGACTATAAGTGAGCAGTGAGCAGAACTTGGGTTTGGACAAAGACCAGACTTGATGAAGGAGAAGTGAAGCCATCTTAGGTTCCATGTGAACTGGCAGGACAGGCTATGGCTGGCACTCAACCTTGTCCTGTACTGTATATCATTCTCCTATATCAGGGGTGGCCAAGTTTTCACACCACAGGCCTGACCAAGCCCCCAGACAGCAGAGCGGGCTGGACCATGACCCCCAGAAACGGGTGCATTTACAGCTGCCGTAAATACACCCACTTCCATGTTTACTACAGCCACAGGCGAATTTTTGCATGCATGGGTGTATTTTATGGCTGATGTAAATGCACCCACTTCCACTTCCGGGTGCAGCAGAGGCGGTGATGGGCCATATGGAATGGCATTGGGGGCCCAGTCTGGCCCACAGGCCATAGGTTGGGAACCCTTGCCCTATATTAATAAGATCCAGTTCCAGCAATTCAGGGACTCTTCTTTTCATGAAAGTCATGACTATGGAGGGCTTCCCTGTTGCCTCCAACGTAAGTGGGGGAGGAGGACAGTTCTCACAGCTAGCTAGGGGTGATGGGAGCTGTTCTCCATGAACATCTTGAAGGCATATGGACATTGATATATGGAGTAGTATTGTGACTTTGTTTAGAGAAGACATTACAGTTTATGCCTTTCTGTTCTACTTTCATTTATGAGACTGCAATTGCTTAACCAAGTGAATTTTAAACAATGTAAGCATGATTAGCTAGGAGGAAAATATTTACACAAGCGTTAAACAAGAGAATGGAGGGGAGAATAATCCCCCCCCCCTGTGAGCACCCCCTGTGACTTAAAATGGAGTTTATACCAGTTAAACAAACAAACAGACACATTTCTTAATGCTAATAGTGATAATGAATTTACAGCACTATTTTAAACGGAGCAGCAATCACATCAAATGTAATGTTTTCCTTTCCAATCAAGTGCGCAGCTCACCCATAATGGCATGAATTAATACTGTCTCCTTTAGGCTCTTGGCCTTGTCTGCTGCTAATTTCCTGCTGCATTTTGGCAAAGAAGTCACAGAATGGAAAATATTTGAATGAAGGTGTGAAAACAAACCCAGCAGCTTGTTCTACTCCAAGCTAGAAGCAGAGACTTAGGTTTCAGAACTCCATATTTGCCGTTGGCTAATAAATATCTGTATGGTTTCCAAAACCTAAAAAAAATGTACTTGACCAGAGTTGATAGAGGGAGAAAGGAAGTACGTGTGCATCACAAGAAGTACCGACTCTTGTAAAGAAGAAGTGGTGCCCCTTGACAACCACGAGCAGCTATCAGGCACCAAGTATTATGGGAGGACTTGCTGAAGAACATGTTAATGGGCTGGGGGCCTCTCTATTGGTTCCACCCTCTGAAGTAAAGTGGCACATTTATACAGGTAGGTGGCCATCATGCTACTGTTCCCATAAAGCTCTGGAGTGATGCCACACTGAGAGTGATGCCACACCTAGCAGGTGGTTTACAGCAGAAAACATCCATGCTACTGCAGCTGATGGCTCTGGTGCCCTCACTGACTAGAACAGCAGTTGAAAGTTCTCTCAATGCTGCCCTCGGAATAAGGTCGTCTATCATATTTGAGGGCAGCAAGCGAGTTCATGTACAACAAGAGAGGCTGTCAAGAAAGGAGAACAGCCCGAATTACTAGAGGAAGTGGTTATCTTTCCCTGTTAGAATGAAATACAGTACTGGTTCTGAGAGCGAAAGGGAGAAGCAGGCATGTCTATTCTTTGACTACAAGGCACTTTCTCAGGAGGGGATCTTTCAGTTGGATTCACCCATGCTTTCTTGACCCAGGGCGGGCCCAGGATGTGTTCCTTTGTGGCAGGGGTGGTGGTGGTCACAAGACAATGTCACTCCTGCTTTATTATTTGGAAAGTGACTGGCTTGGCAGTTAAAGATGGGAAGATATGACTGTTTCACTTTCTATTTTATATTATTTTAAAAATGAATGAACAAAAACAAGCATCAAGTTTTCCCATCCCAAATATGAAATGGTTTGTGAGTATTCTGAGTGATGTACCTGCCTGCCATATGTGTACTGGAGACGAGGAGCCTTTTTAGGAAAAACAGAGGTGGTGACTGTTTATAAGTTGAATAAAAACCCCGATCCTCTAGGCAAACCTAATCTGTTTTAATTTCTCTTTCTTATTTCTTTACTTCCTCTTTTACCCCTTCAAGTGTTGAGGGAGATTTAAGGTTCTTGCTCTGGCACTTCTAGCAGCCTCTGCTAGTGTTATCTGGTGTTCTTGTAATATATATTTGATGTTGTCACCTACCTCTGGGTCTGCCTCATGCTCTTTGTCCTTCTCTTTTCACATATGCTTTGTATGGTTTGTAGAGTTACCATAATTCCCTCTCACAAAAATGGGACAGAAGTAAAGATTGCCCTTGCTCAAAAGTCAGTCATATCTGACTCTAGGGCTCAGTGTTCATCTCTGTTTCAAAGCCGAAGAGCCAGTGCTATCCACTTCTGCAAATGTTTCTGTGGTCATGTGGCCTGGCATGACTAGACACTGGAGCACAGGGAACGCTGTCATCCCCCCCCAAGTGGCCCCTATTTATCTACTTGCAATGACATTTCCGTGGTCATGTGGCAGGCATGACTAGACACCAGAGCACATGGAATGCTGTTCCCCCCCCCTGAAGTGACCCCTATTTATCTACTTGCCATTTCTTGCTTTCAAACTGCTATGTTTGTAGGAACTGGAACAAAGACGGGAGCTCATTCCGTCCTGCAGTATTCGGGTATCGAACTGCTGCTACAGAAGACACAAGAAAAAGGTGTGTGTCGTTCCCCCCCCCCTTGTTCACTAAGCTGTTGCTGCTGCCACCTGCTGGTCGTTCCAATAGAAGTGCAAGAAAAATGCATGTTTTTTTCTTCCAAATCAAGTGGTTTGAAAAACGTGAATTTTCAATGTTTTTTATGGAACCATGCAGGACAGTTACAAAACGTGAAATTCATGGTTTCCGTGACATATGGCAACTCTAATGGTAAGGAATTCCAAGGCATTCTCTCCAAATGGGCAAACCACTTTATTTGTTGTCTCTGTATGTAGATTGGCTCTATTCCAATTTTTCCCTTTATAATCTCATTCCTGATTTTATCCCTCCTGGTCACTCCAGCAGCATTCTTCAGACTTCTCACTTCCATAGTGACCAACTTTTGCTTATGTTTTGTTGTAAGTATCCATGTTTGACACTGGTAACATAAGGTGGGAATGAATATGCTTTGGATGAGGTGCTTCTTTATCTTTATCTCTTATTTGGGTGAGCTTTGTTCAGATCATCAGATGAACACATGGGGAGCAAGTGAACATTGTATTAGGTCTCATTGCTCCCCATCACATTCCCAAATGTGATGCATAGGCAGAGTCGCCATACAGCACATTTGTGCATAACAGGAGTTCCCAACCTTATAGCCGGGGCCGGGGCCATGCTCCCTCAGATAGCTTCAGGGGCCAGATGGCCATTTTGCCCTTCCTGGTGTGGTGAGGCAGTGGGGACCACATGAAATGGTGCCACGGGCCGCATTTGGCCCGTGGGCCACAGATTGAGAATCCCTGGTGTATAACATGCACTAAATTACTCTACATACTTGGTTACTTGGTTGATCCGTATTTCACATGTCAATATACATAGTTTGCCGTGGCGGATCGAAGCTTCGTCTTCCACTGTTTCCAATCCCATGTCAGTCTCATCCAGGGCCTTGGCAACTTTGCCCTGAACTGGTCTTGCCATCTGGTTGCTGGCCTTCCTAGTGGTAGCTCTATGTCAGGCGGTATCCACTCTGTGATAGCTTTTGTCCACCTGCCATCTTTGAAGTGGCACACATGCCTGGCCCACTGATACTTGTACTCTGCATAAGTAGAATAAGTAAATAAAGTATAATAAAGTACTTTAAATAAAATAAATACTCTCTGAGCAATCCAACAGGTAGGTGAAGCAGAAAATAATTAATGCTGAGTTGCAAAGGGCCAAAAGCTCACCAAGATGGGGTGCAAAACAGGACCTCTAACATCCACATACTATAATCTCACACCTTAATGTAATGTCATGATTTATTTTTATTGACATACAGAGCTTGAAAAAGTAAAATAAAATGCAATCATGTAGTCCTTAGACAGACTCCAAGGACAAAAGCCAGTGATACCTTTATACTTCTCAAGAAGTATAAAGATAAACTGGTTTTCAACTAAGCAGTCTTGTTCATGTTGGGCATTACAGAGGTACAGACAAAATATGAAAATCCCCCAAAACATGATGAGATTGTGTGCCAGCTGCTTTGTCAAATGGGGCCTGCAGAATCAAGTACCAGTGGTGCCTCGCTTAAAGAGCATAATGCATTCCACGGGATTGCTCTTTAAGCGAGTTTGCTCTTTAAGTGAAACACCATTGTTAGTGATCAATTGTGACTTCTGGTGGGGCGGGGGATTGTGAACCCTGATTTAGTTGTTAAGTGAGTTTTTGGTTGGTTTTAGTTGTTAAGTGAGGAGATCATTCAGACAAAATTATGCTCTTTAAGCGAGTTAATCTCTAAGCGAAGCATTCTTTATGTGAGGTTTTGTATTTCAGATTCTGGTAGACACCTTACTTTTTTAAATAGTAACTCACAGAACTCATCAGCCATCACAGTCTTGAGGATTCTGAGATTTAATAGTCCAAAACCCACTAACTTTCCAGGTTCAAGTTAGTTGTGATTGAACAGCATAAGTATAAGTTCTTCTCCTCCCATGTTTAGAAACTGCCAAAATAAAGGCACCCTTTGCTGAGTTCATTCTGCAGTTCCCTTCACCCAACTGTTGTGTATGTAACAGTATTACTTTAAGAATGTATGAATGTAACCTGACAATGATTACAATGTAACCCAGCTGTTAAAGGAATGTGAGCCAGCTGCCCATAGAGGGCAGCTGCGAGCATTCAGCTCACATGGTTCAAATTCCCCCAATCACCAGCAGCCGCGGGAACCTTCCCGTGCAAGGAACACCTGGAGAAGAAGGGCGTGACTCAGAATGACGTCACGCAGGTAGCAGCCAATGAGCTACCATGCAACCCTTTTCAAATGTATTGCTGCAGTATAAAATGAGCTGTACCTCTGCCATTACCACATGTTCATCTTGACCATCATGCAATAAAGCTGTGTTTTAGCCCTCACTGCGGCTCCTTCTTTGTCTTCCGTGCAAGACACTAAATTGGCGATGAAGGTGGGATCCATGGCGTATCCCAAGATCAAGCCTAACCAGTTCGACATCAGCGATCCCAAGCAATGGGAGCTGTACGAGTGCCAGTTTCAGCATGCGATGGACGCTGCAGGCATCGACGACGAGGGGAAGGTGCGCTAGCACTTCCTAGTCCAGGTGGGGCCGCCCACGCTGCGCATCCTGATGAATCTGCTGGCTCCCCGGAAGGTCGACGCGGTGCCCATTGACCGCATCCTCACAACACTGAGGGATCATTTCCAGCTGCCCGTCTCCATTTTTCCGGCCCGGGTCGCATTCCACAGGCGGGCTCGGCGCCCGGGAGAATCCGTGTCCGCCTATGCGGCGGCCCTCAGGCTGGCGGCCATCCACTGCCAATGGGAGGACCTGGACATAGCCCTCCAAGACTGCATGCTGTGAGGCCTGAGGGATGAGGAGGTCCAGAGGAAGTTGATGACCTGCGACCATCGCCTCACGTTCAACGAGGTACTGCGAGAGGCCCAAGCAGCCGAGGCGGCGAGGAGCGGGGTCAGAGTTTTTAAGTCCTGGGGGGCCGCACCTGAGAGGGCCAATTCACCCGTGCAAGCGGCCCGGTGGACTTCGGCACAAGTGGCCTGGCAGGGCCCCCGACAGCCCACAGGCACCCCAGCAACCTCCGAGGAGTCGTCCACGACTGCGGACTCCTGCTCCAGCGAGGACGACGACGTGCAGAGAGTCAAGAGGCATGGAGAAAAGCGCCGAGCCAGCGAGAGAGGAAACCCCCGCTGCGATGGCTGCGGGGCATCTCACGACTGAACGAGGTGCCCATTCCGGAAGGCCAAGTGCCAAAACTGCGGCCGGAATGGCCACATCGCCAGGGTCTGCAGGTGCGGGCGAACCGAGGACAAGGGCTCATCGAGACACCCTCAAGCACACCAACGACGACGCGGCGGGCGTGAACTGCGTGGGCCTGGAGCACCGGCGCTTCTTCATAGAGGTACTGTTGCAAGGGGTCCTGGTTAGGATAGAAATAGACTTGGGGTCATCCTACTCCATACTGTCCCAGAAGGAGTTCCTGCACATTCCCCCAAATGTGCGCCCCAAGTTGTGGGCCATGAAGTTGAACTTACGGGACGTGCAGGGTTATGGGATCCCGGTGTTGGGGGTGGAGAACTTCATGGTGAAGTTCAAAAAGGTTCACAGAAAAACTGCCCTTAGTGGTCCTCAAGGGGGGGACCTGTTGCCTTTTGGGAACCCAGTGGTTTGCTCCCCTGGGAATTGAACTGTCCGGCATAAACGCCATAGAGACTGACCCAATTCGGGACATGTGCGATGTGCACCCGGACGTTTTCAAGAAGGGACTCGGGACTTACAAGGGCCCCCCGGTTTCTTTGGAGTTGGACCCAGAAATCCGGCCCATACGTCTCAAGCCAAGAAGAGTTCCCTTCGCCCTCAAGGCCAAGATTGAGGCGGAACTGGACAAATTGGTGGGGCAGGGGATTTTAGTTCCAGTTGATTCTGCGGAGTGGGAAACTCCGATTGTTACAGCTTTAAAATCCAATGGGGAGGTCAGGATTTGCGCTGACTACAAATGTACAATCAACAAGGCCATTTGGCCAAATGCATATCCGGTGCCAGTAGTTAGCCACTTGCTGGCTACGTTGCATGGGGGGAGGTGTTTTGCCAAGCTAGACCTGGTGCAGGCGTACCAGCAGCTCTCGGTAACCCCAGATGCTGCCGCTGTGCAAACCATCGTCACGCATAAGGGGGCATTCAAGGTAACGCGCCTACAATTTGGCGTAAATTCGGCCCCCGGGATCTTCCAGTCCCTTGTGGAACACCTTTTAAAGGGGCTTCCAGGCGTGCTCCCATATTTCGATGATGTTTTGATAACAGCGGGGAGCGAATTGGAACTAACGAGAAGACTAGACAAGGTCCTCTCCGTATTCGAGCGAGCGGGATTGAGGTTGAGAAGGGACAAATGTGTGTTTTTCGCGAGGGAGGTTGAGTTTCTCGAGTTCAAGATAACCCCGGAGGGCATCAAGCCATCCGAGTCCAAGGTTGCGGCTGTGCAAAACGCCCCTCGCCCCACTGCGAAACCAGAGCTGCAGTCATTTCTAGGGCTCCTGAATTTTTACCATTCCTTTTTGCCACGGAAGGCATCCGTTGCAGAGCCACTGCACGGGCTACTTAAGAAAGATGCGGTTTGGCGGTGGGGAGATAGGCAGGAGAAAGCGTTGAAAGAGCTCAAGGCGCTCTTGTCCTCGGATGCCGTTCTGACCCATTTTAACCCGAGGAAACCAGTAGTTTTGGTCTGTGATGCATCACCAGTGGGAGTGGGGGCGGTGCTGTGCCATGTGTTAGAGAGTGGGTGGGAAGCCCCGGTTGCCTTCTATTCCAGGTCACTTTCAAAGGCAGAGCGCAATTACGCGCAAACAGATAGAGAGGCCCTGGCCATAATCGCGGGAACAAAGAAGTTTCATGATTTCCTATATGGCCGTGAGTTCACGATTGTGACTGATCACAAGCCTCTGTTCGGAATCTTCACTACAGGCAAGCCCACCCCACAAATCCTGTCCCCCAGGATGCTGCGTTGGGTGATTTTCCTCAATGCCTATCAGTACGAGCTGGTACATCGCTCAGGGAAGGAGATCTCCCATGCAGATGCACTGTCCCGATCTCCCCTCCCTAGTTTAGGAGACCCCGAATGCGAAGTAGAGCAGGACCACCAAGTCCTGCTTATCAAGTCTCTCAACTCGCCCCCCATAGTTCCCGCAGACCTCGCCAAAGCCACGGCGGCTGACAAGATCCTCTCCCAAGTCAGTTCCTGGGTGAGAAAAGGGTGGCTCACAACTCCCCCCGAGCAGGAGTTCAGGTCGTTTTTCAGGCGCAGAGTAGAGCTTTCCCTTTAAAGGGGCTGCCTTCTCTGGGGCCAGCGGGTGGTCATCCCAGAGAAGTTACGAGCAAAGGTGCTGAGGCTACTGCATACCTGCCACCCGGGAATAGTGCATTCCAAAGCACTGGCCAGGAACTACTTCTGTTGGCCCCAGATAGACGCGGATATAGAGCACTTGGTGGGCACATGCGAGAGCTGCCAGAGCTCTCGGCCCGAGGAGTCCCGGCTGCCCCATAGGGAATGGGACACGGCCTGTGGACCATGGTCCCGAGTACACGTCGACTTCAATGGCCCCTTTCGCGGGTCCATGTTTTGCTTATAGTCAACTCATACTCCAAGTGGTTGGAAGTCATTCCCATGTCTAACACCTCATCTGCCGCAACCGTTAAACAATTGTGCAAGGCGTTCAGTTGTTTTGGCCTGCTGGACGTCCTTGTGAGCGATAACGCCAGTACTTTCACGTCTGCGGAATTCAAGGCATTCATCGAGAGGAATGCCATCTGGCACATCACCTCTGCCCCATTTCACCCCGCCACAAACGGTCAGGTAGAGCGCCAAGTGCGCACTACGAAAGACGCACTGTGGTGCATGGGTCCCGGTGAATTGAACCTCCAACTGTGTCAGTTCCTCATTTGTTATAGGGCAACTCCCCTAGCTTCAGGACTGTCACCGGCTGAGCTCCTCATGCAGAGGAAGCCGGTGCAACCCTTTTCAAATGTATTGCTGCAGTATAAAATGAGCTGTACCTCCACCATTACTACATGTTCATCCTGACCATCATGCAATAAAGCTGTGTTTTAGCCCTCACTGCGGCTCCTTCTTTGTCTTCCGTGCAAGACACTAAACCAACTCAGTGTGAGAAAGATCAACCAGCAACATAAGGTTGCTGTTACCAGGATGTGCCCAATTGTGGTCCAAAAACACCACAATCTTTGAGGAGGCTCTTTCTGTGTACCCCTATGTATACATTATTGAACTTAGATATGCTGCAACTCCATTTACAAACATTAGTTATTTGCCACAAATAGTTAGTTACTTTCTTATCTGGCCAGGTAATCCTGTTATGGTAATAGAGTAGACCATACTGTCAGTGACTCAATTCTGAGGGGCAGGTGTCAGTTAACTAACCTGACAACCCTGAGGACTAATGGCTTGGGTGCCCAAGTCCACAGGGAAGGATGATGGTCCCCGAGTGGATTAAATCCCACTTGAATCTATCTTGATGGTGGGCAGCAACTTCATCAATCCTGGACAGGGGCCAATGAGGACTTTTCATGCCAAAGGGCTCAGGGCCAGAAAGTGACTTGCGGAACTGGATCAGTGGTATGGGTGTCATGCTGTGATGAGGAAAGCAGATGAAGGGCCACTGCATTGTATTCTCCTGATCGCCATGAGGATCGCCAATATTCAGATTCGGATACAGCAGAACAAGAAGAAGAAAGTTATGTATTCCTCTGCTAGGTTATTCTTGTCTGAACAGCTGCACAACCCTCCTCTTGGATGAATCCCATATAGGAGATGAAGTAAATGCTTAGCTATAAAAATGAAAGATGGTATTGAAAACAACCCAAGCAGATGTGTGAATGGAATATGCTGTTAAACATGACTGCATAGAAACAAGTATGATGAAGGTGCCACCAAATCAATTCTGACTTTTGACAATACTTTCCATTGTTTTCTAGGTATGCTCCAAAGCAGTTTACCATTCCTTTCTTCTGGGAGCACCCAGAACTGTGCATTTGGCCAGGAAGACTTCTACATAGGCTGAGTCTTCTCCTAAGATGCACAATAGTGAACCAGTTTGGTTTCCCAATCTCTATCAAGTTCACTGAGTTATCCAGCAATGACACGTCACTGTTTTTCCTTAACTCAATTTCTGTCCATCTGATTTTGACATCTGAAGTAGTTGTGACAGTGACATGAGAGAGAATCTTTATAACTCTTATGGAATGGGTGGACTGACTCAGTCCAGAGGTAGGGGAAATCCTTTGAAACAGGGGTTATCACTTTGCTTTTGGAAACACAGTATCAATACAGGTGTGCAGGAGTGCAAATCTTTGGAATACCAGTCTGCATTGGTTCATCCTTGTATTCATATGAAATGTCTTTAAGATGTTCTCTCTGGATCTATGAGCCCTAGTGGCACTGTGGTTAACCTGTTGTAAAGGTAAAGGTTTCCCTTGCTCGAAAGCCAGTCATATCTGACTAGGGTTCAGTGCTCATCTCTGTTTCAAAGCCAAAGAGACAGCGCTATCTGCTTCTGCAGATGTTTCCGTGGTCATGTGGCAGGCATGACTAGACACCGGAGTGCACGGAACGCTGTTACCTTCCCACTTTCAAACTGCTAGGTTGGCAGGAGCTAGGACAAAGACGGGAGCTCATTCCATCCTGCAGTACTCGGGAATCGAGCTGCTGACCTTCCGTCTCCCAGTCAGCATCTTAGCTGTTGTGTTGTTGTTGTTGTTCAGTCACACAGTTGATTCCGACTCTTTACGACCCCGTGGACCATTGCCCTCTAGGCACTCCTATCCTCTACCATCCTCCTCATCCCGCCCAACCCTGTGCCCTCTGCATCCACGACGCCATCCAGACATCTCATCCTTGGCCGTCCCCTCCTTCTTTTGCCCTCCACCTTTCCTAGCATCAAGGCCTTCTCAAGTGAATCCTCCCTTCTCATTTGATATCCAAAGTACTTCAGCTTCATCTTTGTTATTTGTCCTTCTAAGGAGCAGTCAGGGCTAATCTCTTCTAATATTGACCTATTTGTTCTCCTCGCTGTCCAGGGGACTCTCAAAACTCCCCTCCAACACCACATCTTAAAGACATCTAGTTTTCTGCGCTCAGCCTTTCTAATGGTCCAGCTCTCACAACCGTACATTACCACTGGGAATACCATTGTTTTGACTATGCGGTCTTTTGTTTGCAGTGAGATGTCTCTATTTTTAACTATGTTCCCCAGGTTTCTCACAGCTTGTCTCCCAAGAATCAGTTGCCTTTTTATTCCATGGCTACAGTCGCCATCTGCAGTTATCTTTGCTCCTATGACAGTAAAGTCTGTCACTGCTTCTACTTCTTCCCCATCTATTTTCCAGGGACTGATCGGACCTGTTGCCATTATCTTGGTTTTCTTGATATTGAGTCTCAAACCAGCTTTTGCACTCTCCTCCTTCAGCCCAATCAAGAGATTCTTTAGGTCTTCCTCACTTTTTGCCATTAGGGTGGTGTCATCTGCATATTTCAAATTGTTGATGTTTCTCCCAGCAATTTTGATTCCATATTGTGATTCCTCCATCCATGCATTGCACATTATATGCTCTGTGTATAGATTGAACAAGCAGGGTGACAAAATGCAACCTTGTCTTACTCTTTTTCCTATTCCAAACCACTCTGTCATTCCATACTCTGTCCTAACTGTTGCTTCTTGATTCATGTACAGATTTCTCATGAGGCATATAAGGTGTTCTGGTATTCCCATCTCCCTAATCACTTGCCACATCTTGTTGTGGTCCACACAGTCAAAGGCCTTCATGTAGTCAATGAAGCAGAAATAGACTTGTTTCTGATATTCCTTTGTTTTCTCCATGATCCAGCGTATGTTGGCAATGTGGTCTCTGGTCCCCCTGCCTCTTCTGAAACCAGCCTGCACCTCTGGTAGTTCTCTCTCTACATGCTACTGCAGTCTATCCTGTATTATCTTGAGCATCACCTTGCTAGCTTGTGGGATGATCGCAATTGTTCGATAATTTGAACATTCTTTGACATTACCCTTTTTTGGGATTGGAATGTATACCGATCTTTTCCAATCCTGTGGCCACTGTTTCATTTTCCAGATCTGCTGGCATATAGCATGCAATAGTTTGACTACATCATATTTTAGGGCTTTGAAAAATTCAACTAGGATACCATCATCTCCACTGGCTTTGTACTGCAGACAAAACACTGTGCGCTCAGTCCTGAAGGGGGATGAAGGTTGATTTAGCCTTCCGTCCTTCCAAGGTTGATAAAATGAGTACCCAGCAATGTTGGAGGCAAAACACTAATTACCTTGTGACCTGCCCAGAGAGTGCACTAAGCACTATGGGGCTGTATATAAGTGTCATTACTAACTGCTATTGCTATGTTCTTATAGCCTTGGATCTGTTAGAGCTTTACTTACAACTTCACATGCTGCCTAAATATGGAATGACTAAATCGCCTTTGCTCAAAAGCCAGTCGTGTACAACTCCAGGAAGTGGTACTCATCTCCATTTACAGCCCAAGAGCCAGCGCTGTCTGCTTCTGAAGACGATGTTGCAGGCATGACTAGACACCAGAGCACACACAACACTGTTACCTTTCCTGCCAAAGCAGTACCTATTTATCTACTTGCAATTTCTTGCTTTCGAACTGCTAGGTTGGCAGGAACCAGAACAGATGTCAGGAGCTCACTCTGTCGTATAGTACTCAGGCCTTGAACTGCTGACCTGACAACCTTATAGTTCTCAAGCTCAGCTTCTTCACCACTAAGTCACTGCCGCAGTTGGAATGACTAGGCGGGACATTTCTGAGCTGGAGGGACTGTGTATCTATCCAGCACTAACCTATCATTCCTTCCACCCTCTGAATTCAAAGAGAACCTGGCCTCTCTCTGCTGTGTGTTCTTTCTCTCTTTTTGTTGGCCCACATTAGTTGTTTTGTTGTTGTAATTCTGTTTCATTGGTTACTATCATTTCTATAGTAAATAAAGCAGCATGCACACATTTGTAATTTCAAATAACTGTAGATAAGAAAACTTTTTCCTTCTAAAAATGTCTCAGAGTGACTTATTGAGACTCTGAGTGCCAGTTAACGAGAAAGGGTTAGACTCTGGGAGACATGTAGCTATTTTCCTCTGTGGGACTCTGTGCTTCTATTGCACAGCTAAAGGTGGTCTAACTAGGAATTCAAAACTCTGGAACAGGATCTAGGTACAAAAGGAATTTTTTTTTGGAAGTTAGAGCTATCTTGGTTCACAACACGTTTGGATTAGAAAGACTGGGGGATTTTATTTTCTGTGGGAGAGTCCTGCACTGGTGCCTTGCTGGTCCATAAAATTTATTGTTATTATTGAATGTCAAGCACAACTAAGAGAATGGTATACCTACACCATACAGTTATAGCAGTATAGTAGTTATATAATTGCTATGACTCCTTCTAACGGAGTCCTGTAATTTACTGAAGATTCTCTGGTAGGGAGCATGTGTGCTCTAGTTTCAGAGAGTGTACTAGCAAAGAGAATTCTACCAAACTACAAACACCAGGATTCCTTAGGTTTTAGATTTCTAAATTGGTGAGAGAAACATCAATAATTGAGGATATGCACATCATGCCATATTACTGGCAGAAAGCAGCAATAACCTGGCATTACTTTTACTGAAGCAGAAAGGGGAAAGTGCTGTCATATCTCACCCATGAAATTATTTAAATGGCATGAAATTATTTTAATGGCAAAATATGTGAAGCTTTGTTTGTAATTTGTATAACTGCAATTGTAATACACAGGGACTGTGGTGGCTTAGTGGTTAAGACACTGAACGTGATGACTAGAAGGTTGGCAGATCAGCAGTGCTGTAAGACGGAGTGAGCTCCTGTCAACCTAGTAGTTCAAAAGCAAGAAATTATAGAACCACTTCACTGGGAAGATAAACATCATTCCATGTCAAGTCATGCCTGTCATATTTCCATGGAAATGTCTGTAGATGCAGCCAGTGATGCACCCTAGAGCCTTGATGGCAAACCTTGGTACTCCAGATGTTCTTGGACTTCAATTAGAAGCCCAAGCCCCCGTAAATCCACATGACGGGGTTTACTGCGATTCATCCGCCCTGTGCTGCCCTTGTCGTTCCCGGAAGCAGAAGTAAAAAGCGCCCGTACTGTGGCCTGGGAGGGCAGCAATGAAGAAATTAGAAAAGATCAGCAAGTGTAAGGATGTGGCACTGGAATCCAGAACAAGATCACCTACATTTTCCCAATTACCATGCAATGACATGAAAGCTAGACAGTAAAGAAATCCTGATGCCTCTCCCCCATGACATAACATTCTTATTTTTCAAAAAGTGAATTCCCATTCATGTGGAGGAAGTCTAAGAGGCCATTAATTTGGTCCAAACCAGTGTTTCCCAACCTTTGGTTTTTGGACTTCAATTCTTAGAAGCCTAGGTCAATTCCCCATAGGTCATAGGAAATTTTGAAACATGCAACAACAACAGATTTCTATAGTGGTGTAATGCAGACTGAGAAAGGGAGTTTCACAAGGAGTGCTAGTAAATATCTCTTCCCTTTCCTCCTTTTCTCCCGTGTTCCCCAATCGACTATGCTACAAATCTATACAAGATATTATGCTATTTTGCTCATCAAAAAAGGGGGTGTACTCTTGGTAACTAGGGATTCATGTCTATATGGAAAGCTACTTTTTGACTTGACTTTTGTTTCATGCACAAATTTTCACTGATGAAATGAAAATTCAAGGGAAAATTACATGATAAATTAAGAGTTCAAATCAGAACCTACTTAGAAAGAAAGGGAGGAAGGAAAGAAAGAAAGAAAAAAGGAAAGCACATTAAATCTATTTGAGATTCCCTGAATACTATATGCAGTCTCATGGTGTTAAAAATCTGAGCAAACCCAGAAATAGGATCATTACCTCTTTCAATATTTATTACACTTAGGGTTCCTCCAGTTCCCCTTTTCTCTCTCTCTTCATGGGCTGCATGCAAGTTAACAATGCCCACACCGTCAATCATTCAAATGTTCAGCACAACCCGGGGACTATCACAAATGGAAAAGGGCCTAATTTAAAATATGCTAGCTAAGGTCTTGCTGCACCTCTGCTGCGCTGGGAATGCAACTGCTTCAAATTAGTTTCTGAAGAAGCCACACAATAAAGCAGGAGTCATCAGGTTTACTGCCTTGCTTTGCTGGGGCATTGTGCTTACTGTAAAATTCCCAAGCATGCCTTGGGTTTTACTAAACTCCTGAACCCCAAGCGTGAACTGGCAGGAATTTTCCCCCTTGCTGAGTTCAAGATGCCACAAATTGCAGGATATTTTTTGTTCTTGGGGGAAAAGAAACACAAACATTAACTTTGGGTCTTTTTGACCTACACCTCTAGAAGCAGAAAAGTAGTGAGCTCAACAGCCAAGACACTTTTCCAGAGGTCACTGCAACTTTTGAAAATAGTATAGATGCACTACACTTTGCAAAATTGCTCTCTGAGAAACATAAGGTTCTTAGCCTGAAAGCCCTTAAAATCAGAGAAGGCTCTCAGAATTGAGCATATAATTGATTTTTCAAACATAAGTGGTCCTCTCTCACACACACACACTTTTTGAAGGAAGAGCAGGAATGGGATTTTAAACAGCATGTCCATATTCAAGGAAATATCTGTACAGTGTAGGCAGGGGAATTTAGCATGCTGCAAGGTTGTCTTGTAGAGGAGACAATAAATCCAACTTCCTCCATTCCTCTTTTTAAAAAAATAATAAAACTCCAAATGTCTAAACTTCTCTACACGTGGTTTCGAGTACGATGCAGAGCAAATATCAACAACCTGCATGTAATCTGCTAGGATCCCAGTTTCAACCCATAGGTAAAGGGTGCACTTATTTGAAAGCTAGTTGTATCTGATTCTAGGGTGCAGTGTCATCTCTGTTCACAGCCAAAGAGGTAGTACTGTCCGCATCTGCAGGCATTTCCATGATCATGTGGCAGGCACAACTAGCCACAGGAGCACATGGAACACAGTTACCTTTCCCACCAAAGCGGTACCTATCTATCTACTTGCAATTTCTTTCTTTTTTTTGCTATGTAAAAATTTCTTTATTAATAAAAATCAATGCACTGAGACTACCTCTGTATTGAGAAAGCTAATAGTATCCAGCTCTGTTACAATGTGTTTTATAAGCATACTGACAAAGAATTATATTCACACATCCAAATCTAAATAAAAATAACATACACCCAGTGCTTTTTATACTACTCTGGAGAAGTCAGAGTATCTTATTATTTTCATTCCAAAAGCCTCTTTGATCAGGTACAGGTCTATTTATTTCATCTCCTCTAGTGAGGAATCCACAGAAGCCTGCCAAATGTTCCAAAATATGTTCTCTTTAATAATACCCTTTTAAAATTTATCTCCCAAGTTCATTTATCACTCAAAGCTAAATTCCACATTTCTTTATACCATTCTTCAATCTTTATTGCTAGAAATTGTCTACCTGTTGTAAGCATTATTTCTAGTAACTCCTTTTCATCCTTGTCTAAATTGCTACCTTCCACATCTGTTAACATAGTGATACCTAACCCCAGTTTAATTTTCATTCCCATAATATCACCAATCTCTTTCTCAACTTTTTTCCAAAAGTCTTTAACCACAGTACAACTCCACCACACATGTTCGTATGTTCCTATTGTATCTTTACATCTCCAACACATTTGTCTTTTTTATTATCAATCTGGTGTAACCTTGCTGGGGTGAGATACCACCTCCATAACATTTTGTAATTATGTTCCTTTATTCTAACCGACATAGTTCTCATTATCCTCTTTTTCCATTTATTTCTCCATATATCATTTTCTATCTTTACATTCAAATCCTGCTCCCAACTTGTTTTCAAATCATCCTGTGGATTACCTTCCTTATTTAATATTATATACAATTTACTAACTAATCCCTTAATATTTCTATCTCCCTTTCTTATTTTTGAGATCAATTCCTCAAACTCCGTCTTTCTTACTTTCAAGCTGCTAGTTTGGCAGGAGCTGGGCAGGAGTTGCTAGAGGCAGGAGTTCACTCCATCATGCAGCACTCAGGTTTCAAACAGCTGACCTGCTGACCTTCCAGTAGTCAAGTTCAGCATCTTAACCACTAAGCCAGGGGTTCTCAACCTTTTTAATGCATTGGCTGGACCATGTCCCTCAGACAGCTGAACGGGCTGAACTGGTGGTTCCCCTGCCATAAACATTGCCATAAAGTGTGACTGTACATGTCGTAAATGCATTTACAACAGCCATGGGCACATTTACAGCTGTCATAAATGCATCCACTTCCACTTCTGGCAGCGGCGGCGGTGGCAGCCACATGGAATTGTGCCATTAGCCAGGTATGTCCCATGAGCCATAGATTGAGAACCCCTGCACTAAACCATCCCTTAAGCGCCTGCATATCTCCAAAAATTAAAGAAAGTTTCACTAAAAAGGCGAGAAATCATCCTATGCCCTCTACAGAGCTTGGGATAGGGTGAGATATTGTCATATTCTGAGGATTCCTGAATTTTGGCCCCCAGAAGGTGCAAGGGAACTTTTTCAATTTTAAAAGAAAAATCATATTAGTACCGTTTATACTCGAGTATAAGTCGTGTTTTTAGCCCTCAAAATGAGATCCAAAAATGGGACTCGACTTATATGGATCAACGTAAACACTCAAAAACATACCCACACAAATGTCTAAATTAATTAATTTTACTGTGTTTTCATGTATTTTAATTACTGAAACTCACTAGGAGCTGCTGCATTTTCCACCCCCAACTTATACTCGGGTCAATCTATTTTCCTAGTTTTAGAGGTCTAAATTAGGTACCTCGACTTATATTGAGGATGACTTATAGTCAGGTATATATGGTAAGTGGGAAAATGGAGGTGGGAGCTCCAAGAGTAGATGTGACACTCTGAAATTCAGGGATGGGTGCTTGCCAGCTGTAGACATCATGGGGTTGCCCACCAGCTATGTTGGCTGGATATGCAATGAGTGTTTGTGAAATTTCTTATTCTTGTTGACTTTCTGAGTTTCACCTTGCCAAGGCTATCTGCCAAGCTTTTCACCTGTAGCAATGAGATTATCGGCTGAGGACCCAGATCTCACATGTTCTTTCTCCACACCTCTTTTCTGCACAGTTTAATATCTTTTCTGATGAATCCTTCACAAGAAATATTAATAATATTACTTCTGGGAGTGCTCTGAGATGATGGAACTTGCCCAAGGCTACATAAATTGGATCTTCTCCCTGGAGGCACAGTGGGGAATCGAAGCTCTGGCTCCCAGCCAGCTACAGGAAAGATGCCATTATTTATATATTTTGTAAAAATACTGAACACTTTTCTATTTCAGGTGAATTCTGTGCCATAAAAAGATGCCTTACTGAGAAGAATTGTAAGGGTCCTTGCAGCTTGTTGTTTCATCTACCCTTACCTGGTCAACTGTGCATAGGAAAGGAGCTGCCGCCACCCCAAATTGTACCATTTTTTTTACACCTTTCTCCCTACCCTTTCAAAGTGAATTCTACACAGGAGGGATACCATTCTGCACGGGAATTGTAATAATCTTGCACCGCTTGATATTGCTTCAAGACAAAAAATTGCACAAAACGTCTGTGAAGTCTCACAAGATTTACTGTGATATACCAGATGAGGAAAGGAGTTTCACACAGAGAAATATCTCTGTGAGGTGAAAAGAGTGTTTGTTTTGATTTGTTTTTTTATCTTGCTTTTTCTCTGAGAATGAGAAGCTGCGAGAGCCACATACTAAATATTGAGAGTCTCTACCTTATACTAGTTTGCCAGAGTGTTTATAATTCAGTGTTTTGTTATGCTCCTCTGAACTATTGCTGTCTAGCAAAGAATCCTAAGTACCAAACAACAAACTTCAGGCTTCCACAAGATACAGCCATTGAATTTTAAATGGTGTCAAACTGTTATATATGTGTAGTATGAATAGTTTTGACTCATGGTCAAAGTATCGGGGGAAATCAGCACAATTAACTTTGTATCACGCTTTGTATCACACTGTATGGGCTTATGATCTGTTGTACATTGTATCTCTGGGGATCTTATTTATTGTTACTATGTTATTGATTATATGGATTTGACTGTTTATTTATCTTTTATTTTGCTGATTATTGTATTGTTATTGCTATTTGTTCTGATATTGTAATGCTGTATTTTATTTTAGTGTTTATTTTACTCTTGTGAACCGCCTTGAGTTGCCCGTTGGGCAAGAAAGGTGGTATAGAAATAAACCTAATAATAATGTGGACCAATTTTATTCACACTTTGTGAACTATAGCATAAGCCAAATCTCAAAGATTGTTCAGTTAGCACACTTCTCAAAATTTCTGCAATAATGCTCTGGTTGTTTTAGCAGTAATTCTGAATACACATTCAGACGGTATTTTGTTGTTCAGTCGCACAGTCGACTCCAACCCTTTGCGACCCCATGGACCATTTTCCTCCAGGCGCCTCTGTCCTCTACCATCCCCCTCAACCCTCCCAGCTCTGTGCCCATTGTGTCTATAATACCATCTAGCCATCTCATCCTTGGCCTCCCCCTTCTTCTTTTGCCCTCCACCTTTCCCAACATCAATGCCTTCTCAAGTGAATCCTCCCTTCTCATTTGATGTCCAAAGTACTTTAGCTTCATCTTTACTATTTGACCTTCCAATGAGCAGTCAGGGTTAATTTCTTCTAAGATTGACCTATTTGTTCTCCTCGCTGTCCAGGGGACTCTCAAAACCCTCCTCCAACACCACATTTCAAAGGCATCTATTCTTCTGCGTTCAGCCTTCCTAATTGTCCAGCTCTCACATCCATACATTACTACTGGGGAAACCATTGCTTTGACTATTCTAATTTTTGGTTGCAATGTGATGTCTCTGCTTTTCACTATGTTCCCCAGGTTTCTCATTGCTTGTCTCCCAAGAATCAGTCGCCTTTTTATTTCATGGCTGCAATCCCCATCTGCAGTGATCTTTGATCCTAAGAAAGCAAAATCTGTCACTGCTTCTACTTCTTCCCCATCTATTTTCAAGGGACTGATAAGGCCTGTTGCCATTATCTTGGTTTTCTTGATATTGAGTTTCAAGCCAGCTTTTGCACTTTCCTCCTTCAGACCAATCAAGAGATTCTTTAGGTCTTCCTCACTTTCTGCCATTAGGGTGGTATCGTCTGCATATCTCAGATTATTGATAAATTAGGAATAATTGTATACAAAAACAGGGACATTAGGGAAAATTGTATTTTAAAAAGTGTGTGCTAGGGAAATATCAACATCAACAGTTTGTGATACGCAGATGATACCATCCTAATGGCAGAAAGTGAGGAAGACCTAAAGAAACTCCTGCCTAGGTTGAAAGAAGCGAGTGCAAAAGCTGGCCTGCTGAGACTCAACATTAAGACAACAAAGATAATGGCAATAGGCCCTATCAGTCCCTGGAAAATAAATGGGGAAGAAGTAGAAGCAGTGACAGATTTTACTTTCTTAGGATCTAAGATCACTGCAGAAGGGGATTGCAGCCATGAAATACAAAAGGCGACTAATTCTTGGGAGGCAAGCTATGATAAATCTGGGGAACATAGTTAAAAGTAGAGACATCACATTACAAACAAAAGTCCGTATAGTCAAAGCAATGGTATTCCCGGTGGTAATGTATGGCTGTGAGAGCTGGACCATAAGAAAAGCTGAGCGCAGAAGAATAGACGCCTTTGAAATGTGGTGTTGGAGGAGAGTTTTGAGAGTAACCTGGACAGAGAGGAGAACAAACAGGTCAATTTTAGAAGAAATCAATCCTGACTGCTCCTTAGAAGGTCAAATAGTGAACATGGAGCTAAAGTACTTTGGTCATCAAATGAGAAGAGAGGATTCACTTGAGAAGGCATGATGCTGGGAAAGGTGGAGGGCAAAAGAAAAAGGGGGTGGCCAAAAATGAGATGGCTAGATGGTATTGTAGATGCAATGGGCACAGAGTTGGGCAGGTTGAGAGGGATGGTGAAGGATAGAGGTGCCTGGCGGACAATGGTCCATGGGGTTGCGAAGGGTTGGAATTGACTGTGCGACTGAACAACAATAACAACAGGGAAATATTCCCCCCAAATGTACATATTCCAAAAATGTGTAGAAAAATATATATGTGCACTTTTCCCCACAAACTCTGCCCCTATCAAAAGAAACAAACCATTGCAGAAACAAAACAAGCATATGCTTCACAGTAATAAAAATTGCAGGGAAGAATGGATATGCCATTGCTGTTTGCAGTTCAGAAGATACATTGCATATTCCAAAACCAAGGTGTGTTGGATGTGATCTAGTGTGTGAGGAGATTGGGTGTCAGAGCTAGCCCAAAAGCAAAAGCAGCCCAAAATGTTGCATGAGGCAACAGAGTTACCAGGTTACTGGTGGAGCAGGATAAGATCAGAAAGTGCAACTACAATTCCTTGTAACGTTCTGGAAGAAGTTAAACACATCTTTTCAGACTGGATGTTGTGCATACAGTAGGATTTGTATCCAGTGGTGGACTTCAAAAACATTTTACTACCACACTGTGGGCATGGCCAACTCTGTGGGTATGGCCAACTCTGTGGGCGTGGCCAACTCTGTGGGCATGGCGGTGACTGGGTGGGCATGGTTAAACTGCTGTATTTTAATGTGAGCTTTTGTGGTCGAGTCCACTTCGTCAGACCATTAGTTAGCAATTAGAATTCGATGCTCTAATTTACCTTTAAAGAGTAACTGCAGCAGAGTAACTGCTGGCTCATCTTCACCCCACTCCGGGTGCCCGGACCCAGCAGCAAGGATGTTGGATCGCATCCGGAGTGGGGTGAGAGGAAGAGGAGGAGGAGATGGGCAGGGCAGGGCAGTGGGCGGGGCCAGTCAGTTTTACTACTGGTTCTCCTGAACCTGTTCGAACCTGCTGGAGCTCACCATGTATAGAACCAGTGCATGGCCATTGAGTAGGGCATGATAGGTACTGAAGTCCAAAAGGTAAGTTTTCCATTTTTCTAGATGAATAGAATGATGGGATATGACCATTCAGCATGCAATGGGTTAACACATAATCCATGGGGGAAGGAAGCTTCTGTTACCAACTCAACTTGCTTTCAAGAAAAGCCCTGCCTTCCCACTTGAAATTTGGTGACCTAGCCCTAAGCCCATGTCTTCTGCTTGTTGAATGGTTTGGGCTATTTCATCTTGAGGGAAATGCAGCCATTTTTTTAACTCTGTGTATATTTTTTTCAGCCACAGGATTGTAATTTCTCCTTGTAACTGATTTAAATCTTCATCCTCCTCTAGTGAATCTGCAACCAACATGCTAAGATTTCAGAGCATATAGTGAGTAAATATCTTTTTTCTCTTTTACCTCAAATATTCGGTCTTTGTAATTATTTTAAGCTGGGTAGTATGCTGAGTATGATGGGAAACTTGGGGAGGGTTCTTGCAAACAATTCAAACTTTAATAATTGCCCATTTCCATTGTGCAACTACATATCCCAACATAGAAATGAGTGGAGATGATTTTTTGTGTGTTAGCATAAGTCCATCTCTGTCTTTTGAATGTTAGGTGGGAAGCAAACATATTTTCTAGGTCAGAGTTATGGATTTTCTGTAAATACTGTTCAGCTCAGGGCCCTTGGCTCCATTTATCTACCTTTGAGGGGTTGGAAAGACATTTCTGTGTTGCAAAGCAAATGTGTTTGAAACTTAGAAACTGTTAATTGCTTTGTGAGGAGGTTCACCCCCAGCAGTGCCAGGACATTGCTTTCATATGAGGGAGAGTAGTTTCGCACATTATGTTAATCACATAGTAGCTGCAAGTAATTGCTTGAATATCTGGAACTGCTTGCGTAAGTCACTGTGCAGTGAGTCATCAAGGATTACTGCTTCCTATCACATCCAGTCCATGTTTTATGGAGCCCAGTTCACACAACTAGCTAAAGAGCTTGCAGTCTATTTCACAAGGTGATTTATTTGGGAACTTAGTTTCCCCTCAAATCCTGAGGCCCTATATTCTTCAGTAAAACTGTGTCTTGAGACTATATCAAATATATAGAATATGAGCCATGGACTTGATCACAGCTAAAACTATTTAGGATTCATTCACCAACAGTAATCTGTATTCTGTGTTACAGCTGGGAGAACAAAATGGCCCCTATGATCTTAGTTGGCAGCGAAGTCACACTGGAGTCCTGTGTTCATTCACACAATGATTGAGCTCACTTTGTGTGACTATGGAGCGTTCTGTGGATGGAAGGATTCAAGCCACAGAGGCAACCCTGTGTGGCCTGACTGTATATTTTGGGAGGTGTGCTGCCCTCCTGAGTCAAAAATTTGAGATGTGACAGAGAAGTTGCAGGAGTCATCAAGACCAATTACCATTATTTTTTCTTTCTGGAGCACTTGGGAACAGTCATCTGGCCAGATATCCTGCTACGTTAATGGAGTAGACCGTACAGCCAGTGACTCAACACCAAGTGTTGGGTGGAGGTAAATGAACTTACTCCATAAAGGGGCCAATGGCTACAGGCAAATGAGCCCCTTTAGGTGGGGTGATGGTCCCCCTCAGTGAAGGAATTGCCACTGGAAACCATCATATTTGGGCCAACAGCAAAATCTGCGGAGGAGGAACTACTTCACTGTTCTGATTCCTAATGGTCATGGAGGTGGAACAGGCCATGCCAAGTGGACTGGATGTGAAGGTGCACCTTGTTAATATCCTCAAGGCTGTGCCAGTCCATTGCAGTCCCGGTGTTAATTCCTGCATGTCTCATTAAATATATGTGGCAGGAGATGGCTCCATGATCATAGTGTGTGGGTCACTTCATGGCAAGCTGGGATCCACCTTAAACAAATTCACGCCAATGGCATTTTTCCCGATTTCCCAGGTGGGTGGGGGGCTGCTCAGATACAAGTATACTCAGTATCAGTATACTGAGTATACTGTATTAGTATCAGTAATCTGAGTATACAGTATCAGTATACTGAGTATACTCAGATACGAGTAGCAGCCGATGACTTGGGAACAAATGACACTGCTAGACACAGACTTCACAGAACAGCAAGTAACTATGATCTTCTGTGTATGAAAGTGAAGGATCTTGTTGCCCAGATACTTACTTCATTACTCTGTTCAGGGGTCTGAGGAAGAGGAGAAGGGAGTATTTGCACCTCCCAGACCCTTGCACTGGCTGGACAGATGTTTGGATAGAACTTAATATTTTAAAAGAGGGGTGCCCAAACTTTTCAGGTTGGGGGCCTGACTACACCCCTGGAACAGCTGAGTGGGCCAGACCATGCCCCCAGAACATGGCATGTTTGTGCATGCACAGAGACTTCTGCGCATGTGCGAAAGTGGCCATTTTGTGTCCTGGTTTGGCATAGGAAACAAAATGGCCACTTTCACTCATGTGCAGAAGCGTCCATCTCAAACCAGGAAATAAAATGGCTGCTTCTGCACATGAGCAAAAGTGGCCATTTTGTTTCCTGGTTTTGCACGGACGTTTCTGTGCATGTGTGAAAGCAGTCATTTTGTTTCCTGGTTTGGTGTGGACACTTCTGTGCATGCACGAAAGCGGCCATCTTACCTACTGCACCAAATCAGGCAGTAAAATGGCCACTTATCACGCATGTGCAGAAGCGGTCATATTTACTTCCTGGTTTGCCGAGGGCATCGTGGGCCTGATGGAATGGCTTCAGGGGCCATATCCAGCCCGCAGGCCGTAGTTTGGACATGCCTGTTTTAAAACTTCCTTATTTTACATTTCCTTTTCTATTTTACCAAACCTCCTGAAAAAAGATTATCTTTTATCTCTTGTTGATTCTAACAGGAGCAGAGGACAGAGAAAATGTGGTTAGGGAAAAACTGTAGGAGACATGAGTTATTGCCTCCTCACTCTTATTGGCTAATAAGAACAAATATCGGAAAAGGGAAAATTGCCCTGATGCCCTTTCTCTCTTCCCCACTCCACTCTGCTTCACCAAGTTTCCTTCATTGATTCCTATCCTGCTATTTTTAAGCCACTGCACAGCAAGGGGTGGTGGTAAGAGGAGAAGAGGTGCTGCTTCTGCTGCTCAGATTTCTCATGACCAAGGTTCTACTCTAGGAAGAGTCGTTTTGAAAGAGATGGCAACAAAGGCAGACAGTTGAAGCCATACTTTCTCATTGACAATTTATTGGATTATCATCACACCTCGTGGATCTAGAGCTGTCAAGAGATCCATCGCATGACATTTCATATGTGTCAAGTTGTTGAAGGTATTGGGGAAGAAGCACTTTGTCTACCCAGATATTGCCAAAAATGGCCATGACATGGTGGTTGATTCACCCCATACCTCCTGATGTCATTCCATGTATTTTCAGAACTTGGGAAAAGTTACTTTTACAGATTGATGAAGAAATAATGCTTTTGGGAGTCTTTTCTTACTTGATTTCCCTGTTCTCCACATGTTTCAGAGCTTGGAAACATGTCTTGGAGGTGGAGTGAGCTTTTAAAAACTGCAGTTCCTTGTATCCTCTAGTGGCCCTGCTGGCTGGTGGATTTTGGGAGCTGTAGTCCAAAAAGTTAAGTTTGTTGTTGTGTATTAAGGGTTCTAAGAAAGTGACGCACCTTGCAAAAGGGCGCCAATTTGGTTGCAGCTGATTCGCTAATACTTTCCCGCTTCCCCGGAAGTCTTGGGTAAATGTAACAACTATGTCTGTATAAAAGCTGTTGCTTTGCACCTGTTCTTTGTTCTTTGCTTCTTGCAATAAACCACTGTTGTTGTTTGAGCCAGCTCTGTTCGAGTAATCCTTCCAGGGTTCAAACACAACAATTGGCAATGAAGGTGGGATCCCAATGGCCACCCCAGTGTCGATGGGCCCCTTCGATATTTCACATCCAGATTCATGGACTATGTACAAGTACCAGTTCAAAAACTACTGTGTTACTCAGAAGGTCGACCCAGCCTTAAAGAAGTCTACGTTCCTTGCCTTTTGCAGGTTGCCAACGCTTGAGGTTCTCAACGATTTGGTTCTACCGAGGCTGCTCAATGATGTTTCTCTCAAGGACATCCTAGCCGTACTTGGAAACCACTTCAGGCCAAAAGTTGCAGTAATTCCAGCGAGGGTGGCCTTCTACAGGCGTGATCAGAAGGCAGGAGAATACGTTGCTGCACTCTGACATGCCACTATCCCGTGTCAATGGGGAAACCTCGACATAGCTCTGAGGAACAGGTTGGTGGTAGGCATCAGGGATGAGGCCATGCAACGGCACCTGATGAAACGGGATGTTCAAACGTTCACCGCACCTCTGGAGGAGGCTCAAGCTTCTGAGATTGCCAATGCTGGAGTCCAGTTTCTGCAGTCGAGACAGGCCAATTCTGTACAGAAGAACACACTGTCCATAATAATAATAATAATAATAATAATAATAATAATAATAATAATAATAATAATAATAATAATAATAATAATAATAATAATAATAATAATAATAATAATAATAATAATAATAATAATAATAATAATAATAATAATAATAATAATAATAATAAACTTTAATTTATATACCGCTCTACTCGCCCAAAGGCAACTCCGAGCGGTTTACATTGGCGCATGCTGTCTGCACAGCAGACAGCAGCAAACATAAACAAGAAAATACAATATAAAATATACAAAAAGTGTCAGAACATAATTAAAGTTACAATCAAAAGAAAGCAGTGATGAAATAGAAACAAAGACAAGATACAAACAATAAAGCCCAGCCAGGATAAAAGGTAAACGTAGAGTTTTGAGTCCTTCATCGTCTTCTGGTGAGTCAGAGGGGGAAGGTGACATTGGTCAAGTTCGGCGATGGTGATGGGCGCCTCTGCCTCCACACAAGGACGCCATTGTGCTGTACCGAGGATGCAGGAGATGACACCTCCGAGTTGACTGCCCATTCCGGGAGGCAGAGTGCCACTGTTGTGGGTAAAAAGGGCACATGTCCAAAGTTTGCCTCCACGGCCTGTAGTGATAGTGAGAGAAAGGCAGATTTCTTTGCACAGCTGAAGATGAATTGGTTCCAGAAAGTGTTAGTAAATAAATGGATAGTAAATATATGAGGGAAACTTGCTGGGATAGAAAGAAGACAGGGTTTGAGGAATTGTTAATAAAAATAAGAAAGGGAGAAAGCCGTATTAAGGGTATAGTTAGCAAAATATATAGTTTGTTAAATAGCAAGGGTAACCCGCAAGAGGATTTGAAAATGAGTTGGGAACGGGACTTGAATATTAAGATTGATGATGTAAATTGGAAAAATAAGTTGAAGAAAAGAATCATGAGAACTATGTCCGTTAGATTAAAGGAGCATAATTATAAAATGTTGTGGAAATGGTATTTGACCCCAGTGAGGTTAAATCAGATTGATAATAAGAAGGATAAAATGTGTTGGCAGTGTAAGTAGTCATTGGGAACTTATGAACACATGTGGTGGAGTTGTAAAGTGGTTAAAGACTTCTGGAGGAAAATTGAAAAAGAGATAGGGGAAATTATGGGTATGAATATTAAATTGGGGTCAAATACCATTTTGTTGACAGATGTGGAAAGCACAAATTTAAGCAAGGATAAAAAAAGAATTGTTAGAGATAGTGTTGACAATGGGTAGACAATGTATCGCTAGAAACTGGAAAAATGATGTGATTGTGAAAATAGAGGAATGGTAAAAGGAAATGTGGGATTTAGCATTGAATGATAAATTAACATGGGAGTTAAAAATGAGAAAGGGCATAATTAAAGAAAATAGATTCTGGAAGGTGTGGCAAGTTTTCGTGGAACATGCATTGAAAGGAGATGATACAAATAGACCTGTACCTGGCCAAATATGTTTTTGGATAAGAAATGAATGAGACAATCTGTGCTCTCCAGGGCAATGTATAAAGCACTGGGTGCTTTTTTATTATTTCTGTATTAGCATTGCAATTTTTGTATTGAAATAATGATTATGGAGTCTGACTTAGTTGAGGTGTTAGAATGTGCTGGAATGACATGAATAAGAATTTGTTTAATGTGATAATAATTAACTATAAAATTGATTTTAAAATTAGTGGGATGTATTATTTATAGAGGTACGAATACAGTATTTAGATGTGTAAGTTACTTATTAAAAGTATGAAGGGGAATGTGTTAACATTTATTTTACTAAGTCATACCCATTGGTATTTTTATATGTTTTCTTTTACTGTATTAAGATTGTTAATTTGTATTGTTTGTTTATGTTATGTATTATTGTTGTTTTATTTTGTTAAGTTGTATCATTGTGTTAAAATTCAATAAAAATAGAAAAATAAAAAGTTTGCCTCCAGACATCACCCAGATTGTCCAGGGACAACTCTCATCGGAAAAGGATCACCCAATTTCTAAGGTCTCCGAGGACCACCATTCTGGTTTCAGTATCAAGGCAGTCTCCAGCAAGTTTTTCATCGACATCACCATACAGGAGTGCTCTGTCAACATGGAGATTGACTTTGGAACATCTTTTTCCATTATCACCCAAAAAGAATTTTTCCGCATGCCCCCGACTGCCCGTCTGAAGTTGCGGGCTCTGAAGGTCAGATTGAGCGATGTACAGGGTGGACACATCTCCGTGTTAGGTATTGGGGACTTTCATGTATGCTACCGTAACATGTCTGTTCTCCTCCCCCTGGTGGTGGTCAAGACAGGGAGGAGCAACCTCCTGGGGACTCAGTGGTTCGGGCCCCTGGGGATAGGTATTTCAGGAATTCATTTGGTGGGGTCTGACCCCATCCTGTCCATCTGTAAGAAATTTCCAGACGTGTTCAGTTCAGGGTTGGGTACGTACAAGGGTGCCTCACTTCACTTTGAGTTGGATCCAAAGGTTGTTCCAATACGAATGAAGCCCCTTAAGGACTGTATCAAAGTGGAGCTGGATAAGCTGGTGGCACAGGGTATTTTAGAACCGGTGGACTCTGCTGAGTGGGACACCACAGTTGTTACTGCCATCAAGTCGAATGGTGATATCCGCATCTGT
Source organism: Bradypodion pumilum (assembly GCA_035047305.1). Lineage (NCBI taxonomy): Eukaryota > Metazoa > Chordata > Lepidosauria > Squamata > Chamaeleonidae > Bradypodion > Bradypodion pumilum. Next base: position 502,356,945 of record JAWDJD010000001.1, on the reverse strand, counting down.
GCGGATTATAAATGTACCATAAATAAGGCAATCCGCAATTCTTATCCTGTACTGGTGGTCAGTCAACTTCTCACTTCACTTCATGTGGGCAAATGTTTCACCAAACTTGATCTGGCACAGGCTTATCAACAATTGCCTGTGACTCCCACCTGCTGCCCTGGGGATTTTCCAGGGATTAGTGGAAAGGGTCTACCAGGAGTTTTGCCTTACTTCGACAATGTTCTTATCTCTGGGACTAATAGGGCGGATCTCACTGCTAAATTGGGAAATGTTTTGGAGCATTTCCGCTTAAAAAAGGAAAATGCTATTTTTTGCCACTGAGGTTCATTTCCTGGGGTTCAACGTTTCTGCTGAGGGGGTTATGCCAGCCGAATCCAAGGTGTCCAGGGTTTTAACGCCCTGCGGCCAAATTCCAGGACGGAGCTGCAATCCTTTTTTGGGGTTACTCAATTTCTACCATTTGTTCTTTCCTCAAAAGGCTATGGTGGTGGCCCCCCTCCACAGCCTCTTGCGGAAGCAAGCTGTGTGGCATTGGGGTCCCCCGCAGGAGCAGGCATTCAAGGAGGTCAAGAAACTCCTTACTTCAAACACTGTTCTCACTCATTTCGACCCTGGCAAACCAATTGTCCTGGTTTGCGACACTTCTCCTGTGGGAGTTGGGGCTGTTCTTTGCCATGACCTGGGGAATGGTCAGGAGGCCCCGATCACATTCTTTTCCAGATCCCTATATGACATGGAAAAAAGGGAAGCCCAATTTGATAGGGAAGCCCTGGCCATCATTGCAGGGACCAAAAAATCTCATGATTTTATTTATGGGCATCCATGTACAATCATGACGGATCACAAACCGCTTTTAGGCATTTTTGCCCCTGAGAGGCCGACGCTGCATATCTTGTCGCTGAGGATGCTGTGGTAGACAATGTTTTTGCAGGCCTATCAATTCACGTTGCTTCACCATCCGGGTGCCTTCATTTCTAATGCGGATGCACTATCGAGGTCCCCAGTTGAGTCTGTGGGGAAGGTATCTGAGGACGGTCAAGTTCTAATGATCGAGGTACTACAGTCCCCACCTGTGTCCATGGAGGACATCACGGCTGCATCCAAGAAGGATCCTATCCTGTCTAAGGTTATGTCATGGGTTCAGAAAGGCTGGCCATCACCCCCGGTGCCCAAGGAGTTTAGAGGGTTCTATACAAAATGGCAGGAGCTTTCTCTGGAAAGGGGGTGCTTGGTCTGGGGAGACAGGGTGGTCATTCCCCTAGTGCTTTGAGGGAAGCTCCTTCGTGCTTTACACATTAGTCACCCTGGCATAGTTCACTCTAAGGCGAGAAGTTATTTCTGGTAGCCCCGGCTCAATTTGGACATAGAGTATTGGGTGGGATGTTGTCAGGAGTGTCAGTCGTCCAGACCTGAGGAGATTCACCAGCCCACCAGGGAGTGGGACACAGCAAAGGGCCCCTGGTCGAGGGTCCACATTGATTTTGCCGGGACTTTCCGTCGTGCATTATTCCTTTTGGTAGTCAATTCCTTTTCTAAATGGTTAGACGTTGTCCCTGTCTCTAACACATCAGCAGCCATTACAATTTGAAAGCTGCAGAGGCTTTTCTGCATTCTTGGGTTACCCGACATAATTGTGTCCGACAACGCCTCGAACTTCATGTCGGTGGAGTTTCAGGACTTCCTCAAAAGAAATGGGTTTCGCCACATAACAGCCACCCCTTTTCATCCAGCTACTAATGGGCAAATTGAAAGAGAGGTCTGAACGGTTAAGGAGGCCCTCAAAAGGATGGGGTCCGGGGATTTGGATTTACAATTGTACCAGTTCTTGTTTACCCATAGAATTACCCCCTAGCCTCAGGATTTTCTCCAGCTGATTTGCTAATGAAAAGGAAGTTATCTACAGTTTTTGATTGCTTGGACCCGTATCGACTAATGGACAAGGGGCGAAACCTTGATTTGTGTAATTCAAAAGGATTTTTGGTGGGGCAATCTGTGTATTGTAGGAATTACGCTCCAGGGTATCAGTGGTTGGGGGGAGAGGTCTTGGAGCAAACCGCCCGGTCTCTTACAAAGTAATCATGGACAATGGGTTGGTTTGGAGAAGATACATGGACCAGATGTGTCCCTGTGTCATTGGACAGAATGCTCCTCCACAGACAGAGCTGGATGAGTCTTGTGACTCGAGCCATTTTGAGGTAGACTTGGAGCTCTCATATTTTGTAATAGATCCAGACCTGTTCAGCCAGCCAATACCTAGGGGATTGTTGCCAGAATGTGTTTCTCCAGGCAGTCCCCCCAAGCAAACCATCTCTGGGTACGAGGCTGTGTCGGCTGTCCATCCTCTGGACTCAGTGTCCAGACCAACACAGGAAGCACCAAGGGTCACCCTTGGTACAGGACAGTCCGGAGGGTCTTTGGGGACTGCCAGAATGAATGGATCCCCCTTGCCCATCTCTCAGAATTCCCCACAGTTAGGCCATCCAAAACGGGCCTGTGGGCCTCCCCAAATGTATGGTAGTTGGGTCTCCCATTAGGGGGGGAGGAATGTTGTGTATTAAGGGTTCTAAGAAAGTAACACACCTTGCAAAAGGGCACCAATTTGGTTGCAGCTGATTCGATAATACTTTCCCGCTTCCCCAGAAGTCTTGGGTAAATGTAACAACTATGTCTGTATAAAAGCTGTTGCTTTGCATCTGTTCTTTGTTCTTTGCTTCTTGCAATAAACCACTGTTGTTTAAGCCAGCTCTGTTCACTGGTAGGGAAGGTAAAAGGAGCCCTGTCAGGCTCAAAGACACTGCCGACGCCGCGAGCTGTGCCTCCCCGCCCCCTCCACTGGCGGGGAAGGTAAAAGGAGCCTCATCGGGCTCGAAGACGCCACCACCGCTGTGAGCTGCACCCTCCACTGGCAGGGAAGTTAAAGGAGCCTCGTCGGGCTCGAAGACACCATCGCCGCCACGAGCTGCGCCTCCCCGCCCCCTCCACCGGTGGGGAAGGTAAAAGGAGCCCTGTTGGGCTCGAAGATGCCATTGCCGCCGCTAGCTGTGCCTCCCCACCCCCTCCACCGGCAGGGAAGGTACAAGGAGCCTGTGGGCCCTAGGATGCCACCCAGACTAGTTCCATTGGCACGGTCAGCCATGGGAGTTGGGAGCCCAGCTGTGGCTCATCCTGGAGAGACTGGCTCTAACTGTGGGGCAATCGATGCGGCTTCCCCGGTCTGGCATTGGCCGCGGGGAAGTCGAAATTCCTGGGCTTGCAATGCTGCAGGTATATGAACTCCCGTCGCCATCACCTCTTTTTGAGCTCCTTCCTCGGTCCGGTATTGGCCGTGGGGAAGCCGGAGCACCTGGGCTGCAGTGTAATTGATATTATGATGTTGAACTGTATTGGATTTTTTGTGATATGCTGAATTGTATTTAATTTTGTATTGTCTTTCTGTATGATGTCCAGCTATTTATTGATATGCTCTTGTTATTTATGTTGACTCTGTAAACCACTTTTAGTCGCTTTTGAGCAAAAAAAGCAGTATAGAAATGCTACTATAAATAAATAAATAAATAAATCCTTCCAGGGTTCAGACACAACATTTCTCTAGCTTTGGGATTTTGTTGTTGTTGTTCAGTCGTATAGTCAAGTCCAACCCTCTGCAACCCCATGGACCATCACACACCAGGCACCTCTATCCTCTACCATCTTCCTCAACCTGCCCAGCTGTGTGCCCATTGCATCAACAATACCATCTAGCCATCTCATTCTCTGCCGCCCTCTTCTTCTTTTGCCCTCAACCTTTCCCAGCATCAAGGCTTTCTCAAGTGAATCCTCTCTTCTCATTTGATGGCCAGAGTACTTTAGTTTCATCTTCACTATTTGACCTTCCAAGGAGCAGTCAGGGTTGATTTAACCAGAGTTTGAAAACATTGCTGTTTCCTCTTATCTGAAAATTTGGGGGCTGTTGTCTGAAAGGTTCATAATTCTGAGCTTTGCTGGACATTCAGATGACTTGAAGGTGGAAGCCCAGCTGTACATTAGGTAAAGGTTTCCCTTGCTCAAAAGCCAGTCGTGTATTATTCTAGGCGACATTACTCATCTCCATTTACAGCCAAACAGCCAGTGCTGTCTGTGTCTACAGATGTTTTTGTGGTCATGTGGCAGGAATGACTAAACACTGAAGCACACAGAATTCTGTTGTCTTTCCTGCCAAAGTGCTACCTATTTATCTACTTGCAATTTCTCCACCCACCCTCAGAAGACAACTCTGTGATGTCTTTAGTGGGTGGTGAAATAAACAGTGAAGAAACCCCTATTAATTTATATATATATATATATTTAAAAATAATCCCTAATGATGTATTGCTTATTTGCTATGCCATTTGCTTCAAAAGAAAAAGGAATCGATATGTGCACAGAAATGATGACTATGAAAGAAGTAAAAAAAAGAAGAAGCAGGAAGTGTTTTCCTTAGCTAGTGAAGTTAGTGGTCAACAGCCCAACAGAATAAAAAGAGGGAGGCAACAAGGAATGAACCATACTGGCCACGTTTAGCAAGGAATTCCAGAATCAGAGGTAATAGGCATATTCAGCTATGATTTAAAGATAAAATGAACTGCAGAATGAACTCACCAAAAGGTGCCTTCATTTTGGCAGTTTAATGTCTGACCTAAACACAGAAGAAGAACTGTGCAAAACCCACATACAATGGTGGAGCTCCACCACTCTTTCTTAAATTGTGGAAACATGTGTCTGAAGAGAAGAAGGCTGGCATAGCAATATAGCTTATACATGCAAACCAGTCTATTTCTGGGCTTGGCTCATAGAGTAGGACTATTTAGGTACATTGGACTCCCTTTCTTGCTAAGACATATACTCTTCCATTACTGAAGAGATAAAGGGAAGAGTAAATCGAGCAGGCCACTCTCACCACATGTGTGGGTTCTACACACTTCAAAGCATAGTTCGTCACCGTAAACACAAGCAGCTCCCCTCGTGGCTTAATGGCTAAGATGCTGAGCTGGAGACTGGAAGGTCAGGTTTCAATACCCAAGGACTGCACTTGGGGACATGAAAGGAGCCTCATTGGGCATCTCCTGAGCAGAGTTTCTCCAGCAAAAATCCTTTCAAACCAGAGTAATCTCTGACACAAAATTATTAGTACCATAAACACACATGTACACCATCCTTCCATCTATCTACAAAACAGTTCACCCTAGATCAGAAACAGATAGTCTGTAATTAGTGCTGACAGCATGTAATGTTGTAGAGAAGTGACTGATGCTGTCTTTCTATGTTTGTGAAGTTAGACTTCAGGCCTGTGCTTTCGTCGTCAAGACTTAGTCTACATACTTACAGAGATCAGCGGAACTTATGCTATGACACCCTGATGGGTGGGTTACGGTGGCTCAGTGGTTAAGAAGCTCATTGTGTTAGTTGGAAGGCTGGCAAGTCAGCAGTTCAAGACCCAGGTATTGCGTGACGGATTGAGCGCCTGTCTCTGTCCCAGCTCTTGGGGACATGAGAGGAACCTCATTTGGGCATTCCCTGAGCGGAGTTTCTTCTACAAAACTCCTTTTAACCCAGAATAATTTCTGACATGAAATTATTATTATTTATTATTATTATTAGTTAAGAATTTTCTGCCATGGACTCTCTCTAATGTCTGCTTCTGGTGGCTTTAGTAAAGATAAAGATCTCCCTTGCTTAAAAGCCAGTTGTGTCCAACTCTAGGGGACAGTGCTCACCTCCATCTACAGCCAAAGAGCCAGCGCTATCTGCGTATGCAAACATTTCCATGGTCATGTGGCAAACATGACTAAATGTTGAGGTGCACAGAATACTGAACGGGCGGGAAGCCCCAGTGGCCTTCTACTCTAGGTCTCTCTCCAAGGCAGAGTGCAATTACGCGCAAACAGACAGGGAGGCCCTTGCCATAAAAGAAATTCCACGACTTCCTATATGGCCGGCCGTTCACGATCATAACAGATCACAAGCTGTAACTGGGCATATTCACCATGGGCAAACCCACAACCCAAATTTTGTCCCCTAGGATGCTCCGGTGGGCAATATTCCTCAACGCATACCAGTTCACGCTGGCACACCGCCCAGGGAAGGAAATCAGCCACGCAGATGCACTTTCGCATTTGCCCCTGCCAGCACTAGGGGAGCCTGAATGTGAGGTAGAACAGGACCACCAGGTGCTATTGATTGAGTCTCGACTCAACACCAATTGTGCCCCCAGAACTCACCAAGGTGACAGCAAAAGATAAGGTCCTGTCTCTAGTTAGCTCCTGGGTAAAAAAAGGGGTGGCCCACAACTCCACTGAGCACGGAATTGCAAATATTTTTCAGGAGGAAGGTAAAATTGTCCATTGAGAGGGGTTGCCTCCTCTGGGGGAGAGGGTAGTTATTCCTGAAGAAATGTGCCCAAAGGTACTCAAGTTACTCCACGTAAGCCACCCGGGGACTGTGCGCTCAAAGGCGCTGGTCAGAAGCTACTTCTGGTGGCCCCAGATAGATGCAGACATTGAGCACATGGTGGGCACTTGTGAAAGTTGCCAGAGCTCCCGACCCGAAGAGTCCCGACTTCCTCACAGGGAATGGGATACGGCCCGTGGACCTTGGTCCAGGTTGCACATCAACTTTGCGGGGCCGTTCAGGGGATCGTACTTCCTCCTGGTGGTCGATTCATTTTCAAAATGGTTGGAGGTTTTCCCAATGACCAACACCTCCTCGGGCGCAACCATCAAGCGGTTGCGGAACCTATTTAACTGTTTTGGGTTACCCGATGTGCTGGTCACCGACAATGCCAGTTCCTTCACCTCTGTCAAATTCCAGGCATTCCTGGAGATGAACGCGATTCAACACATTACCTCAGCCCCGTTCCACCCTGCTACTAATGGGCAAGTCGAGCGCCAAGTGCGGACAACTAAAGAGGCACTTTGGCGAATGGGCTCAGGGGATCTCAACCTGCAACTGTGCCAGTTCCTACTTTGCTATAGGGTAACTCCCCTCGCATCCGGACGCTCGCCGGCGGAGCTCCTGATGTGAAGGAGATCGGTCACACTTTTCGATTGCCTGGATCCAACCAGAGTGGAGGATAGGGGGAGAAATATAGGAATTGAGCATTCAAAAGTCTTTTCGGCAGGAGATACGGTGTATTGTAGAAATTATGCGACCGGACGAAACTGGGTGCCAGAGGTTGTACTTGAGCAGACGGGTCCTGCATCATATAAGGTGGAAACAAGTGCGGGGTTAGTATGGCGGCGACACGCCGATCAACTCAGGCACAGGGTCACGGATACCCAAGAAGACGATGAATCAACGTTAGGGTCCGGGGGGCGTGGCATCATGGTGGAGTAGGAAGACAGGTTTTCTGTTACTTGCTGAAGGGTGAGCCGTGAAGAACGGAAAAAGGAGTGGTGAATGCGGGCATGCAGACCAAATAAGATCTAATATCCTTTCTTTAAATAATTTACTATTGAATGATCAAACTTGGAGCGGCTAAAGGCTAAAGGCTTAAGATTGCTTAGATCTCCGAAGGATTGTAAACAGTGGGCTTGAGGAGCCATCGGCATCCTGACAGAATATGGCGGAGTTGTGAAGATATTAGAGAGGAGAGACTGATTCCTCCCCCTCCATCCTCAAGGTTGAAGTTGGCTCGCACAGAGCTTCGGAGCCTCGGATCCCCCCAGACACAAAGAGATCTGGTAAGTCCAGATAGATTCAATCTGTCGGGGGGAATAGAGGTGGTGAAGACTAATTGAAGTGGTGGTCTGCAGGGATCGACTGACCGAAGGAAGCCTTTTTTATATATATCATCCTGGAGGTGTCACGGCTCTGAGAACAGAAAAATAAGAGACCAAGTCAGCAAAGTTTCTAAGCCAGCTTTGTTTAAACAAGGCTGCATAGCGGGGGAACTGGCTGGATTGATTGAAGAGACAGAGTGAGAGTTGAGGAGCGACCCGTGCCTGGATTCGAGGGAGAACTGTTAATGGACTGAGTTATTTGGAGCTAATTTGTTCTAACGTGACAGAAAAGGAGTGAGATTGAACATGTGTGTTTAAAGGGGAGAGGAAAGTTCCAGGGGCGGTTCTTGCCTGGTTTGAGTCAGCAACCTCCGATGCATTGAAATCACAACAAAGCTACAGTTTGGGCAAAACTTTGGTTACTATGGTGATATTGGATGTTATTTTTGTTATAAACTCATCTTAAAATTGGAGCTGGCAGCTGCGAAGAGACAGGGAACTACAAGACTCTGCAACATCAAGTGAGAAAGTTTGTTTCATTATACTTTGAACAGCCTTCGGCAGCCTCTGTTATCAAAGTGGTGACTGGACTGCAGCCTCCCTCCCCTGCATTCCTTCGCTGGAGTTACAAGGTTACTGAGTGCTATTGGAGCAGACGACAAACTGTACTTTGGCATTTCCCCCCCATTTCTATATAGCACTTAAAGTGAAAGAAGGAAAGGAAAATAAGTTGAAAAAGGGACATAAACTCCTGTTTATATATTTTGTGTACTTTCTAGACAACCCATATTAATGGTCTTCCTACACTCTGGGTTATATTTGCATTCCCTCCCCCTTCTCTTAACCCCTTATCTGCTGTATTCTGACATATACTATTAAGCATTATTGGTGTTGACATTGTTACCTATTTATGCTGATTTTCTCTCTCTTTTTCCTTCTATATAAGAGTGGTTGAAGATTGTTTAATGAGTAAGAGGGTAAAAGCACCAAATCAGGATCCATTTTGGGTGAGAGATAAAAGATGAATAAGAAGGGAGCAAGAAGAAAGCAGAAGAAGATCATTGAGGGAAGAACTTGATGAGATTTTTGATTTGGAACAATTAAAAAAGAAAGTGGGAGAAAGAAGGAGTAAACAATTGCAACAAGGGATTCAGGAAAAGCAACAGGAGGGTGGGGGTGAGGGGTTAGAAGGAATGAGCAGGGCAGGAACTTTAAAAACACAGGTTACTCTAATGGATTTACCATCTGTCCAAAATAAGGATTCAGATGCAGAGGAGGGGACAGAGATGGATAAGACTTCAACTTCCAATATTAAAGATTTAAAGGGAAACTTAGAGTCTAGATTTGATAAGTTGGAGCAGGCACTACAAACAAAGCTTCAAGATATGGAAGAACAAAGATTGTTAGATAATAAAAGATTTCAAATGGAGATTAAAGACACTATTTCAAAAGTAATTAAATCAACTAAAGTTGAATGTACAAATTTGATTGAGGAAATACAGGATTTGAAAGAAGGGATAAATGCCATTGGTAAAGAAGTGTGGGAATTACATCATGATATGAAAGAAATGAAGGTGAGAGTGAATTCCACAGAGGACAAGTGGTCAGATCAGGAAAAAAGGTTGGGTTATCTGGAAGATCAATTGAGAAAAAATAATGTGGTGATTAGACATATCCCGGAGGGTAATCCAGATGATTTAAAACAGAGATTTTTAAATTGGTGAATGGATTAAATTTAGGGGAGAATGTGGGTCCGGAAGAAATAGTGAGCATATATAGATTAGGCCCCAAAAAAACCAATGGAGGTGGAGTGCGAAATGTCCTGGTGAAATTTGTTAATTTGGGCTTAAAATTAAAATTGATGAATCGAATTAAATCTTTAGGTCAAGAAGCCCTAAAAATGGAATCTATAACAGTAGAAGTATACAATGACATATAATTGGAATAACGGGTCTGGAGGTCACGTTTAAAACCAGTGACTAAAATATTAAGAGACAAGGGCATTAAATATAATTGGAGACCACCTAAACAATTAAGATTCATGAATCAAGGGAAAAATGTTGCATTAAGGGAAACTCCACAAATGTTGGACATACTTATAAGTGCAAATATTATAGAGAAGGGTTCAAAGGACTGGCAATCTCTAAAGGAGTTACTAACTCCAAAGATGAAGGAGCAGGAAGATGAGGTGGAAGACGAAGAAATGCTGGGGGCGGAGGGAGGTAATTAAATGGTTTGGTCATTCATTTTATTAAATGGTCTATTGAAAATATATTAATTTTTAAGTTTGTAAAAATAGATATTGAACATGCAACGGTTGTATGTCAGAATGTCATTTTTTTTGCTTAACGTCCCCCCTCCCCCGACTTTGGATGTCAAAGGTTGCTTTCCGACTAGGAAAGTGGGGGGGTTGAGATTTTTTTCTCATTTTTGTTATTGTTAAGTTTTTTTCTTTGCACATGGAATTCAAAGGTTGATAGAAGTAAATTAAAATGGATGAAAGAGAACTTTTTCTGTAGTTTTTTAAATTTTTTCCACAATTTTTCTTTTTTCTTTCAATGTTGGGGAACTGTCGGTGAGGGTAATAAGACCAATACTCCCTCATGTCAAGGAGATTAAAAATTATATCATACAATGTTAAGGGCCTGGGGAATCAAATTAAGAGAAAAAGACTAGAGGTAATTTTGAACAGAGAGAAAGCAGATGTTATATTCCTTCAAGAGACTCACCAAAAAAATGTAAATAAAAATAATCTTTATGTAAAGGGAACCGATATATATGAAAAATGTTTGGGAACCTCAAATTCTAGAGGTATAGCTACCATAATAGCGAATAAACTGGGGTTTATAATGTCCAAGAATATATGTGATAAAGAGGGAAGGTTTCAGCTAATTAAGGGTAAGATCGAAGATGATGAATATACCTTGGTAAACATTTATGCTCCAAACAAAAATCAAGGTTTCTTTTTAGATAAGATTTTACCAATTATAAAAAAAGAAAGATCACCAAATTTGATAGTAGGTGGAGACTTTAATTTAACAAGAGCTGTGACTGATGTTTCCAATTATTCCAACTATCGGAAAGGTCAATTCAATATACTTGACAGGTGGATGAAGAAGCTAAATCTTACAGATACTTGGAGATATATGAAAGGAAAGGAAAAGGGATTTACCTTCTTCTCCTCAGTGTCAAGAACATATTCCAGATTGGATTATTTTATGGTATCAGAGAACCTTCCACATAATTTGGAAGAATTTAAAATAGGCACGTTTAAGTTGTCAGATCATACCCCAATCACTTTGGAAATTAATTTAGGAAAGGATGTTTCAAAAAGTAATATATGGAGGTTTGACACAAAACTCCTAAATAATGAAGTGATAAAGAAAAGATTGATGGACAAATGGGTAGAAAAATGGGAGATCAATGATACGGGTGAAGTGGCACCACATATTTTATGGGATGCCATGAAAGCGGTATTAAGGGGAGACTGCATTCAGGAAAAAATTATTATTGATAGAGAATTAAATAGGAAAATAGTTAAAAGAGATCAAGAATTAAAAGAATTAGAAAGAAGACATGCAGAGGATGGTAATGAGAGGAATTGGAATAAACTTCAGTCTTTAAGAAAAGAGGTAATAGGTTTAGAAATTGACAAAGCAAGAAAGGATTTGGTATACCTAAAGAGAAATGACTTTGAATTTAATAGTAAGGATATGAAAACTTTAGCAAAAAGAGCAAAAAATAAGAAGATCAAGAGACAAATAGAAGCTCTGTCAGATGAGGATGGTCTCATAGTACATAAACTAGAGGGGAAACTCCATATTGCAGAAAAGTTCTTTGCGGATTTATACAAAGAAAAGTCGGTTAATATGACAAATTTAGGAACTTTTTTAGATCAAAATTTAAATATAAAATTAAAAAAAGAACATTCAGATTATATGGAGCAAGAAATTCAAGATAAAGAAATTGAAATAGTGATTAAAAACTTAAAAAATGACAAAGCACCAGGTGAAGATGGTTTTCCATCGGAAATATATAAACAATGTCAGGATGTAATGATTCCCAAATTAAAGAAATTGTATAATTATATATTAGAGGGGGGAAATATGCCAAAATCCTGGAGTCGTTCAATTATGGTATTGATCCCAAAACCAGGTAAAGATAGGGAAAAAATTGATGCCTACCGCCCTATCTCCTTATTAAATCAGGACGCTAAGATATTCACCTCTTTATTGAATAATAGACTTAACAGCTTTTTAAGCTTTTATATAGGAGAGGATCAAGCTGGTTTTTTGAAGGGCAGACAGATGGAGGGATTGATAAGTAGGTTAGTTAATATTATAGATTTGGTTAAAAAGAGTAAGGAAAAAGTTTGTATTTTGGCACTAGATATCTACAAAGCATTTGACTCTATTCAGTGGTCTACTATTAAAGAAATATGTTGCAGATTAGAGTTTGGTTCTAAATTTAAACATGCAATTGATCAATTATATAATGATTCAGTGACAAGAATAAAAATGAATAATAGGTTAAGTGGAGAAATCGAGATTAAGGCTGGTACCCGACAAGGCTGCCCGCTCTCCCCATCACTTTTCATTCTAGCAATGGAGTTGTTAGCAAGAAGTATTCGACAAGATGAAGGTTTGACAGGTGTTAAAAACAAAAACATTAGTCTATTTGCAGATGACACCTTGCTAGTGGTCAAGGACCCTCTTCTAAATATTAATAAAATTCAACATCATTTGAAGTTATTCGAGCAAGTTACAGGATTAAAAATAAATTGGAATAAAACAGAAGCTATTACTTGTAATCTATCGGAGGGGGAAAAGAAGAAAGTAATGGAGAAATATAAATTTAAAATAAGAGATAGAATGAGATATTTGGGAATAATGGTGTCAGATGAAGTTAAGGATTTGTATAAGATCAACTTTAATAAGTTAAAAGAGGAAATAAAAAAAATTAAGGATCAATGGAAATCATTGAAAATATCATGGTTTGGGATGATAAATTTGTGCAGGATGAAAATTATGCCAAAACTAAACTTTTTATTTGAAAATTTACCAATACAAATAAAAGAAACAGAGCTTAAAATCTGGCAGAAATTGATAAATGAAATCTGTAACAACGGAAAAAAGCCAAGAATTAATAAAAGTTTATGGTATTGTAAAAACAAGTTGGGAGGGCTAAATATCCCGAATGTTAAACTCTATTACAGAGCTTTCAATTTAAAGAGAATTATTAAATTATTAAGTCAAAATTATGTGCAAAAGTATGAATTAGATTATATAGAGTTTAGAAATTGGAAGGGCGAATTATTTTTAGGTGAGATAAGAACTAATCCCCAATTTTGTAATTTTTCTTTAAAGAATATATTCAGAATATGGAAAGGATTAAAACCAATATTATCTCCAAATTCTTCGCCCATAATGGAAATTTTAGACCAACAAAATTGCCCTTTAGAGGTAACAATAAGTACAAGAGAAATTTTAACACGCAAAAAAGCTCTGTTAATCACGGATTGGATTGATAATTGTAATACCATCTTCCAAAGAAAAAGTATTTATGCGGAGTTAGGCTTAAACTGGTTGCAAGAACTACAGATGGAGGCGTGGAATAGAAAGATGAGGGAAAACAATACAATAAATCGGGCATCAACCCCCTTTGAAAATCTGACTCTTGAAGTAAGGAATGGTAAAAAGAATTTAAAAGGTTTAGTGGGTAAGATTTATCAGTTGCTAAATTCTAGTGAAGATACTCAGCACTGGCTTAAAAAAACTTGGGAGGAGGATTTGGGAATCGTAATAAAAGATGAGAACTGGAAAAAGAAATGGACTCATAGAAGTATGAAATCACTCTCAATAAAGGAAAAAGAACATAATTGTAAAGTACTTTGGAGGTGGTATCTCACTCCAGCCAAATTACATTTAATAAATAATAAAAACTCTGATTTATGCTGGAGATGTAATAAAGGAAAAGGGACTTACATTCATATGTGGTGGCTGTGTGATAAAATGAGGAATTTCTGGGATGTTATAGAAGAAGAATTGAATAAAATATTAAACATAACAATAGTGCTAAGTCCAAAGATAGTATTACTAGGTGAAGTGGATGATTTACATCTGGAAAATAATAAAAAAGAATTATTGTTATCTTTATTGATGGTTGCCAGACAGCTAATTGCCAAGGAATGGAAGAGTGGAAATAATATTAATAAAGTTAGATGGTACGCAGATGTTTGGCAATTGGCTCTCAATGAGAAATTAACTATCCAAGTTCACCAGAAAAAGGGGTTACCAATAAAGACACCATTTTGGGAGATTTGGGGTCCCTTTGTCAACTTCGCTTTATTAGGTGATAACAAGTTTAACCCAAGCCCTGACATGATCCAATTTTGGAAACAGAATTGAAGGTAAATGGTCAAGAAACCCCTGCCGACATTCCCCGACAGAGCACAGGTGGTCGGGTTATATTGTTTTATTGCTTTAGATATTTTTTTATAATGTATAGATTTGTTACTGTATTATTTTTTGTATTATTTTCATTATTTGTTTTTGTATTATTTCAGTTCTTAATAAAAGCTAAAGAAAAAAAAGAATACTGATACCTTTCCTGTCAAAGCAGTACCTATTTATCTACTTCCAATTTCTGTGTTTCAACTGCTAGGTTGGCAGGAGCTGGGAAAGATGACAGGAGCTTACTCCACCATGCAACACTCAGGTCTCAAACTGCTGGCCTGGAAACCTTCTGGTCATGAAGCTCTGCATCTTAACCACTAAGCTACCATGCCCCCTCTCTGGTGGCTTTACTTGAGTTTAAAAGCAAGTTTGTTATCTTTAAACTCTGGACATTTGTGGCACAGTTATTGATAATCCCTGCATTATATGAAACAGGTCAAAACCCTTAAGTTAGGAATAGGTAAAGTGTACTCCTTTAGAGCAGTGGTTCCCAAACTTTTTTGGCCATGCTCCACCTCAGCATCTCTTAAACCCTGATCCCCCCATGACATATAATTATTATTATTCAAAAAGTGAATTCATATTCACATGGAGGAAGCCTAAAAGACCATTAACTTGGTTAATTCTGATTTTAATTTTAAAAATGTGTATATCACAATACACATTTTTATACTTATATACTTATGTACTGTATATGAGGCCCCTAGGACCATAAGAATCACTGTTAATAACTCATTCTTGAATTGCCCCCCCTTAAAATCAAATTGCCCCCCCTGTGGGGTGTGTGCCCCACATTGGAAACTACGACTTTAGAGGCAGTTCATCTGTAACTCTCAGCACTCCTGCTGCTGACTGTGACTGATTGGAATCGTAGTGCAACAAAACCTAGAAGGCTTCACATTCCCAACTCTGTCTGAGATCCCCCGTGTGTCTGAAAAAAATTATCTGATTCCTTTAAAATGCCTTGTTGCTTCCTTCAAGTACATATTTATTCTAAAAATACAAAACAAATAAGTTGCTTTCCAGCCTGGACTATGTCTGTTAAGATATAGAAGATAAATTATGACAAAAGGGAAACGTAGTGATAAAATACTGGTCATGTGTACTGTGTTGGCTGTTTACTCTGACAAGAATATAAAAATGCTTGCACTGTACACAAAGAACAGAATTCTTCCACAACAGTTCTTTAATTGTCATTTTAACCAATAGCAATTAAACTTACATAGCATAGTGCTTTCTCTGGGTGGTTTACAGGTAATTAACATTTTCCCCCCAATATGGTGGCTACTCATTTTACCAACCATGGAACGATGGAAGGCTGAGACAACCTTGATCCATGTCAGAATCAATCTCACAACATTTTTTCTGCAGTTCAGCATTTTAACCACTGCACCACCAGGGCTCTATTAAATCTTAATTCTGCCCTCATGATGAGACATTGTCCTTGTATGGGCAGCAGTTTCAGGCCCCACTGCATTCACACAGCTCTGACCTCTAACGTTTCACCACCACTATGCATCACAGAGCATTTGTCAGCTGACGTAGCTATATCACTCTGCCTAATGGTAGGGCTGGCCCTCTCCCAGCTCATCAACATAGTATCAGGAGACAAGTGAAAAGGGCCTTTTTTCATTTTCAAATAACACACATCCTCAAGGAGAGGCTGAGAGTCAATAAGGTTAATAGCAGGATCTCCGGTAGGGTCAGGATAAAATTGTCTCAATGAGAGGGATATTTTGGGGCTATTTCTTCTGCCACGCCTTTATACTTGGTAATAAGGATAGCTGATCCTCAGAAATGTTATGTAAACCACAGGCAACAAGCAGGATGATTAAGTGAGTGTTTCTTTAAATCAGTTATGGTGAACCTTTTAGAGACCAGATTCCCAAACTCAACAGGCTGCCATCCATGACACAACAGTGTGCATGCCCACAGAGAGGGCTGGCACACATGCCATAGGTTCGCCACCACTGCCCTAAATAATGCATCTGCTGATACAGATTGGATATTCTCATATATCTGTTCCAGAGAAGAGAGATCATAACACTGAGGGCTGTTAGGACACAGAAACATCAGGCGATGCATATTTCATTCCCTGCTTTGGCAAGTTAGCATCCGACGTATTGTCTGCTTAGCAATTCTACCTGCTGCCGAGAAAAGGTCCATGTGGTGAGAAGAGGGACCCTGAGCAAGATGACAGAAGCCTAAGCCAGCAAAAAGCTCAGCTGCTACTGCTGGGAGAAAGGCTCATAACACGTCAACAGCTGGATAGAAAGCACTTCCAAAAAACCAAGCAGAGAAAGTTCATTCCTCAACAGGAAGGCTTTTCTAAGCACTAGCTCCCAAATAAAGCCTTGCCGAAATCTTTTGGATCAGCTTTATTTGTGCATGTGGCACGGCAGTCTTTTCACTCATAACGGTTATAAAGCAAAGCAAACAACTCAAAAGGAAAGCTTTGTGCAAAAGGGACATCGACCAATATTGTTCAGATTCTCTTCTAAAAATGCCTGAAGGTCCCTGGTCGAACCAGGGCTTCTCCTTCCATTCAGCAGTTTTATTTTTAGCTATTCCAGCCTCAAAAGAATCGCCCCTGCCCACAACAAACAGTGACTTAAGCATCCAGTATTTCACTGCAGATTTCCCCGTTGGAGATTCAGAGTGCTGAACTCTGTTTCAGAGAGGTTGCTGGGGACTTCATCTGAAGGGTGAGTAGCACTAAAGGAAAATGGATTGGACCAAAAATAGCAGCACATTTTAGCATAAAGCACTTAAGTGCCAATAATTAAGGGCCTGTCCACACGGGGACTTTGGAGCAGTCCGATTCAAACTTAGATCTTTACTGATCTATATGATCTCTCACCTGAGCAATTCTTCCAAACACACTGACCTAAGTTTTTTCTCCCATGAGAAGGACCCACACTGCTCTTTGGATTGTTCCAATGTGTCCCTTGTTTGAATATTAACACTTCTTTTCCTGCATTCCTCCCCACCTTTTCCTACAACCATCATTCAGTAAGCCATGAAAACTTTTCCTTTTTCATTAAATAATTAGTGGCACAGCAAAACAGCAATGTATCCACCTAGCATGATACATATAATATTACCATTGTAATATCTAGAAAAGTGTTGAATCAGTAGGAAAAGGTATCTTAAAAAAATTAAGCAGTAAAGTAGATGAACATGTAGGGCAGTTTCCAACTGAGAATGGCACAGAGTCTAATTAAAAATGGAATCTTGATGTAGGTTACATACTCACTTCAGTTTTCTGAATCCATGTAGCATTAGAGTGTGAAGTGACTCTCCGTATTATTGGTCTATTAAGACCTTTTGTCAAAAGTAGTGATCTTAAACAGTAGTGTTAAGTTTTAGGTTTTAAATTATACTCGCATAGTTTGCCCGGTGGTGCCGGGCTGTTTTAAATTGTGTTAGAAGGTTTTTTTCTTAATGTTGGTAAAGAAGAGCCTAGTCTGTAATTGTTCTTTTTAAAAAAATTATTTATGCACAATGTTTATGTTTTCATTTGATAAATAGATTGCATTGTTGTGATACTTTACAGTAATAACAACTTGGTATTTTGAAATTTTTCTAATGTGTTTTTGAATATTTGTTTTAACATATACGTTAATTTTTGTTACGATGCCGGGCTGTTATAAACTGTGATCAGTTTTTTTTTGTGGATTAAAAAAAGAACAAAGGATTATATATTTTTTTCTAAATTTTCTATTTAACCAAATTATATTTTAGTATGTGACCTTTTTTAATGGTTGTATCATAGGTAATAATTTTAAAAATGTGAAAGTACATGTTTTTTACATTAAATGTTTTTAAACTGTGTTTAGATGTTTTGGGTTTTTATTTGAGTTAAAACTAAACACAGGATTTTAGAAATCTTTTTATGTTATTTTTTTTTAAGATATATTTTTGATTTGTGTAAAATTGTGATTTTGTGTTATGTTTTTGACTTGTTTTTACTCTCTTGAATGTTTTTGAGTTGTTTTTATTATTGTGCCCTGCAGGTGGGGCTGCTAGGGGTTTTGGTTTCATTTCAGGTGTTTTTTCTCTTTTGTCCTCTGGGTGGTGCTTCTTCCGGTAAGTTGTCTTTGAGTCTTCATTTCTGTTCCGGACATCGTGGAGGGAGGACATGCTGCCTCCCCGCATCCTTCTCTCCCAGCTGACCTGCCAGGCGAACTCCGCTGGGACGGCGGCGGCGGGAATGGCGTATTTTTAGTGCTGTCGGAGAGAGCTTTCGTGTTGCAGGTTGGCTGGGGGAGAAGTAGGTGGGGAGGAGAGATGGCCGCAACATGAAGGGTCTCTCTGGCGGCCAAAAAAAGCTACCTCGCTGCCGCTGGCAGCCCAGCGGACTTCGCCCAGTAGGTCAGCTGGGGGAGAAGGAGGTGGGGAGGCAGCTTTATAGGGCCACCAGAGAGACCTTTCATGTTGTGGCCATCTCTCCTCCCTGCCTCCTTCTCCCCCAGCCAACCTGCAACACGAACGGTCTCTCCAGCAGGCCCTAAAAAGCTGCCTCACCACCGCTGCCGTTCCTGCCACTGCCTCCTCAGTGGAGGTTGCCCAGCAGGTCATCCAGGGGAGAAGGAGGCGGGGAGGAGAGACCCAGAACACAAAGGGTCTCTCCGGCGGCCCTAAAAAACAGCCTCCCTGCCTCCTTCTCCCCCGGCCAACCTACTGGGCAAACTCCACTGGGCTGTGGTGGGAATGGCGGCAGCGAGGCAGCTTTTTAGGGCCGCCAGATAAACCCCAAGCAGGGGGATTGTTGTGGTGTGTGTGGTTGTGGTGTGTGTGTGTGTGGGGGTGTATTGTGTGGGTGTGGGGTGTATTGTGTGGGTGTGTCCTGTGTAGGTGTGTGTTGTGATGGTGTGTGTTGTGTGGATTTGCTGTGTGGATTTGCTGTGTCGTATGCGATGTGTCTGGGTGTGGTTGGTGTGGGTTGTGTGTCCAGCATGTGTTATGTGTGGGAGTGTGTGTATTGTGTGGGGGTGTCATGTGTGTTGTGTCGTGTATGATGTGTGTGGCTATGGAGTGTGTGTGTGAGTGTGAGTGTGAGTGTGTGTGTGTGTGTGTGTGTGTGCATGTTGTGTGCGTGTGTATTGTGTGTGTGGGAGAGCACCTTCCCTGATGGATCCCTGCCACCAATACACAATCCATACCTGCCCAGCAAGGCCAGGCAAAATAGCTAGTCGCCAATAAAACTAAGAAATGCAGTGGGAAAAGCAGAATACCCTCAAACATCTCTGAAAGAAAAGGAAGTGTCTTTAGGGAAATTGCTGTTGTTACAAGCAAACCTCCCGAGTGAGAAGCAACACACAGGAAAACACAGGAAAAGTGGAAGGAAAGGTTTTGGGCAGTTTGGAAGAAAAATCCAAGAGGAAACTTTCTTACCTGGTCTTTCTGGGGGGGGGGGGAATGTTCTTTCTGGATTTCATGTTTTTCCCTCTAACCAAACTGAGGAAATTACTGAATGAGTAATGTAGTTTACTATGCAGACCTCTGAAATTTTTTTTGGGGGGGAGGTCTATAATTCCTAACATTTCTAGTTTTGGACTAAACTGTTCATTCTAGCTATATTATGGGGCTTGTACTCCCTCAAAAATATATTTTTTAAAATTATTGCTGTAACCTTTGCTTGGGTATGAATTTCACTATTCTAGTAGCATCTGAATACACAACTGTAATGAAAAGATGTTTTATGAATCTTGTTCCTGTCATGCCCTCCTGCCCTGCTCTCCAGGCATTACAGAAGCAAGATTCATAAAGCATCTTATCATTAAGATTCAAATGGAGGCAAATGAGCATTAAAAATATGCATGACTGAGGAATCACAGAACTGCACATTGGGGAATATCAAAGTTCATCTAAATCCAACTTTCTGCCAGTAAATGAGTCCATAGCTAAATCATCCCTGACAGATGCATCCCCAACCTCCATTTTAGAACCTTCAATGAAAGAAGCTTTAAAACCTTCTGAAGTAATCCAATTCATTGTTGGGCTGTTGGGCAGCCTCTGTCACCAGGTGGTGATTCCTCATTTGTAAGTAAAATCTCCTTTCTTATAGTGAGAATCCATTATTTAGGTCCTACTCCATGGAGTAATAGAAAACAAGATGTCTATTGTCACATTGTCTATGTGTTAGCCCTTCAGCCTGGTTTGCGATGCTGCTGAACATGAGGTCCTCTGCTGATCCAAAGAGACAACAATGGCTACGTACACAGGAGGAAACATTGTTTTTGTTGTGTTATGGTCATTTTGATATTAATTATATGCTAGATGCCTCTGAGGACTTGGTGATGGTCCTGAAGTGGATTAAATTCCACTTGAATCCATCTTGATAGAGGGCAGCAGCTTCTTCAATACTGGCCTGGAATTGATGAGGACTTCGTATGGCAAAAGGGCTCAAGACCAGAAAGTGACTTGCAGAACTGGATCAGTGGTACGAGTGTCATACTGAGATGCAGAAGGTAGATGAAAGGCCACTGCATTATATTCTCAGGACAGTCTTCATGGCTGATCACCATGAGGATCGCCTACATTCAGATATGGCAGAAGGTGAAGGTAATGTGATCAACTTTTATATTTCATATATTTTATCATTATGTTTTACTATAGTTATAGATTAACTGCTTCATTTATTATGCTTTGGCATTATTATTGCTATTATTTTAAAGCAATATGTTCGGTGTTTTCACTGTCTTTGTGACTTTTCACCACTTTGACAGTTATTTCAATAATTTCTTAACTGAGTTTGGAGTGGGAGAAATGGAAACAAAGAGCTCTTTTTGAGGGACATCATAGCTTGTCTCTAATCTCTTGCTTCTCATAAGAAATAACATCCCATGTCAAGAATTGCCTGAGTAATATAATGTGTAGGATCTTAGAGAAAGAGACATGGGGGAAGAAGAAATATAAAATTATCTATTCCCTTTCAACCATCACCCAGCATGTGATTGTTTAACTTGAGTTAGGATACAGAACAACATGCAACATTGATGAACACCAGCCGCCGTGAGATCTGAAAAAGTTCATTTGTTTAGGTTTTCCCTCTGTGTCTGTATTTACAGCCTTTTTTAAAAGGTCAGACTGTGTTTGGGAGATTCCACTGAGACCCCCTCCCAACATAATTAAATGGAATACCACAAGGATCCACACATACAAGATCACGTGGGTTGAATTTGAAGAGAAAGGTGATATCCTGTGGTCTAACATGGCATTTTAACCAGAGATTAGAAATGTTACTTTTGGTGATGCTACAGGGCTCAGAGTGCTGTGAAACTTTAAAACAACAATTCTGTTTGCATCTGACTCAGAACCAGCAAGCCGATGCCCTAGTGCAGTGGTGGCGAACCTATGGCACGTGTGCCAGAGGGGGCACTCAGAGCCCTCTCTGTGGGAATGTGTGCCATTGCCCCAGCACAAAGTTCACACTGCCCCTCTGCCCAATGGGAGGACTTCCTCCCTCCCCTCAGCACAGAGTTCACTCCGCTGGCTTGGCACTTTGTGATAAATAGGTGGGTTTTGGGTTTCGGTTTGGGCAGTAGGTCTCTAAAAGGTTCGCCATCACTGCCCTAGTGGCTACTTGTTTGACTCCTTGATGACTTCTGATCATAAAATAATAATAACTGTGTCATCAAATCAATGTTGACCTATAGTGACTATTTCCGGGTTTTCTAGGTAAAGCATATACAGAAGTAGCAATAACATTCCCTTCTTCTGAGAGCATCCTGGGACTGGGTATGTGTAGCTTGCCCAAGGACACACAAGCTGGCTCTTTCTCCTAGAAGGCCCAGGAATTAACATAAGAACATAAGAACAGCCTTGCTGGAACAGGCCACAGCCCATCCAGTCCAGCATTCTTTCTCACACAGTGGCTCACGATTTGCTTCAGGGTATTATTCCCAAGCAGATGCATTTACCTGCTTAGGATTTCCCTTATCTACTTTGTCCACACCGTGCATGATTTTATAAACTTCAATTAGGTCACCTCTTAGACGCATCGTTCAAGAGTGAAGAGGCCCAACCATTGCAGCCTCAGATGGTAAGGAAGGTGTTCCAGTCCCCTAATCATTCTGGTTGCCCTCCTCTGCACTTTTTCCAGCTCCATAATATCCTTCTGGAGGTATGGCGACCAGAACTGTACACAGTATTCCAGATGGGGCCTCACCATAGATTTATAAAGAGGCAAATTGACACTTGCTGACTTCTTATCTATACCCTTCCTAATGATCCCTAGCATTGAGTTTGCTTTTTTCACTGCTGAGGCACACTGGGTTGACACCCTCATTGAGCTGTCCACCAACCTCTGGCTCCACAGCCAAAACCCTAAACCACTGAGCTCACATCTGACCAGAAAACCTGTGAGAAGATCCATGCACTTTCCTGGTGTTTTTATGTATATAATGGAAATGCTTTCGATAGAATAAAGCAAAACACAGGCAAACTTAGAGAACTAGAAACAGAGAAAAACTGATGCTAGATAGACTGCAAAATGTTTGCAAGAGGTAATTCTGTGGCCAGAGGAGCCTTGTGCTTTAATAAAAGGGCACAGAATTGTTCACTGATCAACGTACAGTCAGTCCATTGTATAGAGAGATAGAGAGAATTGATCCTATATCCCCTGAGATGAAATGTGATGTCTCCATGCCTCAGACTGATTTTTCACGTTTGAAGTCTTCATCTTGGAATGTTAAATCCAGTACCTTCACTACCTAAGAACATGTTTTGGACTTTTCTCTTTCTTTTCTAACTCAAGCTTCTGCATTGCACAGTTAATGATACATTCAGAAGAATTAAAGAACTTGCCCTTCTGTGATAGTCTGTGTATTACAGAGGTTTTTGTTTGGTTTAAGGATGAGAGGGCATGGAGGAGCTGAATATAGAAGAAACCAAAGCTGTGTTACGGCATTCTAATTCTCCATGCAATCAGAAATATGGGAAGGATTCTGCTCCTTCATTACTGCCCTCATCACTACACCAAAAAAGAATTAAGAAGTGGTCCATGGCACAGATTCCACAGGGGTTGGTAGATAAGTGGCAGAAGTGAAAGAATGGTCAGCAGCAACTTGGGCTGTGCTGTAGGATGATGCAAGAAGGCCCTAAGTGCTGTGATGGTTGTAGTTGTGATATAAAGGTGACAGTCACTATGGAAACTATGGGATCCCCATTCAGTTCTCTGTGACAGCACCTTTCACCATCTCACTAGTAGCCTCAACAGCATGGATCCCCTTGGCAATATGTTATGTCACGTTGTAGCTGTGGAAGTGGATAGAAGCCATTTCATTCAGCGTCACATAGGCAGTGAAAAGGGGGAAATAATTAATAACAGAGGACTTTGTAAAAGTTGGCTTTACAGCCATCGTCTAACAGATGATCAGTTTGGTAAGGAGAATGCAAGCGCGGCGCCAAAATGGCCGCCGTGCTCTTTGCGGCCCCCCCCATCGGACGAAGGCATCTGGGTAGTTAGGGGGCGTGGCCAGCACCCTGATAAAAGGGGTGGCCACGAGGCAGCCGGGCTGCCATTTTGCGAAGCGACGGAGCGGAGAAGTTTTTCTTTCCCTTACCTCCGTCGCTCTTGCCTTTCGCCGGGAAGCCTCTTTGGAAGTGATTTTTCTTCATCTTTATTGGCTTCCCAGCAGATAGCAGCTATGCCCTCTAGAAGAAGGCAACTGCGAATGCGGTTCGCTCTGCGCGGAGGCGCCAGCCGGGTCGGAGGACCGCGACTGCGCCTCCCCTGCAGCCTCCCTTGCCAGGGCCCACCGGGACCGGTGGGATGGGGTTGATACCCCCTTGGCCTGAGGCGGGCCGTCCGCATACCGGCCCGGCAGGGGCCGCGGCCCCCGGCCCGCAAGCAGTGGCCACTG
The DNA here is from genome assembly GCA_035047305.1 of Bradypodion pumilum. Lineage (NCBI taxonomy): Eukaryota > Metazoa > Chordata > Lepidosauria > Squamata > Chamaeleonidae > Bradypodion > Bradypodion pumilum. The sequence goes on along the minus strand of JAWDJD010000001.1, from coordinate 502,332,885 downwards.
CCCCTGGCATGGCCCATTCTGTGGGGCCTTCCCTTCTTGGGGCGCTGCTTCCCGCAGGGGTTTCTGCCATGGGGGGTGGTTGGGTTCCCTCTCCTGGCAGGGCTTGCCCCCGGCCCCGCAGGGGCCGGGCCTCGGCTCGTGGCCGCATCCGGGCCCCGGGGTCCAGGTTGCGCCTGCAACCTGTGGGCCGGCCGGCTCTTTGCCCCCCATGGGGTTAGGGGGCTATGTCACTGTGGAGGCCCTTCTGGCCCGCGTTGCGGCCCTTGAGGCATCCCTCGCGGGGGCCAACCACACTGGGGTGCCTTTTGGTGCGCAGGTTGATGCTTCGTCTGCCAGGCAGCGGCAGATGGCGGGACGGGTCGAGCTGCCTGAGGCCCGTGGGCAGGCGTCGGCCACTGCCTCGCAGCTCCCCGCTCAACAGGCTGGTGCTGATCAGGCCCCATCGACGAGCTCAATCGCGGTCGTGAGCTCCGACGCCCCCAGTGGGCCGGAACCCCCGGTGGGGGCGGCCCACGGGGGTGCAGCATGTGAGTATGCGGTTCAATCTAGTGCACCCACACACCTGGCTACATCGGGGGGAGTATTTCAGTGGCCGTGGCCTCGCATGGGTGGCGCGACAGTTCAGTCGCCGACGGCCCACCCGGCGACTTCACCTCCCACCCAGGCCCCTGTTTGGGGTGGTGCCTCCTACTCAGTTGGGAACGTGTCAGGGGTGACGGGGTTGGTTCAGGCTCCTTTTATGATGCCCGCAGTTCCCATTGTGCCGGTGTCGGCATTGCCGACAGCGGGGTATTCGTTGCCCCTCAGGGATCAGCTGGCCCAGTCTACCAAAGAAAAGATCTGGCGCGGGGAGTATGTGGACATCTTCTCCCTTCTTAACAGAGAGCCCACCAAGGAGGAGAGGGAGGGGCAGGATGAGAAGGATAAGGAACAGGCACGTCTCGTAAGCCGCCACGCACGTGGGCCAACTGGTTGCCGGCGTACCTCATATACATGGCGGTTTATCTCAGGGCCAGGCCGGATCTGGCAATCCCGATGGTCCAGTATTTGGACAATGTCTACCGGGCGATGGTTGACTTCCCGGGCCCGTCGTGGTTGGCTTACGACGAAGAATTCCGTATGCGAATTCCCCTGCACCCAGAGATGAGGTGGGCCGAGCCCTGCCAGAGGCTGTGGCTTCTGTACATGACTCCCACGCGCCCGGCGCCTGGGGAAAGATACCATTGTGGACATGCGGTCCAGCGAGCGGCCCCAGCACAGACTCCCCACCAGGTGGCGGGGCAGGGGGTTCCAGCCCGCCTGCTGTGCTGGACTTTCTCGTCCAATGGTTCCTGCAATAGGAAGAATTGCCGGTACAGGCATGAGTGTCCCTCTTGTGCGGGCCCCCATGCTGCCTCCGCCTGCCCCAGGCCTGGAGGGATGCGGGCCAGAGGTAGGGGTGGACAAGGGGCTGGCAAGACTGCCGCAGAGGGAGCTGGTCCATCGAAAGGCCACCTCCCCAATTAATGTGGACATGTTGGAGCGTTGGCCCGCATTGTACCGAAGGAAGGCAGACGTGGTTTACCTGCTTCAGGGTTTTAGACTGGGGTTTCGTATTCCTTTCATGGGAGATAGGTCCCCCAAGATGCACCCAACCTTTTGTCCCTTAGGGGAAGGGAGGAGGTGGCTGCTGCCAGCATTATTAAGGAGGTTGATGCGGGCAGGGTCGCTGGCCCTTTCCTTGCACCCCCGTTTCCCAACCTTAAAGTGTCCCCCTTGGGCTTAGTGCCCAAGAAGTCACCAGGCGAGTTCCGCCTGATTCATCACTTGTCTTACCCAGCCGGCCGATCGGTCAATGATGCTATACCTGATGACCTTTGCTCGGTCAGGTATACATCCTTTGACCAAGCGCTGCACATGATGCGCTCATGTGGCCCGGGGGCGTTGCTAGCTAAGTGCGACATTAAGTCTGCCTTTCGTCTCCTGCCGGTCCACCCGGGTGACTTTGAGTTGCTGGGTTTCAAGTTCCGGGGTGAATATTATTTCGATAAGGCCATGCCTTTTGGCTGTTCCATATCATGCTCGGCCTTCGAGCGTTTCAGCACCTTCCTACAGTGGGCCTTTGTCCGCAGGTCAGGGTCTCGGTCTGTAGCCCATTACCTCGATGATTTTTTATTCGGGGGTGAATGGGGCTGGGACACGTGCACACGTCTCCTCAACACATTTCAGACGCTAATGGAGGAACTTGGTGTCCCCTTTAGCGCCCGAAAAGACCGAGGGCCCATCTACTCAGCTAGTCTTCTTGGGGGTGGAGATTGACACGGTAGCGCAGGCTTCTAGGTTACCGAGGGATAAGGTGTCGAGGATAGTGGCCCTCATCTCAGACTTGCTTGCTAAACGCAAGGCATCTCTGTGGGAACTGCAGGTCCTACATGGTCACCTCAATTTTGCTTGCAGGGTGGTCGCACTGGGCAGGGCATTTGCTCGGCGCTTGTGCGACGCCATGACAGGCTTATCCAGGCCCCACCATAGGGTGAGACTGACCCGGGGTATCAGGGCAGATATGCTTATCTGGCTCCAGTTCCTGAGGGAGTTCAATGGGGTGTCAATTTGGAGGTCCGACCTCCTGGCTTCCCCTCGTTTCCGGATTCAGTCCGATGCCTCTGGATCCCTGGGTTATGGGATGTACTTCAACGGGAAGTGGGCCTATGGTGGGTGGCCGCCAGCCTGGTCGGGCACAGGTCGCCTGCGTGATCTCACGTATCTGGAATTTTTTCCCATCCTGGGGGCTTTGATGCTATGGGGTGACGAGTGGGCCAACTCGGTGGTTCATTTCTGGTGTGACAATGCGGCAGTGGTCCACAGTGTCAACTCCCAGACTTCTAAATCACCCAGGGTCATGGACCTGGTGCGCCAGTTTGTATTGAGCAGCCTGCGCCTCAATGTACTGTTCAGGGCCAGGCATGTCCCGGGTGTCAATAATGATATCGCTGACGCTTTGTCCCGCATGCAGATCTCCCGGTTCCGCGCCTTGGCCCCGGATGCGGAGGAATTTCCCTCGCCACTCCCGGACGAGATATGGACCCTTGGCAAGGAGAGGTGGACCGGGCGATCGGCATGTCGCTAGCGCCACGCACGCGTAAGGCGTATCACCACGCATTCATTTCTTTCCAGGCATTCTGTGCCCAATTTCGGCTTCCAGACACCTGGCCGATCCCAGTGGCCCACATCCTCCAATTCATGGTTTACCTACATGCCCAGGGCCTCGCACCTCGCACCATAGCATCCAGGCTGTCAGCGCTGGCTTTTATGGCCAAAGTAGGAGGTCATGCAGACAGTACCGCTGACTTCCGTGTGAGACACGTTTTGGAGGGGTGGGTGCGGGAGCGTGGGCGTAGTCCGGACGACCGCCACCCAATTTCCCCAGGGGTTCTTACCCAACTGGCGCGGGGCTGGCATGACCTATGCTTTGATAGGTATGAGGCTGCCCTGTTTCATGCGGCTACAACGGTGGCCTTTTTTGGAGCGCTCCGCATCAGCGAGCTTGTGATGCTGTCTAAGGCGGATGCTAGTCGTAGGGCACTGGAACATGAAGATGTCTATGTTGGCTATGATTGGGCTCAGTTGAGGATACGTTCCTCTAAAAACGGATCAGCATGGCGTAGGCAGTGGAGTTAGACTGCTACGGTGTTCTTTGGCAGACATCTGTCCGGTTGGTGCCCTACAGGAGTTCCTGGCACTGCGTGGCACGCACCATGCCCATTTTTCTGTCACCAAGATGGGTCTCCCCTGACTAAATTTCAATTTTGGAAGGTGACCGGCAAAGCGCTGGCCAGTGTTGGCCTCCCAGGGGCCCGTTACGGCACCCATTCATTCAGGATAGGGGCGGCTTCCACTGTGGCTGCTTTTGGGTACTCCGGGGCTGAAATACGCCGCATGGGGAGGTGGGGATCGCAATGTTTTCAGTTTTATGTCCGCCCTCTTTCACAGTGAGTACCAGTTGCGTCACCGCACCTTTTCTCTTCCCCTTGTTTTTTCCTTGACAGACCCTGGGTGTCGTATTACACCGGTGACAGTATGGCTGGTGGATCATAGCTATGTGCACAGGGCAGCGCGTTACGCTGCGGCGACAGAGTGGGGACCCCGACTGGGACTGGGTGCATACGCAAGTCTCACATGGTATGGTAAGCCCGGGATGATATGACGGGAACTGTTGCCGTTCCTTTTCTCGGGCCGGAATGCTGACCCGCCTGACATTCTGATCATACACCTTGGGGGCAATGATTTAGGTCGGGTCACCGGCCTATCGCTGAAGCATGCGATTTGCGGCGACCTCGCCTACCTACATTACGTGTGGCCTACCACAACCCTCGTTTGGTCAGACATGGTACCACGGCGCTCTTATAGGGGAGGGTTCGACCTCCAGGCCCTTGACCGTGCTAGACGCATGGTAAATAGGGCTGTTGCCCGGTTCCTTGTTGACAGGGGTTGGGGGCGGGTCAGTCCTCACCCCGCCATTAGTCTGCAAAATTATGAACTTTTCGCAGGGGATGGGGCCCATCTGTCGCGAGGAGGTATGGACCTCCTGTTAGGTGATTGGCGAGCAGGCCTGTTGACCGAGCTGACGGTCTGGGGGGGGGGGCGTCGAGCCTTCATTGAAGCCTCTCCGTGTGGCGGGTAACACTGGTAAGGTAAACATTTATGACCCACAGGTATCCGGCAGGTTCGCAATTGACTGGACAACACTAGACAGGCATAAGTTGGTTAATCGTTGTCCGGTCAACGACGAACCAGGCAACGGGGTGATGGCTACAGCTAGACAGCATGCATCACCCCGTGATTTTACGGATACGCGTCAGAGGGTGGGGTCATTAGTTAGATATTGACTACGGTCAACAATTTGTTTGTTGTCAACAAACAAATTGATACAAATAGATACATTGTAACAATTGCCGTCGGCAATTTTGGGTGGTACCTTACCAGTGTTACTTCGGCCTGCTTGCCTTAAGAATTATAATTGGTCAATTACCAATAGAAATTTATAATTCGGACTAGGGCATGAATCAATAAATGTGGCCCAATGCCGTTATCCACTTTCATCAGTGTCTGAGTCCTTTATTGGGGGGTGCGCCTGCAATGCAAGCGCAGCGCCAAAATGGCCGCCGCGCTCTTTGCGGGCCCCCCCATTGGACGAAGGCATCCGGGTAGTTAGGGGGCGTGGCCAGCACCCTGATAAAAGGGGTGGCCACGAGGCAGCCGAGCTGCCATTTTGCGAAGCGACGGAGCGGAGAGGTTTTTCCCCTCCCCCCCTCCCTAGTTAACAGTGTGATATTTTGGTCGCTTCGGGGCCGGGTGGGAATTTTTGGCTGGGACTCACAATTGGCTCTCGGGTCCTGGTTTTTTCGCCCATCCCACACTGTTGCTATGGTTTGACATAGGGGTTTTTCTGTTGCGGCTGTTGACTTTGGTCACATGGGCGGGTAGCACTGGTAAGGTAAACATTTATGACCCACAGGTATCCGGCAGGTTCGCAATTGACTGGACAACACTAGACAGGCATAAGTTGGTTAATCGTTGTCCGGTCAACGACGAACCAGGCGACGGGGTGATGGCTACAGCTAGACAGCATGCATCACCCCGTGATTTTACGGATACGCGTCAGAGGGTGGGGTCATTAGTTAGATATTGACTACGGTCAACAATTTGTTTGTTGTCAACAAACAAATTGATACAAATAGATACATTGTAACAATTGCCGTCGGCAATTTTGGGTGGTACCTTACTAGTGTTACTTCGGCCTGCTTGCCTTAAGAATTATAATTGGTCAATTACCAATAGAAATTTATAATTCGGACTAGGGCATGAATCAATAAATGTGGCCCAATGCCGTTATCCACTTTCATCAGTGTCTGAGTCCTTTATTGGGGGGGTGCGCCTGCAAAGAAAGCCTTATAACTGCTTGCTTAGCTTAACTGAAAGGGTATAAAAACAGCATGTAAACACTCATACAAGAAGGACCGTTACCTCATTTAGTTTTGTTTTGCAGCTGCAGTGCCGATAAAATATTATCCCATTCAATTCTACATAGCATAGTTTGTGAGACATGTGTTAAATTAAGAGAGTAGCCAGTAGCACATGCTAATAGACATGCTTATGAGTTTAGAATCCTCCCATCCATTTAAGAATTTCTCCCAAAGTCTTCTATTGTTCACCACCTAGTAAAGGTAAAGGTTTTCCTCGCTTGAAAGCCAATCGTGTCCGATCTAGGTTTCAGTGCTCATCTCTGTTTCAAAGCTGAAGAGCCAGTGCTGTCTGCTTCTGCAGATGTTTCTGTGGTCATGTGGCAGGCATGACTAGACACCGGAGCGCACAGAATGCTGTTACCTTCCCACCGAAGTGGTCCCTATTTATCTACTTGCAATTTCTTGCTTTCGAGCTGCTAGGTTGGCAGGAGCTGGGACAAAGACGGGAGCTCATTCCGTCCCGCAGTACTCTGGAATCGAACTGCTGACCTTCCGCCTCCCAGTCAGCATCTTCGGTTTGATGCAATATAGCTCCACCTAAGGCTGGCATTCTGCCCCTCAACAGATTATCCTAGAACAGTGATGGCAAACCTATGGCACATGTGCCAGAGATGGCACTCCCAGTCCTCTCTCTTGGCATGCACACAGTTGCTCCCTCCCTCCCCCCAGCAAGAAGTTCACTCCACCCCTCTGTTTGGGCACTTGATCTCTAAAAGGTCCTCCATCACTGTCCAAGAAGAATGTGACACATCTACCAAAACAAGAGATTCCTCACATTTGGCTTACAAATTACTGACACCAGTTTCAGTTCGGGTTTGCCAAGAAAAGGATTAGGAGCACAGAAAGTGCTATGGCTCCCCCATCTTGAATACAAGTTCACATTTGGTAGTTTGTTTACTTCTATTAGAATCAACGGGTATGCTCTTCAGTGGCATAAGAGACGAGACATTTATATACGTGCATACAGATGATGAGGTCAGACATGCATGAAATCCCAGAGGACGAGGCTTCAAAAATAAAATGAATCTCAGGCATGCGGTAACAATTCATCCATTTATACCTCCACTGGAATGGTAATAACAATTGTCAAGAAAAAAGAAGAAAGATAGACATACCTCTGTCAATTAAATAAAAACAGAAAGTAAATAACAACCTATAACTAGAACTATATAGACCTGCCTGGAACAATTTGGTCAACTAAATTTTAATCTTTTTTTTAAAAAAAATCCACCATGTTTACAAGTTAAACTTTATTTTTGAAAATCAACAATTAAAATTGAATGGAAATTAAAATTTGGCTTTCAGAAGAGGAGGCTCAGATGGCAGAACTTAACTATTAACTCATCTGTTCAGAGAATTAAATATTTTTAAATGGGTTTTTATTGTGGTAGTGGTATAGTTTCCAGTTTTATTGTCCTCCTATTATTTCCCTATTATTTCTCTTTTGGGTATTTATATTCAGCTAGTTTAAACTTCTGAACCTTTTACCTGACTGACAAGATGCTGCAGTATGAGAAGAAAAATGAAGAAATCCCTTCCTCTCATCACTTAAATTGCTATCTCCAGGGCCATAAGGAACTGAGAAAAGCTTGGCAACAAAGCAGCGAAACTGCTAGTAGATCCACTCTGAAGTTGCACCAAGGAAGTTCTGTTTCTCCACTTTAATTCAATTCAGCTTCTTTTTTCGTGTTTCAGACAGACTTTAAACTGCCAAAATGAAGCCACATTCTTGGCTTTGCCGTTGGCCAAACTTAAATTTTCATTGGTACATGTTTCCAGTAATAACCGGCAGACCAGCAAATGAGCCGGATTCTGTATCTCTCCACATTCACACCGTGTGCTGTAGTCTACTAGCAGTCCCCACTTGAGCATGTTGGTCTTACATTTAGGCACTCTGACCCTCAGCCTATTCAGAATCCTCCAACTGATTTATGGGAGGTTGAGTTCCTTGGCCATATCTTTCTCTAAGGTTATTCCGTGTTCAGTGAGCTCCTTCTCCTTTTAATAATTTGATTTTTTTTCTTGCATACCCTCAAGAGTGTTTCATTAACAGCAATGTCAAATTGTTTCACGTGTGCAGATGCACTCCATAGTGGAGTAGCATATTCTGCTGCAGAGACGGTCAGAGCCAAAGCTGGTGTACACAGCATGGATGTTTGAGCTCCCCATGTATAGTTTGTCAACTTCCTGATGATATTGTTCCACGTACCAACTTTACTTTGGTATTCTGGCAGTGCTGCTTAAAAGAGTGGCATGTCAAGTGTCACACCGAGGTATTTCATCACTGAACAATGCTGTAATTAATTCCCTTGCCACGTAACATCAGACTCAACCTCTGCCTCTCAGTTTTGAAGGTGGAAAGCACACACTTGCATCTTACTCAGGTTCAAGTCTTATGCAGTTCAGCTAACCTCATAGAAGTCAGTAAAGAGAGGTAAGAAAATCAGCTTTATGTGCAACTTGTTAACTGTTTAAATCAGGGGTTCCCAAACTATGGCCCGTGGGCCGGATCTGGCCTGTGGCACCAAATCATCCAGCCCAACCACCCTCATTGCTCCCAGAAACAGAAGCAAAATGTACTCCACATGCACAAAATGCTGCTATACATGACCCGCGTCTGGCGTAAACGTGTTTGCAACAGCTGCAGGTACATTTATAGTGTGTTTTGCGCACAGACATTTTACTTCCACTTCTGGGTGAGAGGAACCATGTGACCAGCCCACTGAACCACATGACCGGCCCACAGCCTGAAAAGGTTGGGAACCCCTGGTTCAAATCCTCTCCTCCTTATACCTGATGCCTGGATCAGTTTGTTTCATTCGTTTCCTTTCTTTTTTCTTTGTTTTCATCTCTCCCTTTAAGGTGATGTTCTCCCAATGCTAGGACAACTGGATGAGCAAAGAGAAAAGGGGGGGAAATTATATAGAGGAAAAGCTGGAAGCAAACAGACACAATCTCCAAGTGAGGGTAAGAGAGGAAAGGAAAGGATTCAGCAGAAAGATAAGAGGAAATCATCACGTCTCTAACTTGTTAAGGTAGTTCTGTTGGTGGATGCCCCGATTTGCAGGAGGCATGATTAGAATAGAGCTGCCGTAACACTTCTGCCTATACTTTGTTCTTAGATTCTCCACTTTTCATCTAGCTGCCCTAGCATTCATTTAGCAAGGCTTTAAAGAAAGAAAGTTCAAAGTTCTGGTCACCGCACTTTAAGAAGGATGCCAAACAAACTGGAACAAGTTCAAAGGAAGGCAACAAGGATGACCAGGGGACTGGAAACCAAGCCCGATGAGGAAAGACAGAAAGAACTGGACATGTTTAGCCTTGGAGAAAAGACTGAGAGGAGAGAGGATAGCACTTTTCGAATGCTTGAAAGATAGTCACAACAAGGAGGGGCAGGATCTGTTCTTAATCATCCCAGAGTGCAGGACATAAACAATGGGCTCAAATTAAAGACATCAGATATAGGCTGAATATCAGACAACACTTCTTAACTGTTAAACAGTACAACAATGGAACCAATTACCTCAGGAGGTGGTTAATGCTCCAATGCTGGAGGTGTTCAGGAGAAAATTGGACAGCTGTTTGTCGGATCTGCTTTGAGTTGGATTCCTGCATTGAGCAGGAGGTTGTAATTGATGGCCTCATAGGCCCCTTCCAGGTCCATGATTCTGCAGTTCTATGGATGTTGCATCATTTGCTTCTTCGTGTTTTCTGTTCACCCATCAATGGCTCTTGGTTTTGGTGATGTTTCAGTAAACCTGTGTCATGTAAGGTTTTGTTGAGTGAGTAAAGTCTTCCTTGTGTGCATTTACATTTTGCTATAGATTCTCTAGTCCTTTGTCTTTACATCTTTTTATTTGATTATATCTTAAGTACTATAGATTATATCTCCCCTCTTCTGGCTCAAGGTTTCGGTATTGACCTATAAAGCTCTAAACCAGGAGTTCCCAACATTTTCAAGCCGCGGGCTGGGTCATGCTCTCTCAGTCAGCTTCAATGGTTGAATGGCCATTTTACCCTGCCTCCATGATGTGGGTGGCCATTTTGTCCCAACAGAATCAAAGGGGTAGCTACATGAAATGGGTGGCTACATGAAATGGTGCTGTGGGCCAGATCTGGACCATGGGCTTTAGGTTGGGAACCCTTGCTCTAAACAGCTTGTAACCCCATTACATACTGGAGCACCTCTTCCTAAATTTTGTTGCCCGCCTTATTCATTCCTCCCAGGACTTACAGTCCTCAACTTAGGAACTGGGTCTTTTCCACAGTGGTGCCTACCTTGTGGAATGTTCTGGCAGAAGAGGTAACATTCAGTTGCCTCTCTTTCAGCCTTAAAAAGGTTCCTAAAAACTAGACTGTTCATAGAAGCATTTGAAGAGGACCTCTGTTGAAAGGAAAGACATTGCAAGTCTTGCTGTTTTATGTTGGGACTGCCATTGTTTATTGTGTTTTGCTGGTTTGTTTTGTTTTTTATCTTTTTTATTTTAGTTTCTGTCCCCTTCTATACATTGTCATCAACATATATGTTGGTACTGAAGCAGACTTGGTTTGAGACACAATGAGGAAACAAGACTGTGTGATTTTCCAGGGGAACAGTGAAGAAAACCCTGGAATCACTGTGTCAATGTTCAGCAATAGTTCTGAAGTTCAATATTTTGACATAGTATAAAAGAAAAGTACCTGTTATAGGGTGTGGGAAGTTTCACAGCACGATCGCTGTGGCTAGTGGATGGCCATAAATCATGGGTGATAGTTCTCCTTACCTCATCTGTGTTTACGCTGTAACTTAGAGGCCCCCAGCTCGGGCCTCCGCATTACTCAAGGCTTTTGGCCCTCCCCACTATGCCTAGGGATGGCACGCTATCATTCACCTAGCACGCAGCTTTCATCCAATCAGCAAAGTGAGCACGAGGCAGACATGCCGATATTTAGCCAATTAAGTAAGCTTTATGCTATCGCAGGTAACCAATAGGGATTAATTGCATATGCTTCTCTGGAATGTGTTTGTCTGTTATTCCTAATAAACTCTGACCGGGCTGCCTTGCCCGGTGGCCTGGCCTGGCCTGGATGCCTCTTCATGAATCAAGCCTCCGCTGTCTCCTTGATCCCAAAACGCTACATCTGGTGACCCGCGTCGTGATTACTGGATCCCAACTCCCCGACTCATCGGCTGGAATAGCCCCCTGGCGCGCCACAGCCTTTCTAGGCTCCCTCAGCTTTCGAGCTCCCAATTGTGAGTATGGGGGGGGGAAGTTTCTTCAGGGCAGAAGACCCATGCAAACGAATTGCAGAGATTCATCAAGGAGAGCGGATGTCCAGACATCACGCTTAGTAATCTAGAAGGTTTCACTAAGGAAGTCAAATGCCAATGTCCTTGGCACCCAGAAATTGGAACACTCAAACGGGAGAATGGGCAAAGAGCAGAAACAAAAGAAGTGCAAGATTTTACTCCACAAAAACTTTTGTTCTCCCAGAGGTTTACTGTATCATTGCCACAGCTTTTGCCCCCAGCCAAGGGAGGGACTATGGCAACTGCCCTTCCATCATATGAGAAACAACAGCAGGAGCCCCCTGATGGAGATGGGGGTGGAAATGGAGATGGGACATTATATCCTGCCTTGCAGCAATCAGGTCCTTTTAGCCCTACAAAAGACCTGTTCTCTGCTGCAATAATGCCTGCCAAGCCTAGAAAACCACTTGTGCCAGCTGATGGGGAACAAATGGTGGGGACCTCATCACAGATTGAAGTTATTAATGCATGCAAAGTGGCAGAAAGCACAGGAGACCTCAGCTCGCCACTGAAGCAACCCTCATCACAAAAGCAGGAGAAGCTGAGTGGTAAACTTGATACCTCACGTTTGGGCAGGAAGATCCTTAAGAAGTGGGAGGATGGCCCAGAAGAGGAGGAATGCAAAAAACCCAAGCCCAGAAAGGGGTGCAAGTACAAACTAACAGATGCAGTTTGTCATAAAGTTGAGATTCAGAAGCTGCAGATGAAAGAAATGCAGAGGAAAAGGGGCGTGGATCCGTCCTGTATGGACAGCAGGCTGTTGCAAAAATACAAGGAGGGAGAAGACATACAGTTTTTGGCTGATTTTGAATTGCCCAACCCTCAAACAAAGAGATCCAGAATGGACTGTTCCAAGTTTCAGGCTTCAGGATTTCAGGGAAAGCAACTTGGACTTCCCTGTGATTTTCTTCTGTGTGAAAAGCTGAAAAGGGGGGTTGTGTGGGATTGTCTTGTGAAGTCAGTGAGACTTAATTTATGGCTTAATTTCAACTTGCCATGCCAAGAACTGTGCTGGAGAGAAAATAGTGTTTCAGAGAGCTTCAATCAAGATTGGGACTTTTAATTTGGACATTTTAACTGGACTAAAAAGAACAAAAGTTTGTGTGGACTTTAAAGAAGAATTATAAAACCTGACAGCCTTTTTAAGAAATTGTCTACCTGCTCATGCTAATGAGATTTGTACTGTATTTGAGTTACCATGCTATGCTGATTATAAGTTATTGAATGCCTCTTTCACTTTACATCCAGTGGGATAAGAAGCAGTTTAATGCCTTACTCATGTACTTGGGGAAGTAAGAACTGCTTTCTAATATGCAACCAGACCTCCTTCTTGTAAGGAAGAAAAGAAATGTTCATGTTTTGTTCATGCTTAAATATTCTGCTTATTCTCTGCTTGGGGAAGACCTGTATTTGCTTAAAAGTTTTCAGTACCCTACACATGTAAATGGGTTTTGATGCTCTGTCTCTCTACGCTCCTATTGTAGCTGTTAGCAATGCTAGAAACTGTGTCAGGGTTGTGAACTGTAAGTCAAAGCCCCGCTGTTTCCCTCCCGGTGCGATCGACCGGGCTAGAAACAGAGGACCTTCATTTTAACTTTCAGCACATTCTGCTGTCTTCTGGGTGGTTCTGGACCTGTGGGTCACGAACTTGGAACTATATTCCTGCTAACCTCTCTAAAACCACTTGTTGCCTTATGTCGCATCATCAAGGTTGTGTGTCTGTGCATAATGTGTTGTTCTAACTTATCTGATAATTCTAATAAGGTACAAAACCAATTGGATTCTTTAACCAAAATTGTTTCTGATAGTATGGTTTAATTATTCTTGCCATTCTGATAACTGCCTGTTGCTTTATTCAATGCATACCTTCGTTGCCTGCCTGCAAGGATTTCGCTTCCGGCTCGCAAACGCAAGGACCAGATTTATTATGCTTATAAGCTTCTTAAAAACAGAAGGGGGAAGATGTGGGAAGTTTCACAGCACGATCGCTGTGGCTAGTGGATGGCCATAAATCATGGGTGATAGTTCTCCTTACCTCATCTGTGTTTACGCTGTAACTTAGAGGCCCCCAGCTCGGGCCTCCGCATTACTCAAGGCTTTTGGCCCTCCCCACTATGCCTAGGGATGGCACGCTATCATTCACCTAGCACGCAGCTTTCATCCAATCAGCAAAGTGAGCACGAGGCAGACATGCCGATATTTAGCCAATTAAGTAAGCTTTATGCTATCGCAGGTAACCAATAGGGATTAATTGCATATGCTTCTCTGGAATGTCTTTGTCTGTTATTCCTAATAAACTCTGACCGGGCTGCCTTGCCCGGTGGCCTGGCCTGGCCTGGATGCCTCTTCATGAATCAAGCCTCCGCTGTCTCCTTGATCCCAAAACGCTACAATAGGGCACTACTATATTTGTTTATTTATTTAGTTAGTTAGTTATCGATACCTGGAGAAACCAGTTCCCTTCTTGGGTGGTTCACAACATAATAAATACAAATGTAAACATTATGATTACCCCTGACTGTTCAGCTCAGTTGGAAGGTGGAAACACAGGTCAATCCTATCTTGAAGCTCCCAAACCATGGTTCCTCAAACTTGGCTCTCCAGGTGTTTTTGGATTTCAGTTACCATAAGCCCAAGTCAGCACACCTGTTGATCAAGGCTTCTGGGAGTTGAAGTCCAAGAACATCTGGAGAGCCAAGTTTGAGGAACTCTGCCCTATACTAAGGATGGCCAACCTTGGTGCTCCCGGTGTTCTTTGAGTTCAATTACCAGAGGCCCAAGTCAGCACTCCTGCTGATCAGGGCTTCTGGGAATTGAAGTTGAAGAACATCTGGAGCACCAAAGTTGGCCATCCCTGCCCTAAACTAACTGCCTATCTTCTGGGAAGGCACAGAAGGCTACAGCATCTCCAGTGTCACAGCAAGACTCATATTTCCAGTTCACCTCACTGCTGAAGATGGGATGGGTAAGGGCATTATAATTGTCTTTGTCACATATATAGTGGTGGTGCTAGTATTGTTAGGCCTCTGCTTTGGCCTGCCTCCTAGGGGAGGAGCTTCATACTCTCTCTCTCTCTCTCTCTCTCTCTCTTCAAGTTTTACCAGCAGCTGCAGCATAGATTATTATTATTGTTGTTGTTGTTGTTGTTGTTGTTATATTTACATTTCTATACCACTTTACTTCCCCTAAGAGAACTCAGAGCAGTTTACAGCATGTAAAATAAAGGAAAAAAATACAATCCAAAATACAGAAACAGTATACAAATCAAATTCAGACAAAATACAAAATCATAATCATAAGATAGTATATAAACATCAATTAATCGCATCAAAAGGTACACAATATCAAAAATTCAAAACATCAAATACAAATCATCACAGAGTAACAATATCAAAAATATGCCGCGCCCAGTCCTTCTAGTCCTTCCAGAGGGGGAGTGGGACAAAAGCGTGCACCAGTCCTGGAGCTCCTAACCGACCGGCCTCCTTGCCTCCACCGAGGCCAAAACCATAAGCGATGATGATGGCAAGTCCAGCCGGCCGCAGCGGCGTCATCTTTCCATGTTGGCCCTAGGTGAGGACCGGGAACGCAAGGAAAAGAGGGGATGAAGCCCCTTCCCACAACTATAGTCACAATCTTTAGTGTATGGGACCTAAGACAGCCGGACAACCGAAAGGTTGGTTTAACGCAGGTTTATTGCATGAGGTTCCAGTGAAGCATGAGGTAATGGCGGTGATACAACTCAATATATACAGTAGCTCTCTACATTTGAATCTTGTAGCACGGTAGCTCATTGGCTGCTACCGGCGTGGCCTCGCCCAGGCACGCCTCTTTCTTCAGCTGCTGAATGCGGGGAAGGTTTTCCCGCGGCTGTCCGTGATTGAGCAATGTGAACCATGTGAGGCTGAACGCTCGCAGCTGCCCTCTATGGGCTGTCTGCTCGCGTTCCTTTACAGCTGGTATCGTTTGTATCTGGAGTGGTTACATTCTTGCCTTTACAGTATAATGAACATGCATACATACATAACATCCCTCCCCCCTAGGATGGGACGAAGTCCCGCAACCATTGTGGCGTGCCGCACGTGCGCTTGGGACGCGCTTGCGTCTGACCTAGTACTGGAGAGCCTGTGATCCCTGACTCCGCGGGTGCTTGTCCTGCAACGGGAAACGGGGATTCGTTAGTGGCTCCGTGGGGCGTCCGTGCCTGCCTCGCGCCCGGGGATGGGAAGGGAATGAATAGTTGGGAGGTGAACCCCTGCCTGTTGCTCTCTGACCCCGGGGATCCACCTATTGTGAACCGCGGAACCGATGAGGTCGCCCTTGCGGTTCGGCTACCTTCTGATCCCTGCTCGGGGGACCCTGAGACTGTGGTGGGCGGACTCGCTGATGCCTCCCGTCTTGGGGGTGTCGGTCTCCGGGAAAGTGGCGCTATATCGCATTCTAACTCACAGGGGCTACTGGGACTGGAGGTACCAGGGGCTGAACTGAAACCCCTCTTTTCGCTAGGACGGGTGGGGGACCACTCCGCTAACTCCCCCTGGTACTGTAAATCAACGTCTAAACTTCTATGGGCATCTGAATTTCGGGGAGACTTCCGCGGGATATGAGTGTGATCGGGGCTCCTCCTCTCTGTCGGGGACAAGGACCTAGAGTAGAACGCTATCGGGGCCTCCCTACCGTTCTCCAGCACGTGGCATAACACCGCCCCCACCCCCACCGGGGATGCATCGCATATCAGGACCACTGGGCGTTTGGGATTGAAGTGGGTCAGTACGGCATCTGATGCCAGGAGTCGCTTCAGGTCATTGAAAGCCTTCTCCTGGTCGTCGCCCCACTTCCATGCCTCGTCCTTTTTTAACAATTTGTGTAGCGGTTCTGCCACGGCTGCCTTCCGCGGGAGGAAGGAGTGGTAGAAGTTGAGCAGTCCGAGGAACGACTGCAACTCGGGCTTGGATGTGGGGCGAGGGGCCTTCTTGATGGCGGCTACCTTGGATTGGGCTGGTCTAATTCCCTCGGGAGTGACACGGAACCCTAGGAACTCAACCTCTGTGGCGAAGAAGACGCATTTGTCTTTCCGCAACCGCAACCCCGCCTTTTCGAATATTGTCAGGACCTTTCCCAACCTAGTTGCTAATTCGGCCCGGCTCCCCCCTGTAATCAATACGTCATCAAAGTAGGGTAACACCCCCTCTAACCCCTTCAGGAGGCGTTCCACAAGTGACTGGAAGATCCCGGGCGCCGAATTCACGCCGAATTGTAGGCGCGATACCTGGAACGCCCCTTTGTGGGTGACTATGGTCTGCGCAGCAGCTGCGGCGGGGGTCACCGGGAGTTGCTGGTAGGCTTGGGCCAGGTCGAGTTTAGCGAAACACCTCCCCCCGTGTAACCTGGCCAACAAGTGGCTGACTACCGGCACCGGATACGCATTAGGGCGGATCGCCTTATTGATGGTGCACTTGTAATCAGCGCATATGCGGACCTCCCCGTTGGCCTTGAGCGCTGTTACAATTGGAGTTTCCCACTCCGCAGAATCAACAGGAACAAGAATCCCCTGGCCCACTAATTTGTCCAACTCCGCCTCTATTTTGTCCTTTAGTGCGAAGGGCACTCTGCGCGGTTTAAGTCTGATTGGACGTACTCCAGGGTCCAGGTCGAAAGTCACTGGGGGGCCCTTGAATTTCCCGAGCCCCTTTTTAAAAACCTCGGGGTGCGCGTCGCACACGCTCTGTATTGGATCAGTCCCGGCGGCGTGTGCTTCCACGGCGTGTACCCCCCCAATGAACAACCCCAGGGGCTGGAACCATTGAGTCCCGAGGAGGCTGCATTTGCCTCCCTTGAGGACGACTAGGGGAAGCGTTGCGGTGTGCTTTTTAAACTGGACCCGGAACTTCCCAACCCCCAACACTGGGATGCGGTTCCCTTGCACGTCCTTCAGTGTGGCCCTCAACGCCTTGAGCTTGGGCCGCATGCGGGGGGCGATTTTCATGAACTCCCCCTGGGAAATAATGGAGTATGAAGAACCCGAGTCCACCTCCATTCTAACAGGGGCCCCTTGTATTACTACCTCAACGAAGTAACGGGGGTGCTCCGTGGAAACGCTGTAAACCGGCGCGTCGTCCTCGCTGTCGTCGGAGATGCGTCCTACTCCGTCCCGCGTCCTCGTTGTCCGGGTGCCGTCCTTTGGCCTCGTGGTGCGGTCCTGCCTCGTGGTGCGGTCCTGCCTCGCCGAGCGGTCTGGAGAACTCCTGGTGGCCTCGCGCCGTTTCCGGCAGACCTTGGCGATGTGCCCGCGCCGGCCGCAGTTGTGGCACTCGGCCTTGCGGAACGGGCATTTGGCGCGGGCGTGGGCGGCGCCGCAGCCGTCGCAGCGCCGGCCCTCTCTCTGGACCCTCCGGACGTCCTCGTCGTCGCCGCTCTCCGCAGACGAGTTCGAAACTCGCCGGGCCGCGCGCACCGAGCTCTCTGCCTTTGCGGGCTTCGGGCGCCAGTCCTGAAGCTCGTGCACCCCGGCAGTAGTGGCCTCCGCGGCCTGTGCCATGTCGAGGACTTGTTGCCACGTGGGAGGCGGCTCCCTTTTCATCAGCGCACGCTGAGTCTCTGTGTCCCTCAGACCGCAGAGCAGGCAGTCCCGGAGGGTGATGTCGGGGAGCTCCCACTTGCATGGGCCGGCGGCCAGCCGCAGGGCCGCGGCGAACTCCTCGACCGATTCCCCGGGTGCCTGGACTCGCCTCCAGAACGCGCTCCGAGCGGGGAACATCGCTATGGCTGGCCGGAGATGGGCGCGCAACGCCGCCAGGAGCTCTGTAGCTTTGAGGTCGCCCACCTTCCTCGGCGCGATCAGGTCCACCAAGGTCCTCTTGGTCTCGTGTCCGAGCATGCGGACGAAAATGGCCCTCTTTTTGGCCTCATCGGAGACTTCGAGCTCCACCAGCGCTGCGTTGAAGTCTATCTCAAACAGCTCCAAATCTCCCGGCTTCTTAATCTCGTAGCCGGCGCATGTCTTGGTCCCGTGGGCAGCCATATCCCACCTTCGTCGCCAATTTAGTGTATGGGACCAAAGACAGCCGGACAACCGAAAGGTTGGTTTAACGCAGGTTTATTGCATGAGGTTCCAGTGAAGCATGAGGTAATGGCGGTGATACAACTCAATATATACAGTAGCTCTCTACATTTGAATCTTGTAGCACGGTAGCTCATTGGCTGCTACCGGCGTGGCCTCGCCCAGGCACGCCTCTTTCTTCAGCTGCTGAATGCGGGGAAGGTTTTCCCGCGGCTGTCCGTGATTGAGCAATGTGAACCATGTGAGGCTGAACGCTCGCAGCTGCCCTCTATGGGCTGTCTGCTCGC
The DNA here is from genome assembly GCA_035047305.1 of Bradypodion pumilum. Classification (NCBI taxonomy): domain Eukaryota; kingdom Metazoa; phylum Chordata; class Lepidosauria; order Squamata; family Chamaeleonidae; genus Bradypodion; species Bradypodion pumilum. Next base: position 502,314,246 of record JAWDJD010000001.1, on the reverse strand, counting down.
GTTCCTTTACAGCTGGTATCGTTTGTATCTGGAGTGGTTACATTCTTGCCTTTACAGTATAATGAACATGCATACATACATAACACAATCCCTGGGGCAGCGATGGGCTTCAGCATGATGTGGCGGCCCATGGCCCTATGGCCCTCCCCGCAAGGGACAGGAGAGGAGGGCAAGGCCCCCCACAGCTGTGGCAATGGTCCTTGGGGTGGTGGTGATTGCTCCCTCAGCTGTCCTCACTCCCCGCTGACCCGGGGGGAGGAATGCGGAGCTCCAGCATCCAATGTTGGGGTGGTAGTGGCAGCAACACTTTTGAGGGCGCGGCCAACCCCCAGCTGTTCTCATTCCCCGCCGACCAGCCAGGCCGGGGGGAGGAACATGGAGCTCTGGCGTCCGGCGTCCGGTGGTAGGGTGGTGGTGGCGGCCGTGCTTTTGAGGGTGCAGTCCACCCCCAGCTGTTCTCACTCCCTGCCGACAAGCCGGCCGGGGGGAGGAACGCGAAGCTCCAGCGTCCGGTGGTAGGGTGATGGCGGCGGCAGTGCTTTTGAGGGCGCAGTCCACCGCCAGCTGTTCTCACTCCCCGCCGACCAGCCGGCTGGGGGGAAGAACGCATTTGTCTGGTGCTGCTCTCTAGGCCTACTACAATAAACCTGTTTTGTTATTTAAATACAGTATTGCTTCTTGTCTTCAGCGTGATTATTAGCTAGTCCAAGATCTTAACACCTTGTTAGTCTTTACATGGTCTTCAAGCAAGAAACATGACTTTTTCCTATCTCAGTTGGCTACAAGAGCAGAATGCCCAAAGATTTTGAGAATAAAACTTTTAACCAGGAGGTGGGCCCTCCTGATTTCACAGATGTCATGTCAATAGAAGTCGGACAGGGAATTTAAATAGGGGCTTCTGGAAGGGGTACAGGTCTCTGGAAGGTAGAACGAGTCGTATGATAGTGGGATAATTGAGGGACATAAAAAACCAACTCTTGCACAACTTTCTCCTATAGCAGGGATTGTCCATTTGCTGTTCTGGGCTTTATCTTTTCATCCCATGGGCTGGTCATGTTATTGAGCGGGCTGGTCACATGGTTCCTCCTGCCGTAAAAAACACCCATGGATGTCATAAATGCATTTACAACAGCTGCAGGTACATTTACAGAAGTGTTTGGGTAAGAGCAGGCATGTTTTATACATGCGCGGGGCACTTCCACTTCCAGTAGTGGTGAGGGTGGTTACGGGCCACATGAAATGGTGCCGTGAATTGGGTCCAGCCTGTGGGCCATAGTTTGGCCATCCCTGTCCTATAGTATCTATTGCCATGAAATTTCTCTCCTGCCTGGAGACTCAAGGAAGCATAGCAGCTCCTTCAGACTTTAGCCTATCCTCTGTAGCCTGGCAAGTTTATTTCCAGTCCACTCAAGTGCAGTTAAGCGGTCTTTCTGACACTTTAGCCAATACATTTTTTTAAATCAAGTGTCACTTTCTCCTGCCCCAGAATATAGAAACCCTGACTGATCCTTTTGTAAAGTGTTTGGACATTGCTGGCTCCATCAGCAATTAAGTGGCCACTCTTTTGTGTAGCCCAGTGTTGTCTGAAGAGTGGGTATGGAAAAAAAGAATCCAATTACTTGGAATCTAACTTGACAGGGGTGCTAATTTATCTTCAGTAAATCTGTAATAGATTATCCAATGGTGTGATGTAATGAAATATATCCAGGGGATAGATAAATTAGCATGAGCTTGCTGAAATCAGCAATTTCTTAAATGGAAAGCTATTTCCAGAATATCAAGATAAGCAGTGCATCATTTTGGATCTTAGCCAAGAAATGCTAATTAATAATTCTCTGGCAAAGAGAAAGGAGATGATGATGTACCAAACATAGATATCCGCAAGAAGAAAAAAATGACTCAGCTCATACAACTATGATCAGTTTAATTCACTGAAATCATAAATGAACAGATCCAAATTGCATCCGATATAACATATATACACATATGTCCAATATATACAATGGATATTGGATTTGCCACAGGATAATATAACTCAGTAATGTAAACTCATAGATAGTTAAACATTCATTACCTGTGTATTCTTGTTCTGAGATAGTGGTTTATTAATATTAAATATTTATATCACATCCCAGACCTCTTATTCTATTTATTCAGTGTCGATGGACGTTAACCTTATGGGGAACTGACTCTAATTTAAAGCCTCACTGAAATCGGACAGCTGCAGCTCTGACAGAGATTACAAAAAACATGTGTAATCAATTTCCATGTTAAGTCCTGAAGGGTACAAGGTGTTAAAACGATAGATAAAGTAACATTCCCTTTGCCTCAGAATGGTCTCCATATTTACTCGCGAGAAGGGCTCTTGTTTGTGAGTTTCCAGCGCAACAAACTTAAAGTCATGGTCACTGTGATTCATATCCAGAAAATGATTAACTAGGGGGGCTGATACATTACCAGTACATATCTTGGATCTATGTTCCCCTACCCTAGTTTTAACCTGACGAACAGTTACCCCCACATAGCCCAGATCGCAAGTGCATACCAAAAGATAAATGCACCCTGAACTTTTGCAGTTAGAGAATTGTTCCAATCTTAAAGAATAATTACTGCTGGCTATAGATACTACTTTAGTTTGCCAAGCTAAAGAACAGTGGGTGCAGTCATCACATCTGAAATGACCTACAGTAGTCGGGCGGACTGGTGGAATACGGGATTCATGATCCGAGCAGCTTACAATTTGTTTGATGGACCTAGACTTTCTCAACCCTATCGTAGGGGGGATGGTGCATCCCGGTAAGTGATTTACAATGTGCCAGTGTTTCTTGATTATAGAGCAAAATCTACCTGAAAGCGGGGAGAACTGAAAGGAGCAAAAAAGCTTGCTTTCAAACAGCTGGCTCCTAGGAATGTTCTTAGCCTTGTGGAAATTCTGAATAATTAATTGCTCAGGATAGCCCTTATTGCGTAAAAATGTACTGATGGTAGAGGAAGCTGAAACAAAATCTTCATTAGTGGAGGAGTTACGTTTTGCTCGAAGGAAAAGCCCAAACGGAAGATTGTTTTCTAAATGATGCAGATGAAAAGAGTCAAAATTCAAGTAAGCATTTCGATCTGTAGCTTTTCTAAAGAGCCTGACCTGGACTGTATGTTGGGCAGAGAGGTAAGTGCTCACATCCAAGAACGGAATCGAGAATTTATTGTAGTTGTGAGTGAACTTCAAATGTTCATTTAAACTGTTGATCCATGTTACAATTAAAGGGGCTACAGTCAAGTCATCGACTATAAAATAAAAATAGTCTATGAATCATTTATAGCAAATAAAATGTGAGAAATAAGGATTGGAGTCAACATTTAAAATAAACTGTTTCTCAAACCAAATCATCAAAAGATTGGCCAAACTGGGAGCCACAGAGGACCCCATTGCCACTCCTTTGAATTGTAAATAAAATGTTTTACCGAACCTAAAAAAAGATTAATGCTTCATTCGTCCTTTCTAGCAGACTACCACAGAATGGCCCGGATGCCACGCAGACTACGCATTCAGAAGGGCCCCACCTTATTTAACGATGGCAAATCTTTCTGCGACAGGTGGGCAGTGATACTGGACAGATGCTCTTTCGATCTTATCTTGCTAATTATAGATTATTCCAATAAACTAGTGGACGCACTCTCGAAAGAGATTGAAGCCTTAAAGTCCACCATAATTTCGAGCTCTACCTGCACACCCCCGGAAAAATGTTTTGACAACTTGCAATTGGAATTGGACAAATTTCAGGCTTCCCTTATTGAGTTTAAAAATAAAAAATTCGATAGGGATATTAGAGATTATTCAACTTCACGGGTTTACAGGTGGCACTTTTCGAGCAAAAGATTTAATAACAGGAACAGGAGCGTCTCTTGGCAAGACCTACTGGTTTCCACTGATGGAGAGTCATCTGACACCGATTTTCACTCCACGTCTAATGATGAAGAGGCTACCACTTCTTTCCGTCGAGCACCTGTCACTTGCCTAGCAGCATCAGCCGCATCATCTTCTGGTTCGCTTCATTGCACCTCCACCTCTTCTTTTCCAAAAAGAGCCTCTCGCAAACGGAAGACTTAGTTTTCAATCTCTCCAGTAAGTCTTTTACTCCACGGGTTTTGGAATTGCTCTCACTAGGATTTGGATTTGTACCAACTCCAAACTATAACCCGTTCAGTACCAGAGTTGATTTATTCAAATTAATTCAATTACTTAGATTAAAGAGCTTTTTTGTAGGAAAAGATGCTGGCCAGACTGATCAGTTTAAACTCAAATCCACTTTTTCACCACCGTCTAATGATCCATCTATTGATGTTTTTTACAGGCTAGTTTTACAGAATTTGAATTTATGTGAGAAGGACAGAACTAGATGGAAGCATAATTTAACCTTGAATGATATTCGACTGCTGGAGGAATTAGCTTTAGACCAGGACGTGATTGTGAAACAGGCTGACAAGGGTGGGGGTATTGTCATTATGGATAGATCTGAGTATGTGGGTGAAGCGCTAAGACAGTTATCTAATGACTCTTTTTATAAGGTGTTAAATTTGGATCCAACTGATAAAGTTTTGAACCTTATGAAAAAAAATTTATATGAGGGAACCGCCATGGGTTACATTTCAGATAACACGTATGAGTTTCTGTTGAATTCCAATCCCAAGGTACCCCTCTTTCACCTGCTCCCAAAAATTCACAAGAAATGCACATCGGAGGGCTTCATGCCTGGGAGACCCATTGTGGCTTCCATCGGTTCCGCCCTTGAGTCCGCAGCTCAGTATCTAAATCACTTCATTAGCCCCTTCACCCAGTCAACCCCTTCATACATCAAGAATACTACAGATTTCATATCAAAGGTAGAAGGCATTCATGTTCCTAAAGATGGAGGTTTTATCACATTGGATGTTCAAGCCTTATATACAAATATACCCTTGGAGGAGATTAAAACTTTGGTCCTTGAACATCTTGACACACGAACGGAACTTCACCCACCCACACATTTCTTGATGGAATTACTTGATTTGGTGTTGGATAATATTTTTTTTAGGTTCGGTAAAACATTTTATTTACAAATCAAAGGAGTGGCAATGGGGTCCTCTGTGGCTCCCAGTTTGGCCAATCTTTTGATGATTTGGTTTGAGAAACAGTTTATTTTAAATGTTGACTCCAATCCTTATTTCTCACATTTTATTTGCTATAAACGATTCATGGACTATCTTTATTGTATAGGCGATGACTTGACTGTAGCCCCTTTAATTGTAACATGGATCAACAGTTTAAATGAACATTTGAAGTTCACTCACAACTACAATAAATTCTCGATTCCGTTCTTGGATGTGAGCACTTACCTCTCAGCCCAACATACAGTCCAGGTCAGGCTCTTTAGAAAAGCTACAGATCGAAATGCTTACTTGAATTTTGACTCTTTTCATCCACAAAAAACAATCTTCCGTTTGGGCTTTTCCTTCGAGCAAAACGTAACTCCTCCACTAATGAAGATTTTGTTTCAGCTTCCTCTACCATCAGTACATTTTTACGCAATAAGGGCTATCCTGAGCAATTAATTATGCAGAATTTCCACAAGGCTAAGAACATTCCTAGGAGCCAGCTGTTTCAACCTAAAGTGAAAAAACTTGAAAGCAAACTTTTTTTGCTCCTTTCAGTTCTCCCCGCTTTCGGGTAGAGTTTGCTCTATAATCAAGAAACACTGGCACATTGTAAATCACTTACTGGGATGCACCATCCCCCCTACGATAGGGTTGAGAAAGTCTAGGTCCATCAAACAAATTGTATGCTGCTCGGATCATGAATCCCGTATTCCACCAGGCCACCCGACTACTGTAGGTCATTTCAGATGTGGTGACTGCACCCACTGTTCTTTAGCTTGGCAAACTAAAGTAGTATCTATAGCCAGCAGTAATTATTCTTTAAGATTGGAACAATTCTCTAACTGCAATAGTTCATGGTGCATTTATCTTTTGGTATGCACTTGCGATCTGGGCTATGTGGGGGTAACTGTTCGTCAGGTTAAAACTAGGGTAGGGGAACATAGATCCAAGATATGTACTGGTAATGTATCAGCCCCCCTAGTTAATCATTTTCTGGATATGAATCACAGTGACCATGACTTTAAGTTTGTTGCGCTGGAAACTCACAAACAAGAGCCCTTCTCGCGAGTAAATATGGAGACCATTCTGAGGCAAAGGGAATGTTACTTTATCTATCGTTTTAACACCTTGTACCCTTCAGGATTTAACATGGAAATTGATTTCACATGTTTTTTGTAATCTCTGTCAGAGCTGCAGCTGTCCGATTTCAGTGAGGCTTTAAATTAGAGTCAGTTCCCCATAAGGTTAACGTCCATCGACACTGAATAAATAGAATAAGAGGTCTGGGATGCGATATAAATATTTAATATTAATAAACCACTATCTTGGAACAAGAATACACAGGTAATGAATGTTTAACTATCTATGAGTTTACATTACTGAGTTATATTATCCTGTGGCAAATCCAAGATCCGTTATATATATTGTACATATGTTTATATATGTTATAAGGAGATGGACATTAGTAATTATTTATTATGTTTGATTTAGATCCATGATGAAAAAGTTGAAAATTCCTATATCGGATGGAATTTGGATCTGTTCATTTATGATTTCAGTGAATTAAACTGATCATAGTTGTATGAGCCGAGTCAAACGATTTTTTTCTTCTTGATGATGATATACCACCTGAACTTTTTCTGCTATTGTCACCAATTCTGGCATGCATTCTGATGGTTGCTTCCTTGCAAACGATCTTGGTGATGCACCTGTCACTTGTCAACCTTCTTCTACTTCCCTCATCTAGTTTAATGAAGAGACTAAGACAAACTTTCAAGGCCTAGTCTTCAGTGAGGTGATATAAATACAGTATAACATGGCCATATTACTGCATGCTGCTGGAACATCACCTTCTGAGCCTAATTAAAAGGGCTGACAGGCCAGATAGCTCCCACATGGCTAGACAAGCCAGCGGGGTTGAGAAGTGGAGTCATTCATGCCCCACACCCGCTGGCATAGCCATGTTTTCAACTCTTTCCTAAAGGGGAGCAGCTCTTTCTGGAGGCACAATTCAGGTGGTAAGAGATTCCAAAGGGCTGGGGCAGACACCGAGAAGGCTCTTCTTCTGGTCCCAGTCAGATGTGCATCTCTCATAGATGGGACCAATATGGAGCCTCTCTGGTCCCGCTTAGACTTAGAACCTTCCATGCTATGTAGCATATCAGGCAACATATTCAGGCTGAAAGGTGTGATACATACACAGGCATCCAATTCAGTTATTTAGACAAAGATTAACTTGAAAATGTCAGCTGGGAGAAAGTGTTAACCCCATCCTCTGTCTATTGTTGTCTTCTTATGAAGAACTATTTGAAGAGGGGATATTCTACTATGTGGAGAACCTCTCCACATAATTTGGAAACCTGATTACAGTATTATTTTTAGGATCTCCAAATTACATGAAAGTCTCTGCATGTGACAGAAGCTTTCCTCATTAGTTAGACAGCCTCTCTCCCTGTGGAGATTTTGAGCAGTAGGGAACAGGGCAAGAATTCTCTATTCATACTTTCAAAGCACCCCTGTTTGTGAAGACCTGAATTGGGCTGGGGAGCATTCAAACTACAAGCTTTTGCCTGCAGTATGAAAGACTAGCGTCACAGGTTTCACATGACTAAGAAAAAGGGTGAATTTTAAGGTGCAGGACTCCCCAGAGCCGTAGCTAGGGGGCCGGGATATGTGTGCGAAAACCCTCTTGAGCTAATAGCCCGCACACCCCCAACCCACCCCAGGATGCCAATGTCATATATGTGTGACATTGTTGCCCCTCCTGAACACACACCCCACACACACACACACACCTCTGGGAATATAAAGTATCTTCTGATACATGCTTAAATCCAATCTAATGTTTAATTAAGGCTTGTAAACTTTGAGACAGTAGCTAATAATTATGCTGACTAAAGAGTTCTAGGCTTTGTAGACCAAACAATATTTTTCTAACCTTTGTATTTCATTTAGTTATCTATATTATCTGGGAGGGAGGGAGAGAGAGATGTGGCCAATCTCTATATTTTTGTAAATGTATACATTTACAAAAGTGACTACGAAAAATAAGTATTAAAGCAAAATATTTCAGCTCCCCCCTTTCTCAGTTGCTTTGGCAAAAGTCACGTGGATTTAAATTTGATGTTGTATGGCTTAATTCAGTGGTGGTGGGCATCAGCAGGTTTGCACCAGTTCTCCAGAACCGGTAGCAGAAATTCTGGCTGGCCCAGACAATCCAAGTTTTGAAATAAATTACAGTAGAACTCCATATAGTGATTTTAATCCATTCCATGGAGCTGATCGCTATGTGGTTTTCGTCGTTGCACAATTTTCCCTATGGGAAAATCCGTACAACGATTTTCCCTATGGGAAAAAAGCTTACAACGATGTTTGGTGCTAAGCAGTTTTGCCCATTGGAAAATCGTTGTACGGATTTTCCCATAGGAATGATCACTATGCAGAACGGCTTCCCCCCTCTAAGCCTCATCGCTATGCGCTCTCATTGCTGTATGGGGCGATTGTTATACGAGGTTCTACTGTAATTCTAGTTCGGGTGCAATGCAGGGCTTCCCCCCTGGCCACACCCACCATACCACACCCACAGTGTGGTAGTAAAAGTTTTTGGAGCCCACCACTGACTTAATTGACTTGTAAGAGTTTTATAAGCAATCTTTTCTATTACTTGGTTGTTACATGTTTTGTAACTTTAGGTCAAAGCCATCAGCTGTAAGCAACTATAGCAGGCATTCTGAGCTGTCTTTTCATTAAGCCTTTCCAACATAGCACTCAGCCGCTTGGCCCAAGCTGTGAAACTGAAATGGGCTTTCCCTGCTGGAGGCAGAGTATTTCCTCATTTGTCTTTTTGAGCTCAGCATTTCCATTGCCAAAGAAGCACACAGAGGCTCCTTTCCCAGCCCTTCAGCATCCATCTCTTTCTTCAACATAACTGTGATCTTCATTCACGAGTAAGAGACAGAGAGAGCAAGGCTCATAAACAGTATATTTGGGAAACAGTGTTGCTTTTCCAAACTTCTGCTGAAGTTTATGTCTAAAATACTCTGGTTGAAGATCATCCACTATCTGTGACGAGCATGTTTTTTTCACCTGGATAAAACATGTCTTAGTGATTTAGAGAAGGGAGAACCCAGAAGACCTTGAGGCACAATTTGTGGTGTCATTTCCCACCATGTTGCCAGTCCTGGAAATATTTGTTTTTAGACTTATTTCATTTTTTAAAAAAACAACAAAGAGATGTGACTTGGATGAGCAATGTCAGTTTCTTCTCCTGTTTTTATATGGGCGGAGGCAAGAGTCTGGAGGGCTCCTCCAATTTTTTCTTTACCTTTTTTAAAATGAGACATGAAACAAAACTAAAAACAAAAGAATACAAAAATCACTGGGTTGAAATTTTTGGGATAGTAGAGGTGGTAGTCTGTGTTTCAGACATATCAGAGAGCAAAACAAAAGTGCTGTAGCACTTTAAAGACTAATTGTTATATTTTAATGTGAACTTTCATGGGTCAAGTCCACTTCATCAGACACTTCAATATCTGTCATGCTGATTAATCAATCTATGCCTCTGTATCTGGTGCATATAAATTCATGCCTTGAAGTCTCACTCCTATGTCTGATGAAGTGGACTTAATCCACAAAAGCTCACATTAAAAATATAGCTGTTAGTCTTTAAAGTGCTGCAGCATTGTTTTGTTTATTCTCTGATATGTCTGAAATATAAAAGTTTGCCTTTAAAGTGCTACAGCGTTTTGTTTTCTCGCTGATATGCCAAAATCACTGGGATGTCTTAAAGACTCACTGCTATCTTTTAATGTGATCTTTTGTGGTTCAAGTCCTCTTCCTCTGACAGGAAGTCTTTTTAAAAAAAATTAGGGGCTCTTAAGTCACCTACAGTCCATAGACATCATGTGCCCCACCAAGATTTAGCCCCTGATGTTTTACAACTATCTGTGACTCTTTGTTAATGACTGTCTACTCTTACCTCTTACTATATCAGATTTGATGCTGATCTGAAGGCCAATTTAAAATTTCAATTTTTGTTTGGTGTGCAATCATTTTTAGAATTGCCTTGTAGACTATTGTTTTGCTCTGCCAGCCCAATATCATGGCTGCACTCTCATAAAATTATAATTTAGTGCAAGCCCACTTTCCCATCCCACTGCTATGGCGACAGGGTTCCGAAGCAAGACAAGTCTGGAGTGATCTCTGCTTAAGTAACTACTGTATTCCCTGGTCTGCTGCTTTCACATTGACACATTCAACCTCAGAATTAAGCAGTGAAAGCCTTAGGCCTGGATGAATGAACCTTTCCACACCTGTCTCCCCACACAAACTGTTTTACAGTAAAGTTCTTTCCATTCTAAATTTGATAAATTAAAAAAATTGAGAAACAGAAATAAAATAAAGTTTTCCCACAACTTTAAACTGTTGTTGTCGTTCAATCACACAGTCAAGTCTGACTCTTTACAACCCTATGGACCACAGCATGCCAGGCTCCTATGTCATCTGCCATCCTCCATAGTCCGCCCAGATCTACACCTACAGCATCAAAGATGCCATTTAGCCATCTCATCCTCTGCCACCCCCTTTTCCTTTTGCCTTCAACCTTTTCTAGCATCAGGGCCTTCTCCAATGAGTCCACTCTTCTCATTTGGTGGCCAAAGTTCTTGAGCTTCAGCTTCAATATTTATCCTTCCAAGGAGCAGTTCACGGCACTTTAAGCTGTGCCTACTGCTAATTGGCTGTGTTGGGTGGCAACCTTCCCACACACCTCTTAATTACTTCATGGAAGGAGAAAAGGACTCCTTCCTCCATTCATAATTTTATGTGATGTTGACAGAGAACCAGGGCAACCTGGGATGTAGGGAGCTGGGAGAAAGATCCGATCCACCAGGTTTTTAAAGACCTCAAGAGCATCTGAATTCAAGGAGGTGGAGTTCAGCATAGCAAGAAAGTGCTTCAAACAAAGAAAAGGGAAAAGACAGCAAGCTTGGCTGCCAGGCAGTTTTCTGTAAGATCTCATCGTTCTATTTATAACTCTATGTGCCATGTTAGATTATCTCACACTCTAAAAGATGTGAACCATATACGCCACAAAAATGCATTAGAAACACGGCGGGTGATCCAAACAAGTGTGTCTAGCCCTCCGAGTGCTCTGGAGCCTTGAAGGTATGTTATCTGGTCTCAGTGCAAGATCCTCTGGCAAAGATCGGTTTGTAACTTGGACGGCTTTGACCAAATAGAGGAAGGATTACCGTTTCCATTCTCCCACCTTGACATGTTTGAAGACTCCCTGAGCGAGAACTAAAAATACACCACAGAGCTGACCCGTGCTGTTATCACTCTGGCAGGAAACTGCCAAGCCAAGTCCTTCTATATTTATTGTTCTATATTTAAAACAGAAAGAGGTGCTTTTTTGTCTCAAGGGCGAAAGATGCTCTCTGATCAACACGTTTTTAAGCTTTTAGAGGAAACTGTCACAAAGATGAGTTGACTCCCTAATGTTCTCAAAGAGCCTGGAGGATCCATTTTTGCCAAATGTTTTGTACGCTCAGATCTCACAGAATTCTTGGGAATATCTGGGGGAAAGCAACCAGCCCGTCGTAATTACGACTGTAAACCAGATTCAGTCAAATCAGGAATTATTAACCAAATCAGCCTTTTGGACCAGTTCTTGTGAGCTCTAGATTGTCATCCAAAGGCCAGAAGTAATTCTTGAGTGAAGCCAAGCAAAGCAAATTTACAAATTAATTTGCATCTGCAGCACAAATGAAATCAAATAGGACACAAATCCCTTCAGCCCTTTTCTTTTTGATTTGGGGAAACAAGTAAACAAAGGTTAAAGTGCCTTATACAGAAACCCCTGAAGTTAGCTGTCTGAAATTTGTTAAATGTACTCCTTGCTTTAGGATCTATCGCATTATCAAATGTCATGTACATCATAGAAAAGCCATCCATTTTGGTCAATGTGAAGCATATAAATTGATTTGAATATTGGACGTAAATCAAGCCAGATGGGACTTAGATGTCTCCAAGCTAAATCAGGATGCATTCCAGAGTCCTAAACTAGCTTCAAAATTGTATCAGAACACTACAGATAAGACCATTTTGTTGGAAGGGATCACAATATAATGGAGCATCTTGTGGTTCAACCACAAAGAGGTTTATATCATTTACTGAATATATCTTCTTTTTTTGCATTAAAAGAAACTTGATTGTTTGAGAAATGAATTTTGATTATGCTTCTCCCTTTAGTCATTTTTTCATAACTCAATATATCTATTGGTAGATTATTGAAATCTTCCTTTCTCAGTGATTTCTACCCATTCAAAGACTCACGGTACTACTTTTACCTCACACTATATAGCCATTTTCCCCCTTAGAAGTGGCATGGGTGAGGATATCTTATTTTCTGGTTTTTATGGGCCACTATGCTATCTTTGTTTTGAATATTGTCACCTTATTCTTCATCTTAAATAACTGTGTGCTGTCAAATAAATTATGATTTATGGTGGTCCTTTCCAGGATTCTCTAGTTCAGGCATTCTCACCCTGCAGCCCGTGGTGCCTCCACCACACCAGGAAGTGCCATGTGGTGGAGGAAGGGCAAAATGGCCCTCCAGCCCCCGAAGCTGTCAGAGGAAGCGTGCCCCAGCCCCTGGCTTTAAAAGGTTGAGAACTCCTGCTCTAGTTAGAGAATGCATAGGAGTGGTTTACCATTCCCTTTTTCTGGGGGTGCCCTGGGGCTGTGCAGCTTGCTCATGACTGCACAGGCTGGTTCTTCTCAGAAGAGTCACAGTGGGGAATCAAACTCACAGCTTCTGGTGCCACAATCAGACACCTAAACCACAGAGCTAGCCAGCCAGGCTGGCAAAAACTAGAAATGTGTTTGGAGAGAAGGCTTGTCCAAAGATATGACTTGTCATGTTCTATGTACATAATGCGCAATGCAGGGATGGAAGAATCACAATATGGGATCAAAATTGCTGGGAGAAACATCAACAATCTGAGATATGCAGACGACACCACCCTAATGGCAGAAAGTGAGGAAGACCTAAAGAATCTCTTGATCGGTTTGAAGGAAGAGAGTGCAAAAGCTGGCTTGAGACTCAATATCAAGAAAACCAAGATAATGGCAACAGGCCCAATCAGTTCCTGGAAAATAGATGGGGAAGAAGTAGAAGCAGTGACAGATTTTACATTCTTAGGATCTAAGATCACTGCAGATGGGGATTGCAGCCATGAAATAAAAAGGCGACTGATTCTTGGGAGACAAGCTATGAGAAACCTGGGGAACATAGTGAAAAGCAGAGACATCACATTGCAAACAAAAATTAGAATAGTCAAAGCAATGGTATTCCCAGTGGTAATGTACGGATGTGAGAGCTGGACAATTAGGAAAGCTGAACGCAGAAGAATAGATGCCTTTGAAATGTGGTGTTGGAGGAGAGTTTTGAGGGTACCCTGGACAGCGAGGAGAACAAATAGGTCAATCTTAGAAGAAATCAACACTGACTGCTCATTGGAAGGTCAAATAGTAAAGATGAGGCTAAAATACTTTGGGCATCAAATGAGAAGGGAGGATTCACTTGAGAAGGCCGTGATGTTGGGAAAGGTGGAGGGCAAAAGAAGAAGGGGGAGGCCAAGGATGAGATGGATAGATGGTATTGTAGACACAATGGGCACAGAACTAGGAGGACTGAGGGGGATGGTGGAGGACAGAGGCGCCTGGAGAACGATGGTCCATAGGGTCGCAAAGGGTCGGAATCGACTGTGCGACTGAACAACAACAACATGTACAATTTACAAACTGAATAAATATCATCATCAACAACAGAAATATTAATCGCCACAGAAAAGCAAGTCTTGGCTAGGACTTCAGGGCCTGTACACACAATGTACTGAGGAGATAAATATTCATTTGAGTCATCCTTGGCATGAAGACAAAGAATCACAGCATTTCTATCCTTACCCACAAAAAAACATAAAACATTTTCTGATACCACTGATGTGAGTTCTTGCACTGGTGGGAATGTTTTGTGTGGAAAACACACACATCAACCTTGACAGTTTGCACAGTTTGCAAACTGTGTAAAGCTATGTTTCTGCCATGTGACTCATGGGGTGACCTTGGGCCACCCACTCTCTCAGTAGACCTAACTCACAGGATTGCTGTGAGGAGAAAATAGGAAAGAGAAAATATGTTCGTGTCACCTGGAACAAATCTCCTCCAAAGCACCCCGCTGGGCCTTCTCGGTAGCCTTAGAATGGTTAATTGTGAGTTGGAGAAGAAAATCAGTAAACGTGACAGGGGATGAAAGAATGGATGACCTACTGGAGAAGGTCATGAGCAGTGGAATGCTTCCATTAGGTGGTAAGAATACCCTCCTACATTTTGTCACAAAGCCTGTTTGGTAGAAATAAAGCAGGGAAGGAACCAAAATCTGAGTTACAACAGCACTGCTTTAGTAAACCAGAGCATTCCAAGAGCTGAATTCCAAAATGGTCACATTGCCATGTTGCTCAGGCATATACTCCATTGTCTCCACATCACATCTTCTCACTGTACAGACATGTTCCTTTCTCAGTTGTTGCTTTCATTAGGTGTCTCATTGATGTTTGTCCATAGCATACCTGTCAAGTTTTGGAATTGAAAATAAGGGAAATTTCCTGGCCAAAACAGGAAAGTTGACAGCTATGCTTATCCTGTGCTGACCTCCAGTGGTGGCATTAGGGCATTGCAGTCTAACTAATACGGGAGGACGGCAGGAAAGAGGGTTAAATACGGGAGTTTCCTGGCCAAAATGGGATACTTGACAGCTATGGTCCATAGTGACTCCAGATTCAATTGGAAAAGCTCCCCCCCCTCCCGGGTCAACCCAAGGTGCTTATAAGCTTTGTTAGTTTTCATTACATTTCATTGCATATGAGCAGGTTGCAGAATTCCATAGTTATGAAACTAGAGTTGGCTACGACTGGCTTTCGAGCAAGGGAGATCTTACCTCCCAAATTGCTACTGCCTTATAGCAATCTTAATAGAATTTCTGAGGTATGTGAGATATTTAGAGAGTGATTTTACCTGTGAGATTTGTAACAGAATTCTCCTGATGAATTGGGATTAAAACCCAGATCACCTGAGTCCTCATCCTTCATTGTCTACACCAGTGGTGGGATTCAGCAGGTTCGCCCTAGTTCGGGAGAACCAGTAGCAGAAATTCCGGCTGGCCCCACGCATCCAAGTTTTGAAATAAAGTAGTCCTAATTCGGGTGTGACACAGGGCTTCCCCCCTGGCCACGCCCACCATACCACGGCCATAGAGTAGATAGTAAAAAATTGAATCCCACCACTGGTCTACACCAGTGTTTCCTAATCTTTGCTTTTTGGATTTAAGTTCCCAGAAGCCTAAGTCAATTCCACAAAGCACTGATCAGCCAATGTACTGACTTGGGCTCCTGGGAATTGAAGTCCACCAGTGTTCCACGGAACATAGTTTGGAAAACACTGACCTACACTATAACATGTTGACTTTTGTTAAAACTGTTTGCTCTATATTTAAACAGTTTATTATAGAACAAACATGAGCCACAATCCTATTGTCTTATATGATGGGCTAGTGCAATTGAAAAGCCATACTACCTTGTCAGCAGGCAATCTGTCATGCTCCATGCTCTGACTGACAGAGAAATCAGAGGTGCTCTTCCATGTGCTGCTACAACATAATGGGTGTGTTGTGTATTAAGGTTTATTAAGTACTAGCAAGGGTTGCCCGGCGTTGCCGGGCTTTTTGTTGTTGTTGTTTTTAAAAATATGAATCAATTTAGTTTTGAAATATTTTTTATTTATATGTTTTTTTTCATGCAATTGAACATTGTTTTTTAATGGTTTTTCTGCTTTTTTTCAAAAATATATTTTAAACATTTAAAATTGTTTATATTATGTTCTGAAGTAGAAGGTTGCAATCTTTAAATGGGGCTGTATCTTGTTAAATGAGTGATATCTCCTGCATTGTTGTTTTAAAGTAATTGTTCTATTATTTCAATCTTTTAAAATTTGATCAGTATTTTTGCAATATTGTAAAATTTGAAAAGTGTATATTTGATTAATATTGTAATGGTATAAAGTGGAAGTCTTCTGTTTTTAAAGGCTCTTTGGTTATTTGTTATTTAATTTTCAGCAGAGTAAATGGAGTTTGCAGCAGACAAAATGGATTCCGGTCAGTGAATAGTTTACTGAATTAGGTTTAATTGAAACTATTTTGGATCTTTTAAAATGTTGTGAAGTTGAAGGTTGCAGTCTTTAAATGGGGCTGTATCTTTTTAAAAGAGTGAATACTCTCGAGTTGTTGTTTTAAAGAGTTATATTATTCCAATGTTTTACAATTTGAAAAGTATTTTTGAAATGTATTTTATGGTATGAAGTTGATGTTTTCTGTTTTTAAATGGTCTTTTCTCTTTAAAATTGAGTGCAAAGTGCTGATTTGTTGTCTTCAAGGAATAGTATGGTGTGGTTTAAATATATTTCCCAGGGTTATTCCTGATTTCGTGAAGGTATTCTGTTCCTTAATTGTCTTTAGTGTAAACTGCTGCTTTCCGCTTTTAAATGCGCTTCACTTTTTTCTCTAATGTATTTTTCGGTCGTGTTTGGTTTATTTCAACGTGTATTAAATTTGATTTAATCTATTTTCGATGATTCTATTATTTTCGATGGTTTTTGTAACTTAAATAATTTATTTAAAGAATGGAGTGTGCTGCGTTAATAATTTGCTTTTCAATTGCTCCGATGCATTACGGTTTGCGTAACGATTTGTAGTTCAGTAGGAATGGATCCGTTGCGTTCGGCTTATGTGCGTTGAGAATTGGTTCGGGATGTTATTTTTAAAATATATATATGTTTTTGGAGAGTATATTCGCAAATGAAAAGTAAATGAAAAGAAATGAAAGTATATTTTACGTAAACAAATTAAATCTTAAACTTTAAATCTTAACCTATAAATTGTAAATGAATGGATGATAATTGTAATTGTGGTTTATGCTCCGCTAAATAAAATAAAAAAAAAACTATAATTAATTTAAATCAAAAGAGAAACTGAAAAGTGGAAGGTAAATTTAAAATAATAAATTAATTAGAAAGGAAGAATTAGGTTTTTCGTAGTCAACGGTCTCTGCTCAAAGCTCGCAATTGTTTTAGCTCCGTACCAATACGCAATCGCGTATGGTTTCAACGTTCGTGCCTCGGCAAGGTTTTTAAACGCATGTTTGGATTGGCTGCGGCGCAGCTGCAAATGACTGAGAGCGTTGTGTTTCTCATCGTAATTGGCTGCCGCTCGGCGAACCACGGCAAAACGCAATGCTTTTGGGGTATTGAAGTTCTTTCCATTTCTTGCCGTTTGTGGGGCTGATGCCCCCGTGCCAGTTTTCTGAAACCTTCGTTGACCTGCGGACCCACTTCGGCCATGCGCACGAAGGGTGGGTGCGGGTCAGTAGGGCGAGGCATAGCAACCTATAGCCAGTTCCAACGGTTAACCCTTGGATTTATAGGTTAAGATTTCAACTGTTATAAAAGGTTAATTATTGCTGTGTCATGGGCACCATGTTCCTGTTGTAATTATTAAGCAATTCCCATATAAGCTCAAGGTCTGGGATTCATTATACTCGATGCCTGATTGGTTGTCTGTGTTCCTGATTTCTGAGAAGCTAGGGTAAATGTATCTTTCCCTGCACTTGCTGCAGAGACTATATAAGCAAGTGGCTTTTGCTCTTGCCTTAAGCCCCTTTGGGGGTGTCCAACTGCTAGTTATCTGATACCTGCTTGTAATGTGCTTACAATAAATGTTGATGCTGTTCAAGAGACTTAGCTGGGTGTATGTGCTTACTACAGTAGGACACATGACAACAGGGGGGTAAGCCAAAGGGGGACAACCTCGCAAGCAATTGCTCCCAGTAGGATTTGGACCAATGATTACCAAACTTAGGTCCCCAAGATGTTCCTGGATTGCAGCTTCTAGAAATCCCGGCCAGCAGAACCAATGGTGAAGGCTTCTTGGACTTTGAGTACAAAATAGCTAGAGACCTAAGATTGGGAGCCACAGGTTTATAGCATGATCTTTGGTGTAGGAAATGCTGCTAGAAGTACATAAGAGTTCCCTTGTTTACATGGGTGAAAGGTCTTTCTTTGAGAAGAATATTTGTTTAGGGAAGAAAGTGAACAACTTTTGGTCTAGTAAGAAAAGTTTGTTGTTATGACTGTGGTGGCTTAGTGGTTAAGATGCTGAACTTGATGACTGGAAGGTCAGCAGGTCAGCAGTTTGAGACACGAGCTCCCATCTTTGTCCTAGCTCCTGCCAACCTAACAGTTCAAAAGCAAGAAATTGCAAATAGATAAATGGGTACCACTTTGGTGGGAAGGTAAACAGACTTCCGTGCACATCCGGTGTCTAGTCATACCTGCAACATGTCCACGGAAACATCTGCAAATGCAGGCAGGGCTGGCTCTTTGACTTATAAGCAGAGATGAGCACTGAACCCTGGAGTCAGATATGACTGGCTTTTGAGCAAGTAACTTCAAACTTATGGTAACCTCATGAATTCGTGACCACCAAAAAAAGTCTTGTCTGCAGCCTAGCTCAGCATTTGCAGATTCAAAGCCATGACTTCCTTTATTAAGTGAACTTAACTCTTATTTGATATCTCTCTCTCTTGTTGTTATCAATCAATATATTTATTACGATCATTGATCAGATAAAAACAGATGTATATGATAATAATCATCAGTGTTTCCTTTTTTGTTGTCTTCAGATTTCCCCAACATTCCTTTCTTTTCCAGTACTTCTTATGGTATGGCAAAAGAAAGCAGTGTCTTCTACTAGATTATAGCTGTATGCTGTTTACTATTTTGAACAGTATGGTTACAAACAACATTCAATGGAAACACAATTAGTATTTTGAATCCATGGCCAACCATTTCTCAAAAGGACAAAATAAGTGGAATATTGGAAGCCAAATCATACCTGTCAAGTATCCCGTTTTGGCCGGGATTTCCCGTAATTCACCACTCCATCAAGCATCTTCCCGCCGTCATCCCGTATTTGAACGGCCAGGCATGCGCAGTAAGACCTTTCCTGGCCAAAGGAGTTTCTGCACATGCACGCAGGGGTTAGCGTGCATGTGCACAGGGGTTACTGTGCACGCAGCAACACCGCGCCCGGAAACCTTCCCATATTTGGACACCGGCAACTTGACAGGTATGAGCCAAATGCCTAATGGAGGAGAGGCACAAGACCAAGCTGACAACTCACCCTATGTTTCTAAAGAAATAAAATGGGGTGCTTGCTTTTTATAATAGTAGAATAGTTTTCTAATTCCAACTTTCTTGGGACAAAGAAGGAATGTGGCCTTCAAGTAGTAGCTGGGGGAAAGATAGTGTGCAGACAAAACAAACTTTATTCTGTGAGAACAGAACTAAATTAGCTAGGCTTTGAATTCTATGTGGGAATTGGTTGAAACCCTTCAGAAGGAGGGCTAAGAGTGGAAAATGTGTTTTGATATGGGAAAAGAAGGAGAGATTTCACCATGTTTGGGAATGCTTGGGATTGCTTTGCATCAGATAGAGGCTTGTAAGTACTAAGTTGGCAAAATGTAGTTTCTAAGAAAATAAGCCAGCCCAAAGCCTAGAAAGCTAGAAAGGCTTTTTGTTTTCATGTGTGGGATGGGTAGTTTGCAAATTATGTTCCTCTGCTTTAATCTTTTGAAACTTACTATATGTGAAGATTTGAACCCAGAACCATTGCCTTTGATGTGTAGCGAGCTAAGCTGTGTTGGAGGAAATATGGTGCCTTGGCAATGTTACCATAAGCTACTGAAGCTATTTAACTTTGAAATGTCTGTCTTACCTGATCTGGCTGGTTTGCAAGCTGAGTGGGTGATACCTATCACAGTCATGTTAGCCCAAAGCCAGCCCGAGAGCAGGGCCGCCATCAGGGCAGTACTGCCAGTACTGCTGTATAGGGCCCGGAGCTGACAGGGGCCCTGCCTCTGCCGCCCATAACTATGTGTGTGCATGGGGGGGGGAGCAATAAGATTGCTCAGTATGAGGCCCAGAAATTTCTGGTGGTGGCCCTGCCCGAGAGTACCCAGAGGCCATGCTAAGGGGGCTGGAGTGGGCTTCACCAAAGGGGTGCAGGCTACTGGAGGACTGACAGTGTGATGTGGTCGGTGATAGGGGGTTTCAGCAACAGGGGCTGAGCCATTTTACCCATACAGCATTGCCTTCCTTCCATTCATGGGGAGTGGTTGGCTGAAGGAAGGGTTCTCTGATTTCCATGTGAAATATATCCCTCTTCTTAAATTTCCATGAATTCTCTATGATTACAGAGTACTTAAACTGCGCTGATTCCTCATAATAGTCAACTTGGCAAAGTTAATGCCTGAAGCATTGTAATAACATCATTTTTAAATATTAATTACACTGCACATTACTCTTTATCACTGCCTCTGATTTTAACTTTTTCTTCTCTTTACCTCAGATGCCCCCCCGCCCACCTTGTCTGTGCATCAATATCCTTCTCTTATCAACCCAGTCAGAGAATGAGTCTTCTCTTGTGAGATACTCTTGCTTTTGGATCAGAGTTATCCCCCAAACAATGATGTTACTACAGTACAGTAGAACCTCAGATAAAGTCCAAACTCTGTTCCACAAGTTTGGACTTTATCCGATTTTGGACTTTATTCGAATCAAATGGGCGATTCAATTCAATTCAATTCAATTTTAATTTTATACCCCGCCCTACTCAGCACAAGGCCGACTCAGGGTGGCATTACAACATATTAAGGGTACAGTATGCAACAAAAATACAATAAGCAATCCATATATCCATACAGCAGGACAATATAACAATATAATACATAAATAATCAGATAACGTCCAAAAATGGACTTTATCCGAGGTTCCTATACCAAATACCTTGGATAACGTGCATTTTTAGTGGCTTTGGACTTTATGTGATGCATCATGTATGCATGAAAACCGCAACTTTATCCGAATCGGACGTTATCCGAATCAGACTTTATCCGAGGTAAAACTGTATATGATTCTCTTTTTGTTTTTATTTGTTTGATTTCCTCCCAATATTTTTTATCCCCCAGTATTGCCAGGGTGGGCTTACATATAGACAAACCCCTGTGTACTACCCTCACTAGAGTCTGGTGATGTAGAGAACAAATGAAGCCATGAATTGAAGCCTAAACCCATTGTTTTGATTAGAAATTACATCTCTATAATCTTTCTACATGACATAAATCTATTGAATGTAAGGTAAAGGCCTCCCTTGCTAAAAAAAAAAAAACCAGTTGTGTCTGATTCTAGGGGTGTGTGCGCTCATCTCTGTTTATAGCTAGAGCCAGTGCTGCCTGCATTTTGCAGATACCGTATTTTCCGGCGTATAAGACGACTGGGCGTATAAGACGACCCCCAACTTTTCCAGTTAAAATATAGGTAAAGGTAAAGGTTTCCCTTGCTCGAAAGCCAGTCGTATCCGACTCTAGGGTGCAGTGCTCATCTCTGTTTCTAAGCCAAAGAGCCAGCGCTGTCTGCTTCTGCAGACGTTTCCGTGGTCATGTGGCAGGCATGACTAGACACCGGAGCGCACGGAACGCTGTTACCTTCCCACCGAAGTGGTCCCTATTTATCTACTTGCAATTTCTTGCTTTCGAACTGCTAGGTTGGCAGGAGCTAGGATGAAGACGGGAGCTCATTTCCGTCCTGCAGTACTCGGGAATCGAACTGCTGACCTTCCGCTTCCCAGTCAGCGTCTTAGCAACTTGAGCCATTGCAGTACCTAGTTAAAATATAGAGTTTGGAATATACTTGTCAGCTGCAGTTAAGTACCTGTCCTATAAGACGACCCCCGACTTTGGCACAGATTTTTCGGGGTTAAAAAGTAGTCTTATATGCCAGAAAATACAGTATTTCCATAGTTATGTGGCAGGCAGGACACTGATACTTTTCTCACTGAAGTGGTACCTAATTGTTTTCTTGCAATTCCTTGCTTTCAAACTGCTGTGTTAGCAGGAGCTGGGAAAGACAACAGGCACTCACTCTATTGTGCAACACTCAGATCTCAAACTGTAGTCCTGCCAACCTTTCGGTCGTCAAGCTCAGTGTCTTAACCACTAAACCACCGCAGCTCCTCAAAGCCACCGCTGCCCCTACTAAGTGTATTGGTCTGTAATATTTCTTCATAATAAGTAGCTTCCTAACACCTACTTAAGGGCTTTCCGTGTTCTGTATAAGTTAGCAGAAACTAACCTTCCCTGAGGGTAAAAAAGAGCAATTTCTAGAGACCTAGCAGCTGAGCGCAGAAGAATAGACACCTTTGAAATGTGGTGTTGGAGGAGAGTTTTGAGAATCCACTGGACAGTGAGAACAAATAAGTTGATTCTAAAAGAAATTAACCTTGACTGCTCCTTAGAAGGTCAAATAGTAAAGATGAAGCTAAAGTACTTTGGACGGGGTTTGGCTAAGATGGCCGCTGTGTAACATCTAGTTTCGGACGCTCGCGCTCAACAAAGTGGTGAACAATGTGAAGGAGCGGAATAGAAAATTTTTCAAGTGGTAAAGCTTAAAGTTAAGATCCTTGCCTGTCTCCTTGGAAAGTTTGCTGAGCTTTTGAAGCTGGATGATCGAAGTTCGGGAGGTTTTTCTGGGCGGTGGAGCTGTGACGGCAGTCGCGGCTTTCCCGCTGGAGAGCCGAGGAACGGGATCAGCGAGAGGAGAAGGCTATGGAACTGGTTTTGGAAGTGGCAAAAAGCGGCTGGAGAGAAGGCAATTTGTGTGTAAGTGCCTGAAGGGAGCTACATTCTTAGCTATAAGCCATAAAATCGGCTGAGTTTTTTCAGAAGAAAAAGAAGGGGAGGAAGAGCTGGAGGTACTGTAATGGCGACGGCCAGGGAAAACGAAAGTGATCGTGTATAGACTGTGGTTTTTTTTTTCTACATACCAGAGGATCGCGCCACATTCTGAAATCAATAAGGCGGATTAATTTTCCTTTCTCTTTTTTTTTTTCACCTCCTCTCTGGTCTGGAAAAGAGGAGAGCTGTGGGAGTTTGTTTTTTTTTTCTCTCTCTTCTCTTCTGCCTAAACTGCCTGCTCATTTAGGGAAGAGGGGGAAGAGGGGGGGCCTCTTCTCACTACAAAGTTAAGGCACTCGCTGGAAAAGGGTGTTTTGATTATCCACTTCAAAGGAAGGATTATGTGGCTTTGATTGAAGGGTTCCATTACTGTGTGGATTACAAATAGCTTCTCAACTTCTCACCTTAACCCCTTGGTGGCTGGATTTCTCTTTCCTTCTGAGCTCCCCCCCCCCCTCAGCAACCTGATTAACTGTTGTTCTGAAGCCTTTTTGCTGTGGTTGGAAGACGTCATTTGACTGCTGGCTTTGTGGGAAAGGATTATTTGTGGTTAACAAGTTTTACTTTTAAACTGCCTGTTTGGAGAGCTGTTTTCTTTTGTTTTCCTTTGTTCCATCGTTGTGGATTACAGTAAATTTTGGATCTTTTGCTGACATAAGAACTTGACGGTTGTATTGGTGGAACCTATGGCTGCAGTGTAGTAAGCCTTACTATATTGGAATTGTTACAGCGATCTGCAACATTGGGTTTGAAATATATTACATCACTATGGATAAAGGTACGAGAGCGAAAGCAAAAGAAGAAGAACAGGTTGTAAAACCTAAGAAGATTGAAAAAGCACCAATGGATGAATCTGTTCAGCCAACAGCTCTGCCCACAGTGTCATTGGACCAGACTCAAATTATGGTGGAAATTGGCAAGTTGTCGCAAAAAATGGAGAAAAATGAGGCTTCAAGGGTGAAAGATAAAAATGAAATGTTTAAAAGGCAAGAAAAGATGATGTCAACACTGACAGATTATACCAAAAAGGTGGACTTAAGTTTGAATAAATTTGAGGGAATGCTGAAAGTGGTTCAAATCGAGGTGGATGCGGTAAAGAAGGAAGTAAAAGGGACTCAGGAGGTGGTGCGGGACAGTAAGTTAAAACTGCAGGAACAAGAAATGAGGATAGATGCTGTCGAAGACATGATGAGAAAGCAGAACATTTTGATCCGTCAGGTACCGGAACGCACTCCGGATCTGTTAAGAGAGAGGGTGGTTCAGTGGTTAAATGGTTTAAAAATGGGGAAGGAATTTGTTCAAGAGGATTTAGGAAGTGTATTCCGGGTGGGTCCAAGAAGAGGGAGAGTGGCTCAAAGAAATGTGTTGGTTAAATTTGCAAATTGGGCAGATAAATTAAAAGTAATGGCTCATCTGAAAAGTGTTGGTTCAGACGCGTTGAAATTTGATGGCTCAGATGTAGAAGTCTACAATGATATTTCACTAAAAGAAAGAACATGGAGATATAAGATGAGGCCTGTTACTAAATTATTGATGGGTAAAAATATAAGGTATAATTGGAGATTTCCACAACAATTGCGCTTTTTCTATGATAAAAGAATGCAAGTTATTGATGAAGGCATTAATCCATTGGAATACCTGAGTTTGTTGGGATTGGTACAAGTAGATTCAGAAGAATGGAAAAATCTTAAGAAGGAAATGATGGATTCTGGAGCTTTGGGGAGGGAATATGGGAGGGAGGAGTCCGGTGGGGCAACAGGTGGAACACCACAACGAGGGGAGGAGGAGGAGGAGCCGTCTTTGATTATGATGGAGGAGGAGATAGGTAAGGAAGGATGAGCATTAGATAGTAGTAATCTTAATTAGCTAATAGAGGTAGAATGGGTAAGTAGCGCATAGCGCCGGCAGTAGGGCGCATCTTGCAGGTCCCCCCTCTCCCCTCTTTGGTTGACAGAGGCGACTTTTCGTTGGAAGGTGGGGAGAGTGAAAAATGTGTGTTTTATGTAGTGGGTATGGTGAAGGGTTTTTGGTGGCACGCCCGATGGAGAGTTTAAAGTTGGGAGAAGAATTTGGTTATGGATAGTATTAAAATAATATCGTGGAATGTGAAAGGTACAGGCTCTGTTCTTAAGAGACGGAGGTTGGAATCGGCGTTGAAAAAAGATAGACCAGATATTTTATTTTTACAGGAAACACATCAGAAATCAAAAGATACGAATAAACTTTATCTGAGTTGGATGCAACACTATGAGATGGCGTTTGGAACATCTAAAGCAAGAGGGGTGGCAACTATGATTTCTAGGAAGTTAGGATTTGAAATCACAAAAAAGATTGCTGATCAAGAGGGTAGGTATCTGTTGTTAAGAGGAAAATTGGAGGATGAGGAAATATTGTTGGTAAATATTTATGCTCCGAATGACCACCAAGTAGTGTTTCTTGAAAAAAATCGGAAAATAGTGGAGGGGGAAAATGTTGCAAAAATTATTGTGGCTGGTGATTTTAATTTGATCAGGTCAGGAATGGATTGCACGAACATAGCTAGAAGTGGAATGGGTGTGAAAGGGAAGGCGATGGACAAATGGATGAAAGTTATGGGTTTGAAGGATTCGTGGAGAGAGTTTAAAGGCTTGGAAAGGGCATATTCCTTTTTTCGCATGTACATGGGACCTACTCGAGAATAGATTATGTTTTTCTGTTGGAAAATTTAATTGGGGATATAGAAAGTACGGAAATTGGGATTATTAAGGAATCGGATCATGCTAAAGTATATCTGGAATTGAAAGCACCAAAAAATATTCAAAGAGTTAGAAATTGGAGGTACGATCCTAATTTGTTCAAAGATCAGAAAAGCAAAGAGGCAATTATGGAAAGTTGGAAAGAAAGTTGGCAATGGAATGATAATAATGAGGTTGATTTTAATATTGTATGGGATACCATGAAGTCAGTTTTTAGGGGGGAAAGCATAAAAGTGGCAAGCCTTAAATATAAAAGGTATAAAGCAGAACACATAGAAAAAGAAAGGGAAATAAAACAATTACAGGAAGAACACGTAAAGAGTAAAGATAAAAAAATTCTCTTGAAACTACAAGGACTCAAGGCAGAAGTAATGGGTAAAGATATTGATAAAGTTAAACGAGATCTGATTTATTTAAATAGAGAATATTTTGAATTTAGTAATAAGAACTCAAAACTATTAGCAAGAGCAGCTAAGGTTAAAAGGGAAAAAAGAGAAATTGGGGTGTTAGTTGACAGGCAAGGTTCAAGGTGTAATAAGAATAGCGATAAATGTAAAATAGTTAGGGAATTTTACCAGGTGTTATATGCAGAAAAAGAAATAGATAGGGAAAAGCTTAAAAGGATATTGGAGAGGCAGTTAGGGAATGGGATAAAGCAAGAGCATAGGGAGAAAATGGAGGAAAAGATAACTGATAAAGAGGTTAAGGGGGTAATAAGCGGATTGAAGATAGGGAAAGCCCCGGGGGAGGATGGATTATCAACAGAGTTTTACAAAGAATTTAAAGAGGTGGTGGTCCCGAAATTGGTGAAGTTATATAATTATATATTAGATGGAGGATCAATCCCGACTTCATGGTATAACACTACAATTGTTCTTTTGCCAAAACCTGGTAAGAATTTGGAAAGAGTGGATTCGTACAGACCAATTTCGCTTATAAATCAAGATGCGAAGATCTTCACGGCAATATTGGCTAACCGTTTAAATAGTTTTATGGGGGAATATATAAATGTTGATCAAGTTGGGTTTCTAAAAGGACGACACATGGCGGATTTGACTAGAAGAGTATTAGATTTAATAGACAGTGTTAATCAAACAAAGGAAAAAGTGGGATTACTATCATTGGATATTTTTAAGGCATTTGATTCATTGCAGTGGTCTTCAATTAAGGAAATAGTTAAAAAATATGGGTTTGGAGATAAATTTAATAGGGTTATAGATTTACTATATCAAAAAGGAAATGCCAGGGTTAGAGTAAACGAGGAGCTCACGGATGTGGTAAAGCTAGAGGCAGGTACTAGGCAGGGTTGCCCATTATCTCCTATTTTGTTTATAATGGCAATGGAGATTTTAGCTAAAAGTATAAGGGAGGATTTAAATATAGAGGGGATTATGGGTAATAAAGTGAGCATGTACGCTGATGATACATTGCTTACGGTGAAGCACCCCGAACAGGTAATGGACAGGATTAAAGATCATCTACAAGTATTTCAAGCTATAACAGGATTAAAGATAAATTGGGATAAATCTGAATTGATGTTGTGTAATTTGAAATTGAGCGAGATGGGTAGGACGGTGTCGACACTTAATATACAAATCAAAGATAAGTTGAAGTATTTAGGGATAACTATTTCAAACAAATTAGAAGAACTTAAACGATTGAATTATGACAGCTTGAGAATTGAATTTAGGAATAAAATACGAGAACTTCAGAAGTTAAAGCTGTCATGGTTTGGAAGGATTGCTATGTGTAAAATGATACTGTTACCAAAGATTAACTTTTTATTTGACACGCTCGCGATCCATTTAAAAGAGAAAGAAATCAATGAGTTTCAAAAAATGTTTAATGACTTTTGTAATGGAGGAAAAAAATCTAGGCTTCCAAAGAAATTATGGTATTTGTCTCAGAAAAAAGGGGGGTTGGGTATGCCAAACCTCTTAGCATATTATCGAGCATTTCAAGTCAAGAATGTTGTGAAGATCTTGGCAAGAGAAAAGGTAATTTGGGAACAATTGGAAATGAAAGAATACAGAAATATTGGAAACTTGAATTTTCTGGGAATGAAAGATAAGGCGAAAAGGTCAAATAATACTATGATGAAAGGTCTCATGGAGGTGTGGAAGAAGGTAAAAAAAGATATGGTTCCGAATCTCTCCCCAATCTTGGAATTGACTGATATGATGTGTTTCCCAATAAAATTAGATAAAGAAAAAATAGAAATATTGGATAAAAATGGGACGTTGTTATTGAAGGATTGGTTAAAAGCATGTGATGTTGATGCCGAGCGGAAAAAAATGTTTGAGATATTAAACTTGAATTGGTTTCAGAAGTTAAAGGTGGACAACTGGAATAAAAAATATAAAAGAGAACTAGGATCAGATAGAGTACTTACGGAATTTGAGGAATTGGTAAGGAAGATTAGAAAAGGCGAAAGTAGTATTAAGGGTCTTGTAAGTAAGCTTTATAATATATTGAATAGAGGTGCAGATCCACAGGAGGATTTGAAACGGAAGTGGGAACAAAATTTGAATATAAAAATTGGGGAGACTGAATGGAAAAATAAATGGAAAAAGAGAATTATGAGAACAATGTCTGTAAGAATTAAAGAACATAATTTCAAGATGTTGTGGCAATGGTACCTGACACCATTAAGACTTTACCAGATGGATAATAAAAGAGATAAGTTATGTTGGAGATGTAAAGAATTTGATGGAACATATGAACATATGTGGTGGAGTTGTAAAAAAATAAGGGATTTTTGGGGAAAAATAGAAAATGAATTTGGTGAAATATTGGGTAAAAATGTTAAGTTGGTGTCGGGTACTATTCTTTTAACGAATGTGGAAGATCTGGGTTTAAACAAGGAGGAAAAAGAACTACTGGAAATTGCACTGACAACGGGTAGACAATGTATAGCCAGAAATTGGAAAAACGATGTAGATATTCAGGTTGGAGAATGGTATAAAGAAATGTGGAGTTTAGCATTGAACGATAAATTGACATGGGAGATTAAAGTCAAAAGAGATAATTTAAAAGAGAATAGATTCTGGAATATATGGAAACCGTTCGTGGATCACTCTATTATGGCAGGTGATAGTTCAGGACCAGTACCATCTCAAAGAAGTTTCTGGACTTGAGTTAAAGATAAACTCTCCGGGCATTGTATATATTCACAGGGTGTTTTTTTTTTTATTGGTTAAAAAGATTAGTGGTAGTACAGAAAGTTTTTTTTTTCTATTATTTTGGATTTTGAAATAAAGGTTCTTAATATTTGGTGGTTAAATAGTAGTTAATGAATATAGATATTGTTATGTGCTACCATATAGTAATGTTTGTTAGTATGATATTATGGACTCGTTAAAATAAATTAAAAAAGAAAAAAAAAAGAAAAAAAATTAAAGGAAGAAGTAAACCTCTTTATGTGTAAAGAATATGAAAACATTGAATATTTTGAACCAGTGGTTCCCAATGTGGGTCCCATGCACCACAGGGGGGGACTTCGATTCCCAGGAGCCTAAATGGCTGATCAGTGTTTTTGGAGAATTGACTTAGGCTTCTGGGAGTTGAAGTCCAAAAACCAAAGGTTTGGAAACACTGTTTTAGACCCATGAATAACTGCAACCGTGGATATACAGTATGTGGCCAGTATAGTCTCAGCCTCAGTTAGAACAGGATTTTATCTTGGATTCTGCCACAATGTACTTAAATCTGTAATCTGTAGGATTGCTGTTAACCTAGTGTGGGAACTGCAGTGGCTCAAGTGGTTAAGATGCTGAACTCGCCACCTGGAAGGTGGGAGCTTCATTCCCGGGTACTACAAGACAATGTGAGCGCCCGTCATCTGTCCCAGCTCCTGCCAACCTAGCAGTTCAAAACCAAGAAATTGCAAGTAGACAGGTGGGAAGGTAAACAGCGTTCCGTGCGCTCCGGTGTCTAGTCATGCCTGCCACATGGCCACAGAAACGTCTACAGACGCAGACAGCGCTGGCTCTTTGGCTATATATAAGCAGATGAGCACCGAACCCTAGAGTTGGATGCGACTGGCTTTTGAGTAAGGGAAACCTTTACCTTTCCTTTACTAGGGTGTCTCAGTAAGGACACGTTGTCTCTCTGGCAGAGCGTTAGAAACACAGGACTGATGTTGGCGACGAGATCTGCAAATTCTTTGAACTCCAGTGAAATGCGCCTAGAGGACGGCCTGAATGAGCAACACAAAATGGATGAGGAAAACGGCTAAAGTGAGAACATTCAAAAGTTGGAAAAATAAACATACATCGACACCAAAAAAAAAAAAAGTACTTTGGACATGAGAAGGGAGGATTCACTTGAGAAGGCCTTGATGCTGGGAAAGGTGGAGGGCAAAAGAAGAAGGGGGCGGCCAAAGATGAGATGGCTAGATGGTATTGTAGACACAATGGGCACAGAGCTGGGCAGGTTGAGGAGGATGGTGGAGGACAGAGGTGCTTGGCGGGCAATGGTCCATGAGGTCCAAAGGGTCGGAATCGACTGTGTGACTAAACAACAAAAAGCATCTGCAGAGGCTCCCTTCTGCTCCTGGAAGAGGAACAGCCCCCCTGCACCCTCTTTTCACTCAACATTTTCAATCAGAAATACTCCCCATACTCTCAACATTAGAAGAACTTGTTGATGGCAAAAGCTGTTCAACAGTGGAACAGATTGGAAGACTGTGATATCACATTCAATGGAGCCTTTTAAAAAGGTTGGATGGTCATCAGCCAGCAATGTTTTAGTTCTGGTTTGCGGCAGTAGCAGGATGTTGGACTAGTCGGTCATTGCTTTCTCTTCTGCTCACCACTTAAGATTCTTTTCAGAATTTTTACATGCATATGGCCAGCTGTGGAAGCATTTCCCCATAGTCAGTTGTCATTTGCAACCGGTTGCACAACCTGTTGCATTTCCTATGTTCCTACCAATACACAACCTCTCATGCAAAGGATGGCTCACCATAGTGATCAGCTTGCATGATTGCCCTTCTGTTGAAGATGCTGGCCTATGATTCCATGATTCTTACCAAGTTCCTATTGATTCGCTGAATTTGCTTCAATTGGAACAAATGGATTTGGACCTGTAACAGCAACTAATTACTTTGTGAGGTTGAAACTGTAATTAATTGCCCTTTAAAATCAATCTCCCAAGCTCTGACAGATTTCTCTGTGTTTCTGCATTATGTGGGTTGGCTGTCAGTTTGATCAACATCCATATATCCTTAACTCACCATTTCTGATCCTGCTGCTGCCGCCAAACTGGGACTGCTGCCTGAGCCACTCCCAGAGCCCTTGCCACCGGCTCCGGGAGGAGAAACAGCTGCGCCCAGCGCCCCTCCCCTTGGCCATCGGGCGGGGAGTTTAAAAGACGCTGGAGGCACCAGAGATCCTGCTGCTGCCGCCAAACTGGGACTGCTGCCTGAGCCACTCCCAGAGCCCTTGCCACCGGCTCCGGGAGGAGAAACAGCTGCGCCCAGCGCCCCTCCCCTTGGCCATCGGGCGGGGAGTTTAAAAGACGCTGGAGGCACCAGAGATCCTGCTGCTGCCGCCAAACTGGGACTGCTGCCTGAGCCACTCCCAGAGCCCTTGCCACCGGCTCCGGGAGGAGAAACAGCTGCGCCCAGCGCCCCTCCCCTTGACCATCAGGTGGGGAGTTTAAAAAGCGCTGGAGGCACCAGAGATCCTGCTGCTGCCGCCAAACTGGGACTGCTGCCTGAGCCACTCCCAGAGCCCTTGCCACCGGCTCCGGGAGGAGAAACAGCTGCGCCCAGCGCCCCTCCCCTTGACCATCAGGTGGGGAGTTTAAAAAGTGCTGGAGGCACCAGAGATCCTGCTGCTGCCGCCAAACTGGGACTGCTGCCTGAGCCACTCCCAGAGCCCTTGCCACCGGCTCCGGGAGGAGAAACAGCTGCGCCCAGCGCCCCTCCCCTTGCCCATCGGGTGGGGAGTTTAAAAGACGCTGGAGGCACCAGAGATCCTGCTGCTGCCGCCAAACTGGGACTGCTGCCTGAGCCACTCCCAGAGCCCTTGCCACCGGCTCCGGGAGGAGAAACAGCTGCGCCCAGCGCCCCTCCCCTTGCCCATCGGGTGGGGAGTTTAAAAGACGCTGGAGGCACCAGAGATCCTGCTGCTGCCGCCAAACTGGGACTGCTGCCTGAGCCACTCCCAGAGCCCTTGCCACCGGCTCCGGGAGGAGAAACAGCTGCGCCCAGCGCCCCTCCCCTTGACCCGCAGTGAAGATGCCGAATGTCGCCACCGCTGCACCTCGGGCCCACCTTTCATCACTCGCCTCCGGCCAGGACTTTAAAAAGGCTGTGTGAGGCACTAGAACTTTCATTTTTGTATTTTTATCTGCTGGCGGGGTTGGATTGAGTGTGTGTGACAGTTGATGTTGTTAGTGTGGCTGTAGTGCAGTCACACTTTATATTGCCTATATTGTGTTTTTGTATTATTGTATTTTGTAACTGAGAATTGCCACTTTGTGGAAATTTCTATTGTACCTGTAATTTATTTGTGTTTCTGGGTTTACATTGTATCTTTACTATTTGTTTGGGACTGGATCGTCCTCTTCTTTGGTTTTGTTAGGGACCTATGAGCTATGGGGTTATGTTTTGGGGACATTAGTAGTTGAGGGATCGTGTTTATGTTTGGGTCTGTATTAAACGTGATAATGTTGTATTGTTAACATTGTAGAAATTGCCATTTTGTAGAGAATTCTAGTGTAATTTATTTGTATTACCTGTATTGTACTTACTGTTGGTTTTGTTTATATTTTGACTGTATATTGTGTATTTGATTATGTTGTAATGCCGCCCAGAGTCGGCCATGTGCTGAGAGGGGCGGGGTACAAATTAAAATTATTATTATTATTTATTATTATTATTCTTGTTCTTATGAAAGATCTGACCCAAGCCACATTTAGATTCTTCCCAGTGGGGGTGTGGGAGGGTCAGAATTAAAAGATACTCTGGAGCTTCCAGATAACCAAATTATTACAGTTAGAATTGAATTTTGATAGCCTTTGTAGTTTTACTAAGAAAGAAAGAAAAAAGATCCAGAGAAAATTATACAGATTTAGAATGAGATGCAAAGTGAAAGGAGGAAGAAAGATAGATTTAATTGTTCTGGACACAGGAAATCCAGTTCAGTTTTAAAAAAAAATTTGGTCAGCAATAATCTAAGACTTTATCTCATTTATATGGTAATATCTTGTCTCGTGTCAACTTGAGATACAGAGTTAGCAAGCTAAGCAGAGCAGGCTTCGCTGACAAGCCTCCCCCCCCCTCCCGATGTTCAGGCTGGCTGGAAACCCATTGTTCGTGGGTGTAGAACTCTTGATATGCTGAAACTCTCCCAAAAGCACCCATTAGACTTGTATTCATCAACCCTGTGGTGCAGACTTGACTTACATTTCCCAAAAACTTTGTATGAAAACGTCACTAAAGATCCTGGCTGGCAAGCCCAGCATTAGAGAGTAAGAGTCCTCTAACAGATCCACAAATGGTTAAATAAGAGAAACCAAGGGCAGCAGGAAATGATCACTTCTTATGATGCAGAAATGAAGCCCATGGGGTCTTAGAAGCATTGGACAGTGATTGGTGCCATTCAAAACATTTGCAAGTTATCTGCAGCCAGCAGGAAGGAGTACAGAGCAGAAACCTGGCAAGGCAAAGCCAACAAGGAGCTTGAAAAATGTGGCAAACTGTCTGGAGCAGAAGGTAGGAGCAAACAGGAAACAGTGAAACTGAGTACCATCCCTGATCAGGATGCCAGGCTCCAAGTATGCTCAGACTAAGGTACCTTTTTCAGGACCATGGACAAAGCCCAGGGAGTACTTCTTCTTCTGCCTTATCGGAACTGGAATACAGTATTGGGAATCATCATGGTTTTGAGCATGAAGACTGTCCTGAGAATATAATGCAGTGGCCTTTCATCTGCCTTATGCATTGCAGCATGACACCCATACCACAGATCCAGTTCTGTGAGTCATTTTCTGGTTCTGAGCCCTTTTGGCACACAAAGTCCTCATCTGCCCCAGGCCAGTATTGATAAAGCTGTTACCCTGCATCAAGATGGATTCAAGCGGGATTTAATCCACTTGGGGAACATCATACTTTCCCTGTAGACTTTGCCACCCAAGGTCATTAGTCCTTAGGGTTGTCAGGTTATTTAATTGCCACTAGACACTTGGCGTTTTATCACTGGCAGTTTTGTCTACTCCAGTGATGCAAACCTTGGCACTCCAGGTGTTCTAGAACTTTAATTCCCAGAAGCTCTGATCAGCAGGGCTGAGCTTGGGCTTCTGGTAATTGCAGTCCAAGAACACCTGGAGTGCCAAGGTTTGCCATCACTGGTCTACTCTATTACCATATCAGGATAACCTGGCCAGACTTACCATATTACCATAGCAGGATAACTGGCAGGGAGTACACAAAAACATATTCAGTAATTCTCAAATACAGCAAGTCAATGGAGACAGAAAGAGCCTTCTTGAAAAAATGTGGTATTTTTGAACCACAATCGGGCATACCCTGGTAATGGAAACCTTGTGTTGCTGGCTAATATTTCCCACACTAGGTCAGGTGAATGAACTCACCAAATGGTACCTTCATTTTGGAAGTTTCATGTCTTGCCTAGACATGGAAGAAGAAGAAATGGAGATCTAGCTCAGCCTCCTCTAACACTGCTTTCTCTATGATAGTAGTAATGAACCTAAAGAAGAGTTTCTGCTCAGGTGTAGGCTTGACATGAACAAGAACCCATGTTTTCCAGGGTTCTTGCTCAAATGCTT
The DNA here is from genome assembly GCA_035047305.1 of Bradypodion pumilum. Taxonomy (NCBI): domain Eukaryota; kingdom Metazoa; phylum Chordata; class Lepidosauria; order Squamata; family Chamaeleonidae; genus Bradypodion; species Bradypodion pumilum. Next base: position 502,279,685 of record JAWDJD010000001.1, on the reverse strand, counting down.
TGTAGGTCCAGCCATTGCTCTTAAGCTCCACCTTACTTGTTGAGTCCTCCACTCAAATTAGACTGAAAGGAAAACTCTCTGGCTGAAGCCTGACGTTCCTTTGCCATTCCATGACTTCTCATCCAGAATGTATGAGTCTCTTGATGATGTTGTTAGTCTCCCTGTAGTAATTTGGCTTAAGAGGTGCAGTAACTGGAGTCTCCATTTGTAGAAACTCTTGGTTGTTCAGCTTAGGATCAAAGTTTTGGCTTCATGCCAATGTCTATGTATGCATCATTGTCCTACATCCTTTATGAAGGACTAGGACAACTTTGGGCCTTCAGATGTTTAGCACTTTAGCTCTGAGTATCTGTTACAACAAGCCATGAAGAGTGGATCTGACAGAGTTGTAGGCCAAAACCATGTTAGACAGGTAATGCAAACCATGCATGCAGTGAATACTAAGATAATTAATCATGTGACAGGAAAAACTCCCTTCTAGCAAAGTGGTTGTCTGATGAGACTCTTAAAATAGCAGAGGAAAGAAGGAATGCAAAAGGCAAAGGAGAAAAGAAAAAATACAGTCACTTGAACACAGAATTTCAAAGAAAAGCAAGGAGAGACAAGGAAATCTATTTAAATGAACAGTGCAAAGAAATAGAGGAAAGCAACACAAGAGGCCGGACTAGAGATCTTTTAAAAAAATTGGGGAAATCAAGGGAACATTCAAAGCAAAAATGACCATGATAAGGGACAAAGACGGCAAGGAGTTAGCTGATGCAGAAGAGATTAAGAAAAGATGGAAAGAATACACAGAAGAACTTTACAAAAAGGACCTCAACACCACTGATAATCACAATGATGACAACATTGAACTTGAGCCAGACATCCTAGAGAGTGAAGTCAGAAAGGCCCTAAAAAGCACTGCAAACAACAAAGCTAGTGGAGATGATGGCATCCCAGTTGAATTTTTCAAAGCTCTAAAAGATGATGGAATCAAATTACTGCATTCGATATGCCAGCAGATCTGGAAATCAAAACAGTGGCCACAGGCTTGGAAAAGATCAGTATACGTTCTAATCCCAAAGAAGGGTAGTGCCAAAGAGTGTTCAAATTATCGAACAATTGCACTCATCCCACACGCTAGCAAGGTGATGCTCAAGATAATACAGGATAGACTTCAGCAGCACGTGGAGAGAGAATTGCCAGAGGTGCAGGTGGGTTTCAGAAGAGGCAGGGGGATTAGAGACCACATTGCTAATATACGGTGGATCATGGAGAAAACAAAAGAATATCAGAAACAAGTATACCTCTGCTTTATTGACTACACCAAGGCCTTTGACTGCGTGGACCACAATAAAATGTGGCAAGTACTTAAAGAAATGGGAATACCAGAACACCTCATATGCCTCATGAGAAATCTGTACAAGAGTCAAGAAGCAGCAGTTAGGAGAGAACACGGAATGACAGAATGGTTTGGAATAGGAAAAGGAGTAAGACAAGGCTGCATTTTATCACCCTACCTTTTCAACCTATACACAGAGCACATAATGCGCAATGCAGGGATGGAGGAATCACAATATGGGATAAAAATTGCTGGGAGAAACATCAACAATTTGAGATATGCAGACGATACCACCCTAATGGCAGAAAGTGAGGAAGATTTAAAGAAGCTACTGATTAGGTTGAAAGAAGAGATTGCAAAAGCTGGCCTGAGACTTAACATCAAGAAAACCAAGATAATGGCAACAAGCCCTATCAGCACCTGGAAAGTAGACGGGGAAGAAGTAGAAGCAGTAATGGATTTTACTTTCTTGGGATCTAGGATCACTGCAGATGGTGACTGCAGCCATGAAATAAAGAGGCGACTGATTCTAGGGAGACAAGCCATGAGAAACCTGGGGAACATAGTGAAAAGTAGAGACATCATCTTACAAACAAAAATCCGTATAGTCAAAGCAATAGTATTCCCGGTGGTAATGTATGGATGTGAGAGCTGGATCATTAGGAAGGCTGAGCACAGAAGAATAGACGCCTTTGAGATGTGGTGTTGGAGGAGAGTTTTGAGAGTACCCTGGACAGCGAGGAGAACAAATACGTCAATCTTGAAAGAAATCAACCCTGACTGCTTCTTAGAAGGTCAAAGAGTAAAGATGAAGCTGAAGTACTTTGGACACCAAATGAGAAGAGAGGATTCACTTGAGAAAGCCTTGATGCTGGGAAAGGTGGAGGGCAAAAGAAAAAGGGGACGGCCAAGGATGAGATGGCTGGATGGCATTGTGGACGCAGCGGATACCGAGCTGAGCGGGCTGAGGAGGAAGATGGAGGACATAGGTGCCTGGAGATCCAAAGGGTCGGAATCGACTGTGCGACTGAACAACAACAGACAAAACTAACTTGTTTGTCTGTCTCTAGATAACCAATCAATAAGCTTTTTTCCTTTCCTAGCACTTAACACCAATTAACATGCCTTCTGACCTATCTTTGTTTGGGCCAATTACCATTTTGCCTTCTACAAGAACAGATACTGGATCACTTCAGCCACATGGCTAAGAGGAACACAACCATCTTTACCTTTTTATTAGATCATCTGAATTTCTTTTCCTTTACTAATTATCCGATGCCACCCTATCGAGAGTTCCAAGCACTTGTAGTGAGTAAACATTTTGTTCTTTTTGCCTTAAGTCTTTGTTTGAATAGTTATTACTTTTGCTGTCTGACTGTGAGAGATTTGGGGCAAATTTATTTGAAATATAAGCCTAACCACAGTAGTAAATATAATTTGGTCCCCTGAGTTAAATTCACCAATTCCCATCCACTTTAGTTCACTGATTCCCAAGATGTTGACATTTTGATCATCTGATCATCTGTTCCATGGATCACCATTACCAATTTTTTGAATTTCCAGCCCCACCAAATGGATGCAGAGATTCTCAATACACTGACTGCAATGATATTGTTGCATAATTTTATTCTCACTTTAGTTATTGATTGAACATCATATGCTGTTCTCCCCCCCCCCCAAATTTTTAGCACCAGACTCACTGCTATGCAGATTTTTGCACTTTACTGTTGCTACAATAAAATTTAATAACTGAGAATAAAAGTGGGAACAAAGTTTTAGGCATACCTCAAGCTCAAAATATGCCAATGAAAAATTAATATTAAAGATATTTCCCAAAACCATCTATTGATCAGGATCCAACTAGGCATGTGGAGAAAACTACATACACACTAAGACTTATCAGCTCTCTTTTATTCCTCAGTTCACTGCATCCCATGAGAAGCCATTTTTGCGAGTTTAGAGACCCTGCAGATGTTTGTGTAATACACAGCTGTGATTGTAGGCTGATATGGACAAAGTGTGGTGTATTGGTTGCAGGAAACCACCAAGCCTGTTTTGGAAGAATCCACTATCTTTATTTGCCACCCCCACTGACATATCATTACTGAAATTGGCAGTGCTTTCCTCCCTCATCACCTGAAGGGGAAAAAGAGGAAGTGAAGAAGAAGCTGACTTTTCCAGAAAATTAAACAGTTGAAAGTCAGAGGCAAGATATTTCTGGAAAGGGAGGAGATGCTCTGGCAGACTAGTAGAATTCTATGGTGTAGGTAGGCACTCTGGCAACCACTTGTTCCATAAAGAACTGCCATTGTTGGTGCTGGATTTCAGGGAAGGTTGCAGTGGTTCAGTGCTGTTTGGGATGCCAGTCCATTGTCTAGAAGTAGAATTCATAAAGTGTCTAGCAAAATGTCACATATTTTAAAATTAATTTTTTAAAATAAGTTCTGCATTTCATTGCAGAAAATAATGCATTTCATAAAAAGAATATAAAAAGGTCTGAAGGGGATGTAGACTGACAAGTTATAAATTTGGAGACCTTGAGCAGTCTTGTCTGATTTCTAAAAAGAGAGACAGGATAATAATATAGGAAGCAGCTCTACACTGCATCAAACTGCTCACAGTAATTACATTTTTCAAACCACCTCTGATATATTATTGAGCAGCAATGCCATTATTGGACCAGGCCGGGAAGGGGGGGGGGGGCAGACTATAAGAAATCTCAGCTGAAGAACTTAAAAAATATTGATTAAGAAACCCTGACCATACCTGCAGTAAAGTAGGGCTACTGATGTTCTGCAATGTATGTTCTGAAAAGAAAAATGATAGCGTAAGGCAGGGGTGCCCAAACTACGGCCTGTAGGCCAAATCTGGTCCCAATGCCAATTCATCCAGCCCACACCACCCTTGTCGCTCCTGGAAACTTCTGGGAGTGGTGAGGGTGGTGTGAGCCAGATGAATTGGTGTTGGGGGCCAGATCTGGCCCACAGGCCGTAGTTCGGGCACTCTTGGCTTAAGCAGAGAAAATTGCACCCTAAAATCTATCTCATCCTGTTGCAAAACAGATTGCAAGGCGCATACTACTTCAGCTTCCTGTGGAAGGAACCACGTGACCGGCCCGCATCCCAAAAGGTTTGGGCACACCTGGTGTAAGGTTAAACTGCTGTACTGCAGCCAAAATGTTGTGAGTTTGATCCTGACAGAATGAAGGTTTAGTCGGCCTTCCATCCTTCCAAGGTTTGTTAAATGAGGACCCAGCATATTGAGGGGAAATGCTAATTAACTTGTGAACCATCCAGAAAGTCCACTGAGCACTATGGGGTGGTATATACAATAGTGGGATTCAATTTTTTTTTACTACCTACTCTGTGGGCGTCATATGGTGGGCGTGGCCAGGGGGAAACCCTGAGTTACACCTGAATTAGGACTACTTTATTTCAAAACTTGGGTGGGTGGAGCCATCCAGAATTTCTGCTACTGGTTCTGGCAAACTGGGGCGAACCTGCTGAATCCCACCACTGAGTATATACCTGTAAGTGTAATTGATATTGCTACAATTTGTTTCATTATCACAAGCTGCTTGGGGGACTCGTTCACTTGAGGGGGCACCTATCTATCTTTTGAGAACTGAAAATTCCAAACTACATAAATTTGACAGAAAAAAATGAGACAAATGGAATGTGAAAGTGATACGGACAACTTCACCTAAACTCGCAACAGCTTTGAGCATTTTGAACTTAAACATTATGTAAAAGCTCTGTATATTCAGTCATGTTTGTGAGACTGAACTAGGGTTGACATGTCTTTGTGTCTGGTAGATTCCTCATCGTTAAAATCACCTGCCAGCAAGTCACAATACGATGCTTTCCATACTGTGAACAGATGTTCTTTTTGAATGGTGCTAATGATTTAAAACTTCAAATTGCTTTCTCTAACAACATTTGCAAAAAAAAAAAAGTCAAAGATTTTTACATCAAGGATCTAAAGTTTTTTAAAGCTAATGTAAGAGAATGTGGACTTATAGATACTTTGAACATCTGCTGCAGTATTCTCTTTACAACCTGCCATTAGTTATTATCTATAGACATGAAGGGCAACCATTTACTTATATGAGATTGTTAACACTTAGAGATACACAGAAAGAGCCTCCTAGAAGATTGTGGTATTTTTGAACCACAATCGGGCGTACCCTGGTAATGATAGCCTTGTATTGCTGGCTAATCTTTCTCACACTAGGTCAGGCAAAAGGTACTGCAGAATGAACTCACCAAAAGTTACCTTCATTTTGGACGAAGAAGAATACTTCGATAAAAGAAGACAGAATATGTTGCATCCCTGCCTTGAAAAGCAGACCCCCAACATATTCCCTCTTATATGGTAAGTTCTTTCCTAGCTTGACAAAGCCATCAAAAACAAATAGAAAAACCTTTGAGAATCATTACTATTGTAAAAATGAATTACTGTACTTGGTTTCTGCTTGTGGATACCCTTCCTTCAAAATCAACTTGATTTTTTTTCATTTAGAAATAAATTATTTTCCAAAAGAATTCTTCTCTACTATTTACTGAAGCAAAGCAAAACAAGCAATTGAAAAACAAACAGGAGTACAATTTTCTGAGTATGAATATATCTTCTGAGTATAATGAGAAAACAATCAAAGTTCTATGCACTTTCTTTCAACCATTTTACAATTTCATCATTTTATCAATTTCTCTAATGTCCTTCTTCCCTGTGGCAATATGTTCTCCACACCGGGGGGGGGGGTCAAAACATTTAAATTTTTATATATCTTTCCTTTTTGCCCATTCACCTATTTTTACCAAAATTATTTAATGTTCAGGTGGGTCAGGTTAGTGTGGGACAGCAAAAGCAACAAGGAGTCAATTTAAAGATTAACCAATTTTATTTGTCATAATCATTATTTGAATTTTATGCATATGAAGAAGTGGGCTGCAGTCCACACAAGCTTAAGACAAATAAAGCATGGTACTCATTAAGGTCATTAAAGTATGCTAGTCATTAAGATCTATGAATCAAGGTAGGCTAGATGTGGTCAAACATGAGATGGCACGACTGATTCCCAGGATTTCTATCATCTGTTGATCAGAACTGTCAGGTTTCTCCATTCACTTCCATGGGAGGTTGGCATTCTTGTTCAAATAAACCCTTTAGCAACTTCTTTTTAGTGGCAGGTAGGAGGGTATCACTAAATTGTTATGCACTATTGATATAGTATGGACAAGTGATGGCAAATCTTGGCACTTCAGATGTCCTTGAACATCAATTCCCAGAAGCCCTGATCAGCAGGAGTACTGAATTAGGCTTCTGATAATTGAAGTCCAAGAACATCTGGAGTGCCATGGCTTGCCATCACTCGTATAGATGGTAAAAGTGTTCAGTAGAGCTGCTGGTGTGGTAAAATAAAATGTATAATTGACCATGTCTCTAACGTCATTACTCACCTTAGCCCAGAAGTTTGATACAATAGTATGATCCTATGATATATTGTCAGCTGTCTTAGTGATGACTACCTCCAACATTTCTCATACTTTATGACCTTCAACATTTTGCCATACCAAGATTTCCTCATACAACGTCCCTCTGTGCTAGCAAGATTTTAAAACTTTCCATGAAAAGGAGTCACTGAAAACCTCTGTCCCCCTTTGTTTGCATAACAGTTTTTTTAAAGAGCTAAATTTTGAGCTGCTTAATGTCCTTTCTTGAGTTCTTGCACTGGGGAGGGGGCATCCTTTACAGGAATTGTAACAATCCTGCATTTTCCTCCAGAAAAAAATTAATATAAAACAAATTTGAGGAGAAGGTCCCTTGAATCTTCTTCGAGAGCAAGAGCATATGAGATTCATATCTGTACTTCTTAGCTTCTTGAGTCAATCTTTTCATAAGAATGTCAGGTTCCAACTTAAAAAGGAACATATCTTTTTGAGGATTATTACACTAATTCATGTTTATATTCTACTTGTTTCATTAAGTGAGCACTGGTTATTACAGAGAGAGAGAGAGAGACTAACTACCGGTGGAAAGTCCCATTTGTGCCACTCAATTAGACATTGAATAATCAGATTGGATGAATTTCAGCTATCAAAACTTGAAAAGAGTTTGAAATCTACTTGAAAGGTTGGAAGACATTTGAGAAATTTGAAAGCAAAAACAACATTTTGTTTCCATCTCATGTGTATGGCAATTTTCTATGCCAGGTTGGTATGGCCAACCTTGGGGCTTCAGATGTTCTTGAACTCCCATACCCAGAAGCCCTGATCAGCAAGTGTGCTGACTTGGGCTTCTGGTAATTGAAGTCTAAGTACACCTGGCGAGCCAAGGTTGTCCATGCTGGGTCTTATGCCATCAGGAGATAGTAGAAGTAGTAGACCAAGCCGTCTAGAGGACATAAGGCTAGGGCAGCCTGACTTTAATGAATTGGTTGTTTTTTGTTTTTGTAAGTGTTTACTTTTCTAGTGACATGTATTAAGACTTTTTCTTTCCCCCCCTTTCATTCTGAAGTGCCCCATATGGCCATTTTGAACCTCTCACAGTTAAACTGCCCATAAAACATATTTTCCTTTACTAAGATAGAAAGTTTTTCATAAGTGACTTCAGGATTACTTTTAACCACTCTTAGAAATGAAATGAACATTTGTTCCAAAACTCTTACTGCATATTGGCATTCTAGGCGCAATATTCAGTAATATCTAATGTTTAACGTCAACAGTTTATATCTGATGTGAATGGGGGTGCATGTTGACCAAGAATGTGATTGAGTCTTTCAAAGTGTACTGTTTCTATAACTAACAGTTTGTTACAAGTCTCAGGTGATGACACCCATACCTCTGAAAAGCACCAGTTTGGAAATACTTTCAGCACTCTGGTAACAGCAACAGAAAATCAGGCAGCAGTCACAAAAACACCTCCTGTCTTCATAACAAGCAGGTGTTGCTGTTGTATTTTTGCTAAGTTGCAACATGTCCCATTACTACTTGAGAATGCTGATGCCAAACTGCTCTGATGGTCCAAAGCAGACTGGCTTTGTTTTTAGCACTAAACCCCACTTTGGGATCCATCAGTGAGAACATAAAACTGTCATTCTTCAAAGGATATCAATTGTGTAATGCATCCAAGGGAATCATTAAATTGAAGACAACAAAAACAAACTTTAAATGAGATACAAAATGAAGAGAAGGGAAAGAAAACACCAACAAATCAAGATTATCTTTGCCATAAAGCTAACCAGGGAAGTGGGCAGATGATAGGAACATTCAACCATAAACTCAACTAAGACTTTTACATTTTCAACACAAAATGTTGCCCTAGGCCAGTAATGGCGAAGCTTTTAGAGACCAAGTGCCAGAGGAGGCGTGCAAGCATGCACCACGTGTGCTCACACACACATGTGATGTTGCCGGTGTGCCTCTAGTAAAGTCATGTGGGGGCGCTCCCCCACCCCCTGTGGGTGTCCCCCCTGGGTGCAAACAACTCCTAGGAGGGGTGGGTGGAGGGTGTCTTACCTTGTCCCCACCACTGCCTCCCAGGTGGGGTTTCAGCCTCCCCTCTCGGCTCCCCTTTGGTGGAGGGAGAGGGGTGGTGGGGGAGCAGCATTGGCCAGGCTGGAGGGTGAGGCTTCCCCTTGATGACACGTGTGCCAACATAGAGACTTATGCATGCCACCTCTGACACGCATGCCATAGGTTCACCACCAAATTACCTAGGCAGTAAGTCAGTTTTCAGCTGGATTCTGTTCTCAAATCTGTAACTCTTGTGTCAAAAAGCAAAGATCTGGGTGAACTGGGAAGCTGTTGATTGAAATTCTTGTTCAGAGCCACAAGAATAAGATGGTATAGACATTTTCCAAGATGGCCCTACCAGTAGGTGGAATGATGTATATTAATGGGGTGAAAGAGGAAGCAAGAAGATGTATGTATGTATGTATGTATGTATGTATGTATGTATGTATGTATGTATGTATTTATTTATTTATTTATTTATTTATTTATTTATTTATTTATTTATTTATTTATGTCATATAGCACAGTATTATAAAATTACACATACAACAACAACAGCCAAAAAATGTTTCCTCTTGAGGAGGCAGAATGCCAGCTGAAACTCCTCTTCAAGGTGTATTCTTCTAGAACAGGAGTTCTCAACCTTTTAAAGCCGGGGGCCAGGTCATGCTCCCTCAGACAGCTTTGGGGGTCGGACAACCATTTTGCCCTTCCTTCACCACATGGTACTTCCTGGTGTGGTGGAGGTGGTGAGGGGCCACATGAAATGGTGCCACTGGCCACAGGTTGAGAATCCCTGTTCTAGATGATTTGCCTGTATCATCGCATTATGTATCCCATGTTCCCACAACTGACCTGCTGCCCTTATAGTCAACTACCAGTGCAGGCAAAATTTGAATAAGAATTGGAAGGGGATATCTTTTTCTTTGACTCAGCCAGACCTGCGTCTTCTGCTAATGGAAAAATTGTTCCATCTCTCTAGCTGGGAAGCAGTTCTCTGTCCTACAGCTTTTGAAACCAAATGGAGGCTTCTGAGGATCCTTAACAACATTTCCCACAAGGATCCTTTCAGTGCCCCTGCCTCTTGTACGCAATTCTTTAATAGATGGGGATGCAGGATGGAAACTTGCCAAGTTGTGCTCTTGCTTGATTACTGTCTTTAATTTTTGTAGTTTTTTCAATTAATATTACAGGGAGTTTTTTGTTGCTTGCCAAGAGCAGAGACAATGAACAAAATCACACAAAGTGGCACCATGTAAGGTGCATTTACCTTTGAGTTATTGTCATGGTATACTGTATAAGAATGAGGATGCATGTTGATCGATTATTTGGAAGAGTGCTGTTTCTACGGCTAACAGTTTGTTACAAGTCATTTAGAGAAATGACCTAGTCATGGGTCCATCCGTCCTTAAAATCACTCACAATGAAGTTTTGTTGGTGGTGTAATTATAAATGCTGCGAATATTTATTATTATTTTTTTGTTCATATTTGTATTGCCGCCCTCTCACCGAGGCAACTCCGGGTGGCTCACAAGTGTAAATATAAAAACATTCCATAACAATAAAATCAAGAAACTTGTCTAAAAAACCATTAAACATTAAAACCCTTAAAATACCCATAACATACCCTCTTTGAATAACTAAGCACGTGTATGAATTAATGAATGAATTAGATTTCAAATACAATTAATCATAACAAAAAAATTACTAACATTTCTATATCCTATGCTAGTGGTGTCGAACCTATGACATGTGTGACAGAGGAGGCACTCAGAGCCCTCTCTTGGGCACGTGTGCCATTGCCCCAGCACAGAGTTCATCCCGCCCCTCTGCCCAGCAGCCCAATGGGAGTGCTTCCTCCCTCCCACAGCACAGAGCTCGCCCCACACATCTGCCCAGCAGCCCAATGGGAGCGCTTCCTCTCTCCCTTGTCTGGGGTAAGGTTGGCAACTCACATGCAGTGTGAGGGTGTGGCGCGAATGGCAGTTTGGGAGCTCAGTCTTTAAAAGGTTCGCCATCACTGCCCTATTCTTTTCTGCTAATTCAGGGATTCTCAACCTGTGGCCCATGGGCTGAATGCAGCCCACAGCACCATTTCATGTGGCCCCCCACTGCCTCCACCACACCTGGAAGTGCAATGTGGTGGACGAAGGGAATTGCTGCCCTTCAGAAAAGAACTCAAAACCTGGCTGGCGGCCAAGTATGGGGTGCAGGTGGAAGGGTTACCTCCGTGGAGTGGTTGGTGTAGTGGAACCCCTTCTTCTTCGGTCCCTTCGGTCCCTGCACACTTTTTAGGGAGTGGGTAGTTTTTAAGTAGTTTTAACTATGTTATTTTAGCTGTGATTGTGAACCACGCTGAGTTGGCCTAGGCTGAGTGGGTGGTGTAGAAATTGAACTAATAAATAAATAAATGAAATAGCCGCCCAACCCCTGAAGCTGTTTGGCCCGCTGCTTAAAAAGGTTGGGAACTCCTGTGCTAATTGATACATGGATCTGGCCCCATTTATTCTCAAAACAACCCTCTGGGTCATGTACAAATGGGCAAGAGCCATAGGTCCAAGTCCTCACAGAGCTAAGAAACTCAAGTGATGACTTTGGAGTGTCTATCTCTTTCTCTTTCTCTCCTTTCTTCCAGCTGACCTACCTTACAGGGGTATCCTGAAGATACAGCAAAGGAGTCTTGTACACCAGAATAATTCATTGGAGGAAGAACAGCATGTAAATGAGGATGAATGGGTTGGTTTTTAAAGAGTCTTTTATTGTAATTTTATGGGGGTTTTGTAATGTTTTTATGCAATTGTGCGCCGCCCTGAGTTGTCCTGGGACAAGAGGGTGGGATATAAATTCAAATAAATAAATAAAATAAATAATTTAGTAAAAAACAAAACAAATGCAGTGCTATTTCAAAAAGAAAGCAAGGCAATTACGCTTCTATACCGCCCCATAGCACTTAGTGCAATCTTTGGGTGGTTCACACGTTAATTAGCATTTTGCCCCCCAACATGCTGGGTACCCATTTTACTGACCTCGGAAGGATGGAAGATAGAGTGAGCCTTGACCCCTGGTCAGGATCAAACTCACAACTTTTTGGTTTCAGAACAGCAGTTTAACCACGGTAGGGTGCCTAAGCAAAGAATAGACCTCTGTAGTTATTTGCTACCATTATTTTTTCCCCTCCAAAATCTACTATTATTGAATCCTGCTATTAAAATGTTTCTGCCACTACCAGGATGTATAAAGCAAGTTTTGATCTGCATCAGAGTTACTAAACTCTTGAAAAATACGAGTTATAGGACAAGTAATACTTTGCTGGAGCCCACAGCTATAGCACTTCTGCTAACATGCTACCCAAAGAGATGACTGGAATAAAAAGAAACAGTGCTATTCTGAGGAGACGATCTCACATTTGGTCTGAATGCATTCCTGCTCTTATTTGTTATGATGATAACCTGAGGGCGCATCTGGTTTATGAGGTAATAATGGCAGACCAAGCTGAAAAGCTGTAAATGCAAGCAATGGGGACAATACGTGTAGGTGTGGAGATGACAAGATGGAGTTGTTGTAGTTGTTGTTGAGGTATCCAATCATTAAACATTTTGGAAGTAAATCTGACCAGATGTTTCTGTTTACCATTCTGTTTACCATACATAGTGCTGACCCCCGCCTGTAAATATGGATAACAACAATAAAGACAAAAATAAAAGGAAGTCTTAAAGATGAGTAGATTTAAAACAGTTCTCAACCTTTTCAAGCTGGGGACCAGGTCACGCTCCCTCAGACAGCTTCGGGGGCTGGACGGCCATTTTGCCCTTCCTCCACCACATGGCACTTCCTGATGTGGTGGAGACGGTGGGGAGCCACATGAAATGGTGCCGTGGGCCGCATCGGGCCCGAGGACCACAGGTTGAGAATCCCTGATTTAAAGTGTCATCATTCTTTCAGATATGTTTAGTTTTGTTTTGTTATGTAGGATAAAACAGAGTAAGCTGATGACTGCTTTGAAAATCACTAGTACACTATATTCATTCATTCATTCATAGATATTTGTTTCAGTAGGTTAATCAAATCAGCCAACTGAAGAGCAGCTGGACCACTTGATAATATATTTTACCACCAGATCTCTGTCCTACAAAATTTTGTGATCTAGTCATGGGTCCATCCATCCTTAAAATCACTCACAATGAAGTTTTGTTGGTACTGAAATGTGATGTCTGGGCTAAACAAGGCTCACCGCTTTTTATGTTATTATTTGCTGGTGTCGCATCTGACACGAATAAAGAAAAAGAACCACTCCAAAGTTATGCAGCATACCCATGTAAATAATTATTTGCAACATATGCCCTACTGAAATATTATAGAGCCCACTACTTGTCATTGAAATTGTTTCTCTGAAAGGCAAGTATATCACAGGCAAGTGATAATATATGGCAGCTTTTATCAGCTGGTAATCAAACCTGGACTGTAGTGGCTTGTTGGTTAAGAGGCTGAACTTGAGGACTGGAAGGTTGGCAGGTCAGCAGTTTGAGACCTGAGCGCTGCACAACAAAGTGAGTTCCCATCCCTGTCCCAGCTCCTGCCAACCTAGTAGTTTGAAAGCAAGAAATGGCAAGTAGATAAATAATTACCACTTTGGTGGAAAGGTAAATAGTGTTCCGTGCACTCTGGTGTTTAATCATGCCTGCCACATCACTGCAAGGTTGCAAGGGCAACCTTTAGGAGCCCTGGTGGTGCAGTGGTTAAACTGCTGTCTTGCAACCAAAAGGTTGTGAGTTCGATCCTGACCAGGCACAAGTTTGACTCAGCCTTCCATTCTTCCGAGATTGGTAAAATGAATACCCTGCATGTTGGGAGCAAAATGTTAATTAACTTGTCAACCACTCAGCAAGTGCACTAAGCACTATGGGGTGGTATATACTTGAGTATAAGTTGACCCAAATATAAGCCATAGTATCTAATTTTGACCCGAAAACCTGGGAAAATAGATTGACCGGTGTATAAGCCGAGGATGGGAAATGCAACAGCTGCTAGTGAGTTTCAATAATCAAAATACATGAAAATATGGTAACATTAATTAAATTGTTGGTATATCTCAACCTGGCATGGTCTTGGGACCCTCATGGTTATTGTCCCGAGTATAAGCTGTGTCCCTTTTTGGGGGCTCAATTTTTCAGGCTAAAAAACTCAGCTTATACTTGAGTATTATACGATAAGCGTGATTGTTTTGCTTTTTGCTTTTGCTTTATAAATGGAGATAAGCACCGAACCCTAGAGTGGGATACGACTGACTTTTGAGTAAGAGCGACCTTTACCTTTACTAAGCAAATGTGATGAAATTGAAAGTCTCCTATTTTGGCTACATCATGAGAAAGCAAGACTCTCTAGAAAAGACAATAATGCCGGGGAAGGTGGTAGGCAGTGGGAAGCAAGGAAGTCAACAAGCAACATGGATTGAGTCCCTAAATGAAGCCACAAACTTTAACTTGCAGGAGTGAGCAGGGCGGTCTAGGACAGGACATTTTGAAGATCTCCCATTCATAGGGCCGCCATAAGTCGGAAACAACTTGCCAGCACATAACAACAACAATGAAAACTATTGCAAGCTCATTTGATAGCTTAACAAGCATTCCAGTGATGCCGAGATGTTGACTACAGATTGTGTTATAGAGGAAGTAGCCATCTGAACCAAAAGAAAACTTGCTCCAAAGAAATATCATTTGCTGCCAGTTTGCTTGAGCAATGAAGTTTCAAGACATCAATAGTAATAAGGGATATATACAGTATCTAGCCTTCTAATCCTTGCCTTGCAAGCAAGGATTTACCTCATTAAGTCATGGGCATTGACCATGCCAGAGGTACGGTAGGTAGGAGGATTCAAGTCATAAAACTGTAGAGCTGTGGTTTTGTCATTTAAAGTTGTTTGTTCATAATACAGTGGAACCTCGGTTAACGTAATTAATGCATTCTCCGGGACATTTCTTACAGCAAAAATTACTTTAACCAAATTTCCCATAGGAATGCATTGAATGCCATTTCCAATAGGAATGCATTTAAGACCAAAATAATTTAACTGAAATGCAGTTTCTCATAGGGATGCATTGAAAACCAATTAATCCGTTCCCCCAAAAATTCCGTTAACCTATCCACTGTTTTCTATGGATTTTTCTTTTGTTATGTGATTTTTATGTTAACCAAGCCATTTGTTAACCAAGGTTCCGCTGTAAATAGTTAAAAACTGATTGTTTTATTGTTCACTGAAAGGATTTCTCTGACTGGCAGAGCACTCTGAAGCATGTTGAATCAAATGGCCAATCTGTTGCCTAATCCTAAACCATGCTGGCCAAAAAGTGGAGGTAGATGGGAAAGAAGGCATAGATGGTGTTTTGCTGCTGAAGTGAAGCAGGAATTCAATCCAATGGAGTCCAAGCAGAACTCATTCCAAGTAACAGTAACTAGTTAATTTTTAGGTAAAATAATGTGACAAATGGGGGACTGCGGTGGCTCAAGTGGTTAAGACGCTGAACTCGCTGACTGGAAAGTCAGAGTTCGATTCCTGAGTACTGCATGATGGAGTGAGCTCCTGTCTCTGTCCCAGTTCCTGCAATGCTAGCAATTCAAAAGCAAGAGATTGCTAGTAGATTAATAGGGACCACTTTGTTGGGAAGGGAAACAGCGTTTCATGCACTCCAATGTTGAGGTATGCCTGCCACATGTCCACAGAAATGTCTGCAGATGCAGATAGCACTGGCTCTTGGGCTATAAACAGAGATGAGCACAGAACCCTAGATTTGGATATGACTGGCTTTCAAACAAGGATGCCCTTTACCTTTACTAATGTGACTAATGTTTGCAAACTTATTTCTGAGGTATATTGAGTGACTTATTCCTGTGATAGATGATATTGTCCATCTCTGTCCCTCCAACAAGCTAGCTGTACTGGCTTGAATCTCATTCTTAATCATTACTGCAGTAAGTTTAATTGTTATCCTGTTATATTTGTTACAAATAGTAAACTGAACACACTAATTGCAGGGAAAGGGTCACATAAATTGGCTGGGTTTGACAGGAAAGGATCCTAAATGGCTCTTGGAAAAAATTAAGCAGAGGCTAAAACAGGAAAACATAAAAAATTGCTTTTATTACCCATGCTACGCAGATTTCCGGTATGACTTGTCCTATTTTAATGTGAACCAAACAGTAGAGCTTGCTATCGGTTTGACAGCTAATTAAGCATAGCCCCTTTATTAACTGCAATTATGTCCAAATAGCTTAGGAGAATGAATATACTTTCTTCTATGACACTCGGTAGAGATTTTGAATAAAAATTTTATTTTACTTTATTTTAGGAGAGCAATTTAAGCATAACCTAAAACTGAATGCTGAGATTTTGGTTTTTTTTAATGCATACGTTTGTATCAAATTAAAATCTTCCTCTATGGTATAATTATGTCTCTAGTGAATTTAGAGCTGGCTTACTATTAGTGCCCTCATAGCTGAGCTGGCTGGATAGCTCAGTTGTTTAGATATCTGGCTATAGACCCAGATGTTGGAAAATTGACTTTGCCACTGTGCCTCCAGGAAGATCAGAGAACATGTGTGGTTTTGGACAAGCTGCAAAGTCCCAGGATGCCCCAAGAAAAAGGGAATGATAAATCATGTCTGAATATTTTCAGCCTAAAAAACTCTGAAAAGTCAGAATTGACTTGATGATAAACAATGATTGCTTATTATTTTTCACAAGACAACTTTTGTGTCTATGTCTATCTTCCAATTCCAGTATTTAAAAAGGGGGTATCATTTGCATCAGAAGGCTTGCTTTTTACTGTGAATTTACTGCTCTCCCAGAATCTTTCTAATTAGAACTATGGTTTCATTAAAATGTATTTTTCTAACCTTCCCCTGACCCTGGAGAACCTAACTGAGAGGTGTAGAGATTTGAAAGGCTAAAAGAGATGATCTCTAGAATAGGCTATGGATTTCTTCCTACTAAAAACAAGATTAATTGTACTGGCATTACTCAGAGATGTGAAAGTGAATTTAAAGTCTTGTGGCTAGAGAATGGATGGATACTCCCAGGCAGTTAGAGATATACACCACCTTCCTAACCAGGTCAGTACCAACAAAAAGGCAATGCCAAATTATGCTGAATTCAGATTATATCCTCTGCCTATGCAGATCTCCATGAAAAATCCTTTCCCTCTAATGGGGAAACTCAAATAGCTATGACACATTGGGGGGGTATTAATTTGGGGGGTGTGATATAATTAAATACTGTGCTGTATTACAGGCATTTGCCTTTTCGTATGTGGGGTCCATAGGGACAGCGGTGGCTTAGTAGTTAAGACTCTGAACTTGACAACTGGAAGGTCAAAGGGTCAGCAGTTTGAGACTCGAGCACTGTATGATGGAGTGAGCTCCCATCTCTGTCCCAGCTCCTGCCAACCTAGGAGTTCGAAAGCAAGAAATTGCAAGTAGATAAATAGGTACCACTTCAGTGAAAAGGTAAACAGCATTCCATGTACTCCAGTGTCTAGGCATGCCTGTCACATGTCCACAGAAACATCTGCAGACGCAGACAGCGCTGGCTCTTTGGCTGTAAACTGTGATGAGCACTGAACCCTAGAGTCAGATACAACTAGCTTTCAAGCAAGGGAAACCTTTATTTTATTTATTTATTTCAATTTTTATGCTGCCCACTCAGGTAAAAATCCGACTCAGGGCGGTGTACAACTGTTAAAAACATATAAAAACATGTTAAAAGCCCATCATCCACCCATCTATCCACCCTCATTACTCCCCACCCCATTTAAAACTAAAAGCTAAAAGCTAAAAGGGAGGGGGGAATGCAAAGACACAGAAGGAGGACACAACTGGATTAGTTGGGGATGAGCCAGCAGGCCAGGGCCGTATTCCCATTAGGGTGCCACACCAGCCAGATCTTCAAACCTTTCCGGAAAGGCAGCAATTCCATCTGTAGCCTCAATTCTGTTGGCAGGAGGTTCCAGAGGGCTGGAGGGGACTTGGAGAAGGCCCTCCTCCGTGTGCCAGAGAGGCGAGCCCCTCTACCTGAAGGCACAACTAGGGAGTCCCTCCGGTCTGCTCTGGTTGGACAGGCAGACACTCTTGGGATGATGCGGTCTCTCAGATAACCTGCCATATAGGGGAGGGAAGTAAACACCCTAAGAGCAGGAGTCAAATGAATAAAAATAGCAAAAATATTTATTAATATGAGTAGTCAAGTGCGGCACCCCGGTAAAATAGACTGAAAGGAGAAAACAATAGGGATAAGGATCATAATGTCATGGCACATAAACTAATCATAAGTCATATACATCCAATGAATCATACAATATCCCTAAAGTGAATCCCGAGTACCCATGGACAAGAGGATCTCAAATAATCAATGGAACCGCCGAAATTGTCCCATCAATCTAATATCGAACAGTCATAAGGTAATACAAGGTACAAGTCCGGTAAGCAACAAATATAAGTCCAATGTGGAAAGCCAGAAGATCCTGCCAAAAGGTCCAAGGGGGAAGATCCCAAAATAGTAATAAATCCGGGAGCCACGCCAAGAGAGTAAAGGTGTCATTGCAGAAGGGGAAAGATCAATCGTCCATATCCTTCCGGTAAATGGATATATCGTGGTCCTTTGTCAAGACTCTGCAACAATTAAACATAGTACACAAAACTAGTATACAAAAAATATATCTACAAATTAATACACTCTAACAGCACGGATATACAAAAATACATAAAGAGAAAAGAGGAAAAGAATTACCTAGATCATCAATACACGCGCTCAGCTGCCTTCAAAAGTATATTCCTACGAGGTCAGAGCGTTATCTGTAAATGTAGCTGGCCCAATATATAAGAATGGTATTTTCGAAGCTCACAATGCGCACCTGTAGATCGTCAAAGTGCCGATCTGCTGTAACACTTAAAGGCACAATAATATCAAGAAGAGAAATAAGGAGAAACACAGGGAGGAAGAACTACAAAAAGGCTGAAAGATCATGTTCGTTGTTAAGACCTTTAGGAGCCAAGGTGGAAAACCGATGAATGTAGAAAGCTTCACGTTGTAATAAAAAACGTGTCTAATCTACATGATGGAACTTGCGAGGAATAAAAATTTCAAGTATGACCACTCGTATGTCTAAATGGGAATGTTTTTTCTCTTCGAAGTGGGCTACAAGAGGAGAGGTGGCAACATGGTGTCGTATACGGGATTGATTTTCGCCAAGGCGGGTTTTCAAGGGTCTGGAAGATTGTCCGATGTACGCTAGTTGGCAAGGGCAGAGGATCATATACACGGAATCGGAGGTATTGCAATTGGAGAAGGAGGATAGTGCAAGTTTGAAGTCACTGTTGGGAATAGAGACCAGATTAGTAGTCCACATAAATTTACAGAAGTGACAATGTCCACAAGTGTGATGTCCCGCGGGCAGTCCAAGTGAGGGAAGGGGTTTAGACAAGCAGTCAGTTTTAGAAATAATAGCCGCAATAGATCTAGTCTTGCGGAATCCAATAATGGGTTTATTGTGGCAACCCGGGACCATGTCCACAATATGCCAATGTTTGTATATGACATTTTCAATTTTCTGTGCTAAAGGTGTGTAGTCCAGTGACCAGATGATCTTATTATCCGTGGAGTCTGCCCGGCACTGGAATAAAGTATCACTGGGTCTAGATTTAGCTCGATTATAGGCGGATAAAATGACTCGTTCGGGGTAGCCTCTATGGCGTAACGAACGCTGGATATTTAAAGCAGCCTGATGGAAATCCGATTCCCTAGATGAGTTGCGTTTCGCTCTCAGAAATAAATTGAAAGGAATATTGGATTTAAGGGAGTGGGAGTGGAATGATCGGTACTGCAAGTAGGCATGTCTGTCTGTAGGTTTATTGAATAGTTTCATGTTGAGCTTATTATCAGAAATATAAATCTCAAGGTCTAAGAAGGGGATGGAATGCGAGTTGACAGAATGTGTAAAAGTCAAATGGTCATGAATAGAGTTAATCCAATGAACAAAATCTGGTATAGCAGTGGGGTTGTCGAATACGAAAAATAAATCGTCAATGTATCGTTTATAAGTCAAAATGTGAGTAAAAAATGGATTGACACGAGGATCAAGAATATAAGTCCGATCAAAATCATTCATATAAATATTAGCCACTGAGGGGGCAAAATTTGCCCCCATGGCCACCCCTTGTGTTTGTAAATAAAAAGAATCCTGAAATCGAAAAAAATTATGCTCAAAAACTATATCCACCAAATCCATAAGAAAATGAGTAGGAGGATCTGCATGAGACCGAGAGGACAAAAGATGTTCAATCAATACACGAACATCCTGAAGAGGTATGTTAGTGTAAAGAGATGAGACATCCATAGTCAAAAGAACACAATTATCTGGAACTGAGGTAAATTCTAATGATTGAATAAAATGGGAAGAGTCTCTAACAAAAGATGGTACTTCAGAAACAAAGGGTCGAATGTGGTGATCAATAAAGATGGAAATGGGTTCAAATAGGGAGTCGTTCGCAGCGATGATAGGTCTGTAAGGTATGCGGGAAGAAGCAGGATCAAGCTTGTGTACTTTGGGTAAAAGATGGAAAATAGGGACACGTGGATGTTTATTCAGTAAAAACCGAAAGGTGTTTTCAGAAATATAACCCAAAGCCAGCCCTTCTTGAATCACTACCGAAATGATGTTAGAGACATGCCTAGTGGGATCTTTGTCTAAAGGTTGGTAAAATATAGTATTAGAAAGTTGAAGATCTGCTTCCTTAAGATAATCAGCCCTATTTAAGAGTACAACCCCTCCACCCTTGTCCGCAGCTTTAATGATTAAATTGGGATCCTGTCCCAGGTTGTCTAATAGTCGTAGGTCATTCAAAGAAAGGTTGAAAGAACAATGAGGGTGATTTTCTAAGGACATAATATCCCTCAATACGACTTTGCTGAATGCCTCTATGGAAGCATTTTCGATCGGAGGAATAAAGGTGGAACGGGGCGAGAAAATGTTCTTAGAGTGACCCGAAGAATCCTTAAAGAAAGCCCGCAACTTAAGTAAACGAAAAAGTTTAAAGAGGTCAACCCTTGTGTTAAAAGACGAATATTTGGGAGTGGGTACGAAACCCAAGCCCAAGTTTAGTAATTCAGTCTCCCTTACCGTCAAAATCCTATTGGACAGGTTAAAGACCAAGGATGAGACTATTTCTTTTTGTTGCGACGAGTGACACGTTGCCCTAAAAAATCCCCTCCAGAAGCATTTTTAGAAGTGGAAGATACTTGTTTGTTGCGATGTATTCGAAAATTATACGGATATCTCGGTCGCTCATCAGCAGAGGATTCGGCAACATCAGAGTCCGTGGTATCAAAATCGGTGTCCTCAAGTGGGCGGCGCCATGTCACCTGCTTGTGTGTATTGGGGCGGGCGAACTGCCATTTGTAAATTCGGTTAGATTTGTAGTCATTCCGGTCCCTGTTGAGTTTTTTATTCTTAAAGGTGAGCAGGCTGTTTCGGAATTCTTGTAACTTGTTATCAAGGGCATTGATCTTATCAGAAGAAGTAGAAGATGTAAATTTGTCTTTTATTTTCTGGATGTCAGATTTAAGATTATCTGAATCATTATTACATTGATCAACTATTAATAAGATCAAGTCATAGGAACATCTATCCAGGATGAGTGTCCACTTGTCCAAGAAATCTTTGTTGTTAGAAAATAAGGTGGGACCTTTAGGCATCCTGAGTCCGTGAGGTATGATGGAATTCTTGTAGTACTCACAGAGAAAAGAGGAATGGAGATTGAGCCTGATGCGCTTTTTTTCTAATGATTCTAAAAGATCGAGGTCTTCATCATGAGTGTCCGTAGAAGGAAGTAATGGTGCCGTGCTGTTGAGTATACGGTCGCGTTCTGACTCCGAAAACGCAAAGCCTTTATCCGTCATGGCCGTGTGGGGGAACAAGGAGAGGGAAGACGGCAAGGGTATAAGCACAGGGGAGGGAAGTAAACACCCTAAAAGCAGGAGTCAAATGAATAAAAATAGCAAAAATATTTATTAATATGAGTAGAATTTACCTCAGTTCCAGATAATTGTGTTCTTTTGACTATGGATGTCTCATCTCTTTACACCAACATACCTCTTCAGGATGTTCGTGTATTGATTGAACATCTTTTGTCCTCTCGGTCTCATGCAGATCCTCCTACTCATTTTCTTATGGATTTGGTGGATATAGTTTTTGAGCATAATTTTTTTCGATTTCAGGATTCTTTTTATTTACAAACACAAGGGGTGGCCATGGGGGCAAATTTTGCCCCCTCGGTGGCTAATATTTATATGAATGATTTTGATCGGACTTATATTCTTGATCCTCGTGTCAATCCATTTTTTACTCACATTTTGACTTATAAACGATACATTGACGATTTATTTTTCGTATTCGACAACCCCACTGCTATACCAGATTTTGTTCATTGGATTAACTCTATTCATGACCATTTGACTTTTACACATTCTGTCAACTCGCATTCCATCCCCTTCTTAGACCTTGAGATTTATATTTCTGATAATAAGCTCAACATGAAACTATTCAATAAACCTACAGACAGACATGCCTACTTGCAGTACCGATCATTCCACTCCCACTCCCTTAAATCCAATATTCCTTTCAATTTATTTCTGAGAGCGAAACGCAACTCATCTAGGGAATCGGATTTCCATCAGGCTGCTTTAAATATCCAGCGTTCGTTACGCCATAGAGGCTACCCCAAACGGGTCATTTTATCCGCCTATAATCGAGCTAAATCTAGACCCCGTGATACTTTATTCCAGCGCTGGGCAGATTCCACGGATAATAAGATCATCTGGTCACTGGACTACACACCTTTAGCACAGAAAATTAAAAATGTCATATACAAACATTGGCATATTGTGGACATGGTCCCGGGTTGCCACAATAAACCCATTATTGGATTCCGCAAGACTAGATCTATTGCGGCTATTATTTCTAAAACTGACTGCTTGTCTAAACCCCTTCCCTCACTTGGACTGCCCGCGGGACATCACACTTGTGGACATTGTCACTTCTGTAAATTTATGTGGACTACTAATCTGGTCTCTATTCCCAACAGTGACTACAAACTTGCACTATCCTCCTTCTCCAATTGCAATACCTCCGATTCCGTGTATATGATCCTCTGCCCTTGCCAACTAGCGTACATCGGACAATCTTCCAGACCCTTGAAAACCCGCCTTGGCGAAAATCAATCCCGTATACGACACCATGTTGCCACCTCTCCTCTTGTAGCCCACTTCGAAGAGAAAAAACATTCCCATTTAGACATACGAGTGGTCATACTTGAAATTTTTATTCCTCGCAAGTTCCATCATGTAGATTAGACACGTTTTTTATTACAACGTGAAGCTTTCTACATTCATCGGTTTTCCACCTTGGCTCCTAAAGGTCTTAACAACAAACATGATCTTTCAGCCTTTTTGTAGTTCTTCCTCCCTGTGTTTCTCCTTATTCCTCTTCTTGATATCATTGTGCCTTTAAGTGTTACAGCAGATCGGCACTTTGACGATCTACAGGTGCGCATTGTGAGCTTCGAAAATACCATTCTTATATATTGGGCCAGCTACATTTACAGATAATGCTCTGACCTCGTAGGAATATACTTTTGAAGGCAGCTGAGCGCGTGTATTGATGATCTAGGTAATTCTTTTCCTCTTTTCTCTTTATGTATTTTTGTATATCCGTGCTGTTAGAGTGTATTAATTTGTAGATATATTTTTTGTATACTAGTTTTGTGTACTATGTTTAACTGTTGCAGAGTCTTGACAAAGGACCACGATATATCCATTTGCTGGAAGGATATGGACGATTGATCTTTCCCCATCTGCAACGACACCTTTACTCTCTTGGCGTGGCTCCCGGATTTATTACTATTTTGGGATCTTCCCCCTTGGACCTTTTGGCAGGATCTTCTGGCTTTCCACATTGGACTTATATTTGTTGCTTACCGGACTTGTACCTTGTATTACCTTATGACTGTTCGATATTAGATTGATGGGACAATTTCGGCAGTTCCATTGATTATTTGAGATCCTCTTGTCCATGGGTACTCGGGATTCACTTTAGGGATATTGTATGATTCATTGGATGTATATGACTTATGATTAGTTTATGTGCCATGACATTATGATCCTTATCCCTATTGTTTTCTCCTTTCAGTCTATTTTACCGGGGTGCCACACTTGACTACTCATATTAATAAATATTTTTGCTATTTTTATTCATTTGACTCCTGCTCTTAGGGTGTTTACTTCCCTCCCCTGTGCTTATACCCTTGCCGTCTTCCCTCTCCTTGTTCCTCCACTGCCATATAGGGCTTTAAAGGTCAAAACCAGCACCTTGAATTGCACCCGGAGGCAAA
Source organism: Bradypodion pumilum (assembly GCA_035047305.1). Classification (NCBI taxonomy): domain Eukaryota; kingdom Metazoa; phylum Chordata; class Lepidosauria; order Squamata; family Chamaeleonidae; genus Bradypodion; species Bradypodion pumilum. Next base: position 502,255,412 of record JAWDJD010000001.1, on the reverse strand, counting down.
CTGGCAACCAGAGCAGCTCCCAGAATAGTGGGCAGGTGCAGGCATAACGCCCACACCCCATCACCACCCGGGCACCCTTTACCTATGTGGGGTCCAGCCAACGCCAGAGTGCCAGGTGTGTTTGTACCAGGTATCAAAGAATCTACCTGCACTCTTTATGGCAAAATGAAAGGTCAGAAATGCTATGTAGGTAATTAACCCCTTTCCTGCCCCCCTCGTCCATGGACCCTGTGCCTATAGAATTGCAATTAAGGCTACTTCCTTCACCACAACTACAACCACCAATGGCTTTAATGTTTCTCCTTCCCCAAAGTCCTTGGATCCTGCATAGTTAAATCACTAGCCTCAAACTAGCAAGTCCACCCAAATGGTTGGCTTTCATCACTGGATTCTCCCCAAGGAAAGGCCATTCTCCATCCTCCACTAGCTGCTGAGATCCAGGCACTGTGTCCTTGTTCCCACTTTTTCATGGATCCTGAGCTATGTGGATGTAGCTTTAGACGCCTTTTCTCCTCCTCTCTTTGTCCAGCTAGCTGAGGATCCTCCCTGTCCTCTTGAAATGGATTATCACCACTGGGCTCTCTGCAAGAAACCTGCCACTTGGCTCCCAACCTGTGAGCTGGGCACTCTTTGCCTGGCTCCCACTGATTACTGGATTCACTACAAGGAAAGCTTCTACAAAGGCTTGATCTAATCCTTCCCAGTGATGGACCAACATAGTTCCCCAGCTCTATCCTCATCTTGTACCCTGGATGCTGAGCATGAAAAGATCCTAGTTGTAAGCCAAGTCTATTCTTTTTGACCCAGATCCTGGGTGGTAAGCAAAGCATTTACACTTATATATCACTCCATAGCACTTAGTGCACTCTCTGGGCAGTTCACAAGGTAATTAGCATTTTGCCCCCAACATACTGGGTATTCAATTGACTGACATCTGAAGGATGGCAGGCTGAGTCAACTTTGAGCCCTGGTCAGGATCGAACCCACAGATTTTTGGTTGCAGCTCTGCACTTTAACCACTGCACCACCATGGCTTCTCTTGTGCCTGCTAAGAGGAATTATTTGGGCTTATTAGCAGTCCCTTCCCAGTAAGCTGCTTCACAACTGTCATTGTATCTCCAGCAAGGAAAGTTGTTGCTTCCCCACCTCGCCAGATGCATTTCACCCAGCTGCCACTTGACAATGGACCTTCTAATAGAAAAACTACTGCCTGATGCAGCCTTCTCCATCCATTCATACTGCCTAGCGACCGCCACTCCCTCATCTTGCACATCCCTACAAGTAAGGAACCACCTACTCCCTCATTATTGGGCTCCTCCCAAGAAATGAGTTAGTGGCAATCAATGGGCCACTAAGAACACTTTCCTCTCCCCAATGAATCTGAACCCTTGTAAACATGTGTACATTAGCATCCTGGAGAAGGGTTGTAGCGGTTGGCCTCAAGTGTTAATCACTCTTGGTGTTTTGTGGGGCTTAGTGGCATGGGACAGGTCAGTAGTTCAAGACCCAAGTGCTGGGCAACAGAGTGAGCTCCTGTTGTCTGTCCCAGCTCCTGCCAACTTAGCAGTTCAAATGCAATAAAATTGCAAGCATATAAATAGGTACTGCTTCGGTGGGAGAGGTAACAGCATTCCTTGTGCTCTGGTGTCTAGTCATGCCAGGGCGGTAGCCAGTGATGGGCTCCAAAAAAAATTACTACCACAATGTGGTTATGGTATGATGGGCGTGTCCAGGGGAAAAGCCCTGTGTTGTACCCGAACTAGAACTACTTTATTTCAAAATGTGGATGGGTGGGGGCAGCCAGAATTTGTGCTACCGGTTCTGGCGAACTGGTGCGAACCTGCTAATGCCCACCACTGGCCGTAGCCAGGATTTGGGGAGGGGGGGTGTTGAACTTTTTTTCAGGAGGGGCAACAATGTCAAACACACATATATAACATTGGCATCCTTAGGTGGGTTGGGGGACGGTCTGTTAGCTCAGGAGGATTTTCGCCCTCCTGCCCCCCCTCTCTGGCTATGGCCCTGAGTCATGCCTACCAGATGACCACAGAAACATCTGTGGACACAGACATCACTGGCTCTATGCCTGTAAATGGAGATGTGCACCAACCCCTAGAGTCAGACATAACTGACTTTCGAACAAGGGAGAGCTTTACCTTTACTAATTCATGAATGGTTGTCCTGTGCAAAGGAGTTTACCGTGGAGGTGGGAGATGACACTAGATCAAGGTGTAGTGTGGGGGGAGGGTATGGACTTGGGTAACTTGACTCCCTGGATGGGGCACAGAGCAACCGAAATAGGGGTCACACATTTTTCTTTATATGCCACCAAAGACTGAGATGGTAGTGTTATAATTAATCAAGTTTTGCTTCCATCAAGCAGTCCAGAACGTGCATGTTGATTTTTTCCAGCATGCAGGAGAGAGAGAAACTAAGTCAATAACAACATAATTGTTTATACCAAAGAAAGAATAATGCTAGGAAAGGGAACTAGCCCTCTCTTCTACACTTACTTAGTCTGTGAAAATTATAGAGATCTTGATGAGAAGGAAATTGTCCCCTTATCTCACTCTGCCCTTGAGATGAGGAATCTCATGGGGTTTAAAAATATCTCATTGCAGTGTTTCCCTGAACTGAAACAGCCTAAGCTCACAATAACAAACAGTTGCGTCTGTATTTAATTGAAAATCAGCATGGTGTAGTAGACAGAGTGCGAATTAGGCCTCAGGAGACTTGGGTTCAAATTGCTGCTCAGTCATGGAACCTCACCGGATTATAACCATGGTAAATCACATCTTGAACATTTCACGTACTATATCTCAAAAGAAAGTTGGTGGCACAGAAAAAGCATTAAGTCAGTATTCTTCATTCCTCTGCTTTAAATGCCCTGTTCTCTCTGGTCACTGACTCGAATAGAAGAACCATTAAGGCCTTATTGGAAATGCTATAAACTGTGCTTCTCCATCTTAGACTGTAACAGAAATTATAAACTAGGATGAAATTATCATTTCACTGAACTATTGCTTCACAGCTATTTGTTAAACTGTGGTTTAAACCACACTGAAGTGTGATTCATGGGCTGTGTACAGCCCTGGGCCATTTTGGTGTACTTGGTGCATTCTGGAATCTGCATACCCCAAGTGTTTGTTTGTTTGTTTGTTTGTGGTTAAGAGGTTAAGGTGATGACTGGGAGGCAGAAGGTCAGCAGTTCAAAATCCAAGTACTGCAAGAGGAAATGAGCGCCCGTCTCTGTCCCAGCTCCTGCCAACCTAGCAATTTGAAAGCAAGAAATTGCAAGTAGATTGGAAGGTAGACACTTTGGTTTCTAGGCATACCTGCCACATGTCCATGGAAACATCTGCAAATGTAGACAGCGCTGGCTCTTCGACTATAAACAGAGATGAGCACTGAACCCTAGAGTTGGATACAACTAGCTTTTGCACAAGGGTGACCTTTACCTTTACCTTGTTTTACAAAAAAAATTCCATTCCTGGAGTCAATACTCTCTGCATTAGAAAGGTGGGAGGTGTCTCCAAGCCATCCAAAGCAAACAAGGTCAAAGAAATGGCCATCACAGCACTGCTGTATTTTGTTTTTCTTTTAAAAAACATATCTGAGCTTTTTAAGATGCTAGGGTACTCCCCTTGGTGGGGACCCGTGGCCCCCTTTCCCTCCCCCTTGGGCTGAACGGGTGGGGGAGAACCCTAACGCTGATTTTTCCTCTATTTGGTCTGTGCCCTGCTCATCGGAGACCCTGCGTCGGAGCTGGTCCGCGTGCCGCCTCCACAGGAGCCCTGTGCTGGTTTCCACGCAGTATGACACGGGGCCGGTTTGCTCCACAACTACGCCCGGTACCCAGGCTGGGCCCGTGCCGGCGTAATTCCTGCAATGCACGGGGGCGCCTACACTGAAACTCTTTGTAGCCTCTAGCCCGATGTTCCTTCCTTTGTCCTCTACCCTCGTGGGGTCTAGCCTAGTAAGGATGGTGGTCAGTTTCCTACGCATTAAGAGTTCTGCGGGGGAGTATCCAGACGCCAACGGGGTCACCCTGTACCCTAGCAGAAACTGGCACACTTGCAGGTTCAGGTCCCCGGGGCCCATGCGCCGCAACGCGTCCTTCGTGGTGCGGACGAGGCGCTCTACTTGGCCATTGGTGGCCGGGTGAAACGGGGCGGAGGTGATGTGCCGAACGGCGTTGATCTCCATGAAAGCCCTAAACTCGGAGGACGTGAAGCAACTAGCGTTGTCGCTAATTAATGTGTCGGGTATGCCGAACGTGGAAAAGAGCCTCCGCAAATGCCTAATGGTCTGGGCCGAGGAGGTGCTCGTGACTGGGATAACCTCCAACCATTTGGAGAAGGCATCCACTACAAGAAGGAACAGGGTGCCTCTGAACGGGCCCGCGAAATCAACGTGCACCCGGGACCACGGCCCCTTAGCCGCGTCCCATTCCCTGTGGGGAAGGCGGGCCTCCTCTGGTCTGGAGCATTGGCAACTTTCACAAGTGCCGACCATGTGCTCGATGTCGGCGTCTAGCTGGGGCCACCAGAAGTAACTCCGGGCCAGCGCCTTGGATCGCACGATGCCGGGGTGGCTGACGTGCAGCAGTTTGAGCACCAGCGGCCGAAGGGAAGTGGGAATCACCACCCGCTGCCCCCACAAGAGGCACCCCCTCTCTAGGGACAGTTCTAGTTTTTTTCTGAAAAATGGGGCGAACTCCTCCGCTGGGGAGGACGCCGGCCACCCTTTCTGCACCCAGGAGCTAACTGCCGCTAACGTCTTGTCCTTCTCTGTCGCTTTGGCAATGTCGGCGGGCACTACGGGGGGCAAATCCAGCACCTCTATCATGAGAACCTGATGGTCCCGCTCCCCCTTGCTCACCTGGCTGGGCGTTAGGGGAAGGGGAGACCTAGATAGAGCGTCCGCATGGCTGATCTCTTTTCCGGGCCGGTAGACCAACGCGTGCTGATACGTGTTGAGAAAAATGGCCCACCTGAGCATCCTCGGGGACAGGATCTGAGGGGTGGGCTTATCTGCGGTAAAGATGCCTAGCAGGGGCTTGTGGTCCGTTACAATGGTGAAGGGGCGGCCGTACAGAAAATCGTGAAATTTTTTCGTCCCCGCGACTATTGCTAGTGCCTCCCTGTCTGTCTGTGCGTAGTTTCTCTCCGCTTGGGACAGGGACCTGGAGTAAAATGCTATCGGGGCCTCCCTTCCGTTTTCCAACACATGGCACAGCACCGCCCCCACCCCCACTGGAGATGCATCACAGGTCAGAACTACTGGGCGTTTGGGGTTGAAGTGGGTCAGTATGGCATCGGACGCTAGGAGGCTTTTTAGCTCGCTAAATGCCCTTTCTTGGTCATCGCCCCACTTCCATGCCTGGTCTTTCTTTAGCAGTTTGTGTAGCGGTTCAGCCACCGCTGCCTTCCGGGGGAGGAAGGAGTGGTAAAAGTTGAGCAGCCCTAGGAACGACTGCAGCTCGGGCTTGGAGGTGGGGCGGGGGGCTTTCTTAATGGCTGCCACCTTGGACTTGGATGGTTTTATTCCCTCAGGAGTCACACAAAACCCTAGGAACTCAACCTCGGTTGCGAAGAAGACGCATTTGTCCTTTCGCAGTCTCAGCCCCGCCTTTTCGAATATTGTCAGGACCTTCCCCAACCTCTTGGCCAATTCAACCCGACTCCCCCCCCCCCCGTTATTAACACGTCATCAAAATAAGGCAACACCCCCTCCAGTCCCTTCAGGAGGCGTTCCACGAGTGACTGGAAAATTCCTGGCGCCGAATTCACGCCGAACTGGAGGCGCGTCACCTGGAACGCCCCCTTATGGGTGACTATGGTCTGCGCAGCAGCTGCGGCAGGGGACACCGTAAGCTGCTGGTAGGCCTGTGCTAAGTCGAGCTTAGCGAAACACTTCCCCCCGTGTAACCTGGCCAGCAGATGGCTGACTACCGGCACAGGATATGCATTCGGGCGGATCGCCTTGTTGATGGTGCACTTGTAGTCGGCGCATATGCGGACCTCTCCATTGGCCTTTAGTGCGGTTACAATTGGAGTTTCCCACTCCGCAGAATCAACAGGCAAAAGTATTCCCTGGCCCACCAATTTGTCCAGTTCCGCCTCTATCTTGTCCTTGAGTGCGAACGGCACCCAGCGTCGTTTAAGGCGAATTGGGCGGACCTCCGGGTCCAGGTCGAAAGTCACTGGGGGCCCCTTGAATTTCCCCAGTCCCTTTTTGAAGACTTCAGGGTGTGCCTCGCACACCTCCTGAATCGGGTCAGACCCAACGGCGTGCATCCCAACGGCGTGAACCCCCCCAATAAACAAACCCAGGGGCTGGAACCATTGAGTCCCGAGGAGGCTGCAATCTCCCCCTTTGAGCACGACTAGGGGGAGGGACGCGGCGTGCTTCTTGAATTGAACCTGAAATTCTCCAACCCCCAACACTGGAATGCTGTTCACTTGCACGTCCCATAGTGTGGACCTCAACGCTTTGAGCTTGGGTCGCTTGTGGGGGGCAATTCCCAAAAACTCCCTCTGGGAAATGATAGAATATGTGGACCCCGAGTCAATTTCCATCCTAATGGGAACCCCTTGGACTAGTACCTCAACAAAATAGCGGGGGTGTCCTGTAGACACGCTGAACACTGGGGCGTCGTCCTCGCTGCCGTCGGAGATGCGGCCCACGCCGTCCTGCTTCCTCGTGGCCTGGGCGCCGTCCTTGGGTCTCGTTGAGCGGTCTTGTCCCACGGAGCGGTCTGCAGAGCTCCTCCGGGTCTCGCGCTTCTTCCTGCACACCTTGGCGATGTGCCCGCGGCGGCCGCAGTTGTGGCACTCGGCCTTCCGGAACGGACACTTTACGCGGTCGTGGGCCGCTCCACAGCCGTCGCATCGCCGGCTCTCCTTCCGGACCCTCCGGACGTCCTCATCGTCGCTGCTCTCTGTGGACGACCTCGAAGTTCGCCGGGCCGCCTGTACCGGAGCCTCTGCCTTGCTCGACTTTGGCCGCCAGTCCTGGAGTTCTTGGACCCCGGCCTTCGTAGCTTCTGCGGCCTGGGCCGCTCTGACGACCTCCTGCAACATGGGAGGCGGCTCTTGGTTCATTAATGTGCGCTGGGTCTCGGCGTCGTTCAGGCCGCACAGCACACAGTCCCGGAGGGTGATGTCGGCATTCTCCCATTTGCACGGGCCGGCCGCCAGCCGCAGGGCCGCCACGAACGCGGCGACCGTCTCCCCGGGCGCTTGGACTCGCCTCCAGAACGCACTCTGAGCGGGAAACATCGCCGTGGCGGGCCGGACGTGCTCACGCAGCATTTGCATGAGTTCCTTGGCCTTGAATTCACTCACCCTCCTCGGTGCAATCAGGTCCACCAAGGTCCTTTTGGTTTCTTGTCCGAGCATCCTGGTGAAGATGGCCCTTTTCTTTGCCTCTTCCGTGACTTCGGACTCGATCAGTGCTGCCTGGAAGTCCATCTCGAAGATCTCCCAGTCGCCCGGTTTCCTGATTTCGAAACCGGCGCATGTCTTGGTCCCGTGGGCTGCCATATCCCACCTTCGTCGCCAATTTAGTGTAAGGGACCAAAGACAATGAGACAGCCGAAGGGTTGGCTTAACACAGGTTTATTGCATGATGATCCGGAGGAACATGTGGTAATGGCGGATGAGTAGCTCAATATATACAGCTGGCTATACATTTGAATGTGGCTCGTCGACAGACCATTGGCTGCTGCCTGCGTGACGTCGTAGACGGTCACGCCCTTCTTGACCAGGTGAAGAGGTGGCGGGGAATCTTCCCGCGCTGCTGAACCAGGTGAATCTGAGCCATGAGAGCTGGACGCTCGCTATTGCCCTCTGGTGGTCACTAGCTCGCGTCCCCTTATCAGGTTTACGTTGATACAGCTGATGGTTATAATGTTGCACACAGAAAGGTTACATTGTTAACACATGGCAAAGGTACATTGTTAAAGGCACAGCTTTACAGAACACAACAGTTTCCCACTCCTCATTTAAATTAAACCATCATTTTCCCAAGACCAAATATCAGACTTAATTGTCACAGGAAACGTCAGTTCTAGCCAAGAGTGACAGAAAACGTGGTTTGGCTAACCCAGGGAGCCCAGGCAAGCAGACATGTTACAGAACGTCAGCCAATACTTTCCCAGCGAACTGCCACAAAACTCAAACTATCTGGAAAACTAGCTCAAACCTTTTTGCAAGAAATAAGATGACATTCATAATGCAGAATTCCAGAAGTCTGTGCTACATGCTAATTCTGTTGATAGTGATTTATATTTAAGAGAAATGTATTTTTTCTCCTTTCTATAAAGAAAGGTAATTAGTAAACCAACAGAACCTGGTTGGAAATTTTAATTAGCCTCATAAAATGCCGCAGTCTAGCAGAATTATCCCAGTGAAGCCATGAAGGCTTCAGAAGGAATGTCATTTTCATTCAGATTTTATGTAAGATAGGCTGGAAAGTAATTTGTTCCTTTGGATACATGTAAAGCTCCAATTTAGCTACTGTTGCACCAGCATTTAATTGGGGCCAAGCTAATCATAATTCCTAGAATATGTCTCTTAGGGACGGATTTTTTTGGGGGGGCAGGGGGGACTACACAAAAACAGTTCCTTATTCTTTGAGTTCTACCTGAGAGACACCTGTAAGGGCTAACTCTTCTCTGTCTGGAAGGGTTACACCCTCTGACCCCCAAACACATCATGTATTTATTTATTTATTTATTTATTTATTTATTTATTTATTTATTTATTTATTTTTCACGCTTATATACCGCCCACTCAGGTACAACCCAACTCAGGGCGGTTTACATAGCGGACAGTAAATACATAAAAGACACATGATAAAAAAGTTAAAAGTTTAAAAAGTTTTAAAAAAACACCCCTAAAAGGTGCGCAAGAACCGAAGGGACCTTGGGGGAAGGCACACTTCTCTATACCAACCACCCAACGGTACCCCCATCCCCACCCGCACCCCAAACTTGGCCCGCCAGCCAGGTCTTTAGTTCCTTCCTAAAGGGCAACAACTCCGTCTGGAGACGCAGTTCCACAGGCAGGAGGTTCCAAAGGGCTGGTGCGGACACGGAGAAGGCCCTCTTCCTTGTGCCAGAGAGGCGAGCCCCCCTGGCTGGTGGCACAATTAGAGAGCCCCTCCGGTCCACTCTGGTTGGACGGACAGACGTCCTTAGGGCGATGCGGTCTCTAAGATACCCTGGCCCACTACCATGTAGGGCTTTAAAGGTCAAAACCAGCACCTTGAATTGCACCCGGAGACAAACTGGTAGCCAGTGCAGCCCCCGAAGCAGTGGTGAGGCATGGGCATAACGTCAACACCCCATCACCACCCGGGGCCGCGGCATTCTGGACCAGCTGCAGCCTCCGAATGGTCATCAAGGGCAGCCCCATGTAGAGCGCATTACAGTAGTCTAGTCTGGAGGTCACCAGAGCGTGAGTGACCATGAGCAAAGAGTCCCGGTCCAGGAGTGGGCGCAACTGGCGAATCACCCGAAGTTGGGCGAAGGCCCTCCTGGCCACAGCCGCCACCTGTTCTTCTAGCAGCAGCCGCGAATCCAGGAGGACCCCCAAGTTGCGCACCGGGTTGGTCTGGGGCAAAACAGCCCCATCCAAAACCAAAGATGGTAGCTCCCAGGATAACACAGGACCACCTATCCATAGCCACTCAGTCTTGCTAGGATTCAGCTGTAGCCCATTTGCCCCCATCCAGACCCCAACAGCCTCCAGACAGCTGGAAAGGACTTTGACTGCATCACTGGGGTTCCCACGGGCCGAGATGTATAACTATGTGTCATCCGCGTACTGGTGGTACCGCACCCCGTGGGAACGGATGATCTCACCCAGCGGCTTCATGTAGATGTTAAATAGGAGAGGAGAGAGTACCGAGCCCTGAGGCACCCCATATTTTAGGGGCCTAGGACTCGACCTCTCACTCTCCAACCACACCGACTGGGTCCGGCCCCTCAGAAATGAGGAAAACCAGGACCACACCGTATCCTGGATCCCCAATCCTCGGAGCCGTTCCAGAAGGATACCGTGGTCAACAGTATCGAAGGCTGCTGAGAGGTCAAGAAGAGCAAGGACGGACGGATGACCGCCATCCCACTCTCGCCAGAGATCATCCATCAGCATGACCAATGCAGTCTCAGTACCATATCCAGGCCTGAATCCTGACTGGAATGGGTCCAGATATTCCGCTTCATCCAGCACCCCCTGCAGCCGACAGTTTGCATCCACAAGTCTGAGCCCACACTCCCTTTAAGTGTGTCCCTGGCACTCTCAGCTTGGCTTTGGGGCCACGTGTATTTGAAAGGTTACCATCTGTTAACCAGACCAGTTAGAACAGGGGTTCTCAACCTATGGTCCATGGGCCGGATCTGGCCCATGATGCCAAATAATCTGGGTTCCAAACATACTTTATTGATAAGTTTCAAAGATTATAGCACTGGGACATGATTTGCAAATTTAGCCATTTCACACACGAAAATAAAAAACATTTCTAGCTTCCAGGCTACGGCCTGATTAGATCTGATTAGTGAACTAAATTGTGACTGTATTATACTCACATTTCCCTCTGATGTAAAGCACTCAAAAGCATGGCAAAAAGAGACCCCTCCTATCTCTCTCCCCTTCTTTTATCTCCTCAGACAATGTCAACCTTTGGACCGCCCTCTGAAGGATTCCAGCCAATTACTACATAGGATTAGATGTCCATCAAATCTAAGTTCCGATCCCATATAATTCAGCATTATTATGTCTACCACATAATCTTTCCCCAGCAACCATTTTGAAGGCCACATACCTTCTCTCTGAAGTGAAGAACATTTAGAAATCTACATTACTGTTTTTCTATTTAAAAAAAACACACACATCCTCCATTTCTATTCCATTACAAAGACCTAAAAATGGCTCACTTAGGACAAAATCCACAACTGGAAGACACTATGATTTAGTCTAGCTCCAATTAAATTTCCTGTCCTAGGCATTTCTCTCAGATTCTTCTGCTTCCATGTCTAGGTCAGACTTAAAACTGCCAAAATGAAGGCACCTTTTGGTGAATTCATTCTGCAGTCCCTTTTGCCTGACCTAGTGTGAGAAAGATTAGCTGTCAACACAAGGTTGCCATTACCAGGGTATGCCCGGTTGTGGTTCAAAAAATACCACAATCTTCGAGGAGGCTCTTTCTATGTACCCAATTTCTCCCAAATGAAACACCTTAAGGTGTGTGGGCATTGGGGAGAACTCCAATAATGGAGAATTATGGGACTTGCAATACAAAAAATCCAAAGGTCTCATCCCTAGTATATCTATTCAAATATTGAATTAATCAAAAGGTTACGTTTCTTTTCCCCATTGAATACTTGAAATGGTATTTCTGTGAGAAGACCTGGGAATCATTACCATGAGGCTTGTCTGGTTACAAAAGGTCTCCCTTGATTGAAAGCCAGTCATGTATGACTCTAGGGCTAGTGTTTATTTCCATTTATAGCTAAAGAACCAGAGCTGTCTGCATTTGCAGACGTTTCCATGGTCATGTGGCAATAATTCCTGAACACTGGAGCGCATGGAATGTAGTTACCTTTCCCGCTGAAGTGGTACCTATTTATCTACTTGCAATTTCTTGCTTTCGAACTGATTTTATCAATTACAGCCTCTTAACTACTAATCCACAACTCCAGATAGGGCTGTTAAACTTTAGTTTAAAAAAACCCACCAAAAAAACAGTTATTCAACTGGTCCCAATATCTGTGAGACTCAAAATCAGTCCTATTTTTGGGCAGAGTGAGGAAGCCACCTCAAGTGGTCCACCACCAGAGCTACGGTAGATAGACCAAAACATCTTAAAATGTTATCATAAGCCAGATGTCTAATTAATAGCAATAAACCCTTAGATCTTGCTCTTCAACTCCTAGTTAGGTCTTTCTTTAAACAAAGCTATGAAAGAAAGCAACAAAAGAAATAAGATGCCCCCCTTTTCCTCATTATTTTGAGCCACTTTTCATAATTTATGGGCCTTTCTCTTCCTCTCAGCATCTTCTCATCGTTCTTTACTTCAGCCAGATTTCAACCAACATCAAATACCGGAAAACCTTTGTTCCTTTGGCTCGAGGCCCTGATGTGAATACCTGGAGTACTTTGCTGAGGCAAGGTGTTTCTGGAGCGTGGGAGAAGAAAGCGCAAGTAGGGCACATCATAACAGGGTTTCCAGGATATTATTAAACACAGGGTATGCCTGCATAAAACCTGCAGAGCTTGGAGACATTATGAAAAGAAGTCTTTTCTTCTCAGAAGCCAGGTTGCCATTATTGTTGCTCTGGCAGCAAAATGTGTGGTTTTTTTTTAAGGGGGAGCATTGTGAGTTAACAGTGCTTAACATTAGTATTACCAACAGACCACAAAAAATTGAGGGAATATTCTTCAGTTCTCTCTGGCGGTCATTTCTGATATTGCACCTTCAAAACTTAAATTCAAAAGGCAAAATCAAAGAATACAGTACCTGTACTGCCCTTTTACTTAGGATGATAATAGAATGGCACAAGAACTGAATAAATCCTGCTAAGGGATACACAGAAAGAGCCTCCTCAAAGACTGTGGTGTTTTGACCCACAATCGGGTAGACCCTGGTAACAGTAACCTTGTGTTGCCAGCTAATATTTCTCACACTACATCAGGCAAAAGGAACTGCAGAAGGAACTCACCAAAAGGTGCCTTCATTTTCGCATTTTCACACCTGGCTTAGACACAGAAGAAAAGAATCCTGTCCAAAATGTAGCTAATGCTTTAAATTTCAGTGTAACTTTTGAAAATAACTAGATGTTATTCATTTCACCTATATAGGTAAAGGTAAAGGTTTCCCTTGCTCGAAAGCCAATCATATCTGACTCTAGGGTTCAGTGCTCATCTCTGTTTCAAAGCCGAAGAGCCAGCGCTGTCTGCTTCTGCAGATGTTTCCGTGGTCATGTGGCAGGCATGACTAGACACTGGAGAGCACTGAACGCTGTTTACCTTCTCACTGAAGTGGTCCCTATTGATCTACTTGCAATTTCTTGCTTTTGAACTGCTAGGTTGGCAGGAGCTGGGACAAAGATGGGAGCTCATTCCGTCCTGCAGTACTCGGGAATCAAACTGCTGACCTCCCGCCTTCCAGACAGCGTCTTAGCCACTTGAGCCACTATATAATCTATATAACATATATAATCTAGGTGAAATTTTTAATCCTAAAAAGTAATTTATATTATTTGCATGTATGAGTGATACCTAAGTAATTGATACTACAGTATTTGTGAAGCAACTAGCTCTGCACTAAACTGTATGGGAAAAATCTACTCTCCTCATTCTATGTTTTGTTCTTCAGCAATAGATTTTCAGATGTTGGTTCTGCCCATATTGTCCTTCCAATATGAGTTGAAGACCCAGGACTGCCCCAAAATATTATGTAGGCAGAGCAAAGAATAAAATGGTGCTCCCACCCATCCCATGCACAAAACCCAACTGAAGTAGCACTGCACTAGCAGGTTAAATTATCTTTCACCATCCCTAATGTAGCAGCTTATTTAAGAGGATATACGGCAGACTGTGCTACACATAACTCTCCCAATATCTGGCAAATGCTCCTTTATAGCACCCATTGCTTGAGGCTTCCTAGCAGCAGAGGCTACCCTATGAAGATTTTTTTATTTGTCTAGACCTGTAATGGCAAACCTTGGCACTCCAGATGTTCTTGGACTTCAATTCCCAGAAGCCCAAGCACCCTGTGAATCCACACGAATGGGTTTTCTGTGATTCATCCGGCCCACGCTGCCCTCGTTGCTCACAGAAGTAAAATGTGCCCATATGGGTGCATTTTACTTCTGCTTCTGGGAGCGACAAGGGCAGCGTGGGCCAGATGAATCACAGTAAACCCATTCGTGTGGATTCACAGGGCACTTGGGCTTCTGGGAATTGAAGTCCAAGAACATCTGGAGTACCAAGGTTCGCATTACGGGTCTAGACTTTAGAAATAGCAATAAAAATAGCAATTACCAACCCATAGCACTTAGAGCACTTTCTGCAAGATTCACAAGCTAATTAGCATTTGCCCCAACAGACTGGATACTCATTTTACCAAAGGATGGAAGGTTGAGTCAACCTTGATCCCCTTTGGGATTGAAATCAATTTATCAATAGAGGTTTGACTGGACTACTGCACCTTACCCACTTTACCATGTAATGTCTTTAAAGGTCTTTCAGACTATTTAACATGTGTACAAACTGTTGTGTGTTTGATGTTTCTTAAAATACCATTATTTTTACAGGGTTGCTCCAACCCCATATCCACAGGTTCAGTATACAGTGGTACCTTGCTTAAAGAGTATAATGCATTCCACGGGATTGCTCTTTAAGCGAAACACCATTATAAGTGACCAATTGTGACTTCTGGCCGGGGGGAGGGGATTGCAAACCCTGATTTAGTTGTTAAGCGAGTTACAAAATCTCAAATATGTTTCACCTAATATCTACTGGTATCATGGAACCATTTGCCCTTAAATTGTCCAACGATCAAGTCGTTTTCTTTCTTCTCCATAAAGTGAAAAGTACCAAGGGTTTAGTATTTTTCTGGTTTTAGCTTCCTTTAGAATAAAGTTTACTGTGTTCGTTCTATTTGAGTTTATTTATAAATATACAATGACTTTGGGAGGATGCACAGCTTTCAGAACACCAAAGGATAGCCAAATCTATTGATCAAAATATTGACTCAAACATCCTTTTAGATTACAGAACTCTAACTCAATCTCTCTGTGTCATTCTTTCTCTTATGCACATAGAGTCTTATTTCTGTATATGCTTTCATAATGTCGTCAGCCAGCCTGTGTTCTATCCCTATCTAGAGAGGGATAATCTCTTAGTTATCCCACATCACTGCTAGCATGTTTCCTAACAAATAATGTGCCTGGGAATATTGCTTTAGGGTATAAAAGAACATAGGCAGTCATTTGAGTCCCATTAAACTTCTCCTGCTCAAAATTCTGATCTCCGAACAATGTGTACCTTATTTCCAAAAAAGACATTGTCAGAGTGTGGAGAAAAGTTACTTTTTTGCTTCTGACTCCTGAAAATTTCCTCAACTTGGTAAAAAGCACTGGTTGTGGAAACAAATAAATAATAATAGAGGAAATGCTAAGCCTACGTATAGATTTTTTTAAAAAAGGTAAAAGTAAAACTGAGTAAAACTGAGATTTTTCACATGAATAATAAAAGATCTCCAACCCATCCTGGACAAAAATACTTCACTTTCCCAAGCTCTTGGTGGAAGACCCTACTTGCCTACAGACAGCACCCCAATCTCAAGTAACTATTCACATGCAACAGACTACACAACAGTGAAGCAGAGATGGGAACAAAATCTTGCTACAAATCCAGATGCCAACTATGCCACCACATTTAGTCTGGCAACAGCATTATTAAACCCAACAATGCCACACACAACATTAAGGGCAATTTTACTTGTTCCTCTGCTAATATGATTTATGGCGTCTTTTGTGAAAATGCCCCTCTGTGCTCTACATAGGACAAACAGGACAATCTCTACGCAAAAGAGTTAATGGACATAAATCAGACATCATGAGTGGCAACACAGAGAAACCCATTTCAAATCACTTTAAACTACCTGGACACTCAGCCACAGACTTGAAGGCTGCTATTCTAGAACAGTGGAATTACAAGACTAGAATCCAGAGAGAGACAGCAGAGGTTAAGTACATGCATATGCTGGACACGCATCTCAAGGGTTTGAATATCAATCAAGGGTTTATGGGGCAGTATCAAATTTGATGCACCAACTAATAGGTTGTTATACTGTATGCTTCAATTTTGCCTGGGTCACAAAATACCATTGTCAATAGATGTGTAGTGACACAATGTTTGTTGCATCCATTCTTTGGATGTTATTCATCTGCTTGCAAGAGAAGTTTGTTTTGTGACCATTTGCAGTAAGGCCAGGCTTTGCAGCAGGTTTGAATAACAACCAGCGATTTTTCATTATTGTCAGTTGTAATAATGATAATTTTGTGTCAGAAATTATTCTGAGTTGAAATGATTTTTGCTAGAGAAACTCCACTCAGGGTACGCCCAAATGAGGCTCATTTCATGTCCCCCCCCCCAAAGATATTTTCCCACTGAAGTGGTCCCTAGTTATCTACTCGTGATTCTTGCTTTTGAACAGTTGTAAAAAGCTATAGTGTTACTTTTCTGTCAGGCTGGCCAATCATTGTGTGCCTGTGTACCTGATGTGTATAAATTGATGCCATGATGTCTGACTCTTATGTCTGATGAAGTTGATTTGATATACGAAAGCTCACATTTAAATACAGAAGTTAGTCTTTAAGGTGCCACAAAATTTTTGTCTTTTTAGCTGTTTTGTTTACTCTCTGAAGTAAAAGAAAAGGTCTCCCTTGCGCAAAAGCTAGTCCTATCCGATTCTAGGGCGTGGTAGCTATCTCTGTTCACAGCCAAAGAGCCAGCGCTGTCTGCATCTGTAGATGTTTCCATGGTCATGTGACAAGCATGACTAGATGGTGGAGCGCATGGAATGCTGTTACTTTTCCTGGCAACATGGTACCTATTTATTTACTTGCAATTTCTTACTTTTGAACTGCTAGGGTGGCAGGAGCTGGGACAGATGGCAGAAACTCACTCTGTCATGCAGCACTTGGGTCTTGAACTACTGACCTTCCAGTTAAGATCAGTGTCTTAACCATGAAGCCATCGCAGTCCCTTTTTTAAACAGATGGAAATGCTTAATTGATGGCTTACTGTATTTCCTGTTTTATATGTAAGCCCTAAGCATCAGATATGGGAAGCATGAAAAGCTATTTTTCTCTGCCATTCTCCCTCCCAGAACCCAAAGATGATACAAAAGATGAAATGTGTTTCTATGAGAGATGTGGTAACCACAAGGCTCTGTATCCCTAGTGACCCAACCTAAGCTATCAAACAATGAACAAAAAGGCACCTTGAAGAAGTGAGAAAACAGAGCAGTAAGGAGGCAAAGACACTTTAAGTTTAAGTATGCTGGACAACCAGCCTTATCCGAGGCATGTAATAGCAAACAGCATGGTACGAATCAAAGAAGAGAGAGAAAAGTCACCTTGCCGCAGAACGATGATGGCACGAAGCAGAGATGGTTGTTGTTATGTATTGAATGAATGTTGCAAGGTTCCCTTTAACAGAATGTAACCAGTCAATGTATCCAATTGTATCTAATCAAAGACACATTGTAGCAAGCTGTATAAGGATGCGAGCTAAGTGGCCACAAGTGGCAGTAGCGAGCATCCGGCTCACATGGTACAGATTCCCCGAATACCTGAAGAGCGGGAAACCTTCCAGTCACACCACACCTGGAGAAGATGGGTGTGACGATCTATGACGTCACGCGGAGAGCAGCCAATGAGCTACCACCCGGGATATTCAAATGTACAGTGTACTATAAATAGAGCTGTGTTGTCCACCATTACCTCATGTTCACCCTGACCATCATGCAATAAAGTTGTGTTTAGCCCTACTGCAGCTCCTTCTTTGTCTTCCTTGCAAGACACCAAAGTTGTCTAGAAAATGAGAGAGAGGCCTAGCCTGGCCACAAAATGGACTTCAATGAAAAGAGCCCTTCAGAAAGTGGTGCAGTGGTTAAACAGCTGTACTGCAGCTAAAACTGTTGTGAATTTGATCCTGACCAGGACTCAAGATTGAATCAGCCTTCCATCCTTCCAAGATCGTTAAAATGAGTACCCAGCATGTTGGGGTGTGTGTAAAATGCTAATTACCTTGTGAACTGCCCAGAGAGTGCTCTAAGTGCTATGGGGAGGTATACAAGTGTCATTGCTATCACTATGGGGCTGTGGTGGCTCAGTGGTTAAGAAGCTCACCTTGTTAGCTGGAAGGCCAGCAAGTCGGCAGTTTGAGACCTGGGTACTGCATGGCGGATTGAGCGCCTGTCTCTGTCCCAGCTCCTGCCAACCTAGCAGATCGAAAGCAAGAAATTGCAAATAGATAAATAGGAACCACTTCGGTGGGAAAAGATCTTGGGGACATGAAAGGAACCTCATCCAGGTATCCCCTGAGTGGAGTCTCTCTAGCAAAAATCCTTTCAACCCAGAATAATTTCTGACACAACATTATTATTATTATTATTATTATTATTATTATTATTATTATTATTATTATTATTATTATTATTATTATTATTATTATTATTATTATTATTATTATTATTATTATTTATATAACCGCCCTTTTTGCCTAAGCGACTGCATCAAGAGAGTCAGACAGGAGCTGCTGGGATTGGGCAGGGGAAAGAGGCACAGTCGTAGGACAAATTGTCAAAGTGAATAACTTCCCTACGGACCCAGCATTTCTTAGAATGAAATGATTGCTAACAGGAAAAATGGAGGGAGTTTGCAACAAACAGTGGGGTGAACCTCCATGGTAGGCTGTTTCATGGAAAATGCTACCATACTGTCAGCTGTAGTTGACTGCAAAGCACCTTCTGTATCAATGGTGCTACGCAAATACTGAATCAACAGTTTTCCTTCTTTTCCCCGTATTTGTCAAATAGCAATAGCAATCACACTTATATACTGCCCCATAGCCCTTAGTGCGCTTTCTGGGTTGTGGTTCACAAGGTAATTAGAATTCCCCACCCCCAATATGCTGGGTCTTTTTACCAACTTTTTACCAACCTCAGTAGAAGGCTGAGTCAAACTTGAGCTTCATCGGGATCGAACTTGCAATGTCAGCAGTTTTGGTTGCAATACCTCATCTTAACCACTGAGCCGCCCATTGCTCCAAATTGATGCACACGGTGTAGGTCTCTGATGTTCTTCACACATGCACTGTTATGAGCTCTAGATATGAAATAGAGTTTCAATTAGTCACTTTAGGGAACTAGCCTTTTATTTATTACTCCAAGAGACCACTCTGGGTCTTTATATTGTGCATAGCATTTTAATTTGTTAAACCAAAAGTTTTTTCTTTTCATCTGGCACATGTATTTTTTTAATTTGGGCACATTTTTGGAAGAGAAAATGAAACAAAATTTTGCCCTATTTCCCAAATTCTGTGAGCATGGCTATTCTCAGTATGGAGAGGAGCATGTTAAAGATGTGAACCATCTAGAAAAACCAGAGGTGGCAACCCTGATTCAAGCAGAAACACTAGGAAGCAACAGGTCAGAAGTTCAATTCCCAACTACGGCTCCTAGGAGAAGAACTAGGCTGTGTAGCCTTGGGCAAGCTACATAGTCCAAGAGCACCAGCTGAGAAAATGACAGATAAACCACTTGTGAGTACTGTACTTTGTAGATTAGGAAATAAGCAAATGATTGGCATAATGTGGAATCAACTTGATGGTGCATTATCATTGACTCAGATTCAGCCCTAACATTGCTGAATATTTACTCCAGCACCATCTCCCTGCTGAATTTGAAGTGGGTCCTTCTCATGTAAACCTTTCCTGTTGTCTGTCCCCGCTCTTGTCAACCTAGCAGTTCGAAAGCAAGAAATTGCAAGTAGATAAATAGGTACCGCTTCAATAGGGAAGATAATAATGCTCCACGTGCTCCAGTGTCTAGTCATGCCTGCCACATGACCATGGAAATGTCTCCAGATACAGACATTGCTGGCTCTTTGGCTGTTAGATAGGGTTTAGTTAGACAGGTATTCTGTTTTCCCTGCATTTGGTTTTCTCCAAGTTCTTCCATCTTGAATATAAAGAAATCTGCAAATTTTGGTAGGTTCTTATCAAAGCCAAAGTGAAATGAAATTATTGCCTGCCTCCAACTTTCCTGTTTTTGAAAGCCCAAATATTCATTACCAGACATTTCCCAGAATGAACAAGTGCAAGCAAGCTAATGATACTCTGGGGGGGGGGGGAGATACAAATGGTCTTTTGTTTCAATAACAATGAACCCAGGAGTTTTTCAGCTGCACTCTAATGCAAGAAGGGACAGCAGTTCATTAAGTTCATACTTATAGCCATTCAACTGGGTGCCAGAGGGAAAGTGACAAGGTGCATTTAAAATATATAGGAGCATGCAAACTCTAGTTAATCTCATGAGCCACTCTAAATGTAAGTAGAATGGAACTTTCAACTCTAGACTGCTAATAAGAGGAGTAAATCACCTCCGAGAAACCAATTATAGCCACATAACGGCAGTCATCATAATATCAACTGCCAATGAAATAAATTCACAAAATGTCATTTCTGACTATGTTACAAAGAATATTGAAAATGACTAAAGAAAGCAGCCATAATTAGGAGCGATTACTTATTTCGGACCACACTTCCCAAAATACCTCGGACTTTTGAAGTACAAGGTGGATAATAAGTATTTCTAGAGAGACCTCATGTTGCCTTGAGAAAGGACCCCAGTCCTCTTAGGAAGACACAAACCCCACTGTGAAGTAGAAATGAAATGTTTGGTTCTCTCTTCCACACTTTCCCAGAAAATTTCTCCAGAGAAAGAGTACATTTTTAAAAACATCTTCTAAGAGTTGAAGTTCCTTGCTAGCAATGGTCCCATCTAGAATATCCATAGGCTCCCCAAATAAAGGGTGCATAGATCTGGGGCAACCCTCCCTTGGCCCTTCTCGAGATTATCTCTTTCTTGAGAGCCCTGGTGGCGCAGTGGTTAAACTTCTGTACTGCAGCCAAAAAGGTGTGAGCTCGATCCTGATGTGGGATCAAGGTTGGCTCAGCCTTCTATCCTTCTGAGGCCGGTAAAATGAGTACCCAGCCCTCACTTGAGCATGTTGGTCTTGCATTTTGGGAATCCAACCCTCATCCGAATCAGAGCTCTCCAAGTGATGTAGGGGAGGTTGAGTTCCTCAGCTATATTCTCCTTTAATGTTGTTCTTTAACAAACCAGGAAAGGGACCTTGGTGTCCTGGTAGACAGCTTAATGAAAATGTCAACCCAGTGTGCCTCAGCAGTGAAAAAAGCAAACTCAATGCTAGGGATCATTAGGAAGGGTATAGAAAATAAGTCAGCAAGTGTCATTTTGCCTCTTTATAAATCTATGGTGAGGCCCCATCTGGAATACTGTGTACCGTTCTGGTCGCCATACCTCCAGAAGGATATTATGGAGCTGGGAAGAGTGCAGAGGAGGGCAACCAAAATGACTAGGGGACTGGAACACCTTCCTTACCATCTGAGGCTGCAACAGTTGGGCCTCTTCACTCTTGAACGACGGCATCTAAGAGGTGACCCGATTGAAGTTTATAAAATCATGCATGCCATGGACAAAGTAGATAAGGAAAAACTGTTTTATGTAGGAATCGGGGCCACTGGGGTGGCCTTAAGGTCCCGGAGGAGACTGATCAAGTGACGACACGAGGCAAATGGAGCGAGATCAGATCAGTACTTTATTGGGAAAAGGCAACATCATTTATAGGGGGGAAAGCGCAACGGTGGCGAAACCGTCATCGGACAGGAAAATTACCTAACCCACGTACCCGGGTTAATGGGGAACCTCTCAAAGGGAAGTTAATTAACTCGGACAAACACGGGGCAAGGGAGACCATTGTTTAGGGCTTAGGCAGGGGTAAATATGGCCGATATTTACACCGGGGATTACCTTGGCCAGGGGATGAGTAATTACTCTAATGGGTAACTGAGGTCTGCGAGATGCTTGCTCGGCAGAATCGTCGGTCAGGCTACAAGCGGCCGAATTAATCCCTATCATTAATTCACCCCCCTTACGCCCTGACAAGGGCCAGAGGCCAGGAGTTTGCTCGCTGGTTTAACCTCTGCCAGAGGCCACTGATGCCCAACCGGGCACGGGGAATCCTCATCTCCCCTTACTTTTTTATATTAAGAGCCTGACTGGCGACTCTGCGCAGAAGCGGCATCAGCTGTTGATCGGGAATGACGCTTCGGGGTTCCTTCTCGGGGCGGCACTTTGAGATCAGTGAGGGAATACATTGCACAAAGCAGCATAACGCTATGCCTAGTATAGTCACCCCCACTACCACCTTGAGTACCGTCTGGAGCCACCCCCACGGAATCCACGACCACATCCAGTTCCACAGGGAGCTCCACCAGGCCCCCCATGCGGAGCCTTCCGTGATGCCCGCAACTATGGTGTGGAGATCCGTGATCTGGCTTTGGATTTTCCGGGAGTTGTCAGTAAGATTGAAGCAGCACATACCATGAAGGGATTCGCAGCCCAAGTGGTGCAACAATAAGAGGTAGTCGATAGCCGCTCAATTATCGAGAATGGCATGGCGAAGTTCCGCCTGCTCCTGATTGAGGAGCACTCTCGCTGTGGAGGTATGGTTGATGGCTTTTGCCAAGCCGCAAGCCAAGCGGCCAATTCTCCGTGCGTTGCCGACGGCTAAGCCTGGCACGCCAACTATACTGACTGATAGTGAGACGTATTCGGCTGGACTTAGGACTCTAAAGCTGCTATCACATGAGCTGTCTAACTGGGTGGTGCGAGTGTGCCTGATGGGTGCAGAAGCATTTGAAACGTATGGAACATTTGAAACATTTGTGCTTGGGGTAACCATATCCTTAGTGGGGAGCAACAGTGTCAACCGACTAAGGCAACATGTGGAATCTGATACATTTGCGGGAATATAGTTAAAAGTATACTGATTACATGTGAAGAACCACCCTGATGGTAATGTAACATGAGCATACATAGAACCAAGTGTCTCTGGTTTATCACAAGTCCAGTTGCTGCTGCCGGTATCGAGGCAGCGGCGCTGAGTTCGGCCGACTGCAGCGCAGCCGACTATTCGAGCACAAGTAGAGTTCGGGCTGGCCGCCACTCACGGGGTGTGAAGAGTGGCTGCGTCAGCCGGCAAAGTCATGGTGAACCGTAATCCCCCCCAGCGAGCGTAAGCTGCAAAACTCAGAGGGAGGTGCGGTCCGAAAATCCTCTTCAGCAGCCAGTCGCCATCCCTGGCGTGCGCATCTAGAGTGTGGCACACTGGGATGAGACAGGTGCTCAGAATTGAGGCAGAACCAATGTCCTGCTTCAGGCAAAAATCGGACTGGTTGACGAGACCCGCCAACCTTGCCCACAAGTTGTAGTGCATCCGTGCTGAAAGGTCTTCACCGGGCGGCAGGCCGTTGGCCTGAAGCGAAGCGGCCTGAGCGCCTCCCCCCAGAAGCAGGGCGAGGGCCAGGATGATGGTGAAGATCACGGAGTTGGCATTAATCTGGGCAAAGACTGCTGCAACGAAGTTCTCCGGTGTTGGCTCCTTCTCCTCGCGCTGGAGGGCGTCCTGGGCCTCACTACAAATGGTCTTGACCATCCCCCAGGTGATCCTCTGTGCCGGGGTCTGCAGCCGCCGTCTCTCCCGGTGGGTCTCCTCGGTCAGAGTGAGGTCCTCCATCTCCGGGATCGGACTCGGGTCGGTCTGGGTCCATGCCATGAGGTTCCAAATGAGGCTTGACGCACCGAGCCGGAATCCAAACGACACCTGTAGGAGACATAATTGCAGCATACCCTCTCCCCCAGGTTATGAGCGGCACCGGGCCCCTCCAAGAAGGGTCCAGTGGCACCCGGTACCGGACCATAGGTCGCGGGAGAGCTTCCGAGCGGCGGAAGTGCCTCTCCTGCGGCGTGCAGTCCGAAAAAACATTGAGGTGATTGTATGTGAACAATACCTTATTCAGACAAAACTGTGCTTGTCCCTGTGATGTGGGGAGGGCTGGTGGCTCCCCCCTTTCTGTTTGTTTGTCAATATAGGACTTTAGCGTCCGATTGACCCGTTCTACAATCGCCTGCCCTTGCGGATTGTAGGGGATGCCAAACGTATGCTTGATGTCCCAGGTGGTCATGAAGGCGGCCAACTGCCTAGAGCAGTAGGACGGGGCGTTGTCCATTTTCACATGCCGCGGCTTGCCCATTGCCGCAATGCAGGACAGGAGATGCTGCTCCACGTGGGAGGCAGTCTCCCCCTTCTGCGCCGTCGCCCAAACGAACTGGGAAAAAGTGTCTATGCAGACGTGCATGTACTGCCATCTGCCAAACTGCGGAACATGTGTGACGTCCATTTGCCACACCTGATTGGCCTCTGTCCCCCGTGGGTTAACCCCCCACGAGGGCCCCCCCCCGGCGCCCCTGCGCAATGCTGGCAAGAGCGTACTATACCCTGGGCTTGAGAAAGTGGCAAATTGAACTGTCTGGTGAGTTCCTTGGCGTTTTGGTGAAAAAAGGCATGACTTTGAATTGGAGTAGTGAAAACTCCCAAAACTGAACGTTGCTGAATTTCCTTTGCCGCCGCATCCGCTCTGCTATTGCCCGCGGAAATCGGACCCGGTAGGTCTTGATGACTTCGGATGTGGGCAATATAGAGCGGCTCCGTGCGGTTTCGCAAATGAAATTAAGCAGTGAGAAACAGGCTAAGCAGATTCTTGTCTATCGCGGGAGTGATGTATGCTCCCGGTAGACAGTGAAGCAAATTCCTAACATACAGACTGTCGGTTATGATATTTAAACGTTCCTTGGCGAAGGTGCGCAAAGCAAGGTTCACGGCTGCCAACTCCGCCCGCTGCGCGGACTTCTGTGGGAGAGTTAACAGCGTGTGCCAAGCCTCACCCTCCTGCCAGGTCAGGACACCATAGGTGCGTCCACCATCAGAAAAAACTATTCTGGCCCCCTGAAGTGGGATCAGCGAGAGTAATTCGAACAAGATGACCATTCCTGTTTGAAGCGAGACAAGTCTGGGGTCTTTAGGCAGGTGGTATGCCAAGCTTCCAGTGAACCCTTCCAAGGCTATCGGAAGCGAGTCACCTAGCTGCATCAACTGCTGAATTTGTTCCTTGGTGAACGGGACCACGATTTTGGCTAAATCGTGCCCTGAAATGTCCCTAGCTCTCAGCCTGCCGCGGTAGATCACCGCGGAGACCAGTTCTTGGGGCGGAACAATGTTCCGAGATGAGGCGTTAGGCAAGTACACCCACTCCACAATTTTCGCTCCCTTCTCTGAGTCTACTCCTAGCGTCCCAGTGAACATGGATCCCGACCGCACGATGTACAGATTCAGGATTGGGGCATATGGCCCCTGGGCGATCCTATCTACCCATCTTTGGCTGAGAGCTTGGTTAACTTTCTCGAGCGCCAAGCGTGCGTCTCGAGAAATTTTTATCCGGTCTGCCGGCTGCTTACCTAGTGTTAGCAGCGAGAAGAGCGGTTTCAGAAGATCCGTATCCAATCGAAAATACGGTCTGGCCCAATTAATATTCCCTAAAACCTGCTGCAATTCTACCAAGGTGACCGAGTCCTGTACATTGATCTGAGGCAAAACTGGTGCTGCGAAAGAGCGGAGAAGCCGATGGCCCAAGTATGAGAAGGGCTCGGTTCTCTGCACTTTCTCCGGGGCAATGAGTAAACCTTTGTCCCCCAGGCTGGCCTGGAGGTCAGAAAACACTTCGCTGCCAAGCTTTGGCAACGCTACCAAAATATCATCCATAAAGTGACAAACTAAGGCTTGTGGGTAGAGGTTTCGGAACTTTGCCAGTGCGTCGTGAATGTAAATTTGGCACAAGGTGGGCGAATTGAGCATGCCCTGTGGCAAAAATTTCCACGCGTAACGCTGCGTAGGCTCACTGTGGTTCACGACCGGCACCGTAAAGGCAAACCTCTCCCGGTCCCTGGGGTCTAAGGGGATTGTATAAAAGCAATCCTTGAGATCTACGACGAGAATCTCCCACCCCTCGGGAATCATATTCGGATTCGGGATGCCGCATTGAAGCGGACCCATTGGCTGTATGCATTTATTGATCTCTCTGAGATCGTGGAGGAGTCGCCACTTCCCCGACTTCTTCTTAATAACAAAAATTGGCGAATTCCAAGGACTTGTGGACTGTTCTATATGTCCTGCGTCTAGCTGTTCCTTAACTAGCTGCTTGAGAGCAACCAATTTCTCCCCCACTACTGGCCATTGTTCTACCCAGACCGGAGTATCGGTGAGCCATTTAAGTGGCAACGCCATTACCCAAAGGTAAGGGTGGCACCGTACTGCTGCAGAATGTCTCGCCCCCAAAGGTTGATGTGCACGTCAAGAATGTGCGGTCGAATCACCGCCGTGCCCTCAGCCCTTGGGATTGTGACTTCTACCCACTCTCAGCTCCTAAACGCTTCCTGAACACCGCCTACCCCCCACACATCGGAGACTGGCTCAGTGGCCCACTCCCTTGGCCACTGGCTTCTGCTTATCACGCTGACATCTGCTCCGGTATCTAACAGGCCTGAGAATGGTCGATTATTCAGAAATACCTCAATAACCGGGCGCTGTTTCCACTCAATGTTGGTCTCCACTGTCGCTAAGACCTGGTATCCTTGCGCTGCCTCACTGGCGCTCGAGCGGTCCTCTGACCGGGACTCGAAGCTGTCACTGAGCCCTCCCTGGCTCTCTGCTGGCGAGCGACAAGGAACCATGATCAGTTGCGCTAAGGTGTCTCCTTTAGGGATGGTTTGGGGCAGGTGTGTCCAAAGCTGAACTTGGAGAATGCCTGAAAAATTTGAGTCAATGACTCCTGGAATTATAAAAATTCCGCGTGCACCAGCTACACTACGGGGCAAAACTAAACCTATAAAGCCTCTGGGCAGGGGTCCCATGTACTGGGAATCGACCAGATAGACTGTGCCTGGCAGGTCGCATGTAACGTCCGCCTGGCAAGTCAATTCTAGTCCCGTGCTGCCCTTGGGGCTGGCCTGCGCCCTCGCAATGTCTGGGATGGGGTTCGACTCTACTCTAGCTCTGGTGAGTTCTGGGTGAAGGACGCCTCTGTTTGGACTGGGGCCAGAGACATGCCCGTGCTCCGGTTTCCCGAATTCTGGCAATACCTGGCCCAATGATAGCCTTTCTTGCACTTCGGACAGAGGGTGTTCAGAGCCTTGGGACGGCCGGACTTTTGTCCGCCTCCCTTGGATCGGCACTCCCTAGCGAAGTGACTGATCTTGCCACAATTGTGGCATGCTCCTTTGCTCTTACCGTTAGGTCTTTTCCCTCCTTGCACCGCTGCCGCTAGCAGACCCATCTTATAGGATTCTGTGCCAACGTCGGCGCAAGCTCTAATCATGTCCGATAGGGTCAAGTCAGGACGATTGCCTAGGGACTGCAAGATTCTACTTCAGTCCAAGTTGGCATTGTCCTTGGCTAACTTAATCATGAGCTCTTCCTGGGCTTGCTCATTATCAATCTGCCTGCTAATGGCTTCTTCCAGGCGATTGATGAAGTCCATGTAGGGCTCCTGGGCTCCCTGCTTGATGGAGGTGTAATTCTTAGCCGCTTTGCCAGTGGCTGGGATCTTAAAGTAGGCCCTAAAGGCCGCCTCGGCTGACATCTCGAGAGTGGCGAGAGGCAGGTTGATCTGAGCATTGATTGACTCGAAATTACTGGAGCCATACAACTGCTCAGGAAGCACCGCGCCTCCCATCCTGGCAGCCCGAGTTTGAGCCTCTAGGCGGAACTCGCTGTCCCAGATCATGTACTGGCTAGGGGTCAGCATCATCCTCATGACGGCTTTCCACTCATGAGGAATCCACATGGTGGTTTCGCACACTTGCTGAAGCGTGCCCCTAGTAAAACGACTTTGGAGCCCTGTTTCTGCAATTGCCTTCCGCATAGCCATGAGGAGCTTATACGGGACTGGGGAATGAACGATCTGCTGTGCGCCCGTGAGCGCGTCCATTTCCATGCGGATTGGACATATCTGTCTGAGCTCAGCTAGCTCTTCTACTGACAGATCCCCCTTCCTAAGCTCTTCCTCAGCTGTGCGCTGAAGGGCACTCTTGGTAACTAGGGAAGCCGAAGCTGTCAGAGGAGCGCCTGCGCTTCTCATGCCCTGCATTCCCTCGGTGACGTCTGCAGCTGTCACCGCGGGAAGGCTCCCTGCGCTACTCTGCTGGTACTTGAATGTCGGATAGAGTGCGGTGGGCGCAGTCGGCTCGACTGGCTGGACTGATGACTTATTTAACGGGGGTTCTTCCGCTTCTATCCGGACTGGTTC
This sequence comes from Bradypodion pumilum, assembly GCA_035047305.1. Taxonomy (NCBI): domain Eukaryota; kingdom Metazoa; phylum Chordata; class Lepidosauria; order Squamata; family Chamaeleonidae; genus Bradypodion; species Bradypodion pumilum. The sequence goes on along the minus strand of JAWDJD010000001.1, from coordinate 502,227,381 downwards.
GATCTCAGCTAAGAGTTTCCTACACTTCCTCCATGTGCGAACTATCCCTCCTGGGGCCTTCGGGGGTTGCTGAATGCAGTCTCCTATCCGATCCCAGAGCTGTAGGGTTAACGTACCTACTTCTGGGTAAAGCAGGCAGTGTTCCCTAAGGTACGCCAAAAGTCTCGCTAGTTCCCTGCTGTGAAAGCGTAACTTAAACACCCTGGCCAGGATTTTAAACTCCTCCTCACGAGTTTTTTTGCTAGCGGACGGACTCTGTCCCTGAGAACAAGTCCCCATATTACCTGCGAGTAGTCCTCTGAAGTTTCCTCCTCGGGACGGGTTGACGTGTCTGGGGGCAAGGTAACTGGTTTTGGCGACGATCGTCTGGGTGGAGCTTGGAGCGTGGCCTCCTGCCACGGGCCCTCGGCGGCCTCTGCGCTGTCAGGGGCTCACAGCTGCCCTGAGCGGAACGCGTTTTTCCCTTTAGCGCAAGTCTCCCCGAAAGCCGGGAGCAAGGTGCAGGAATGCCTCTCTTGGAATGCCTCACCGCAGGCCGTCCTTCTGACCGGCTGGCTGCCGGCCGGAGCGCCGCGCTGTCCTCCGGGCTGACGGGTCGCAGTTCAAGCGTAGAACCGGACCGCGTGGGTCGCTTACTCAAGAGTAGATCACGTCGGGGTCACCAGATGTAGGAATCCGGGCCACTGGGGTGGCCTTAAGGTCCCGGAGGAGACTGATCAAGTGACGACACGAGGCAAATGGAGCGAGATCAGATCAGTACTTTATTGGGAAAAGGCAACATCATTTATAGGGGGAAAAGCGCAACGGTGGCGAAACCGTCATCGGACAGGAAAATTACCTAACCCACGTACCCGGGTTAATGGGGAACCTCTCAAAGGGAAGTTAATTAACTCGGACAAACACGGGGCGAGGGAGACCATTGTTTAGGGCTTAGGCAGGGGTAAATATGGCCGATATTTACACCGGGGATTACCTTGGCCATGAGTGATTACTCTAATGGGTAACTGAGGTCTGCGAGATGCTTGCTCGGCAGAATCGTCGGTCAGGCTACAAGCGGCCGAATTAATCCCTATCATTAATTCACCCCCCTTACGCCCTGACAAGGGCCAGAGGCCAGGAGTTTGCTCGCTGGTTTAACCTCTGCCAGAGGCCACTGATGCCCAACCGGGCACGGGGAATCCTCAGTTTTCCCTATCGCATAACACTAGAACTAGGGGACACTCCATGAAACTTTTGGGTACTAGTTCTCAAACAAATAAGAGAAAGTACTTTTTCATCCAGAGGATCATTAGTCTATGGAACTCCCTGCCAGAAGAAGTAGTGACAGCTGTCAGACTTGACAGCTTTAAGAAAGGATTAGACAAGTTCATGGTGGACAAAGGTATCAATGGCTATAATTATGGATACCTAAGGACAACTTCGGGGTTGGAGAGATAGGCAGGATATCTCTCAATGCCATCTCCAGGGAATCCTAAGCAGGTGAAGGCATCTGCCTGGGAATACCCTGAAGCAAATGGTGAGCCACTGTGTGAGACAGAATGCTGGACTGGATGGGCTGTGGCCTGTTCCAGCAAGGCTGTTCTTATGTTCCTCCATCTTCTAATTTGGTTTTGCTCTTGTGTACCCTCAAGAATGTTTGTTCTTGCCATAAAGCTCTCCCTGGATCTGAGCCAGTGGACTTGAGGCTCATATCCATTCAGGGTCATTCTCTTGCTTAGTTCTCTTAGCATCTGCTGCTACCTCTTTCCTTAAGTTAGGTGAGGCGATACTAACAAGAGGGTATATTTTCTCAACTGAAGTTTTGAGGCATCCTGCTACTATACGCATGGCTTCATTGACAGTGATGTCAACTTCTTTTGCGTGTGAGGATGCTCTCTTTACTGGAGCAGCATACTATGGTCAGGGCCAAAGCTGATGTGTGCAGCGTGGATGGGACACACAGAAAGAGCCTCCCCAAAGATTGGGAATACAACCAGGTGAGGTGTACCTAGGACAGCAAACTTGCCAGCTAATCTTTCTGCAGTGGCTCAAGTCGCTAAGACGCTGACTGGGAAGCGGAAGGTCAGCAGTTCGATTCCCGAGTACTGCAGGACGGAAATGAGCTCCCGTCTTCATCCCAGCTCCTGCCAACCTAGCAGTTCGAAAGCAAGAAATTGCAAGTAGATAAATAGGGACCACTTCGGTGGGAAGGTAACAGCGTTCCGTGCGCTCCGGTGTCTAGTCATGCCTGCCACATGACCATGGAAATGTCTGCAGAAGCAGACAGCGCTGGCTCTTCGGCTTAGAAACAGAGATGAGCACTGCACCCTAGAGTCGAATACGACTGGCTTTCAAGCAAGGGAAACCTTTACCTAATCTTTCTAACACCAGATCAAACCAAAGCAGCAGCAGCTGTAGAGGTGGCACTCATATTTTTATTTTTGCTCCCCACCTCCACCCCTCATTTAGAGAAAGCTCTCAATGGCTTCCTAAGGCAGGATTGGGAAGGGAGGGAGTGAGGAACATTAAAAGGGCAATAAGCATGCTTCTCTTTGATTCATTCTTAAAAGGGCAATGCTGGGAGTCCTCTCTTTTCTTTACTATTTGTATTCTCTCTCTCTCTCCATCTGAAACTAGTGGTGTTGTAACCACAGGACTTTATTGAGTTGTGCATCTAAGTGTGATCTCCTGCTGTCAGTCTCCAAGAAGACCAGCAACCAATTAAAAAAATCCTTAATATCAATGCTCAATCTTTTTTCCTAACAAATTAATTACATTCAAACTAGATCTTGTGGAAGTTCCTTTTTTTTTCCTAGCCAAAAGGATTGTAGGAGTTATATGGAGAAGAGGGAACTCTACTGACAGCTGAATTTTGGAAGCTGTCATCTAAAAGAAATAACTTTTCTAAGTTCTCATTTAAAGACAATTAAAGAAACTGTCCAGCCTGAGTAAAGCTTTCTTCTAGAAGACCCTTCCCAGCTAGTTATTACAAGCTGTGTGAATAAAGGCAGAAAATACAAGCTTCTCACAGTGATTTTTTCTGGTTGAGTGCACAGTGCCTGTGATGGGGAAAGCCTGAGATTGGGTTGACAGTGCAAAGTACTCATAGCTTTGTCTAAATGAAAGAACTGTGGCTAGGGTCAGAGGAATAAACTGTGAATGCAAGAAAGACTCTGAAAATGTAATTGCCTTTTTAATGGTGACATACTTGTGGCAGGTTGTATATGTTCCTTTGGCCATCACCATGTTATTTTTCCAACCCTGATGGTCTACAGTCATAAAAGCACTTTAGAATATTGTACTGATGCCTATGCTGAACCTATCTAAAAGAAATAGGCATGCTTGTCTTAATTTATGTAGATTCGTCATTAGTGCACAGGGCCATGGGTTAAGGTGGAGAGTCAGAGAAACCCAAAACAGTGCCACCACAAGGCTAGACTCCATTACAAGTGTGGATCCCTATCAGGATCACTCAAGAAAGAATGGTCATGGCTTAGACATCAGACTAAGATGTATCTGCCCTGTTCAGGGTTAACAGGCATATCAGTAGAAGATGGTTTCATTGGTGATGAGGATGGAGAAACTCTGAAGAGAAGCTACTGGACAGCAACATTAGCTGAAGGTGTCACTGGTGGAAAATCTTTCACAGATAATGACAGTGGCACTCAAACTAGATAAGCACTGAAGAAGACAATATTGCCAGGAAAAATTGAAGGCAGCAAGAAATGAAGAAGACCAAATATGAGATGGATTGATTCCACAAAGATGGCTACAATCTTGAGCTTACAAAAGCAGCGCTGGTTGTTAAGGACAAGACGTTTGTTTTGGAGTTCATTCATTTATAGCAGGGGTGGCCACCCTTGGTGCTCCTGGTGTTCTTGGACTTCAATTCCCAGAAGCCCAAGTCAACACACCTGCTGATCAAGTCCAAGAACTCCCGGAGCACAAAGGTTGGCCACCACTGATTTATAGGGTCACCATAAGTCAGAGATGACTTGACAACACATAAGAACAATGACCACCATCACTACCCCCTAATGTTGGACTTCCTGGAGGCATTTGATTAGACACTGGGAGAAGAAAAAGGCTAGACTTGATGAAGTTGGTTGTAAGGTCTTGCTTCAAGGTTGATCCTATCACCAAAGAGTATTGAGATGGGCTGACTTATATTCTTAGCTGTGGTGGGTTGGCTAGTGAGAATGGTGTGACAGATGAACACATGCACAGCACAGCACAAAAGTAGACCAAAGAGGGAGGGGACCCTTAAGAAGGGATTGAAAATAGCCAAATTTCAGCTTGTGCAGAAAGAAATTATCAGAAGAGGTAAAAATGGAATTTTCAAGATTAAAAGAGAACATCTAAATTTGCCAAAATAATAGCAGGAATAGGTTGATGCCAGAGAAAAAGTAACCAGACAGGGGGCAGAATGGTGTTGTGGATTTCGGCCAGCATATATGCAATTGCATAAATTGTGGTGGCAAGCTGCCATGAATTAAGGAGTTGCTAGTAAAGGTAAAGGTTTAAGGGTAAAGGTCTCCCTTGCTCAAAAGCCATTTGTGTCCAATTCTAGGAGGTGGTGCTCATCTCCAAAGAGGTGGCACTGTCTGCATCTGCAGATGTTTCTGTGGTCATGTGGCAGGCTTGCTTAAATGCCAGAACCCATGCAACACTGTTACCTTTCCCACTGAAGTGATACCTATTTCTCTACTTGCAATTTCTTGCTTTTAAACTGCTAGGCTGCCTGGAGCTGGGACAGATAACAGGAGCTCCCTCCATCACACAGCACTCGGGTCTCTAACTGCTGATCTACCAATCTTCTGATCATCAAGCTCAGCATCTTAACCACTAAGCCACCATAGCCACAAGGAGTTGCTATTCACATTCTTAAGCCACATGACTTGCACATGACCAGTGGTATAACTAGCAATTCTATGCCATAATCTTTGGAATTCTACCAATGTCAGCATAAATTTATGGTAAGATTCTGAATAATAACACTAGTACTGTAATTATCTATACCTATAAAAAGGTGATTGGACGCAACAGCATGCATTTCTCCATATAGAAGCTACAACTCTGTGTGTGTGCGTGTGTGTGCGTGTGTGTGTGTGTGTGTGTGTGTGCGTGCGTGTGTGCGTGCGCGCGTGTGTGTGCGTGCGTGCGCGTGCGCACGCGTGTGTGTGCGTTAGTGTGTGTGTGTGCGCGCACATGCATGTGCGAGCACGCATGCTAAATTCCTACAACCCTTTCCCCTTATGATGAAGCAGAAGCACAAAAAACCTTTTGTACAGATTATGGCTATATGAAGCTTTTTTAAAAATGGAAACAGAATTCATGAGAATTCATGAAGCTTAAATACATGAGGAAATAAAAACTAAGATGATAGATTTGCCTACATAATCATTTTTATCATATATATCAATGAGATGTTGGGGTTCAGGAAAGACAGGTTACTGTACACAAAATAACAATGAATCTTTTGTCCTCACACATCTGCACATCACAAAAGCTCTTTTTCTTCTTTGCATTATCTTGGAAATTCTTTTAGTTAGTTGACAAACTCATTCATGTCTGCTGGTTTGCTATTGTTTTGACTAGCAAATAGATGAAACCTTGTGAATGCAAAGAGGTTTGAACGTCTCCTAGATTTCAGTAAATATTCCAATTACTCTTTTTTCCAGCTAAAGGGCGCCATCTACTGACTAATTCCCATTATTTTTCAAAAAGAGGATTGCAAAATGAAGGGTTAGGGCAGAAGTGGCAAAACTTTTCACGCTGTGGGCCGGTCACATGGCAGAGCGGGCTGGTCAACACATCCATGGCTATCATAAACACATTTACGATAGCCACGGGCGCTTTGCGGCAGCATTTTGCACATATGCGGGCACATTTAACTTCCATTTCCGGGAATGGTGAAGGCAACGTGAGCTGGATTATTCAGAAGCGTGGGCCAGATCCAGCCCACAGGCCAGAGTTTGAGCACCCCTGGGTTAGGTTTCCAGGAGGACAGCTAAATTTTTATGAGAACAATTCTTGTAATTTGCGGTCACTGTCATTTCTTTTTCACCTAACACTTTGTGTATGTCTATGCTTTGCACTATTGCTCGACATTTTACATCCATTTCAAGAAGAAGATGTGGGGCTAGTCTGAGTTTCTTTCCATAGATTTCTGTATTTCCGTGTCCCTGCAGCTAAGTCATAATTTGTACCATGTGAATGTGCAATTGTGCTGATGAAGGAAACAGCATGTGGGGAAAAGGGTGAATCTCATGGAAGCATCCTGTACATCTGCTTGCTTGGTGCGGGATTCTGGGAATTGTAGAAAAAGTAGTATTTTGCACTCTAGGTTTTGAATTAATCTATGGCTTACTGGTTAAGATGCTGAACTTAATGACTGGAAGGTCAGCAGGTCAGCAGTTCGAGACCCAAGAGCTACACGACAGAGTGAGCTTGTATCTCTGTCCCAGCTCTTGCTAACCTAGCAGTTTAAAAACAAGAAATTGCAAGTAGATAAATATGGACCACTTCTGTGGGAAGGTAAACTCCAGTCATGCCTGCAACATGTCCACAGAAACATCTGCAGACACAGACACCACTGGCTCTTTGGCTATAAACAGAAATGAGAACTGAACCATAGCTGTCAAATATCCCTTTTGGCCGGGAAATACCGTAATTCACCCCTCTTTCCCTCCGTCTTCCTGTATCAGAACAGCCAGAAAAAGGGGTTACTGCACATGCGCGCCCATATCAGAAGCAGCAGTGTGCATGCGCAAATGCCCAGAGAAGGGGTTACTGGGAAGTGGTGCACATGTGCGAACACACAGAAAAGGGGTTACTGTACACGCGCCCATCAGAGGCAGCTGTATACATGTGTGAATGCCCAGAAAAGGGGTTACTGCACATGCACACCCATCAGAGGCAGTGATGCGCATGCGCAAATGCCCACACCCAGAAAATTTCCCTTATTTCCACAACCAAATCTTGACATATATGCACTGAACCCTAGAGTCGGATACGACTGGTTACCTTTATCTCACCTATGGCAAACACAGGCAGCATAATAAAAAATAAAGGCATCACCCTGCTGACAAAAGTCTACATAGTTAAAGCGATGGTCTTCCCAGCAGTAATGTACAGCTATGAGAGTTTGACCATAAGAAAGGCAGAGCACAGAAGAATACACACCCTTGAACTGCAAGGAAATCAAATCAGGCAATCCTAATTGAAATCGACCCTGGCTGCTACTTGGAAGTACCGATACTGATGCTCAAGCTCAACTACTTTGGCCACCAAATGAGAAGAGAGGACTAACTGGAGAAGGCCCTGGTACTAAGAAAGATCGATGGCAAAAGGAGACGGGAACGGCAGAGGACGTGATGGCTAGATGGCATCGATGACATGATGACCATGGATTTAAGCAGACTCCAGAGGATGGTGGATGGCAAAAGAGCCTGATATGATGTGGTCCATGGGGCAGGGCCGCCATTAGGGGAGGGCCATCAGGACTCTCATCCCAGGCCCAGAGATGACGGGGCTCCGGCGGTGCCGGTAAACCACTGAAATGCACATGCGCAAACAAAGGACTCATGTGCAGAAAACCATAGGGGTGTGGCAGCAGCAGGAAACTACTGATGTGCGCATGCACAATCAAATGACCGCATGCGCAGGAAACCAGAGGGGTGTGGCCAAAATGTGGGGGGAGTGCATACCAGGTCCAGAAATTTCTAATGCCGGCCCTGCCATGGGGTCACAAAGGGTTGGACTTGCCTGTGTGACTGAACAACAAAACTTTACCTAGGTTGAGATTACAGAAATAACCACCTTTCTTTCTTTCTTTCTTTCTTTCTTTCTTTCTTTCTTTCTTTCTTTCTTTCTTTCTTTCTTTCTTTCTTTCTTTCTTTCTTTCTTTCTTTCTTTCTTTCTTTCTTTCTTTCTTTCTTTCTTTCTTTCTTTCTTTCTTTCTTTCTTTCTTTCTTTCTTTCTTTCTTTCTTTCTTTCTTTCTTTCTTTCTTTCTTTCTTTCTTTCTTTCTTTCTTTCTTTCTTTCTTTCTTTCTTTCTTTCTTTCTTTCTTTCTTTCTTTCTTTCTTTCTTTCTTTCTTCTTTTGGAGTTACCAAAATTAAGGCATCTTTTGGTGAATTCGTTCTGCAGTTCCTTTCGCCTAGCCTAGTGTGTGAAAGACTAGTTGGCAATACAAGGTTGCCGTTACCAGAGTAGCCTGTTTGTGGTTCAAAATATCACAATCTTCGAGGAGGTTGGGCAAAAGGAACTGCAGAATGAACTCACCAAAAGGTGCCTTCATTTTGGCAGTTTTATGTCTGGCCTAGACAAGGAAGAAGAAGAAGAAATGCTGTTTGATAAATGTATCTCCGTTCATATTCTTTATCTTTTGCAAACAGACGTTGGCAGTTCAAGGAGCAGAATAAGCTGTTACACGTAAACCACAAATATATTCTGATACAAACTACATTCCTACAATTTTATTTCAAGAGGAGAATCTGTAGACTGAGGATAGTTGTGTTCATTGCTGTGGTTGAACACTTTGAAACTAGATGTTACTGAAATGTGCTGGCGTTTAATATGGTTTTAATAACACATTTGTAGTGTTTTTATTTTATAAGCCGCTTTATAAAGACTATAGTCTTGAAAAACAGTTAAATATTTACTAAAGTAAAATACAAAAGGTTTGCACGGCTATCATAAACAGTCAGTAGGGAAGTTTGTGGTTTTTCAGACCACAAATCCCATAATTCTCCTTTCTGTGATTTCTACTAACAACTTAGGTAAAAGTAAAGGTCCCCCTTGTTCAAAAGCCAGTCGTATCTGACTCTAGGGTGCAGTGTTTATCTCCGTTTACAGCCAAAAATCCAGCGCTGTCTCATCTGCAAACTTTTCCATGGTCATGTGGCAGGCATGACTAGATGCCAGAGCTCAAGGAACACTGTTACCTTTCCCACTGAAGCAGTACCATACACAGACAGCACTGGCTCTTTGGCTAGAAATAGAAATGAACACCCCTAGAGTCAGACGTGGCCAGCTTTCAAGCAAGGGAGACCTTTACTCCCGGAGAACCAGTTCAACTTCTGTGAAAATAATATTTTAAAAATAATTTTGTTGGTGCTATTCTATAAAGCCCTGAAGAGTTTGGGATCAAGGTATGTTAGGGAGCACTTACTTCCTCCTCAGAAATTATTTCCAACGCACCCTGGCATTTAAGTTTTGAGTGGTCACAGTTAGAGAAGTGAAAACTGATAGGGGTTGGTTTGGGTTTTGTTTTGGTTTTTTTGCCATAGCCCCCACCCTCTGAAATGAATTGCTGGTAGAGATAAGACCAGCTCCCTCATTGTTAGCTTTCCATAAGTCTTTGAAAACTTACTTGTCTCACAGGCCTTCCCTAGTTTATAAGACTATTTGGATTGCAATGTCATTTTATTTGCTTCTATCGCCATTTCTATTGCTGTTTTAATATAGTTGTACCGATGTTGATTACATTCAAAATTATGTTTTTAATATATTTTGGCGCTAATGGTTTGCATGTTTTCATGTAGGTTTCTATGTTGTTTTTTCTAGGATGATTAGTATGTTTCTTTTTGGTACATTATTCTTATTATGTTAGGTCTGCCTCATTTAGTCATTTTAATCAGTATTTATGATGTTTGTTATATGTTTGTAAGCCACTTTAACTGGTGCATGCACCAGAAGAGTGAGGTTCAAACAAACAAAAATAAATAAATAAATAAATAATTCTAGGTGGAAATAATTTTTGGGGAAGAAACTCTACTCAGGGAATGCCCAAATGAGGCTCGTTTCATGTCCCCAAGAGCTGGGACACAGACAGGCGCTCAATCCATCATGCAGTACCCAGGTCTTGAACTGCCGACTTGCCAGCCTTCCAGCTAACAAGCCGAACTTCTTAACCACTGAGCCACCACAGCCCACAAACAAACAAATAAATAAATAAATAAATGTCCTTTCAATTCTCATGGCTTCTTTGGGTGGGCACTGTTCTTTATACTGATGCAGAATTTAATTTGTACATGGAAACAGCACCACCATTTTTTAAGACAGAGGTTGGAGTTTTGATTCCCCTTGATCAAGCTGTATAGTCCCCAGCTGGAAGGGACTGGTAAACCGCTTCTAAGTATGCCCTACCTAGAAAGCCTTGGCTAAAGCCACCGTAAGTCGAAATTGATTTGACAGCATGCAATTATTTGTTGTTCAGTCACGCAGTTGAGTCCAACCCTTTGCGACCCCATGGACCACAGCATGCAAGGCTCCTTTGTCATCTGCCATCCTCTGTTGTCTGGCCAGATCAGTGCCCACTGTATCAATGATGCCATATAGCCATCTCATCCTCTGCCGCCCCTTCTCCTTACCTAGCATCAGGGTCTTCTCCAGTGAGTCCTCTCTTCTCATTTTGTGGCTAAAGTACTTAAGCATCATCTTCAGTATTTGTCCTTCCAAGGATCAGTCAGGGTTGATTTCCTTTAGGATTGATTGATTTGATCTCCTTGCAATGATTAAGTATACATGATTAAACTCTGGATGGAAAACTTGGAAAATTCATTAAAGACATGTTGAGTTTCATGATGCAGAAATGTATATTATGCACATGCTTAAGAAAGAGTGTATGCACACACATACTGTATTTAAAACCCTTTTGTAATATCTTGCTTTAGCAGCCAGAGGTTGCTAGAGTATCGTTGGCTGCAACTTGTATCCGAGAATACATTTTTTTTTCCTGAAGCAGGGAAAATGCCATTGGTGTGAATTAGTTTAAGGTGGATCCCAGCTTGCCAAGAAGTGACCCACACACTATGATCATGGAGCCATCTCCTGTGGCATATATGAAACTAGCATATTTTGCCCAGCGGTGCTGGGCTCTTTAAAATAGTTTTGGAAGGGTTTTTTTTATGCAAATGAAGTTAGTTTTTAATTGTGGTTTTTTAAATTTTTATTTTTATGCACGGGCTGTTATAAACTGTAATTTTTTAATTTTGGTTTTTGGTTTTTGGTTTTTAAAAGAAGGAAAGGATGATATATTTTTTTATAATTATTGTATTTAACCAAATAATGTGTTATGTGAATTTTTTTTAAATAGTTGTGCCTTGGATAATAATTTTTAAAATGTGTAAGAATATGTTTTTTTAATCAATGTTTCCATACTGTGTTTAGATGTTTTGCTTTGTTTTTTTGAGTGAAAACTTATTTCTTTTTTTAAAAAAAATTTTGTGATTAGTGTGAATATTTTTGAATGATTTGATAACTTATTTCAGCAATTTGGGAAGTATTTATTATTTTGAATATTTTTGAATGTTTTTTCTCTTGTGGCTTCTGGGTGGGGCTGGTGAGCTTTTCTTGTATTCTACTATTTTTCTCTACTGTCCTCTGGGTGTCACTTCTTCTTCCGGTAAGTATTCTCTTTCTTTTCTCAGTTTAGTTCCAGTCGTCATGGAGTGAAGACGTCTCCTGGTAAGCTCTCCGGTTTTCTTTTATTTTTGGGGTGGGGTGGGTTGTTTTGGGTTTTTTGGGGGGGGTGTCTGTGTGTTTTTTCTTGTTTGTTTTTGGATGTTTTTGTGTTTCCTTTTTGTATTTTTTATTTTTGGTTTTGAGTATTTTTGACTGTTTTTGGATTGTGTTTTTGGATGTTTTTGTGTTTACTTTTTCTGTTTTTATTTTGGTTTTGGTTTTGATTGTGTTGTTTTGTTTTGGGGGGGTGGTTTTTCCGCAAGCCGGCCTTGGTGGCTAGCCCATGGAAAGAAAAGGCAGGGGCGGGGGGGTCTTTCTTTTCCGCGGGGCAGACTCGATGCCTGGCCCATGGAAAGGAAAGGCAGGGGCGGGGGTGTCTTTTTTTTTGCGGGGCAGGCTCGATGCCTGGCCCGTGGAAAGGAAAGGTAGGGGCAGGGGGGGTCTTTTTCCCCACTTATAATTTACAAGAGTTATTCAGTGATAGCTGACATGCTTTGCATATAGAAACATAGAGATACAGACTTCTGCAAGCTCATAGTATGGAAACCCAAGTTCTGAATTCACATGGCCACTTCTTTCTGACAGTTTGGAAAGATAACAATCTAAAACCTGTTTTTAAGGTGCTACCTTAATGTTTTTGTAATTTTGCTTTTGACTTTAGTTTTGTTTCTTCTTTTAAAATTTGCCAGTGATTTGATAATCATGAGCAACAGAAACCAATGGTTTGCTTTGGTAAAAATGCAGTGTGTTTCTAACTGATAAAAGCGAAAGGATGTACTCGGGCACTGTGGTTTTTCAGATCTGCCTGGTATACTTTTTAAAAATGCTTATATGTTTATCTGTTTTCTTATCTTCCAAGAAGTTTAGCATCTGACAGAGTCCAATAATCAACTCAGTTAAAACAATAATAGCCCTGAGATAAGCCACAGACATTAAAAACATTTTATTTTTATTTTTATTTATTATTGGATTTCTACCCCACCCTACTCAGCGCAAGGCCGACTCAGGACAGCATTACAACATAATTAAATACAAATGAGGTAATTAAATACAAATTAAACACAAACAAAATAAAATAGGAAAAAAATATCAAGATACAAAAGCAGGATACAATAGCAACAAAATATACAACTATGAATACAATAACAGTTTACAAAATTTACAACTATGATTACAGTAACAGTTTACAAATCAAAGAAAGAAGGGGATAAATACAATAATCCAAGGGGGGAGTCGGAGCCCAAGGCTCAACGACCTTAAATGAGCCCAAACTAGGTCAAGGCTCAGCCTTAACCTTAACCTTAACTAGGGCCAGGGCGGCTCACGCCCATGTCGGAGCCCAGGTCCACGTACTCAGCAGCATCGCCAGGGCAAGGTAACAAGACGATGCTGCAAGCCCGAGTCGTACCATGAAGGGAAGAGAGAAACCCACAGAGTCTATGCTGGAATGAAGGAAAGGGCTCAGACGAGACGGCATCAGCGTCCGACTTTGAGTCTTAAATCTTTGCTGCACCAGGAGGCCAAGTGTTCTTGCTCCCCCGCCACCAATGCCGGACCGGGGGAGTGGGCTCAGGCGAGGCGGCGTCCTTGCCGAACCAGGAGCCCAGGTGTTCTTGCTTCCGCCTCCAGCCATGAAGGCGAGGCGGGTGTTGGTGGCGGCGTCGGCGCTGCTTTTGGGGCCGCCGTCCAAGCAGCCCCAGCTGACGGCGATGTTCTCTCGCCTCCAGCCGGGAAGGCGAGGCGGGTGCCGGTGGCGGTGTCGGCACTGCTTTCGGGGCCACTGTCCAAGCAGCCCCAGCTAACGGCGATGTTCTCTCACCTCCAGCTGGGAAGGCGAGGAGGGTGCCGGTGGTGGTGTTGGCGCTGCTTTTGGGAAATAATGCACAGACAGAAGGCTGAAACCAATAGCAATGCTACCGATGAAGCAATAAAAGAGCAATAATACTAAAAAGTGACAGTCATTATTTAAAGAAGAAATTAAAGTGGGGATAGGCACAATTCAACTAGTAAATAAGAAAGTTAAATCGGTGCTTCAATTATCCATACCTTATGAATATGTCTGTGTAGAATAATGAATGGGGCATATATTATCACTGAGAAGGCTTTCTCCATAGTTGCCTTAGTGTTATGTCAGGCCCTTGCAAGCAATAGTCCAGACAGTGATGAACAAAACAGCAGCAAGTCTATATTCAACGGTCTATTCAAGATGAGCTTACAAGGCGTTCCAGACACAGAGATGGCTATACAGTCCCATGGAATCAGTCCCTCTGGAATGTGCCAAGGAAGGAGGCAATACCTAGCTACTTTAGGATTGTAGCATAATGGAGGAGCATACCTGTCAAGTTTTGGATTTGGAAATAAGGGAAATTTCCCAGCAAATACGGGCTACTTGACAGCTATGCTTATTCTTTGCTGCCCTCCAATGGTGGCAATACGGCATTGCAGTCTAATTAATATGGGATGATGGCAGGGAAGAGGGTAAAATAAGGGGTTTCCCTGGCCAATACGGGATACTTGACAGCTATGTGGAGGAGACCCAGGCTAGCACATTGCTGGCTACCTGTACAGAGGGGGAAGTATAGATCCGGTCCGGACCCACCCTTGTTTATCCGTGGGGTTTATATAGTGTCTCCCCGGTGGTGGCTTCTTGATATAAAGTAGCGACCTGCCGGACAACCATAACTAACCAATCATAACTGGGAATATATGTATTTAACCAATGGAGAACAGGATCCAAAACTGTAGCCAATCACAGGACTTTGATTAGCATAATGAGCGTGCCCTGTGCAGGGGTCTTATGTTTATTGGATTTATACCCCGTTCTACTCGGCACAGGCCGAGTAGTTTTCGCGTCACTTTCTGGTTTTAATTTGGATGGTGGGAAACTGACATTTTCCTCTTGCAAAGCCGCTGCCCATGCTACTTGCAAATGTGCCTGAATACACAACACTTGGGGAATTAAAGTGCATGGAAAGTAAAGCCCTGGTGGTGCAGTGGTTAAGCTGCTCCATAATGTTGTGAGTTTGATCCCGACAAGGAATCAAGGCTGACTCAGCCTTCCATTCTTTCAAATGCCCAGAGAGTTCAAGAAGTACTATGGGGCAGTATATAAGTGAAATTGCTACTGCTAAAGTCCTCCACAGCTCTGTCAGGATCAAACATTATCCTTTGCTCCAATTATTAATAAAAAAAGAGATGGGGCCCACCACATATTGTCTGACTAAAGAATCTCTTGATTGGGTTGAAGGAGGAGAGTGCAAAAGCTGGCTTAAGACTCAATATTAAGAAAGCCAAGATAATGGCAACAGGCCCCATCAGTTTCTGGGAAATAGATGGGGAAGAAGTAGAAGCAGTGACAGATTTTACATTCTTAGGATCAAAGATCACTGCAGATGGGGATTGCAGCCATGAAATAAAAAGGCGACTGATTCTTAGGAGACAAGCTATGAGAAACTTGGGGAACATATTGAAAAGCAGAGACATCACGTTGCAAACGAAAATTCGCATAGTCAAAGCATTGGTATTCCCTGTGGTAATGTATGGCTGTGAGAGCTGGACCCTTAGGAAAGCTGAACGCAGAAGAATAGACACCTTTGAAGTGTGGTGTTGGAGGAGAGTTTTGAGAGTCCTCTGGACAGCGAGGAGAACAAATAGGTCAATCTTAGAAGAAATCAACCCTGACTGGTCATTAGAAGGTCAAATAGTAAAGATGAAGCTGAAGTACTTTGGACATCAAATGAGAAGGGAGGATTCATTTGAGAAGGCCTTGATGCTGGGATAGGTGGAGGGCAAAAGAAGAAGGGGGGGCCAAAGATGAGATGGATAGATGGTATTGTAGACACAATGGGCACAGAACTTGGAGGGCTGAGGACAGAGGCGCCTGGAGAACAATGGTCCATAGGGTCGCAAAGGGTCGGAATAGACTGTGCAACTGAACAACAACAAACCAGCTCCCATCATCCTTCACCATTAGCTATGTTAGTTGGGTGGAGTGGAGTTGCAATCTACCAGCATGTTGAAGACCTCACATCCTCAAAGCCACTTTTTGTGTAAACCTTCTCAAAAATTCTCATCCAGGGTTAGAGGAAGTAACTCTGGCCCTCCAGCTGTTTTTGGACTACAGCCCCCATAATCCTTCACCAGTGGCTGGACTAAGTAAGTTAATGGGAGAAGTATATGAGGAAGGTTACAAATTGTACCCTTCCAACACCCCTGCATACCATCTTCTGATCAGTTGAATGGAACTAGTACAGGGGTGCCCAAACTATGCCCTGCAGTCCAGATCCGGTCCCTGAGCCAAATTATCTGGCCCACGCCACCCTTGCCACTGCAGGAAGAAGTAAAATGCACCTGTGGATGCGCAGAATGCTGCCTTAAATGCATTTTGTGCATGCGTGGGGCACGTTTTACTTCCACTTCTGGTGCGAGAAACCACATGATTGGCCCAATCAGCTGTCCATGGGGCATGGTCAGGCTTGCAGCCTGAAAAGTTTGGGCACCCCTGTTCTAGTAGGTTTCCTGGGAATTATGGCCTGAGCCAAGTCTCTTTTTCTGGTGAAATTCTGTGCTTGGAATCCAGTTGTGTATAGGAAAATTCTTGTGGTTATATATGGAGAGCAGGCTTATTGAGACCTATGCTCAGGGGCTCAAAAACAATACCAGATATTAACGTCTTCTGTAACTTTGGCCTTTAGAGCTAATTCTTGCAAGTCCTTGCACGGAGCCTAATTAGTCTGATTGTGAACTGACACTGGTCGGAACACATGCTGGGTCTTAAGCTAGTAATTTAACTTGGCTTTAATTCAAATGCTGCTGTAATTAGCCCTTTGAATACCTTCAGGATTGTGCATGCTATTCCTTTTGATTTTTAACCACAGTTTATCTTTGGTTAAGACTGTTTATCTTGTCCAATCTTGCTGTAGTTTCACTCCCATAAATATGCCGTACTCTAATGCTGGTAGTTTGGCTCAGTGAATCTATTGCCCAGAGCATGGAAACATTATTTTTGGAAGCTCCAACTCGTAAAATGTTACACTGAATGAGGAATTATGTTGTAGCAAAATAAAATTTTAAAAACCCTCTGGGGGAAAAACCTATTCATGTGGATTCACAGAGACATGGGCTTCTGGGAATTGAAGTCCAAGAACAGCTGGAGTGCCAAGGTTCTCCATCACTGGGATAGAGGGATCTCCATGGTGTTGAGCCCCCTCCGCAACATGACTGGAGAAAAGGGCATGTTGAACACTTTACTTCCTTTCAGTCTGTATTTGAGAACTGTTTCTAAAGTTTCCAAATGTCTTGTTCACAAATAAATAGATTCCCTACTCTCCTAGCAAATAATGCTGTGTTTGGCAGTGTGGTAGGATTGAAAAGGTTACAACAATGTGCCACAAAGGGAAATTGAAATAAAAGTTTCACCCAGATGTATGGCAGCTGGAATGCAGTCTGGCAAAGGCTCTGCAGTGGCATATCCTGTTTCCTCTAAATCCCACCCTGACATATAAGGATGCTATGCCAAGTGGCAATGTAATTTTCTACACATTTTAGTTTCTGTTGTTCTCACATTCCTAAGCCTTAGTGGGTGGCATTGTCAAGCAGTTAGCATTTTAGGGGTTCAACAGACCAACAAAATTTTCTGCCTTTGCAAATAGAGCAAAGGTTGGCCATGAATATACAGGTGAAACTCAAAAAATTAGTTGGCCATGAATATACAGGTGAAACTCAAAAAATTAGAATATCATGCAAATGTTCGTTCAGTTCAGTAATGCAACTTAAAAGGTGAAACAAATATACAAGATAGACTCATTACATGTAAAGCAAGATAGTTCGAGCCGTATGGGCACATTTTACTTACGCTTCCGGGAGCAACGAGGGCAGCGCATGCCAGATGAATCACAGTAAACTCATTTGTGTGGATTCACAGGGTGCTTGGGCTTCTGGGAATTGAAGTCCAAGAACATCTGGAGTGCCAAGGTTCACCATCACGGCTCTAAGTGCTATGGTGCAGTATATAAGTGTACAGTACTTGCTATTGCTACTACTCTAACAAGTTAATTAGCATTTTGTTCCAAACCTGTCCTGCTTGGTACTCATGTTCTAGTGGAGTCCCACTTCTGCAGTGGGAGGAATGTCATTGAGAGCACCAGATCACCACTGACTACATTTGGCACTATGGTGTGTGCATGGCTTGCAGTGCAGTGACATTGCATGTGTCCTGAAACTACTCAAGAAAGCCTTCAGTCATTGACAATCTGCCACTACCAATGCTCCCATTCTCATTGTGCAGGGGGAGCTATGCAACAGGCTTTCAGCCATTAAGGGAGATATACAAGCTAAGATGTTGACTGGGAGGCGGAAAGTCAGCAGTTCGATTCCCGAGTACTGCAGGATGAATGAGCTCCCATCTTTGTTCCAGCTCCTGCCAACCTAGCAGTTTGAAAGCAAGAAACCGCAAGTAGATAAATAGGGACCACTTTGGTGGGAAGGTAACAGCGTTCCGTGTGCTCCGGTGTCTAGTCATGTCTGCCACATGACCACGGAAACGTCTGCAGAAGCAGACAGCGCTGGCTCTTTGACTTAGAAACAGAGATGAGCACTGCACCCTAGAGTCGGATACGACTGGCTTTCAAGCAAGGGAATCCTTTACCTTTACAAATAGTAATGTCAACACTATTTGATTTCCTACTAGACCCCACTCTTAACTACTGCACCATTCTCCACAACATTGTTGTTAGATCCCTCCTTCACTTTACATTGCCACTCTCAAGAAATATTTTTTATAGCAATAGCCTATTGCAAGACAGAGGAAACAATTGCCTCAATGGGATTTACAAAAATGTTGACTTGGTTAGTGTTGTCACATGCCCATAATTCCTCTCAACTTTATGAATCTGGAGTTTCTAAAGGGTCTTGGTTCACTCAGATCTTGCACACTAAAGGTTTGCTTACCTCTTTTCCAACTGCCTTAGTGTTTTCCAACATTATTGTCTCTAGCAAATCTTACCCTCTGGTGGCAGATTCCCAAAAGGATAACCTCAGATTAATCATCTTCCGTTTAGAGAATCTTGAGTCTTGATTCAACCCACTTTTTACTTTTTCTGGATGGCCATAGGATCTGTCAAGATTTCCATCACCACCACCGAAAACTACAGCCACTGAATCAATTGCTGAAAACTAAGTATTGCCTTGTTGATTCTATGGGCAAGCTCTCTAGTTAAGAAACTATTCCCCATCTGTCTTCAAGAGCAGAACCTAGTTAAACAAAAGCAAACAAACATATGGAAATTAAGCTTTTATTTTAATGCTGGCTCCCTGAGTGAAGATTGCACTGTGCCAAGCTGGTCTTGTTTTTCCATGTCAGCTATTGTTTAGTCATTCTCATCCATTTTCTTAGGCTGTCTTAATCAAAGGAAGTAGCACAAGCTTGGCACACCCATCCTAGAGACACCTGTTAGCAGAAAAAGATAATTCATTCAGCAGGAGGCTCAAGAAGACAGGACTAAAGAATGAAATGTACCTGTTGACTACAATGTCAACTTTCATTATCATTCCATATCATTTCATTCCTCCCTCCCATGACTGCAAATCCATATTGAAAACTCTTTTTATTGCTTGGTTGGAAAAGCAACAGGTTAGTTTAACTGCTGGCTTATTGATCATGCGTTACACATTTCTCAGTACTGTAATTTGACAATTATAGAATGGGAACATAGTGTGGAATTATTTTTGCTAGCAAATCCACTGCTAAGACTCTGGCCACAGTTACATGTTTGAAAATGAAGATGACACTGGTGAAATCAATTCAGATTTGCCCATTTACACAATGGGTAAATATAGTCATATAGTCTCACGTATAGTCTCTAATGTGGGTTATCTGAAATTGTCTTGAGGGGGTTGTTTATTTTGAACTGTTATTTGTGTCATATTAATGTTACTGATTTTGTGTCCCCAGGTGACTTTTTTGTTGTTCAGTCACATAGTCGAGTTTGACTAGCGCACACCAGGCACCCCATTCTCCTCAACCCACTCAGCTCCATGCCCATTGTGTCAACAGTTCTATCTAGCCATCTCATTCTCTGCCACCCCCTTCTTCTTTTGCCTTTACCTTTCCCAGAGATTTATATATTCCCTCAGTATATTTAAAAAATCATTTACAGGGGAACAAGTTCACCTTTCAATACGAGGAGGTGCATATAAGCAGCATACATCTATGAAAATAAAGCAATTTACAGGACTTCATTAGTGGATGCAAACATTGATTCATATTCCATGTGATCATAAATCAGTTTGAAAAATACATGTTTGAAATTGGGATATTTACTTGTCTAACTGCAGTCTCTGGTCATTATGGCTGGCACATTTTGGGAGGTACAAATATCAGTCACAATATTTTATTCTATTTTTCTGCTATCTTATTCTATCTTAGAAATCTTTTTTGTCATATGCTGGCATAAAAACAGGATTCTAGCCAATGCTACTTAGATTTTACATACATTGCTCTGAATATTGAGAAAGCAAAGATGACTCAGCTAATGGGTTTGTTTTGTTTTTATGATTACTTTGAGGAGAAAAGGAATTTGGCCATACCAGTAGATGTCTTTTAGGGTTTATCTTTGTAGAGCTTCAAGCAGCCAGTCATCTGTCTATATTGAGCCCAGCATTATAAACAATCCATCACTGTTAAAGGAATTCCTTTAGTACTAGGAATATATTACTACTGTATCAAAATAGCAGTTTTTCATACCTTCCACAGTTTGTAAATGTACTTGTTTTGCACCTGGCCACTAGGAGGTAAGCAGAGGATTAATTTCAAATGTGTATCCTCAGTCCCAGAGGTTTGCCAAAATCATGTCTCCAGAACACTGAAAGATTTCAATTTCTAATGATCGGCTATATGTAACATATAGTTTGACCCTGAGTTTGGACTTGTTGGGCTTTTATAGTTGTTGTCAACATTTCATTTATCAATTTATTACATTTATCCCTTGAAATTAAGCTGCATCTCCCTGCTTGGTAAGGCATATTCTTTAAATCTAAATGAATTAATAAGTGGAGTCAAGGAACACGATCAAAATACAATAAATTTAGCACTGCTCCATTTCCTTCTATAAAGAGTACTGGGGAGGGGAAATGGTTTCATAGCTGGCACAATATAATTTATCTCTGTGTGACAATTAGACTATTTAAAGGGTCAGACAGCTGCTATATAGGATTAAGACTGGCTGTTAGTTGAAGGGGGGGGGGACCCTCCGGAAAATGTCAGGTGCTATATGTCACTCACTGCTTGCATCATGCTGCTTAGTCTGTAGCCCTTCAATCCTGTCTTCTGTCAACACATACATTAAGAGTCCCTTGTTGATTTTGCTGGGCATTATATTTTAATCAGAGGGTGCTACACATAAAGTTTGGTAAATTAATGGTTCATAAGGATCACCTAGATAGCGTCCTTCCTTTTAATGCAATAATTGTGGAACACATGGATCTCTAGATGTTCTTGGCCTGAAGTTCCCATCTGCCCAAGCCGGTATATCCAGTTATTGAAGGATAATGGGAGTTGTAATCCGACAGCACCTAGAGGCCACATAACACCTGATTTTTTGAGCACTCCTTGGGGCTGCTTGCCCGGCCAGCTGTATCCCTCAAGTCACTGCCATGTATTTATTTATTTTTATTTATTATTCAACTTGTATGCCGCCCCACTCGCAAAGCAACTCTGGGTGGCTAATAAAGAGCAAAATAATTACAATCACAACTACAAAGCATCAAATCAGAAAAAACATTTCAAAAAGAAAGAAAGAAAAAATGAATGTTTTGATTTTGCAGAATGGTTCCAAAGAGCAGCCAATTCACTGACTTCAAAGCTCAGTCAAAAAATATCCACAATGGAAAGTATAATACATATGTATTTTCCACCTTCAAAACCGAGAGACAAGGGTTTAGTTAGATATTACATGTCAAAGGAATGTTTGAGGCTTCTGGTCATTGAAGTCCAAGAATATCAGGGGGCCCAAGACTGAAAAATCCTGGATTACAGCATTGTTCAGTACTTAAATAACTCAGCATGACACTTGACAGGATGCTCTCTTTTAAGCAGCACTGCCTGAATACCAAAGCTAATGTTAGTATGAGAAACAATATTATCAGGAAGTTGATAAACTATACATGGGGAGCTTATCCATCCACTGCATACATCAGCTCTGACCCTGAGCATCTCTTCAGCAGAGTATGCTGCTGCAGTATGGAGTGCATCTTGACACGTGACACAGGTTGGCATTGCTGTTAATGAAATAATGCACATACAGTAGTGACAGGATGCCTCAAACCTACTTCAGTTGAGAAAATGTAGGCTCTTGTTGGCTTCGCTCCACCTAAAATCAGGAGAGAAGCGGCAGCAGACACTGAGAGAACTAAACAAGAGAATGACCCTCGACATCCTCTGAATAGGTATGAGGCTCAGATCCAGAAAGAGCTTTATGGCAAGAACAAACATTGTTGAGGGCACACAAGAGCAAAATCAAATTGGAAGATGGAGGGAGGAGTTTGTTGAACAAGGAATAACAATAAAGGAGGGTATGGCTAGGGAACTTGGTGGACCCTAAATAGGCTGAGGGTAGGAGTCCTTAAATGTAAGACCAACATGTTCAAGTGGGGGCAGCTGGTGGACAACATGTTGTGTGAATGAGATACAGAATCCAGCTCATCTGCTGGTTACTACCAGAAACATGTACCGATGAGGATTTAAATTTGGCCAACAGCAAAGCCAAGAAGATGGCTTCATTTTGGCAGTTCAAAATCTGACACTAAAGAAGATGCTAGTGAAACTCTTCTGTACTTTCAGGTGTATGTGGCTTGCACACAGTGGAATTGCACACACCCCAAAGTTACAAAAGGAAACCTTTAATCAGAAGCATGCTGCCACTGTAGAGCACATCATTCTCATCTCCAAACATCCTGAATGAGTTAAAGATTATTGCAAAGCCAACCCCTCTCCCAAAAGCCCTTTCTGTATGGACTAGCATTTGCTCAACAGCAGGAGTTAAGCCAACTGGCAGATGGTGTTTCAGCACTAATAGTTCATCCATATTAATCTGATCATAATAGGATATGTTAAGTATTTTTTTCAATCAATAGTCTCCTTTTCTGAGTATTTACATGAGGGCCAGCTAGATTTGTAAATTAAATCCATTAGTTCTTAATTAAAGCTTCAAACTGAAGTAAAAAGAATTAGACGTTAGTTAATTAGTTAAAGCTTCAAATCAGAAGGAAAACAGATCAGAGGAACTAATACTCTGCTGTTGTAAACATACTTTCTTCTTTTATATCTTGCTGTGCGTATGAATATACCTGGATGCTTCAACCTGTACTTTTTAAGGAAATGTAGTGAATCTGAGAATATACTGATGGTTTGAATTATGTGACATTTCTTCTCCAGCGTCGTACTTACTTACATAGTAATAATTGTTGCCATCAAGTTAATTCTGATTTATGATGATCCTTTCCAGGGTTTTCTAGGTAGGGAATACTCAGATGTGGTTTACCTTTCCTTTCTTCTGGGGGTACCCTAAGACTGTGCAGCTTGCCTGGGATTACACAAAACGGCCCTTCTCCCAGGAGGCACAATGGGGAACTGAACCCACAACCTCTGGCTCTACAGCTAGATACTAAAATAACACACACACACACACACACCAATTAAGTCAGTAGGATCTACTTCCATAAGTACTTGAGTAACTGTGGAAAATATTGCTCCAGTAGGCTCATGGTTAGACTTCAAGTTTTCTTCCTATATAAGTATGCGACTTTCCCCATTTTTCTATCAATTTTATTGCTGCGCATTGTTCCAACAGATCGTGGGAACAGTAACTAGGACAAAAACGGAGTGCTGTGGTAACTGCAAACTAGCAGATTAATTACAGTATGACCTGGGTGGATCACATTCTGCGTCTTGAGAAAATTATTGCAATCTATGAAATCACTTATATAAATCTGTTAATCATAAAGTTTGCACAGTCATTTTGTTTCTCTTGTTCCTGAAATATCCTGAGAACTGTTACAATGGGAATAGTAATTTGATAAAACTGCCATTCCATCTAGCAATACTACAATTACTTGTGAGGATTGCAGCTAAACTCAAAGGAAATGAGGCCTGGGAAAGGGGGGGGGGGAAGTGGTGTCATATAAGCTGCTATCCGGAAAGTTCCAAGGCTTGGACTAGCCCAGTCCCAGCTTTTCAGAACCTCTGCCTTTAATACCCCAGAATTTGTAGTACTTCCATTTTTTATACTTTAGTAATATGTGTGACAACCCCACCCACCCTGATCTGCAATGGGCAGGAAATTGGCACCTGAATCATTCAAAATTGCTCACTCCTGTTTAAATCCAAGTAAATATTAATTAACTCTTTTAACAAAATTTACTTGGTCTTTTTGCACTGCATCATTCAGTGTGTTTTTCTAATTGTACTGCTGTTCTCCAGTTGTATTTTATAGTTACTTACGCTAGAAAACTGGTGGCAAACCTATGTGCCAGAAGTGGGATGCAGGGGCCTTTATTCTGGCATGTGAGCGATCAAGGGGAAGCCCCACCCTGCCCCCGCTTCCCCACCACCCCTCCCCCTCCACCAAAGGAGAGGGGAGTT
The DNA here is from genome assembly GCA_035047305.1 of Bradypodion pumilum. NCBI lineage: Eukaryota > Metazoa > Chordata > Lepidosauria > Squamata > Chamaeleonidae > Bradypodion > Bradypodion pumilum. Next base: position 502,203,297 of record JAWDJD010000001.1, on the reverse strand, counting down.
TGAAATCCCAAAGGCTGCAGCTGGGCAAAGTAAGGTGGGGAGCACTCGTGGGGGATGGGAGGCCCTGCAGGAAGGGTGGGGAGCACTCGTGGAGGGTGGGAGACCCGGTAGGTGGTGGGGAGCACTTGTGGGGTGTGGAGGCCCTGTGAGGGGAATATTCATGGGTCTTGGGGAGGTCTCATGGGGTGTGGGGAGCACTCAGGGGGTGGGGAGGCCTCACAGGAAGGTGGGGAGCACTTGTGGGGATGGGAGGCCCCGCAGGTAGTGGGGAGCACTTGCAGGAGGTTGGGGAGGCCTCATGGGGTGTGGGGAACATTTAGGGGTGTGTGAAGCACTCATGGTGAGTGGGGAGCACTCGTGGGGGGAAGCCCCTAGGTGGGGAGCACTCATGGGGTGGGGAGATCCCATGGGGGATGGGGAGCACTGGTGAGGGTGGGGAGGCCCTGCACGGGGGGGGGGGGATACAATGGAACCTTGGTTAACAAATGGCTTGGTTAACATAAAAATCACATAACAAAAGGAAATCCGTAGAAAATAGTGGCTTGGTTTACAGAACGGATTAATTGGTTTTCAATGCATTCCTATGGGAAGCCGCATTTTGATTAATATATTTTGGTTTTCAATGCATTCCTATGTGGAAATGCATTCAATGCATTCCTATGGGAAATTCAGTTAAAGTAATTTTCACTGTAAGAAACATCCTGGAGAATGCATTAATTGCGTTAACTGAGGTTCCACTGTAATAGCTTATTGCCTTTCAGCATGTTGTTAAGAGCCACTAAAGTTGCTTCCTACTTACACAGACACTATAAATTAGTAACCTCCAAAAAGTTGTGTCGATAATATCCCTGGTCAAGTTTTGCAAACTCACAGCCAGGACTTCATTTATTGAGTCAATCCTTTTCATGTTCAGTCTTCTTCTTTTCCTACTGTCAGAACAACGGTATCATCTCCTGGCTTATGATTTATGCTCCTAAAATGTGCAAAATGCCAGAATCCTTTTGACCACTATCACCATTTTACAAACAGAAATAAATCAAAGTCTTGGCAAATAATGTATTTGATGCACTTCTCCTTAATCCATTATCTCTGAGTTATACCATGTTAAAATCACATAAAGTTCCTTTATTCATTCATTCATTCATTTATTCCCCCACCTATCTAGGTATATAAATTCCTACTCTAGGCGGATTACAACATTTTACAAATGGCTCATCCAATTTAATTTTAATACTGCTCCATTTCTAAAATATTTACCCCTTGTGCGTTTATCTGAATTTTTAACATTTTAAAATGTTGCCCTCTACCTTTAACAGGTGCAAAACAGCAGGTGCGCTCAGTGGTAATCATATGTCATCAAGTCACTTCTGATCTTTACTGACCCTTTTTAGGCCCTTTTAGTTAGGGACTTATAATAGTCTGGCTCTTTATATTATATTATATTATATTATATTATATTATATTATATTATATTATATTATATTATATTATATTATATTATATTATATTATATTATATTATATTATATTATATTATATTATATTATATTATATTATGCCATGCCATGCCATGCCAGTCTGGGATATTCTCACACTGCAGACGTTTCCCTGGTCATGTGGCAGGCAGGACTAGACACTGACCGGAGCACACGGAACGCTGTTTACTTTCTCACTGAAGTGGTCCCTATTGATCTACTTGCAATTCCTTGCTTTTCGAACTGCTAGGTTGGCAGGAGCTGGGACAAAAGACGGGAGCTCATTCTGTCCTGCAGTACTCGAGAATCGAAACTGCTGTTTTTCCGCCTCCTAAGTCAGCGTCTTAGCCAGTTGAGCCCTATTTATCTACAGTACTTGCAATTTCTCCTCCCCTACCTAGTTACATAGGACTGCAGTGGCTCAAGTGGCTAAGCCGCTGACTGGGAAGCAGAAGGTCAGCAGTTTGATTCCCGAGTACTGCAGGACGGAAATGAGCTCCCGTCTTCCTCCCAGCTCCTGCCAACCTAGCAGTTCGAAAGCAAGAAATTGCAAGTAGATAAATAGGGACCACTTCGGTGGGAAGGTAACAGCGTTCGGTGCGCTCCGGTGTCTAGTCATGCCTGCCACATGACCACGGAAACGTCTGCAGAAGCAGACAGCGCTGGCTCTTCGGCTTAGAAACAGAGATGAGCACTGCACCCTAGAGTCGGATACGACTGGCTTTCGAGCAAGGGAAACCTACCTAGTTACATACAGTAACTTTACTCCTTGTAAGTCATAGTGTGCTTTGCTCCGTCCCCCCCCCCTCAAAAACAAAACAAAAACCCCCAAGCCTCGTGGATCAGGTCCTGTGGATGGGAGCCAAGGGTGCGCAGAGGCGGCATCATTCCCGCGGAGGGACGGCACGAGCACGACGCCGACTCAGGGGGGGGCCGAGAGGGAGGAGGCCAGGCCGCGCGGAGGGAGGAGCCTGGGCGGTGTCGGATTCGCCCGCGGCCTCCCCCCGCCCCCGTCCCCGGGTCCTGGCACCCTCCCTCCCCACTGCAAGGCCGCGCCTCGGTTCTTTGGGCAACAAGCAGAGCTTGGCAAGAGGAGCGTTGAGCGCCTGCCTGGCTCAGGTGAGTCTCAAGCCGCGCGCTCCCCCCCCCCCAAAGAGAAGAGTGGACTCGTCCCGCCGTCTCGTTCTCGTCTCTCCTCCTCGCTGTCACTTGGAACAGGCGGTCGCCTCACCCTCGGGTGGCATCGAACCCGCGGCGGGGGGTGGGGTGGGGGGGTGCCAACATGATGCCCCCCTCCCTCGATGGGGCTCCCTCTCGGGGTTTATTTTCTTTTTTTCCGGCAGGCAACACTTCCCCCGCCCCCGAGTCCTCCTCGGACTTCTGTGGGGCCAAAAGCCGGCCGCTTGCTGCACGGCGCGCCGGGGGTTGCGTGTCCTGGGCGCGCGTCTGAGTGGGTCTGCGCGCGTGTCGTCGTGGAGCTAATTTTTTAAATAAAAAAAAACACGCGCGGTGGGGCGTGAAGGAGTTGTTGCCAATCTGGTGGTGGCCCTTCTCAGGCTAATTTCGAAATTCGTAAATTATCACCACTGGTGGTTATTTATTTATTTACTTGGCGATTTCTAGTCTAGTCCCCAGCCTTTATAGCTCTCCGTCGCTTAGGCTTTAATTTATGTCGTCCCCAACAAGTCGCCGCAAGAGACTGGCGCCGTCCCAATCCGAACCTCTGTTGTGTATTTAGGTCAAGGTTTCCCTGGCTCGAAAGCCAGTCGTATCCGACTCTAGGGTTCAGTGCTCAGTGGTTCAAAGCCGTAGAGCCAGCGCTGTCTGCTTCTGCAGACATTTCTGTGGTCATGTGGCAGGCAATGTGACTACTAGACACTGGAGCGCACGGAACGCTGTGACCTTTCCCACCGTAGTGGTCCCTATTTATCTACTTGCAATGTCTTGCTTTCGAACTGCTAGGCTGGCAGGAGCTGGGAACGAAAAGACGGGAGCTCATTCCGTCCTGCAGTAGTCGGGAATCGAACTGCTGACCTTCCGCCTCCCAGTCAGCGTCTTAGCCACTTGAGCCACTGCATTTACTCAGAAGTAAAAGTACCCCCGTGTGACTCTCAAATATACACACACACACCCGGCCATCGCAGGGAGTTTGGATCTGCAGGGCTGGCAGCGGGGACTTGCGGGAGATCCGCTTTGGGGAGATGTGTAGTAGATCATAGATCTGTGCGTAAAAGAGAAGTAAAAGTACACCTCCCCACCCACCCCGGAGGAGCGGGGCGGAGAACTTTTGCAATCCCGGGCTACTACTGTACATAACGAAAGTAGCGGTTTATGAGGAGCGAGGAAGGGGGTTGAGGGATTGTTTTTCTGGAGTAGAATACAGTAATTTTTATTTTATCGTGACCCAGCATTTCTTAGGAAAAAACCGAAGTGGACTTGATCCACGAAAGCTTACATTAAAATACAGCTGCTAGGCTTCAAGGTGCAGGTGCCACAACCTGTTGTTTTTGTTTTTTGTCTTTTGGTTTTTGTTTACTTTCAGGAAAAGACAATTCCCTTTGGGTGCTCTGGTTTGGAATTTCTAGTCTGCATCTAATAAAATTCCTCCCCTAGCAATATTTGCTGAAATGCATTTTATTTATTTATTTATTTATTTATTTATTTATTTATTTATTTATTTATATTACATTTTTATACCGCTCATTTGGAATATGTCCCAATCTGGGTGGGGTAAAAAACAATTAAATAAACAACCACAATGTGATGTAGTAAAATAAAATGGAAGGAATTTAGCCAGGCAGTCGAACTATGGCTTATTTATATGCTTTTTACTTATTTGTTGTATTTATATACTGTACTCCTTTCTTATGGACTACCTATGTGGCCCTCTTTTTTTAAAAAAATCACAACCCTTTAAAGTAGATGGGGCTGAGATGAGATTCCAAGGTCATTTGGTATTCTTCATAGCACCTTCAAATTTGAACCTGGACTTCTCTTTCTTGACTTACTCTACTCCGGGGATTCTCAACCTGCAGCCCATGGACCGGATGCAGCCTGCGGCACCATTTCATGTGACCCCCACACCGCCTCCACTACACCAGGAAGTCCCATGTGGTGTAGGAAGGGCAAAATGGCCGTCCGGCCCCCAAAGCTGCCTGAGGGTGCATGACCCAGCCCCCAGCTTAAAAATGTTGAGAATTTCTGCTCCAGTTAGAATACCTTAATATTTTGATAGAAATAATGATCTTACCCCTGTTACAATTTTGCATATTTGTATCTTAACTCAATAGTATGACCTAAAAGCTACATAATGTCTTTTTGACTGGGAGTGCCTTAGAAGCAATGTAACAATAGCAATTACACTTATATACCAACCCAAGGAAATGTGGTTGCTTTGTGGTTAAGATGCTGAACTTCATGACTGGAAGGCCAGCAGGTCAGCAGTTTGAGACCCAAGCACTGCATGACAGAGTGAGTTCCCATCTCTGTCCCAGCTCCTGCCAACCTAGCAGTTCGAAAGCAAGGGATAGCAAGTAGATAAATAGGTACCACTTTGGTGGGAAGGTAACATTGTTCTGTGCACTCTGGTGTCTAGGCATGCCTGCCGCTTGTCTACGGAAATGTCTGTAGATGCAGACACTGCTGGCTCTTTGGCTATAAACAGAGATGAGCATCGAACCCTAGAGTTGGATGCAGCTGGCTTTTTGAGCAAGGGTAACCTTTACCAACCCATAGTACTTATTGCAGTCTCTGGGCGGTTCACAAGATAATTGGCATTTTGCCCACAACATGCTGGGTACTCATTTTACTGACCTCAGAAGGAAGGAAGGCTGAGTTAAACCTGATCCATGTCATGATCGAACTCACAACCACTGTTCTGTCTTTCCATCTTTAATTATTTTCCCTTAGGATGGAGGGAGAAATGGGAAAACATAAGAGGGCTAAAGGTGTAAGATGTTAAGGACTGGGCTTCCCCTAAAATCCCATGAGACTTTAAACAAAATGGAAACAACCCAAAATAAAGGGACGCAGAATTTTTAAGAAGAGAAATTTTGAGGAATTCTTCCCCTCTTCAAATTATGGAAGAATTGCCCCCAAATGTAGGAGACTACAAAGACCCTCATACCACTCAGGTTCTTCTTTCATGTCCAGGTCAAACTTTAAACTGCCAAAATAAAGCCACCTTCTTGGCTTTGTCAGTGACTAAACTTAAATCCTCATCCGTACATGTTTCTGGTAGGAATTGGCAGACCAGCAAATGAGCTAGATTTTGTATCTCCACATTCACACAGCGTGTTGTTTTCCATCAGCAGCCCCCACTTGAGTAGGTTGGTCTTGCATTTGGGCACTCCAACCCTCAACCTACTCAGAGTCCTCCAAGTGACATAGGGAGATCATGTTCCTCAGATATATCCTCCTTTAATGTTATTCCTTGTCCTGTGAGCTCCATCCTCCAACCACCCAGCTTGCTACCTGGGAGTGATGGGCTTTCTGGTTCAGTCAATCAAGGGGTGTTTGACATTTTCCAGTGCTCCTCTTTCCTGTCACAGGAGTTCTCAACCTTTTTAAGCCGGGGGCCAAGCCATGCTCCCTCAGACAGCTTTGGGGGCCAGATGGCCATTTTGCCCTTCCTCCACCACATGGCACTTCCTGGTGTGGTGGAGGTGGGCCACATGAAATGGCATCGTGGGCCGCATCCAGCCCATGGCCATAGGTTGAGAATCCCAGCACTAAAAGAACTAGAGAAAGGATCTGATCTATTAGTAGATATGGATTGTAACTTGATTCGGCTTTAAAATCCACTCATCTACTGGATGGTCTTAACCCAGTTGGTTATCTCTCTTAGGCTGAACCATTTGGAAGATGGGGATTATGTTCAGAGTTCCATGGGGTGGGGTAGGATGGGGGAGATGGAATTGAAAATGCAATCATTTAGCTCATATACTAATATCTGATGAAATCTATAAGAGGCTTAGGCATGGCATACTAACAGTAGCTTCAGCAGAATCTGATCTGCCAGAAATAAAGTCATAGGAAGGCACCTCGTGGCCTGACATATGGCTCTCCTTTGCCCTTGAGCAAGTTTGAGGAAAGCGTACATGATGCACATGATAGACATAAATCTCACAGCCTCTTGCTTTCGGCAAGTAAACAATGGTGTAGAACCCTCTTTTTTCCCCTTGCTAAGAGATTTCTTCATGCAAATTCTACCCCTTCTCCCAAGAATTTTTAAGTAAATCTCACAGATTTCTTGAGACTCTATGGTTGTATTTTCTGGTTGAAGCACTGTGTTACATATGATTATAACAATTCCCTGTTATAATCCTATGTAATATATATAATCCTATATAATCCTATATAATCCTATATAATCCTACGTAGCCTTAGAGCATATGAGGGCAACAGTTAAGATTTTCTAAGGGTGACTCCTGGTGCAATCAAATATATAATTTGTTTAGATGTTTGTTTATAAATTAATATTTAGTGTTATACAGTTTATATATATTTTCTCTTTGTTATATGGTGACTCAATGTGTACAAGTGCCATATGCTAAATAAATAAAATAACAATTCCCACACAGAATTACTTGTTTCCTGTGTAGGATTCTCTACAGAAAGAGTAGAAGAAATTTGATACTCTGTAGGATAATTCCTGTTCCCGTGAAAGATACTATTTTACTTGTATAGGACTGACTAGAAAGACATTAAGGTATGCAGAATTTGGCAGCTTCAGTTTAAAAAAAAACAACAGAAAAAATAAAAAAGAAGAAAATTTGGGGTTTATTTTCATAAGAAGTCAGGAAATATCCCTGGTGTTGGAGAAAGTCCACAGGAAGTGCCATCATGGAGAGATTCAGAGGATAAGGAATGTTTTTATTTATATTTTCTCCACTCTATATTTATTTACAATTTATTTATTTACAATATTTATATACTGCCTTCCTCACCAATTGGTGACCCGAAATCACTATACCAGTGATGGTGAACCTTTTAGAGACCGAGTGCCGAAACTGCAACCCAAAACCCACTCATTTATTGCAAAAGGCCAACACAGCAACAAGGGAGGGAGGAAACCATCCCGTTGGGCTGCTGGGCAGAGGAGTTGGATGAACTCTGTGCTGGGGGTGAGGAAGCTCTCTCAGGGGACGGGCAAGCTCTGTGCTGGGGTAACTATACGGATGCCCATAGAGAGGACTCCTAGTGCCACCTCTGGCATGTGTGCCATAGGTTCGCCACCACTGGTCTATACAGACATTTTTCCCCTCCAAAAATACACTTTTGCTTGCTATGACTTAATGCCTATTTTTCACATTACAGGCTTTTTGCAGTCTTCTTGTACAGATCAACACAACCTCTAGTAATCCTCTGATTATTGATGCTTTCAATATCTAAAAGAGTGAACATTCAGATAAAGTGATAAAGGCCTACACCTAGTTGCAGTGAGACAATAATCAGGTCTTCTATTCTAAAAAAAAGTCAGCATCACTCAAGGAAGCTGTTCATGGTGATCATGACGATTTTAGTTGGTTTCCCAAGACATTGCATCATGTTGAGAGAGAGAGAAACAAAAAGGAAAACCTCCAGAAATTGGTCAGAGATGGAAAATAGGGCTAATAGGTCTATTTCCCATCTCCATATATTGCTGTTACCAGTTATGTGTCATTGGAGACGAAAACTCAGTCTGAAACTCCAGGGTTTTCTTATGTTATCTACCAGTCTGAGTATTAGAGGGGATAGAAAGATTAACCTAAATAATCTATATAGATGCCTTTGTTGTTGTTGTTGATATGTGCTGTCAAGTGTACAAGACTTATGGTGATCCTATGAAGCACGTAACCTCCAAAAGATGCAATCATTAACACAGCTTTGTTCTGGTCTTGCAGGCTCAAGGTCATGGCTTTCTTTACTGAGTCAATCTATTTAATATTCAGGCTTCCTTTTTTCATCCTGCAGTCAACTTCTCCTGACATTGCTGTCTTTTCCAGTGAGTCTTATCTTTTTATGAAGTGCCCAACATATGAAAACTTTAGCTTAGTCCTTTTGGCTTCCAGAGACAATGGCAATAGCGATTTCACTTATATACTGCCTGATATCGCTTAGTACACTCTCTGGACAGTTCAAAAGGTAATTAACATTTTGTCCCCAACATGCTGGGTACTCCTTTTACTGACCCCAGAAGGATGGTACCTTGAGCCTTGTCAAAATTTACAACATCAGCAGAGTTTTGGCTTCAAAATAGCTGGCTGGACTTGATTTAGGAGCCTTTTGCTTGACTTTTTTGGTGGTCTGTATCCATTAAGCCAGGGGTTCTCAACTTTTTAATTCCAAGGGCCAGACCACACACCCTCAGACAGGTGAGCAGGCCAGTCTGGTGGTTCCTCCACCACAAAATCAATCTGTGGCTGTCGTAAATGTATTTATGACAGCTGCGGGCGCATTTATGGCTGTCGTAAATGCGTCCACTTCCAGTGGTGGCAGCAGTGAGGTGACGATGTGGGCAAATGAAATGGTGCCGTGGACCAGGGCCAGCCTATGGGCCGTAGGTTGAAAACCACTGCATTAAGTTCCCCAGATAGGGGAGCACTTGTGAAATCTTGCTGAGGCATGGGGAAGTCTTTGTGATGAGTCTCAGCATGACAAGACCAAGAAAATTCCTGAGAATGAGTATTTTGTGAGTAGTCATTGTGCTGCTAGTAATGATTTCAACATTTTTCTTTTTTAAAAAAAACTTTCATCAGCTGTTGTTACAGGAATCAGTTGTGATGACTTAGTTGTAGTATTTGGATATTTAAAGTTTGATGACCACATGACCATGGAAACGTCCATAGAAGTAGACAGCACTGGCTCTCTGGCTATAAATGGAGATGAGCACTCCACCTACCCCCTAGAGCATACCTGTCAACCACGGCTCTGGCGAATCCGGGACCTGCGCAGACTGGGTCTGCGCAGGTTGCAATGTACGCATGCACGTGGAGGGCTATGCCACTTGCATAGCCTTCTACGCAGGCGGCATAGTCTTCTGCACATGCGTGGAAGGGAGCTACGGAAGTGTAGAGCCCTTCCACACATGCGTGCAATGCGCGACCTGCGCAGATGGGCTGCTCAGTGCCTCCTTTCCCCCGCTGCCAAATTACGGGGTTTTGGCAGCGCGGATTGGGAAATGGTGCAAATCGGCGCCGAATTACGGGGTAATCCCGGCCAAATCGGGATGGTTGACAGGTATGCCCTAGAGTCAGATAGTGGTGTTGGAAGTGGGGGGCAGGGAGGGCCAAAGCCCCCCCCCCCCCGAAATTGCCCCGGGCCCTTTCAGCTGCCAGCAGGTCCCTTCTATGCATGTGTAGAAGGCTTCTGCACAGGCCCCTTCTACACATGTACAGAAGGCTTCTACGCATGCACAGTAACTACTTCCCCTGGGCCATTTTCAAGGTTGCCCCAGCAAAAATAGTTCCTACGCCCCTGGATATGACCGGCTTTCAACCAAGGGGGACCTTTACCTTTCCCTAAAATATAACTGAATGGCTTCCCACCAGGGTGGCTGTTAGATTAACATCTGTGTTCAGGTGCAGTGTGGTACAGTGTGCATGGATAGTGGGTGCCCTGTATTGAGCTTCTGAGGGACATCTGGCTGGCCCCTGTATGAAATCAGGAGCGATGCTGAACTGGAGAGAGCTTTGGTCTAATTCAGCAGAGATTCGCTTGCCATTAAAACACATCACTACCAATGGGGAGAAAATTCATTATGGTATTTACCCCTTCACTCTGATGATTAGTTAAACAAGTTCTAATATTTTCAGAGTGATTTGCAAGTACTGTATCAGATTTTCTACTATTCATCAGCCCTACTATTAGGCAGAGAGACAAAATACATTAAGCAGTATTTAAAGATAGAGTAGCAAAAGTTTAGAACTTAGGTAATTAGTGATGAAATCTTAAGCATACTTACTCAGAAGCAAAATTCACTGGGCAAAATCCTGTTGTGTGGCTAAGTGAGTGTAATTTGATGTTACGTCTCCTGAAGCTATCACAGCACTAAGATGCAAGTGCTATCCATGAAACACTTCTACCAACAAAATGCACAATTCACATTGTGCTGGGGACAAGCAACAAATTGTGCAATTCCTTTTTGCTGGTTGTAACACCTGGCAGATTTATGCAAGTGTAACTTTGTATTCCAGCAGTGGCTGAGTGGTTAAGATGCTGAGTTTGATGACCAGAATGTCAGCAGTTTGAAACCTGAGTGCTGCACAAGAGTGAGCAACCATTGTCTGTCCCAGCATCTGCCAACCAAGCAGTTCGAAATACAATAAATTGCAAGTAGATAAATGGATACCCATTCAGCAGGAAAGGTAACAGTGCTCTGTGTACTCCATTGTTTAGTCATGCCTGCCACATGACCATGGAAATGTTTGCAGATGCAGACAGTACTGGCTTTTTGGCTGTAAATGGAAATGAACACCAAGGGAAACCTAACTTTGTATTCCACTTCCACAAACAGGATTCTGCCTATTGTGTTGAAAGCCATGTTTACTCTGAAGGCTGCCTGCAAAGGATTGAGGACAAATATTACAAATATTACAATATTTCATTATGATGGCAATTTAAATATTGTTGATGATTTGGGTATAAGATTTTCATATAGATACATTCTGCTTTCCTTCCTCTGGTCACCCCATGTTCTCTGCAGTTAATTAAGGGTACTGTAACTCATGTAGGGGGCTATGAGAGGGAGCAGGGGTATGTTTGTATAACCCCTTAAAATGTCTTGCTCCAATCAGGAGATATGGTGATAATGCACATAAAGCCCTTTACGTGCTTGAAATTCCCTACAGAGATGTGAAACATTCTTTTTATTAATGAGAAATAAAAGTAGACTAAAATGGAATAATCTGTAAACATGTAATGGAGACCCACGCTTTACTGCTTTGTTTGACATCTTTATTAATTACCATAACACATCTCTCCAAACAGGATCGTGAAGTGAAAGAACATGTTACATTACATCCATTCTATTTGTGTTAAATCCTTGGCTTACATACACAGATTTACCTGGCAGCGAGTAATCCATTCATCATTAACAGATGAGCACAGAGCATGAATCTTGACCTGTGGCTCTAAAGAGTTAATTTGCCAAAGTTCTCTCCCCTTGGGTCTAGTTATTACTGCCTGGCATGTGATTGCATTGTAGACATGTGTTGCTGGCAGGCTTCCTGTGGAGCGAATCCTGCCCACACAGTTTAACTGTCTGTTGAGTTGGCCTCTGTCAACCAGGGATAAACAGTGCGTCGTTCCAGAAAAGGGAGGAACTTTTATAAATGAAGTTGCGAATGTAAGTTGATTGAGCTGTGAAACAAGTGAAGGGTTTGTGAGGAGGTGGGGGACACTTGATGGGGATTAACTCCTCTTGTTTTTCTCCTTCTGCTGCTCTTTATGCTGTGGCAAAGACTGTTATTTTCTACCTATGGGATTACACACTGAACCATGTTTTTCTTTGCAAAAGGATACTGGTCTTTATGGTGATGAGTGAAAAAGTGTCTTGCATTTGCTCATGTGCTAATGCTCAGCAAAGATCACGAGGTGTTTCTTTTTACCACCAAAGACTTATTTTATCCAGATGGATAATAATGTATATGGTATGCGCTGTTCAATACACTGCAGAATCCATAATGAAATATATTGTACCAACACAGTATTAGATCTCCCTATCATGAGAGGTCTTGTTTTCTTTTCATGCACCAGTTAAGACAATATCTATTTGTACATGTTTTTGAGGAAAACACAAATGTTTAATTGGCTGTTGGATCCTGTATTGTTACTATTGCTTTTATTGGCCAGAATCTTCTTGGTTATTTATGCTCCTTCCTGCTCCATTTTGGGAGGGCAAAAGGCAACGTGTCTTATTTCTCTGTTAGTGTAAGGAATTATTGCTGGTGTAAAGAAAGGTTTGGGGGGGAGAAGGAAAAAATTGACAAGATGGAAAATTTCTTTGCATATACTTCGGTTCTATAACGTTGGTTGTAAAGTGAGCCATTGTAAATTGAACCGCAGTGTCCCATTAACCAAGCTTAATGTTAAAATAGGGGTCCTGTTTCTGGAAAATTGTCATCCCGATGAATGAAACTTCTGGTGATGATTCTCCAACACATCTTTTCTTTCTAACTTGTTTACTGGTCTCTTCTTTCAATTTCTGCTGTCTTCACACTTCTCCATCCCATCTCTGATCTCTGTTTTGTTTGTTGGACACGCACCTCTGAGCTCACAATATTCTGTCTTCTACCTCTCTTCTCTTTATTTTTTTATTTATTTGGATTTGTATCCTGCCCTCTTGCCCTACAGTAACTCAGGGTGGCGCACTTACACATAAATATTATAAAATCCCCTTTAAAAATTCAATAAAAACTATTTAACACTGTTCCGAATGTAAAAGGCCCTTCCTTTCCACCCAAAAATAAAAGGGACATATAGTTCTAACAGGGACATATAGTTCTAACAGGGCCAATGAGCAGGAGTCAGCACCCCGTCGGCCCCCCAAACTTGCCCTGCCAGCCAGGTTTTCAACCCTTTCCCAAAGGGCAGCAATTCTGTCTGTAGCCATAGGTCTGCTGGCAGGAGGTTCCACAGGGTTGGGGCAGACACAGAGAAGGCCCTTCTCCTTGTGCTAGAGAGGCGGGCCCCTCTAGCCAATGGGACACTGAGAGAGCCCCTCCGGTCCACCCTGGTGGGGCGGGCAGACTCCCTTGGGGCGATGCGGTCTCTTAAGTAACCTGGTCCACACTACCATGAAGGGCTTTAAAGGTAATTACCAGCACCTTGAATTGCACCCAGAGACAAACTGGTAGCCAGTGCAGCTCCTGAAGCAGAGGTGAGGCACAGACATAGCGCCCGCACCCCATCACTACCCAGGCCGCCACATTCTGGACCAGCTGCAGCCTCCAAATGGTCATCAAGGGCAGCCCCGTGTAGAGCGCGTTACAATAATCAAGTCTAGAGGTAACCAGCACATGTGTGACTATGAGCCAGGAATCCCTATCCAGGAGTTGGTGCAACTGGCAAATTACACTTCTTTGCTTGCTGGGCACATCTCTCTGTCTTCTGTTGTCCTCTTTTCTTTTCCTACATTTACTGTCTTGCTATCATTCTTGGTGATGAAAAAACATCACTTTACAGCACTGTTCACAGTGGTTGCAAATGTGTGTTTAATACATAGGTTAATATTGGAATGGTTATAAATACAGGTGGCTGTAAGACAGTGATGTCTAACCTTGGTACTCCAGCTGTTCTTAGACTTCAATTACCAGAAGCCCAAGTCAAAGATAAGCCATTGTTTAGTTAGAGGTTGCTTGTACTGGTTTCAGAACAACCTGTAAGGCCAGCCAGTAAGAAGATCATCTCAGTGATTAGCTAGGCACATATATGAGAAGGTGATCCATTAGGTCATGGATGGCCAACCTTGGCACTCCAGGGGTTCTTGACCCTCAATTCCCAGAAGCCCTGTTCAGCAGGAGTGCTGACTTGGGCTTCTGAGAATTCAAGTCCAAGAACACCTGGAGTGCCAAGGTTCACCATCCCCACACTAGGTTAATGGGCAGAGAGGGGTGGATGCAGATTTGGGAAATAGCCTCAAAGAATTGGATCTTAGGGTGATATTTTAAAGGACAGCAGTGAGAACTGGGTCACCAGCTTTTGAAAAGCTACATTTACTTCTTTAATTAAGGGATATTAAGAGCAGAGCAAACAAAAACAATCAGGTCTTCCCACATATACAAGGGCTACTTCCCTATAGCAACTAAATGTGGAGCTTCTTGTTCCTATGAAGGGTGGATGTGCTATAATTAGGTATATGAGGGTCAAGTTGGCTCCTCTTCTAGGGAGAGTGAGGTGCCAACCTTCCTAGTGGATGTGGGTCTCATGAAACATCAGCTTTCAGGGATCGGAGCAGGTGCCTTGTAGGTTGGCCAGCTTTGAGTATTATAAATTGACGTTTGGGGGTGGCACCATTTGCTGCTCTGCCTCAGACAGCAAAACTGTTAAAAATTATTTAAGGCTTTGAAGATCTTGTCCCAAAAGGGATAAATGCAATACTAAAGGGGAAGAAAAAAATGGTAGCCTAATGGCCTTGAGGTGTTAAATCTGTAGTGGACTGGGAGCACAGGAAGAAAACCTCCTTATCTCCCTTTGGTCCCAGAGCCAGCCTTGGGACATTATTACAGCTGAAGTTGATTGAGAAAGGACACCTGCAGGGCCATAGCCAGGATTCTAGATGTGGGTGGGCAAATGTTTTTTCAGGATGGGCAACAATGTCCAGTGCTATGGCCCTGGACACCTGTGCTAGGCTGAGCTACTCTTTGGGAAGGCTTTACCTGGGGAGAATTTTTCCCTCTGACCCTTGACTGGGGCAAGATCAAGCAATGGGGTTATGGATATAAGCATCCCCAGAAACAGTATGGAGGTTGGTTAGAGTTTTGGCTTTCCTGCATGGATCACTGAGCAGGTCAGGATGGGAAACTGAAACATAAGCAGGACCAGTTTTCTGAGCAGCACTAAGTATATACAGTTCCTAGTAAAGTTGTTTTTTCTGTAAAGTTAGGCAATTCAGGTCCAATAAATCCAAAATTTCCAAATATCTAGGGAGTCATTTAGGTATTGCTCCAAGGTCTCCATTTACTATGGGTACAACAACAGATTTCTTTTTCCATAAGCATTCCATTTCAATTTGCAAATCACAATATATTGTGATTTTCTCCAGCTGTTTGTCCACAATTCGTGTATCTCCTGGTGTAGTAATGTCAATAAACCAGGCCTCTTTCTTTTCCACAACAGTTATATCAGGTGTGTTGTGAGTCAGATGTCTATCTGTTTGAATGTTAAAATCCCACAGGATCTTGACTCTAAGAGCTGTATAAGATCTAGTTAGGTAATTCCTCATAAAGTTTGGTTTTTTTGTAAAGTTGTGATATTCAAGTCCAATTATTATGATCATTGTTGTTGCTGTTGTAATTGGATTTGTCTTCCCCAGTTACATTCCAAAGGGAACAATAATGTACAGGCTTGTAGCCTCTGCACCAACAGTGCAAAATCTGGGTGTGATCTCTCAGTTGTCATCCTTGGATCGTGAGCCATACATTGTTTGTCCATCTCGTTCCCCCTTTTAGAACAGTTCTGCTAAATCTAGCTGTGTCTGCATCTTTTCTTAGTATCAACCATTTATAAAAATCCTCCCTGGGAACTGTCTGCCTTTACTTCCCAGCCTATTTTCTCTCTCCCCACCGCCACCACCACCCACTTGTGCTTCCTTGTATTGCATTCTCTTTCGCACCACCTGCTGTTCTCTATCTCCTGCCAAAAATAAAGGTGCAAAACTTGTATTTACACAGCAGTCTTCCTTAAGCCTCACCAGGAAGTGTGTCATTTTCTGTCCTTGTTGGCCCCAGCGATTGTGATCTTTTCTCAACTTGACAGCTAATCACAGGATTTTCCCCCACCCCACAACAACTGTTACGATATATAGGGATTACAGTTCACTTTAAAAGCAGAATTATCCACATCCACACTTTTCTTTATATTTTAAAAGAAGCCACTTTTTAAATTAAAAAAAAAATCTAAAAGTGGGAGATACCCAGTCTGGTTCTCCAAGTCCAGGGCTTTTAGTGCTTCATATTCAAAAGTCAAGAATTTGATTTTTTTTAAAAAATCTTTTCATCCACATAAGTACCACAGTTGCAATTTTTCTTTTTATAAAAGAGGCTCTTCATCCATTAACATCTATATGGCAGGAAGGCACAACTTGGACTTCTCCATTCATTCAAGGATCAGCTGTAACTGTTGGATTTATTTTGATGCAAGGAGTTATGTCTCTCATTCTGATTTACAGATACTATTGAAGAATTGATCCTGATTATGTGTTTATATTCAGGATTGGGTAAATCTGAGGGAAATATAATTCAAATGTTAAAAAACGGGAGACAGAAGGATTTTCCCATCTCTATGTGAGTGCTGTCTGACCAAACCACTGTCTGACTGCAACTAAAAGCTAAATAAATTGCCAGGAGTTCTTGGCATACTGATGGCACATTTTCCAGAAAGGGCATTTGTTTCTAATTTGCTGGCCAAGTACCTTTCACAACTTCTTTCAGGGTTTTGCTTTGCAAGCAGAAATACCAAATTTCCTCAAGTAGGCAGAAATTTAGTATTTGAAGTATTTAGATGTTCTGCTTGGATCACTTGATCTGGTGTTCAGATTGAGTTTTCTGGCTTTTGGTTTCATATTTCTGATTGCTGTTTTCCTTTTATTGCTGGGAGTTGTCTTGAAAGACTGAGTGTGTAAACCAGGCATTTGCAACCTACAACCCGTGGGCCAGACCCAGCCCCCAAAGCCATTTCATCAGGCCTATGATGTCCTCGCCAAACCAAGAAGTGGGGGAAAACTGCACAATGTGCACGTGCAGAATGCTTCCAAATGCATTCTGCGCATGCATGGCGCATGTTTTACATCCACTTCCAGGTGGAAGGAACCACATGACCAGCCTAATCAGCTGCCAAGGAGACATGGCCAGCCCTGAAAACATTGGGAATTGCTGGTGTAAACATTTTTAATAGTAGTGATTGTGTGTTATCAAAATTCTGATTCATGATGTTTCCCAGGATTTTCTAGGTAAGAGAATACACAGAAGTGGTTTATCACTCTCTTTATTTCATAGAATCACAGAATAACTGAGTTAGAAGGGACCTGTGAGGCCATGGAGTCCAATCCCTTACTCAAAGTAGGAATCCAAATCAAAGCAGCTCTGACAGATGGTCGCCCAACACTCTCTTGAATGCTTCCAGTGTTGGAGTGTGCTCAACATCTCTCAAGGTAGTTGGTTCCACTGTCATACTGATCTAACTGTTAAGAGATTTTTCCTGATATTCAGCCTATATCTAGCTTCCTATAGTTTCAGCCCATTATTATGCGTCCTGCGCTCTGAGATAATGGAGAACTGGTTCTTCCCTTCCTCTTTATTATTATCTTTCAGGTATTTGAGGAGTGCTATTATATTCCCCCTCAGTCTCCTTTTCTTAAAGCTAAGCATGCCCTCTTCCTTCAGTCTTTCCTCATATGACTTGGTTTCCAGTCCTCTGATCATCCTTGCTGCATTTCTCTATACTTGCTCTACTTTGTTTGCATCTTGCTTCAAACGTGGTGCCCAGAAATTGAACACAGTACTCTAGATGTGGTCTAACTGATGCTGAATAGAGGGGGACTAGTACCATATGGTTTTGGAGACTATATTTCTGTTAATGCAGCCTAAAACAACATTGGTCTTTTTTGCAGCCACATCACACTGCCAATTCATACTCAGCCTGTGATCTACAGCAATTCCAAGATCCTTTTTGCTCATAGTATTACAGAGCCAAGTATCATCCATCTTGTAACTGTGCATCTGTTCCTCTCCCCCTGATGTAATATATTGCACTTATCCCTGTTAAATTTCATTCTGTTGATTTTATTCCAGTATTCAAGCCTATCAGTATATTTTTGAGTCCTGCTCCTGTCTTCCAAAACATTAGTGATTCCATCCATTTTTGTGTCCTCTGAAAATTTGATAAGTATTCCCTCATCCAAGTCATTCATGAATATTTTGAAGAACAGTGGGACTGAGCTTCGTGGTACACTTGTTACGCCATCCCAGCTTGAGAAGGAGCTATTAATAAGCACTCTCTGAGTACGATTCTGTAAGCAACTGTATATCCATCTGGCACTTGTGCTATCCCCAGTTGGTTTGCTAATCAGAATATCATGGGTCATTTTGACAGAGATTTTGCTGAAGTCAAGATATATTACATCAGCAACATTCCCACTGTCCACCATGGAAGTTATGTGATCAAAAATGAAATCAGCTTTATCTGCAGGATTTGATTTTGACAAATCCATGTTGTTTTCAAGTTGCTTGCAGACCTCTTTATAATCTCTCCAGAATTTTCCCTGGGATTACCATCAGGCTAACTGGTCTGTAGTTCCCCAGTTCTTCCTTTTTGAAGATAGATACAACATTAGCCCTGCCCCCAATTGCCTGGCACTTCTCCCGTCCTCCACGATTTCAAGAAAATAATAGACAGTGGTTCTGAGATCTCTTCAGCCAATTCCTTCAATATCCTATGATGCAGTTCATCTGGTCCTGAGAATGAACTGCACCCAAGGTAATAAGGTATTCCAGGATGATTTGTTTGTCTCAAGTTGCAATCCTGTCTCTACCCCTTGTACTCCACACTTGCTTGGAGGGTTATATGTTACCTTTTGATGGTGTGTGTGAGAGAGCTGAAATAGGAATGGAGCACTTCTGCCTTTTCTTTGTCATCTGCTATCATTTTCACATCCCTACTGAATAGCCGAACTACTGTTCCTCTTCTATGTTTTTCGCTTCCTGCGACACTGCCTATCCATGCCGTTATATAATGGGCTGGAGAACCAAGGATCTGTCCTATGATAGTTCAGCTTTCTCTGCTCCCATTTAAGATCAAGGTTCTAGGCTGGAACCCTTCTAGTTCCTGAGTACCTGCATGTGTTGTCCCTAATCAAGAACTTCCAAATTCCTCTTAGAAGGGCAAAACAGATGAGTCCAGATGACTTTGACAGAGCACTGGGCCCCAAAGTGCTCTGACTTTGATGGCGGCGACAAGCCAAAGAAAGGCTAGGAAGCCTTTGTTGGTTTATTCGTACAGCAAAAATAAAAACCAAAGTCGAAAGCAGGGGTGCCCACTCTAAAGCAGGGGTGCCCAAAATAGTCTGTGGGCCAGATTCAGCCCATGGTGCCAAATCATCCAGCCCATGCCACCCTTGCTGCTCCTGGAAACGAAAGTAAAACGTGCCCACACACATGCACAAAACACTGCCGTAAATGCACCCTTGGCTGTCATAAACGTGTTTATGACAACCAAGGGTGCATTTGCAGCAGCATTTTGCACATGTGTGGGTGTGTTTTACTTCTGCTTCTGGTGAGAGGAACCACATGACTGGCCTGCTGAAACATGTCACCGGCCCACGGCCCAAAAAGTTTGGACACCCCTGCTCTAAAACTAGAACGTTTGTCTTCAAAGGGCCATACCTTTTGGTGTTTTCTTTTTTACTAAAAGATGCTATATCTTGTGGAAAAGACCAAAACTGCTACCTCATTGAAAAGTGTTTGTCTGCTTGTTTGCTCTTTAACTTGTCTGAATGGAGCAACGCGAGACTTCATTTTTTGGCTCCATACCATTTTTTTCCCTTAGACAGTGGACTTGTTTATTGTGGCTGTCTGGCTTGTGAAAGAATAATAGTCCTTTTTACAGAGACAAAAGTGCATTATTTTAAATGGTTTCATATATGTGATTGTCCGGCTAACACATTAGGTTATATATTTTACTGATATTCCTTACAGAACCAGCTCTAGATTTTTTTAATTTTTTAAATATTAAATTTATTTCTTACAAATAAACATCATAAACAAACACAAAACACATGGAACAAATTGTAAGACAGAGCTGATTACAGCAGCAAATTCATACACTGAACCTTTTCCAAACTTACTTCACTGCAAATATGCAACCCACAGTAATAAAGTAATTTCATGAAGCATCTTTGGCCAGGAAAAGTTTACCATCTGGCCACTAAACCTAAATGAGACTACCTCCTCTTCCCCTCCTCTTCAATCTTTCCTTTTTTTGCAGGGGAGGAGATCCAGTTGACACAACCCACAAGAGAGAAATGGGACTCTGGTGCTCAAGTGGTTAAGATGCTGAACTCACTGACTGGAAGGTCGGAGTTCGATTCCCGCCCATCTCTGTCCCAGCTCCTGCCAACCTAGCAATTCAAAAGCAAGAAACTGCAAGTAGATAAATAGGGACCACTTTGGTGGGAAGGTAAACAGCGTTCCATGCATGCATGCCACATGTCCATGGAAACGTCTGTGGATGCAGATAGTGCTGGCTCTTTGGCTATAAACAGAGATGAGCACTGAACCCTAGAGTCAGATACGACTGGTTTTTGAGCAAGGGCGACCTTTACCTTTACCTTTTACAAGAGAGAGAAAACTGAAGAAATGGTGTGGAGGTAGCTGCTCTTTCCTCTTATGCCTCTTGGCTCCTTACTACGTTAAAATAAGAAACAGGAAGGAAGAAGAATAGCAGGATTATGGGTGTCCAGAGACTGGCATCAAGTATTTTATTTCCACGTGAGCCCCTGCCCAGTAAGGCCAACCCTAGATGCCAAACCTTTCTCCTTGTCTTGATGCATGCACGCTAAATGGCTATTAAAGGAAACCCATTTTCATTTCCTCTGTGACTTGCATCTGAACAGGAAATCTTTCAGTGTCAGTGAGTCATAGGAAAACTCTATAAATGTTCACCAGAATAAATGGGTGTGGCATGTAAAATTCTATAAAAACCAAAATTAAACCCACAGCCCAAAATTCACACTTTTCCCAACAAAAAGAAAACAACCAATCTGCCACCATGGTCCATGCAAGTAAGGGCCAATCTTGACTCTGCTTCTTGTCATTTGTTTCTCCTCATTTCTTTTCCATGCAAAATGCTGAGTTTCATTAAAGAAGTATAATCTGAGAAGCAGTGTTGGGTCTGAAACCACATCTGAGAACAGTAGAGCATTAGGCGTGGCTGTGCAGATATGTGGATACAATTGCACAATTCTAGTGTGTATAAAGAAAGCAGAACTTTACAGAAATAAACAGCTCTAGACAAAGAAAGCACGTGTGGATAAGAAGGATTGTGGTTGGCTCTGGGCAGCCTCCTTCAGGCAGCAGATGCTGAGGAGGTGGGCAGTGTTGAAGTATTGGAAGACAGACGTGTGCATGCAAAACATAAGCTTTATCCGGGTGTTTTGGCAATTGTAATGTACCGGTATTTGATAAATTCTTCATGCTTGTCAATTTAGGCCAGTGGTGGCAAACCTTGATACTCTAGGGCAGAGGATTCCAACCTAAGGCCCATGGGCCTGATCCGGCCTGAAGTGCAATTTCATTTGCCCCCAACCCCACCCCTCCAAGGGCATTTGAGAAACAAAAAGGCTGCCTCTTTGAAATTGTTGGGACAAAATGGCCACCCCATCATGCAGGCAGGGCAAAACGGCCATCTGGCCCTCAAAGCTAACTGAGAGAGTATGACCCGACCCCTGGCTTGAAAAGATTGGGAACTCCTGCTCTAGGTAATCTTGGACTTCAACTCCCAGAAGCCCAAGTCAGCACTCCTGCTTGCTGATCAGGTCTTCTAGGGATTGAAGTTCTAGAACACCTGGCGTGCCAAGGTTCGCCATCACTGATTTAGGCTGTTTCAGCTCCGTCAGATACCTTGATGAGTACTTTTGAAGCTATAAGAGATTTATTTTCTCTAGGCAAGACCAAGGTAAGGGGCGCTTCTTCTTCTTTTGGTTAGTTAATATCTCTGTAATTTGCCTCTATGCAAAGCCAGTGTCCTTTCCCTTTGAGAAGCAAAGTACACATATAGCAGGTGCAAAATGATTTGTTGCAAACAATCCCTTCTGTACTTCTAATATTTATCCATGCAAAATTAATTGTCCTTCATACAATTCCTGTCAATTCCATTAAAACGTTATTTGCATCAAAGGAATCCTGGTGCTTAGCGTAGCAAATTGCAGCAAGGTTAGGCCCTAGATTTGCTAAGTCAATTTCTCTATATGTTCAGTTGATTCAAATGAGCCTCCTCTAGTCACAACTTACTATGCTAAAGTAAGTCACAACTAGAGTAGGCCCATTTGAATCAGTGGAACATATGGAGGAGTTGACTCACCCCCCAAAAAAATCCCTCCCCAAAATTTCAACCTATGTGTAATTTGCAGAATTTTGACCCAAAATATTGTTCTTTTCTGCATTCTCTTCTCTTTTTCCAAGCCTAGTAAAATATCTATCTTGCAAGGCACGGCAATTTTGTGATTTCTTAAGCAACAAAGAAAATCATGTTTCAGTTTCCTGCCAAAATGAAGAATAAATATATAGTTTCTCACACAGTAAGGATAATAATGTTGCAGTTTTCTTTATCAGCAAGAAGAAACTTATGCAGTTTCTTGCAGGGCAAAGGGAATAGTTTATGAGATTTTGTCCTCTCACTGGAGAATGAGACAAACAAACAAGTATTTACAGTCCTAAAATAAATCCTTCTTTCAATCAGAAGTGTTGCTGTTAAAAGCAGTTTTTTTAAAAAAAAATGGTAGCTGTGTTAAAAGTAAGACCAAGATAGCACTCAGATCAGCTTCAGCCAGTGGAATAGGCATGGTAGTGGCATTGTTTGCCACCAGAGCACAAGACATCTTGATATGGCTCTACAAAAGACCCAAAGATTTATTCTCAGAGGCATAAAGATAAAATACAGTGGATCAATGTTTTCCTGCCATGGGCTGGACCACACCCCCTCAGACAACTGAGTGGTCCATACACGTAGTTTCCCCTCTCAATGCTGCTGTAAAACACGTCCATGGCTGTCGTAAATGCATTTATGACAGCTGCAGATGCATTTATAGCACATTTCCAGCTGCTTTTGCCACTGATTTCATTTATGCATGTGATTTTTATACATGTAAGCCACCTGGAGTTGCCTAGGCAAGAGGGCAACAGCATAAATGTGACTAAATAAATAAATAAATAAACCACCAGTAAAATTATAGGTGTTGCTTCTTAAAGGCAAGATAAATTTATAGTCCAGGGGTACCCAAACTATGGCCTGTGGGGCGGATCTGGCCCACAACACCAATTAATCTAGCTCTCACCACTCCTGGTCCCACCTGTTGGTCCCACCCAGAAGCAGAAGCAGAACGTGCCCATGTATGAACAGAACACTGCTGTAAATGACCCACGGCTGTTGTAAACAAATTTACAATAACCACAGGTCATTTACGGCAGTGTTCTGCACATGCACGAGCACACTCTACTTCCACTTCTGGGTGGGAGGAACTAATGACCGGCATGCTTGACCACGTGACTGGCCCGTGGCCCGAAAAGTTTGGGAACCCCTGTTATAGTCCATCAGGGGATATATATTTTTAAAAAATGCGCAGTGGCCTTACCTGTTCATTTGTCTATAATTCCAGCAATACTGCTGTATTTTTTATCATCTGCATAACTCCCAGAGCAGTTTGCAAGGCTATAAAATGGTAAAAGAGTAATAGAGAAATAGTGTTAAGCTGGAGAATGTTCAGAATTGCTCATGACTGGGGCAAAGCCAAAATAAGTAAAGGAGGTATTTCCAAAAATATGTCCCAGCCTCACAGTGTTCAAGCCTGATGGACCACATTCTATTGCAAAATATATTCCTACAGAATATATGGGATTTTAAAAAACAGATTCTAGGGCTCTGTTCCAAAGCCTTTCAACATTACTGAACAAGACAGTTTGTTCTTCCTCTTGCCAACCAGACACATTTGGCCAGAATACTCGGTCAAGAGGCTGTTTTTCTGAACAAACGAGTTTTGCCCAAATTATGCTACTACAAGATGGTGAAGTCCCTCCCAACAAAGCTAGCGCACAGAATAGAAAGGTGCTTTTAATTTAGGACTGTCTTCTACAGAAATGACTCATAGCTCAGGAAGGGTAAAACTGCATGCTGGAAGCCTGGTCTCTGAATTTCTCACAAAATTCATCCTGAGAGTAACAAATTGAATTGAGTTTCTTCCAAGAAAACCATCAGGCTGGTTAAAATCAAGACACAGTGAGTCACGGTTTTTTTAAGCAGGCCAGATCTTTTAATTATGGGAGTTTCTGCTGCACAACAGGAAAAGAAGGCCTTGTTTTTCAGCATGGTTTTAGCAATATTGCTGATGATGCCACGGTCACAGTATTTGAAGAATTAGATTGGGTCATGTTGTGTAGAAGTTACTGTCTGTATGTCAATAGCCCAGTGTGGGAAAAGGCAGCACTTTCAGAAGAGATCTTACAATGTTTGATTCTAGTTTTTTATTTATTTATTGGAGTGTATTATTTTTGCTTCAGTCGGGTACAAGTCATGTAAAACAAAATCTGTTATCCTGATACAGTGGAACCTCATACAACAATTGACCCGTATAGCAACAAAATCGCTTAACAATTAGGTTTTGGGAGGAAATTGCATCCTGCATAACAATTTTCCCTATGGAAAAAAGCGTACAACAATTTTTCAATGGGAAAACCACAGCAAAAAATATATATTGTATGATGCATCCCATAGGGAAAATTGCTGTACGATGCATGCATCGTATAGCAATTGTTTCGTACAACAATGAGCACCGTGGAACGGATTACAATCATTATATGAGGTACCACGGTAATTGTGTTCTTGTAAAGACAGACATGTCTGTAGATGGTATTTTGGTAACAAAAGGAGCTGGGACATGATTTTCAGGATGAGAAGAGCTTGCCTCCAGACTCTTTCTTTTTTCCTGGTTATCCTCTGATGTTTAATTTTCTAAAATTTCCCATGGGATTAGCACTAGAGCAGGAGTTCTCAACCTTTTTAAGATGGGGTCCGGGTCACCTCCCCTCAGACAGCTTTGGGGGCTGGATGGCCATTTTGCCCTTCCTCCACCACATGGCATTTCCTGGTGTGGCGGAGGCGGGGGGGCACATGAAATGTTGATGCAGACCACATCCAGCCCATGGACCACAGGTTGAGAATCCCTGCATTACAGCTTCCTGTTGTTTATTGCTGGGTCATCATTGATATTTTGCTCAATAAAAACCACCATTGCCCAAATCCATGAGCTTTTTTGTTGTTGTTGAAACAAGCCAACAAGCAAGAAAATGGCATTTTAAGACTTTTTAACTTATTGAAAAGCTTATTGGTGGTGACAAGAGAGGAAGAATGTCTGAATTTACTGCCTCATGGTTCGCTTTTTGTCCTATACCCCACCAAGGGGTATAGGACCTTGGCCACCCCTCCCCTGCTGCCCATTCTACCGGCACAGGGAGGGAAATGGACACAGCTAAGACACCTCACCCCCTCCCGGCCCGCCTTGGCTGGTTGAGAGATAAATGGACGCTCACCCGGAGGACTCTGGAGGACCTTGGCTGCCCCTCCCTTGCTGCCCATTCCACTGGCGTGGGGGGGGGGATGGCCACCGCTGAGATGCCTCACCCCCTCCTGGCCCACCTTGGCTGCTCAACCAGCAGCTGGCCAGAGAGAGATAAGCAGCACCTGAGGACTGCGCTGGTGCCCTCAAAAGCTGCTCTGCATTGTCGTGGCAGGACTCTTGCAGACACCACCTTGCACTTTCAGAGTGAGATATGTGAGTGGTTACGATGGTTATTGTGTAATTTTGTGATGATTTGTATTGGACATTTTGTATATTGTGTATTTCTTTGCTGTTATTGATTGATGTTTATATGTAATTCTGTACTGTGTATCACAAAGTTGTATTTTTGTATTTTTTGTACATTGCATTGTTGATTTTTTTATATTGTATTGGTTGTAATTTTTATAATATGTTTTAATGCCGCCCTGAGTCGGCCTGTGCCCAGTAGGGCGGGGTATAAATTAAAATTGAAATGAAATGAAATGAAAGGCAAAGAAGCAGGATAGGTAATTCAGGAAGAGTGGAGACAGGAGGTGTCAGGTAAATGGGCTTGGGCTGCATGTTGTGGGAATGTGGCAAACTCTTCATCCTATCCATCTTCTGACACTTGCATCTTTGGCAGAGTGACTTTTGTTCTCTCTTTTGTTTCCTTTTAATTTCATGGCCAAACATCTTTCATGTCCAGGCCAAGATTTCCGATCGTATTACAAATTTTTCATAAGTAGAGTCATTCATAACTCAAGGTTTTACTGTACTCTATATGATATCACCTGTGCAGATCCTACAGCTGACTAGGTCATTTTGCATTTTGGATGTAACAATAACCTGTGGTTTACTTTAATCAAAGTTTAGGAAGCAGGGAATATTATGGCCGAAGAGGCTCACTGGTTTTGAAAAGATTGTTACAAGCTTCCAGCTCTGTAAGAAACAGCCTGCATTCTCTGAGATGGGGAATAAAGGGCAGCAGTTTGTGGTTGGCATACTGCAGAGATGGCTAACCTTTTTACGCTGTGGGCCTTTAGTGTAAGGGACCAAAGACAATGAAATAGCCGAAGGGTTGGCTTAACACAGGTTTATTGCATGATGATCCGGGGGAACATGTGGTAATGGCGGATGAGTAGCTCAATATATACTGCTGGCTATACATTTGAATGTGGCTCGTCGACAGACTATTGGTTGCTGCCTGCATGACGTCGTAGGAGGTCACGTCCTTCTTGACCAGGTGAAGAGGTGGCGGGGAATCTTCCCGCGCAGCTGAACCAGGTGAATATGATCCATGAGAGCTGGACGCTCGCTACTGCCCTCTGGTGGTCACTAGCTCGCGTCCCCTTATTAGGTTTACATTGATACAGCTGATGGTTATAATGTTGCACACAGAAAGGTTACATTGATAACACATGGCAAAGGTACATTGTTAAAGGCACAGCTTTACAGAACACAACATCCCTCCCCCCTAGGATGAGACGAAGTCTCTCAGCCAAGATGGCTTGTTGCATGTGTGTTTGGGCCGTGAAGAGGGCTGCCCCCCGGGGGCGTTATTGCTTCTTTGTTCCCTGGTCCCTTGTCCTGAAATGGGAGAGGGAGACTTGTTAGTGGCTTGCCGCTGTCTGGCGGCCTTAGGGGAAGGGAAAAACTCCATTGTGGGCAGACCGGGGGCCGTCGGGGCTAACGAAAAACCCCTCTTCTCGCTTGGACGGGTGGGGGACCACTCCGAAAAACCCCCCCGGTTCTGAAAATCAAAATCTAACTTGGTAGGGGTACCCGCATTTGTGGGGACTTTCCGCGAGATATGTATGGGGTCGGGTTCCTCCTCCTCGGAAAGACCCCCTAGGATATCTACGAGAACATCCTCCTCCCCCCTTGGTGGGGGCCCGCGGTCCCCTTTTCCTCCCCCTTGGGCTGAACGGGTGGGGGAGAACCCTAACGCTGACTTATTCCCTGCTTGATCTGTGCCCTGCTCGTCGGAGACCCTGCGTCGGAGCTGGTCTGCGTGCCGCCTCCACAGGAGCCCTGTGCTGGTTTCCACGCGGTACGACACGGGGCCGGTTTGCTCCACAACTATGCCCGGTACCCAGGCTGGGCCCGCGCTGGCGTAATTCCTGCAATGCACGGGGGCGCCTACACTGAAACTCTTCGTAGCCTCTAGCCCGATGTTCCTTCCTTTGTCCTCTACCCTCGTGGGGTCTAGCCTAGTAAGGATGGTGGTCAGCTTCCTGCGCATTAAGAGCTCTGCGGGGGAGTAGCCTGACGCCAATGGGGTCACCCTGTACCCTAGCAGAAACTGACACACTTGTAGGTTCAGATCCCCTGGGCCCATGCGCCGCAACGCGTCCTTCGTGGTGCGGACGAGGCGCTCTACTTGGCCGTTGGTGGCCGGGTGAAACGGGGCGGAGGTGATGTGCCGAACGGCGTTGATCTCCATGAATGCCCTAAACTCGGAGGACGTGAAACAACTAGCGTTGTCGCTAATTAACGTGTCGGGTATGCCGAACGTGGAAAAGAGCCTCCGCAAATGCCTAATTGTCTGGGCCGAGGAGGTGCTTGTGACTGGGATGACCTCCAACCATTTGGAGAAAGCGTCCACTACAAGGAGGAACAGGGTGCCTCTGAATGGGCCCGCGAAATCAACGTGCACCCGGGACCACGGCCCCTTAGCCACGTCCCATTCCCTGTGGGGAAGGCGGGCCTCCTCCGGTCTGGAGCATTGGCAACTTTCACAAGTGCCGACCATGTGCTCGATGTCGGCGTCCAGCTGGGGCCACCAGAAGTAACTCCGGGCCAGCGCCTTGGATCGCACGATGCCGGGGTGGCTGACATGAAGCAGTTTGAGCACCCGCGGCCGAAGGGAAGTGGGAATCACCACCCGCTGCCCCCACAAGAGACACCCCCTCTCTAGGGACAGTTCTAGTTTTTTTCTGAAAAATGGAGCGAACTCCTCCGCTGGGGAGGACGCGGGCCACCCTTTCTGCAGCCAGGAGCTTACTGCCGCTAACGTCCTGTCCTTCTCTGTCGCTTTGGCGATGTCGGCGGGCACTACGGGGGGCGAATCCAGCACCTCTATCATGAGTACCTGATGGTCCCGCTCCCCCTTGCTCACCTGGCTGGGCGTTAGGGGAAGGGGAGACCTAGATAGAGCGTCCGCATGGCTGATCTCTTTTCCGGGCCGGTAGACCAACGCGTGCTGATACGCGTTGAGAAAAATGGCCCACCTGAGCATCCTCGGGGACAGGATCTGTGGGGTGGGCTTATCTGCGGTAAAAATGCCTAGCAGGGGCTTGTGGTACGTTACGATTGTGAAGGGGCGGCCGTACAGAAAATCGTGAAATTTTTTCGTCCCCGCGACTATTGCTAGTGCCTCCCTGTCCGTCTGTGCGTAGTTTCTCTCTGCTTGGGACAGGGACCTGGAGTAAAATGCTATCGGGGCCTCCCTTCCGTTTTCCAACACGTGGCACAGCACTGCCCCCACCCCCACTGGAGATGCATCACAGGTCAGAACTACTGGGCGTTTGGGGTCGAAGTGGGTCAGTATGGCGTCGGACGCCAGGAGGTTTTTCAACTCACTAAATGCCCTTTCTTGGTCATCGCCCCACTTCCATGCCTGCTCTTTCTTTAGCAGTTTGTGTAGCGGTTCAGCCACCACAGCCTTTCGGGGGAGGAAGGAGTGGTAAAAGTTGAGCAGCCCTAGGAACGACTGCAACTCAGGCTTGGAGGTGGGGCGGGGGGCTTTCTTAATGGCTGCCACCTTGGACTTGGATGGTTTTATTCCCTCAGGAGTCACACAAAACCCTAGGAACTCAACCTCGCTTGCGAAGAAGACACATTTGTCCTTTCGCAACCTCAGCCCCGCCTTTTCGAATATTGTCAGGACCTTCCCCAACCTCTTGGCCAATTCAGCCCGACTCCCCCCCCGTTATTAACACGTCATCAAAATAAGGCAACACCCCCTCCAGTCCCTTCAGGAGGCGTTCCACGAGTGACTGGAAAATTCCTGGCGCCGAATTCACGCCGAATTGGTGGCGCGTCACCTGGAACGCCCCCTTATGGGTGACTATGGTCTGCGCAGCGGCTGCGGCAGGGGACACCGTAAGCTGCTGGTCGAGCTTAGCGAAACACTTTCCCCCGTGTAACCTGGCCAGCAGATGGCTGACTACCGGCACCGGATATGCATTCGGGCGGATCGCCTTGTTGATGGTGCACTTGTAGTCGGCGCATATACGGACCTCCCCATTGGCCTTTAGTGCGGTTACAATTGGAGTTTCCCACTCCGCAGAATCTACAGGCACAAGGATCCCCTGACCCACCAATTTGTCCAGTTCCACCTCTATCTTGTCCTTGAGTGCGAACGGCACCCGGCGTGGTTTTAGGCGAATTGGGCGGACCTCCGGGTCCAGGTCGAAAGTCACTGGGGGCCCCTTGAATTTCCCCAGTCCTTTTTTGAAGACTTCGGGGTGCGCCTCGCACACCTCCTGAATTGGATCAGTCCCAACGGCGTGCATCCCAACGGCGTGCACCCCCCAATAAACAACCCCAGGGGCTGGAACCATTGAGTTCCGAGGAGGCTGCAATCTCCTCCCTTGAGCACGACTAGGGGAAGGGACGCGGCGTGCCCCTTGAATTTGACCTGAAATTCTCCAACCCCCAACACTGGAATACTGTTCCCTTGCACGTCCCGTAGTGTGGACCTCAGTGCTTTGAGCTTGGGCCGCTTGTGGGGGGCAATTCCCAAAAACTCCCTCTGGGAAATGATTGAATATGAGGACCCCGAGTCAATTTCCATCCTAATGGGAACCCCTTGGACTAGTACCTCAACAAAGTAGCGGGGGTGTCCTGTAGACACGCTGAACACTGGGGCGTCGTCCTCGCTGCCGTCGGAGATGCGGCCCACGCCGTCCTGCTTCCGCGTGGCCTGGGCGCCGTCCTTGGGTCTCGTTGGGCGGTCTTGTCCCGTGAAACGGTCTGCGGAGCTCCTCCGGGTTTCGCGCTTCTTCCTGCACACCTTGGCGATGTGCCCGCGGCGGCCGCAGTTGTGGCACTCAGCCTTCCGGAAGGGGCATTTCACGCGGTCGTGGGCCGCTCCACGGCCGTCGCATCGCCGGCTCTCCTTCCGGACCCTCCGGACGTCCTCATCGTCGCTGCTCTCTGTGGACGACCTCGAAGTTCGCCGGGCCGCCTGTACCAGAGCCTCTGCTTTGCTCGACTTTGGCCGCCAGTCCTGAAGTTCTTGGACCCCGGCCTTTGTAGCTTCTGCGGCCTGGGCCGCTCTGACGACCTCCTGCAACGTGGGAGGCGGCTCTTGGTTCATTAGTGTGCGCTGGGTTTCAGCGTCGTTCAGGCCGGACAGCACACAGTCCCGGAGGGTGATTTCGGCATTCTCCCATTTGCACGGGCCGGCCGCCAGCCGCAGGGCCGCCACGAATGCGGCGACAGTCTCCCCGGGCGCTTGGACTCGCCTCCAAAACGCACTCCGAGCGGGAAACATCGCTGTGGCGGGCCGGACGTGCTCACGCAGCATCTGCATGAGTTCCTTGGCCTTGAATTCGCTCACCCTCCTCGGTGCAATCAGGTCCACCAAGGTCCTTTTTGTTTCTTGTCCGAGCATCCTGGTGAAGATGGCCCTTTTCTTTGCCTCTTTCGTGACTTCGGACTCGATCAGTGCGGCCTGGAAGTCCATCTCGAAGATCTCCCAGTCGCCCGGTTTCCTGATTTCGAAACCGGCGCATGTCTTGGTCCCGTGGGCTGCCATATCCCACCTTCGTCGCCAATTTAGTGTAAGGGACCAAAGACAATGAAACAGCCGAAGTGTTGGCTTAACACAGGTTTATTGCATGATGATCCGGGGGAACATGTGGTAATGGCGGATGAGTAGCTCAATATATACTGCTGGCTATACATTTGAATGTGGCTCGTCGACAGACTATTGGTTGCTGCCTGCGTGACGTCGTAGGAGGTCACGCCCTTCTTGACCAGGTGAAGAGGTGGCGGGGAATCTTCCCACGCAGCTGAACCAGGTGAATATGATCCATGAGAGCTGGACGCTCGCTACTGCCCTCTGGTGGTCACTAGCTCGCGTCCCCTTATTAGGTTTACATTGATACAGCTGATGGTTATAATGTTGCACACAGAAAGGTTACATTGATAACACATGGCAAAGGTACATTGTTAAAGGCACAGCTTTACAGAACACAACAGGGCCTAACCATGCCCCTGAACAGCAGAGCAGGCCAGACCACACACCCTGGAAGCGGAAGCAGGTACATTTACACCTTTCATAAATGTGCCAACTTCCTCATTTACAACAGCCATGGGCATGTTTGCGCATACGTGGGCACATTTTACGGCTGATGTAAATGTGGCTGCTTCCACTTCCACGTGCAGTGGAGGCGGTGACAGGCCAGATGGAATGGCATTGTGGGCCATAGGTTGGGAACCCCTGGGATAGTGTGTCATTTCAAAATACTGAACAGTTGTCAGTGATACAAAAATCCTTGATTGTCCCCAGTTCCTGTGCAAGTTTGAATTATAAATAAATAAATAAATTTTCCCTCCAGTGCTTTTGGAAGCATAAATCTCTGCATATTCTTCAAAGCCACAAGATCCTCTTTTAAACAAATCCCTCTTTAAATCTCCCTTTGTTCTGGTGCTTACCCATTGCTCATGTTAGAGTGCTGACAGCCACCTGGAACTGAAAACTTAAAATACTCTGTAACTGGTCCTAGATCACTTTTGAGGAAGCTTGGTCTCTCACATATACCAAATCCCTGTTTCCCAAGCTCTAGGCTGCCCTTCCTCGAAAGCCAGTTTATCCCACTCTAGGGTTCCGTGCTCATTTTTGTTTATAGCCAAAGAGCCAGTGCAATCTGCGTCTGCAGACATTTCCATGGACATGTGGCAGGCATGACAAGACACTGGAATGTACGGGACACTGTTTACCTTCCCACCATAGTGGTACTTACTGATCTGCTTACAATTGATCTTACAATTTCTTACAATTGAAGTGGTACTTATTGATCTACTTCCAGTCGGCAAGTTCAGCATCTTAACCATTAAGCCACCACAGTTCCCTTTTCCAAGCTCTACTCATACCTGTCAAGCGCAGCTCTGGACAATATGGGACCTGTGCAGAACTGTTCTACGCATGCGTATAAGGGTTATGCACAGAAGGGGATAATAATAATAATAATAATAATAATAATAATAATAATAATAATAATAATAATAATAATAATAATAATAATAATAATAATAATAATAATAATAATAATAATAATAATAATAATAATAATAATAATAATAATAATAATAAATTTTAATTTATATCCCGCACTTTCTCAGCCGAAGCTGACTCAAGGCGGCCATTACAACATGTAAGTACCATACAGTATAATAATACAATAATAAAGAAACATGAAATGTAAATTCAATACAATAATCAATTTTCAGTAATAAACATAAATTAATCACAATATAAAGTATAAATTAAAGATACAATAGCAATAACTATTAATCAATAGCAATAACAATTAATCCTCCAAAGCTTGCCATGCCACTACCTCCCATGGACTACCGGTCCACACGGAGAGGCAAAATGGCGACAGTTGAAGGTGCGTCATCGTCGGCATCTGATGCCCATACTCCCACCAATCACACTGGACCTCCTCACACCAGCCCAGCTGGGAGGGAAGGGAGGCACTCCGAGATTCCAACAGTCCCTGAGAATGAGAATGTCCCGGGCCCCCAGCTGAAGCGAGTCTCTCCATCTGCCCACCGAGCCGGTGGAACTCGCTCTGGTGGTGGAGAAAGCGGGGTGGCTTTTGTAGATGTCCTGGATGCACAGTAACTACTTTCCCCCCACCGTCAAATTACGGGATGGCGGCGGCTCTGGGCGGGAAAGTAGGAAAAGCGGCACTGGAATATGGGAAATCCTGGCCAATACTGGATACTTGACAGGTATGGCTCTACTGCTGGGCTAAAATGGACCAAATGTCTGGCTCAGTGTAATAAACAGCTTTCTAATATTTCCCTTTCCTGTTTGACATGAAATGTGGTTTGTTTGTCATCTGCTAACCGAACTCAGAGCCCATCACATAACAGAAATAGCATATGGCACGAAGAATGTGTTAAAGTATTTGTTCGGTATTACCCAGCAGCCTCCCACTGAATTGACTCTTTGTAATCCCACTCAGAGTTTGGCTAGTTTTGCAAGCGCTTTTCTTTATCTCATTTTCCTCCTTCCAAAAAAGCTCTTAAGCAGAAGAGAGCTGCAGGTTGCCACCACACAAACAGACTTGACTGTTGAGGGCAATATCCATTTAAGTCCTGTAGATTAATTACTGAGCCAAAATAATCTTTAAATCACTCAATCACTTTGTTTAACGAACAAAGGTTTCTTTTTGGGAAATGCACAGTCATTCAACCAATCCAAGAAGACCTGGTAGATTTAAGAGCATTTGTTGTTTAATTCATGTCTAGGTGCAAAGCTCCTGTTTTTACTCTTCAGAATAGCTTTTGTAAATAAGGACTGGTTGTGCTTCCCACCTCCTGCCAAAAGTTTGGAAATGATAAATTTCTGATCTACAACAGCGGGTGTGTCCTGCCATGTTTTGTTTTAATCTAACATTTATGAGCAAATCTTGAGTTCATTCTGTCACAAATGAAAGGATCTGTTCCATCCATAGAAGGACCTGTTGGTGGTGGAGGTGGTTGTGATGATGATGATGATGATGATGATAGAATTAACATTATGTGCCACACTTCCCAAGTGTGATCCCAAAGATCATACCACAGACTAAGGGGAGACAGCAAGGCTTGATTAAAAATGGCAGTTTGTCAGTTTGGAGATTTATGTCTTTGCTTGGGTTGTGTTGACCATGTTGCTTCGAAGACCCTAGAACGTGGAGCTCAAATAAATAACTTTTCCAAGCTCTGCTCCTTCCAGCAATGTTTTTTTGGAGGCTCTCTGATTTAAGATAACCATACACTGTAAGCATATGTTTGATGTTTGTAGTATAGTGGAACCTCAGTTAACAAAGAGCTTGGTTAACATAAAAATTGCATAACAAAAGGAAATCCATAGACTATAGTGGCTCAGTTTACGGAATTATTTTTAGGAATGGATTAATTCGTTTGCAATGCATTCCTATGGGAAACCACATTTTGGTTAAAGTATTTCGATTTTTTTCAGTGCATTCCTATGGGAAATTGCATTCAATGCATTCCTATGGGAAATTCAGTTAAAGTAATTTTCACTGTAAGAAACATCCTGGATAATGCATTAATTATGTTAACCGTGGTTCCACTGTATATGGCATGCTGTAGTGAAGATATATCTGTCTAGACCAGGGGTTCTCAACCTACGGCATGTGGGCCAGATCCAGCTCATGATGCCAAATAATCTGGCTCCTGCCCTCGCTCCAGCCAATGCTGCCAATGGAATTGGCCGTGTACTCTTTTACAGCAACCACAACCAGTCTGGCCCCCTCAACTGTTTGAAGGAGCGTGACCTGGTCCGCAACTTGAGAAGGTTGAGAACCCCGGTCTAGACTATGTGTTTTCCTTTTGTTACTGCCTCACCGGACACTCAGCTCTCACCTGTGGCTCCAGGTAGCTGTAGCATGCAGCAGTGGCCACATCCTGTAAGTGTGCATGATAGGTGGGCTAAAACAGATGAAAGTAAACTAAAGTTCAACTGTGGAAGTCTTCCTCCATGAGATAAAAACCTCAATTACTGACCATTTGAACAGCTATAGCACGTCTTAAAATCTGTACATGTAGTATTCCCAGTAGCAAAATCATTGTTGTGCAGTGTAATAGAAGAGAGAAATGGGAAATCAAGGATGTAACATCCTAACAATCCAATGACTCCAGGATCAGCCAATCTGACCCCCTTCCCCCCCACTTTTGCCATGACTTCCAAGCTTATGTTGAACTAGTTAGTCACCTGCATGTCTATCAGGATGTTATTGTTCAACCTTAAAAGCTCACCATTTTTTTCACAAATGATAATTCTCATGGGAAATATTTATCTTTGAAAATGAAAGATGAACTATATCTTCAAGCTTTTTGTTTCTGTTTTGTTTATTCTCAGATATGCTTGAAACAGACTAACGCGGCTACCATTGTAAAAAGAAAAATCGGTTCTCATGTGTTGGGGAAAGAACATAGTTTTGGTTATTCTGTCTTTAATCTGGACTAGACAGATGACAAGGGGAAGGAGTTGCCTGCTGCCAGATCTGAAGGCACTAATCCTTTGAAACAAAAGACTAGCACACAGCCTGATTCTTCTGTTTAAAAAGGCAGGTAAGATTTAAATAGCAATAATCCCCTAGAAACTCTGCGAGGAGCTGAGGTCACCACATAACAAACCGTTTAACTTGGAGGTTTTATGTCTGAAGTTATTAAACCTGACAGATGCCTGTAGAACAGAAAGGATTTGGTGAGGTTTAAGAAAGGAAGGAGCCAAATAACCATATGTATAGAGTTAGAGGCACCAAGGAGAAAAGGAATCATTTATGTCTTGGTTGAATGTGGAAGATGTGGCCATGGTCTCTTAGCCATGAACTCTCATAGCAAGGGTATTGTACATCTCAATGTAGGTAAAGGGCTCACTTTTTCGAAAGCTAGTTGTGTCTGACTCTGGGGAGCGGTGCTCATCTATGACTAGACAAATTTATTTATTTATTTATTTACGCTTATATCCCACCCTTCTAGGGTAAAAATCATCCCTACTCAGGGCGGCTAACATTATAAAACCAGTCATAAAATTAAAAATTGCACACAATAAAACTCCCATCCTAAATCCAGTCATAAAGTTAAAAATTGCACAAAGGTGTGCATAGAACACTGTTATATTTCCTGCTGAAGCAGTACCCATTTGTCTACTTGCAATTTTCTTGCTTTCAAACTACAAAGTTGGCAGGAGCTGCGACAGATATGCAGCACTCAGGTCTTGAACTGCTGATCTGCTGATCTTCTGGTCACCAAGGTCACAAGCGTCTTAACCACTAAGCCACCATGAAAGATCAGAGCAGATTCTCCAAGAGCTGTCTAATTTATATACTTCTTACAACTGTATCCCAACTGATGCATTCTGACAATCTTCAGGCCGACAACCTTCATTACATGCTTGTCTGGCAGAAATAAATCTGTTCATGGAGTTGCATGTTTTAGTTATAGCATGAGATGGAATAATTCACTGCACAACTATTTTGCTACTGGGAATAACACATGTGATTTACATGATATCGAGTGTACTGATTCCAAATCTGAACTCAGAATTTGCCTATCATGTACAGATTTTAACGCAATCAAATGGTCAGTAATTGGGTAATGAATTTTTACATGGGAACATTATAACAGTTGCAGCTACCACTATGCCTGCTGCCACCTCAGCTGAATCACATCCCCTGGTGGCATGCATGTTCCAGCAGTGGCTAGATATGTCTGGGCAATTCAGTGAGCTGACGTCAGAAATAGGTATATAAGGTGAGATGGACCAAGGGCTTGTCTCTAGTGCGAAATCATCTTATTGGATATTACAGCAAGGCCATAGTGAGTCTGTTTGGATCTAAAGATGAGTAGGTGCAGCTGTGTTAATAAACTGGACAATTTTCGCTACATTTGTGGCAAACATATCCCACGTGATCAATGCAAGAACCTAACCAAGAGGGTGAGATTTGCTAACTTAAGATCCTGACTCCTAGGCAGAATTGGACTTCAGATTTGGATTCAGCGCATTTGATTTAGTATAGGACTCATGGATTAGACCAAATAGCAGACAATTTTATTTATTTATTTATTTATTTATTATTTTTTGTGATGCAGTGTTATGATATGCTCTTCACATGACAGCCTTTGCTGGAAAGCTTTAGCACAGAAAGTTGGTGGGGGGATGGGGGGGAGGCTGTGTTGCCCCATCTCATGATACACCTAATAAATATTTGTCCCAAAATTGCAAATGATGCCCACAGAAGCATTTGTGTATCTTTCTAAACACAATTGCCGCAAACAACTCTGGAAATGGGAAGTAACTGGCTACCCATTTTGGTTTTTTATTTTAAAAAAGGCCTATTTTGTTCTCCTTTACTTTTGGCATTAAAAGACCAAAGCAGGACCAGGGGAGCTACCTTTACATTTCAAATTGCATCCTTCCAGAGGTTTTTGGACAACGTACTTTGCAATTTTGGAATAAAGGCATGGCATTTGAGAGGATCTGCAGAAGTCTAGGGGCTATTCAGGCACTCTATATGGTGTATCTGGCATGAGAATCACACACTGCTCACTCCTGCTTTAGCTGGCACAAAACATAGTTCAGAAACCCACATGAGTTTTTTGGACTATGTAATTTCTCTGGAACTGTGGTCCTGGAGAAGACTCTTGAGAATCCCCTGGACTGCAAGGAGATCAAATCAGTCCATCCTAAAGGTAATCAACCCTGGCTGCTCCTTGGAAGAACAAATACTGAAACTGAAGCTCAAGTACTTGGTCACCAAATGAGAAGAAAGGACTCACTGGAGAAGGCCCTGATGCTGGGAAAGATCGAAGGCAAAAGGAGAAGAGGATGGCCGAGGATGCTATAGCAAGATGGCGTTGTTGACATCGTGGCTGTAGAACTGGGCAGATGACAAAGGATGACAGAGGAGACTGGTGTGCTGTGGTCCATGAGGTCTCAAAGTGTTGAAATCAACTGTGCGACTGAACAAACAAAATTTCTCTGGCTTAAATGGTGTCCAATTAGTTTTCAGACTCAATCCAAAGTATTGGCTACTAGCTTTAAAGATTTTATTAAGTACCATCAGGTTGTCTCCAACTTGTAACAACCCTTTGAATGAGAGATCTTCAAAATGTCCTGCCCTCAACAACCCAGCAGAGACTGAAATCAAGGCACAGTTTCCTGATAACCCCCCCCCCCCGAACAACCAGCCCCCCCAGACTGCCTTGGAACTTTGGGAGGCAAGCAAGGAGCTACCAGACAACTGGGCAGAACCACATGATTCTCTACTGCCTGGCCAAGAACAACCATGGCCTGTGAGGAAAGCTTTAAACCAGGGGTTCCCATCCTTTTTACACCGTGGGCCTGAGCATGCCCCCAGGCAGCTGAGCAGGCTAGACCACGCCCCCAGAAGCAGGCACATTTACGGCTGATGTAACTGCATTTACGCATGTGTGGGCATGTTTTATGGCTATCGTAAACTCTTCCACTTCTGGGTGCAGCAGTGGCGGGCCACATGAAATGGTGCCACGGGCCGGCGCTGGCCCATGGGCTGTAGGTTGGGAACCCCTGCTTTAAACAGACTGTACTCTGAGGTAGGAAGCTGAAGGGCTAATCTGAGAAAGTGGATTTTCCCTGTAGATGACAGTGTGTGTGAATGCGGAGAAGAACAAACTATCACCCATATGATACAGTGTACACTATGCCCCTCAATGTGCACTAAGGAGGACCTTATGTTGGCAAGAGGAAATGCTGTTGATGTGGCCCAATATTGGGCGGATGTTATCTTTCAAGCCCTTTTAGTTCTACTGTATTTTGTTTTAGATGTGTTAATTTTAACTTTGTATGTTAGTATATGCTGGTGGGTGCCTCTGACACAAATAAAGAATAACCCTGCTCCGAGTCAATCCATGTCATGTTTGGTCTTCCTCTCTTTTTGCTGCTTTCCACTTTTCTCAGAAGGATTGTCTTTTCTAGTGAATATTACCTTCTTATGATGTGCCTAAAGTAGGACAGCCTCAGTTTTGCCATTTTCCTCCAGAGACAGTTCAGGTTGGATTTGCTCCAGGACCCACTTGTCTGTCTTTCTATAAAGACCTACAAAGCATTTAATCAGAATATGAATAATGTATGTTATTTATAATTCTGTTCTACAACAAAATGGCTCAAGAGTGTTCAAGAGTGTTTCATTTTTAGAAACATAAGAAGAAGAAACAAGTATTTCCAAATTGTTGTTGTTGTTCAGTCGCACAGTCGATTCCGACCCTTTGCGACCCTATGGACCATCGTTCTCCAGGCGCCTCTGTCCTCCACCATCCCCCTCAGTCCTCCCAGTTCTGTGCCCATTGTGTCTACAATACCATCTATCCATCTCATCCTTGGCCTCCCCCTTCTTCTTTTGCCCTCCACCTTTCCCAACATCACAGCCTTCTCAAGTGAATCCTCCCTTCTCATTTGATGCCCAAAGTACTTTAGCCTCATCTTTACTATTTGACCTTCCAATGAGCAGTCAGTGTTGATTTATTCTAAGATTGACCTATTTGTTCTCCTCGCTGTCCAGGGTATTCTCAAAACTCTCCTCCAGCACCACATTTCAAAGGCATCTATTCTTCTGCGTTCAGCCTTCCTAATTGTCCAGCTCTCACATCCGTACATTACCACTGGGAATACCATTGCTTTGACTATTCTAATTTTTGTTTTCAAGGTGATGTCTCTGCTTTTCACCATGTTCCCCAGGTTTCTCATGGCTTGTCTCCCAAGAATCAGTCGCCTTTTTATTTCATGGCTGCAATCTCCATCTGCAGTGATCTTAGATCCTAAGAATGTAAAATCTGTCACTGCTTCTACTTCTTCCCCATCTATTTTCCAGGAACTGATTGGGCCTGTTGCCATTATCTTGGTTTTCTTGATATTGAGTCTCAAGCCAGCTTTTGCACTCTCTTCCTTCAAACCGATCAAGAGATTCTTTA
Source organism: Bradypodion pumilum (assembly GCA_035047305.1). Taxonomy (NCBI): domain Eukaryota; kingdom Metazoa; phylum Chordata; class Lepidosauria; order Squamata; family Chamaeleonidae; genus Bradypodion; species Bradypodion pumilum. Next base: position 502,163,122 of record JAWDJD010000001.1, on the reverse strand, counting down.
GGTCTTCCTCACTTTCTGCCATTAAGGTGGTGTCGTCTGCATATCTCAGATTGTTGATGTTTCCCCCAGCAATTTTGATCCCATATTGTGATTCCTCCATCCCTGCGTTGCGCATTATGTGCTCTGTGTATAAGTTGAATAAGCAGGGTGACAAAATGCAGCCTTGTCTTACTCCTTTTCCTATTCCAATTAAACTACTGTATTTCTTTTAGCCTCTTTGATTCCTACATCCATTTCCTGATGGTTCAACTGTCACTTTGCTTTATGCTATTTCCTGTCTTTTCTTTCACTTTTTGTAACTGGGCTATATTTTGTCAATTTGCTGCTTTCTCATCATTTCCAGATCATCCCAGCTTCTCTGAGTGTCTTGTACTGAGGTTCAGATTAGGAGTTTAGTACTTCAAAGAAATAGAGCACATAAAGAGCCCTTGTAGTGCAGCCATGAAATTGCTGTAAAGGTAAAGGTTTCCCTTGCTCGAAAGCCAGTCGTATCCAACTCTAGGGTTCAGTGCTCATCTCTGTTTCAAAGCCGAAGAGCCAGCGCTAGCTGCTTCCGCAGACGTTTCCATGGTCATGTGGCAGGCAAGACTAGACACCGGAGTGCATGGAACGCTGTTACCTTCCCACCGAAGTGGTCCCTATTTATCTGCAATTTCTTGCTTTCAAACTGCTAGGTTGGCAGGAGCTGGGACAAAGACGGGAGCTCATTACATCCAGCAGTACTCGGGAATTGAACTGCTGACCTTCCGCCTCCGAGTCAGCGTCTTAGCCACTTGAGCCACTGTACTGCATTGTTGTACTGCAGGCAAAAACTGCTGACATGAGTTCGATCCTGATGGGACACAAGGTTGACTCAACCTTTCATCCTTCTGACGTTGGTAAAAGCATGTTGAGGGCAAAATGCTAATTACCTTGTGAACTGCCCAGAGAGTGCACTAAGCGCTATGGAGTGGTATATTAGTATAATTTTTACTGTTATACATCCATGCAATAAGTGCATTGAGTAGAGTGTCAGAATAGGAGACAGGAGACATGGGTTTAAATCCCAGCATGGATTTATGGAAACTCATTGCAGGGGTAGGGTGGAAATTTGATTAATAAATAATAAATTATTCACTGCATCTCTCCCATACCTTGAAAACCCTGTTAGGGTGACCATAACTCTGAAGCATCTTGACTGCATGGCACATAGCAACAATAAAAACAAAACATATAGCAAATACATATAGCAAAAAACACATATAGCAAAACATGTCTATGGATGCTTGGATTTTGATTTAGCAATCACCACACCTTATATTTTTAATAGCCTTGCAAACTAAAGACTGTAAATCTATTTTATTGTTTTGTTTGTTGAATGATAATTATGTTTGTTTGCTTGTTTGTACACCATCTAGAGTGGGAAATCTCCCAGATGGGCAGTATAAAAATGTAACTAACTAATTAATTAAAGTTGTTTAGTCTTTTAAAAAACCTCCTTGAAGACTGTGGTATTTTTGAACCCCAATTGGGCGTACCCTGGTAATGGCAGCCTTTTGTTGTGGCTAATCTTTCTCACACTAGGTCAGGCAAAAGGAACCACATAATAAACTCCCCAACGGGTAGCTTCATTTTGGCAGTTTCACATCTGCCCTAGACATGGAAGAAGAAAATGGAGTTTTTAAGGTGACAGAAGACTCTGCCTTTTCTGCTACAGTGGACTGACAGGACTTTCTCTCTGGAAATAAAACACATGCACTTGAAACTCAGCTTCTGAAATGTCTGTGTGGGATGTGTTGAGATTGCTTCTTTGGAAGCTGTCCCATGGCCATTGAGCATAGCGGCAAAACAGAGAGTAACTCTTGGGAGAATTTGCACGTAGTTTTTCTTGGCTGCCCTGCCCAAGTGAGCGTGCCAGATATGAGTACAACGTCGCTTTGGCAGAATGGAAGCAGCATGCCTTCTCAGGTTACAAGAAGTTTAATGCTGGGATTCCAGCTTTCTCGTATGGAACTGAACATGCCAGTGAGCTGAGAAAACCACTGTCCCACTGATGGGAAGCAGACTTTTGCAGGGCCTCTTATTGATGTGCTGTGTATGAGTGTGCCTACACATGTGCTTGTATGTATTAGTGGAAACCACTAATCCAATAATTGTTATTGCCATAATTAACATTGCTTTATTAAATTGAGAATATTATATCCAAACCAGTTTCTAAACCTTTAAAGCAGGGGTTCCCAATCTATGGCCCATAGACCGGACCTGGCCCGCGATGCCATTCCATCTGGCGCACCGCCACTGCACCTGAAAGTGGGAGTGGGACATTTACGTCAGCTGTAAAATGCACCTGCACATTCACAAACCCGCTTGTGGCTGTCGTAAACGTGGAAGTGGGCGCATTTATGATAGCCGTGAATGCTTCTGCTTCTGGAGGTGTGGTCTGACCTGCTCAGCTGTCTGGGGGCATGCTCAGGCCCATGATGCAAAAAGGTTGGCCACCCCTGCTTTAAAGGCAGACCTATACATGTGAGTGTGGCAGGAGACAATAGCAATAATGGTATTTTAGAAGATATATATTAGTTCTGGAAATATACAAGTATACAACCATAAAAGAAAGACTGTAACAAACTTATCAGTAGCTGAAAAATTGCTTTAGCAAAATTTTGAAATTTCATGCCTATATATACAAGGAAAGAATAGTTCAAAAATGCTCCTGTATCACAAACCTGGAGATATTATTTTGTGTGAGTGTGAATTAAGGCAGAAACCTGATTTAGATGTGCAGTCCTTTAACAATTGCTGGATAAAGCCTGTTAGATGCTGGAAATATGCTAATCCCAAAATTTATTTGTGTGTGGGTATCTGATTTGTGGGAAACTACAAAAATCCAGGCAAAAATGAGTCAGAAGGAAATCGTCCTTTAGTAAAGGTAAAGGTTTCCCTTGCTCGAAAGCCAGTCGTATCCGACTCTAGGGTGCAGTGCTCATCTCTGTTTCTAAGCCGAAGAGCCAGCGCTGTCTTCTTCTGCAGACGTTTCCGTGGTCATGTGGCAGGCATGACTAGACACCGGAGCGCACGGAATGCTGTTACCTTCCCACCGAAGTGGTCCCTATTTATCTACTTGCAATTTCTTGCTTTCGAACTGCTAGGTTGACAGGAGCTGGGATGAAGACGGGAGCTCATTTCCGTCCTGCAGTACTCGGGAATCGAACTGCTGACCTTCTGCTTCCCAGTCAGCGTCTTAGCGACTTGAGCCTTTATTATTAGTTTTTTAAAGCATTCCAAGGAGAAATCTGACATTTGCAGCAATCATTTTTGGTTTCTGTATAAGTGCTGTGGAGATGTACTTCTTTTGACCCTGCTGCTAGGCTATGTGATCTTCTGGGATCAAGCAAGGCTTGGCCCTGCTGGTGTTTTAGGAAGGGTTTTTGGTTTGTTGTTGTTGTTGTGCAACACTCAGTTCTGATAATGTTATGAAAAAGAGAATAATCGCTGAATTATTCTGAAGCTATATTCATTATCCCAAAGTATATAACTTTGAAGCTTCTTCCAAAAATCATAGCACCCAGAGCAATTTTTGATCAGATAGTCTTGTTTAATAAGTGTTCTCATGCTTTAAAAAGGAATGCATTAAAATAGTAAGTTCTTTGTATTTTGATTCCGCACCTACCATTGCTCTCTGCTACGTGACTGAAATAATGATTTTGCTGTGTCCAACGTATGACATTCTCAGCTTCATCATTTTTGCATCAAGAAATAGTTCAGGTTTGATTTGATTAAAGGACCCCCTGGTTAATCTTTATGACAGTTCAGAGCATATGCAAAGCTCTTCTCTGGTACCATATTTCAAAGGAATCATTTCCCCCTATCTGCTTTCTTTCCCCCCTGTCTGGCCAGGTTATCCTGCTATGGTAATAGAGTAGACCCTACTGCCAACAACTCAGCAGTGATCATCAGGTGGTGGTTAGCTAACCTGACCACCCTCAGAACTGATGGATTTGGGTGCCAAAGTCCACAGGGAAGGGTGATGGTCCCCAAGTGTATTAAATCCCACTTGAATCCCTCTTGATGGAGGGCAGCAGATTCATCAGTACTGGCTTGGACCTGATGAGAACTTTGTGTGCTAAAAGGGCTCAGGACCAGAAAATGACTTGCAGAAGGATGAGTGGTCGTGCTGAAATGCGGAAAGGAGATGAAAGATGAAAGGCCACTGCATTATATTCTCAGGACAGTCTTCATAGCTGATCGCAATTAGGATCGCCAATATTAGGAATCAGGTATAGCACTTGAAGAAGAGGCAGTCTTCTTTGTAATGTATCTGCCACTGTCCTGCAGGACTCATAATTAAGTTCTAATTTTAAAATAATTAAGGTTCAGCTCTAGGATTTCTGCTCATTTTTACGGTACCAACTATATTCTGTGTTTTGTCTTAGTTGCTTATCAAAACTATTATTGTGTTCAATCAAAACTAAGAAATTCTCCTAGAATGTTGAAATAGCAAGTCTGTGATGGTCTAAGGCAGTGGCGCCCAACCTTTTTTGGTCATGCCCCATCTAATCATCTCTAAAATTCTGATGCCCCCCGCCTTTGACATATAATTCTTATTATTCAAAAAGTTAACTCCTATTCATGTGGAGGAAGCCTAAAAGGCCATTCACTAACAACTCATTCTTAAATTGTTCCCCTTAAAATCAAATTGCCCCCCTGTGGGGCTTGTGCCCCACATTGGGAACTATGGGTCTAAGGGTTAAGGAGTGTACAGAAAAGAATAATCATAAACCGCTATACCCACAGCCTGTGATCACAAAACCTGCTATTCAATTACACTGTGTTTTGGGGAAATTCAGCTAAACCAGGGGATTTCAACCTGTGGCTCGTGAGCCAGATGTGGCCCATGAGCCAGATGCATCCCATGGTGCTATTTCATGTGGGGCCCCCACCACCTCCACCACACCCAGAAGTGCCATGTGTGGTTCCTTTTTAATGTACAGACCGCCGCCCACCATGCAGGCAGAGCAAAATGGTCATCCGGGCCCCGAAGCTGTCTGAAGGAGCATGACATCGGCTTGAAAAGGTTGAGAACCCCTGAGCTAAACTATACAGTATTGAATGTTTGCTCCAAAGTTAGCAAGACAGTATTGACATTAACTGTAATCCAATGCTACTGCACTCTTTACTTACAGCCAGTGTATCCTTAGATGTCATCTTTGCAAATATTAAATGGATAAATCAATGCATGCTGTTTCAGATTGCAGACAGAGGCTGGCTGAAATGATTCACTTTTCCACAATAGTCATAACATTTTAGAAACAGAAGGTTGGAGAGGTCAGTAGAGTACTAAATGCATTTACAACAGGGAGGGGAATGACACACCTCTACCCATTTTTGCAGGACCCCTATGCACCTGTGCTGTTCTTTACCTTATCACCTAAAGAAACACAGTCTAGGACCATATTTCCCAATATGGGGCACACACCCCACAGGGGGGCAATTTGATTTTTAAGAGAGGCAATTCAAGAATGCGTTATTAACAGTTAATGGCCTTTTAGGCTTTGCCCACGTGAATAGGAGATCACTTTTTGAATAATGAGAATTATATGTCCGGGGTATGAGTGTGTGTCAGGATTTTTAGAGATGCTTAGGTGGGGCATAGTCCAAAAAAGGTTGGGAACCACTGGTCTAGGAAGTGCAATTCCCTTTTAATGAAAGTGCTCAGTCCATGTCCAGAATGTTTTGGTTTTAAAATTAAGGTTTTAAAACAGGAATTCCCAACCTAAGGCACATGGGCCAGATCTGGCCCCTGGCACCATTTCATGTGGCCCCCACTTCTCCAATGGCATTCAAGAAACCAAATGACCACCTCCTATGAAGCTGTTGGGACAAAATGGCCACCATCGTCATGCAAGCAGGGCAAAATGGCCTTCTGGCCCTCAAAGCTGACTCACTGGGAGAGCGTGACCCGGCTCCCAGCTTGAAAAGGTTAGGAACCCCTGTTTTAAAAGGTGGTGTTGAAACTGGGCTTTTGGTCACTTTTGGGTTTGGTGTGAAGAAGTATTGTGGCCTGTTATTGATCGAAGTGATACCAAACCCTTTAAAGTTATGTACACAGTATTACAGCATCTCTGACCAGTGGTTATCCAACCATTGCTCAAATAGCTCTGGTGAAAGTGAAATATCTCACACCTTCATAACTTTCAACTAACTGGTTCATCTTCAGTGTGGTGGTCTTCCAGATATTTGAAATCATTTACTATGTCCTCTTTTAAGTTTACCCGCACACAAACACTCTTTCTCCCAAATCCCCAACACATACAAAGCAAGCTCTTGAATAAACTTGCCAGTCATGGAATAAAGGGACAGGTCTTGTCCTGGATCAGCAACTGGCTAAGGGACAGGAAACAGAGGGTAGCACTAAATGGACACTTCTCCAAGTTGAGGGAAGTAAAGAGTGGGGTCCCCCAAGGTTCAGTACTGGGACCCCTGCTTTTCAACCTCTTCATAAATGATCTAGAAGTAGGAATAAATAGCAAGGTAGCCAAATTTGCTGCCTGATATACTGTACCTGTCTACCACGGTATCCTTCTGGAACGGCTCCTAGGATTGGGGATCCAGGGCACTGTGTGGTCCTGGTTTTCCTCATTTCTCAAGGGCTGGACCCAGTTGGTGTGGTTGGAGAGCGAGTGGTCCAGCCCTAGGCCCCTTCAATATGGGGTACCTCAGGGCTCAGGGCTCTCGCCTCTCCTATTTAACATCTACATGAAGCCGTTGGGTGAGATCATCCGTTCCCATGGGGTGAAGTATCATCAGTATGCTGATGATACTCAGCTATACATCTCAGCCTGTGGTGGTCTAAGCGATGCTGTCAAAGTCCTATCCAGGTGTCTGGAGGCTGTTGGGGTCTGGATGGGGACAACGGGCTGCAACTGCATCCTGGCAAGACTGAGTGGCTATGGATCTTGCCCTGCATTATCTCGCGAGCTACCATCTTTGGTTCTGGATGGGGCTATTTTGTCCCAGACAGACCCGGTGCATAACTTGGGAGTCCTCCTGGATTTGCGACTCCTGCTCGATGAGCAGGTGGCAGTCATGGCCAGGAGACCTTTTGCACAACTTCGTGTGATCCGCCAGTTGCACCTGCTCCTGGACCAGGACTCCTTGCTCATGGTCACACATTCTCTGGTCACTCTAGACTAGACTACTGTAATGCACTACATGGGGTTGCCCTTGAGGACCATTTAGAGGCTGCAACTGTTCCAGAATGCGGCTACCCAGGTGGTGATGAGGTACAGGTGTTATGCCCATGCCTCGCCACTGCTCCGGGAGCTGCAATGGTTACCGGTGTGCCTACGGGTGCAATTCAAGGTGCTGGTAATGACCTTTAAAGCCCTACCTGGTAGTGGGCCAGGATACCTAAGAGACCATGTCACCCCAAGAACATCTGTCCATCCAACCAGAGTGGACCGGAGGGGCTCGCTAATTGTCTCTCTGTGTCCGTGCCGGCCCTACGTAGCCTCCTGTCAACAGAGTTATGGCTGCAGATGGAATTGCTGCCCTTTAGGAAAGAACTGAAAACCTGGCTGGCAGGGCAGGTGTGGGGCACCGATGGAGGGGTGACCCCAACCTGCTTGCTTATATAATTAAGATTTCTCTCTCTTTTAATGGATGGGGTGAGTGGGTAAATTATTTAGAATTTTAATGGGGTTTTTAAGGGCTTTTAGTTAGTTTTTAATGTTACTTTTAATTGCTGTTAGCCGCCCAGAGTTGTTGCCAAGTTGGGTGGCAATAGAATTTTGAAGAATAAATAAATAAAAATAAAATAGAACAAGTTCCTCTGTAGTTTGTTGAGGGAATGTAAGTATGGCCCCAGTAATTATTGGGTGGTTGGATGGCTACTCTGTTCTGTGACAGATTGATAATGTGGCTCTTTTTTTTTTTTTTAGGAAACTAAAGAAAATCTGAGAAGGTAGTTCAGGCCATTTCTCCAGACAAGTAACTGAGATTGCAGCCTGAAAGCTGAAGGTAAATCAACTTGCAATGTCGGATTGGCTGTTAAGTGTTTGCTGCCGTCATTCCTTGGGGTTATACCAAGATAGTAATAGCAATTACACTTATATATCGCCCCATAGCACACTCTGGGCAGTTCATAAGGTAGTTAGCATTTTTTCCCCAACATGCTGGGTACTCATTTTACAAGTCTTGGAAGGATGGAAGGCTGAGTCGACCTTGAACCCTTTGAGATCAAACTCAGATTGTGAGCAGCTGTTTGGGTTGCAGTACAGCAGTTTAAACACTGGGCCACCAGGGCTCATACAGACACAGGAATCCACAGTGTCTGCACAGTGACCATGCTGGCTATGGATTTCTGGGAGTTCTAGTCCACCTGTTCCCACCCCTGCCATAACTCTGTCTCCACCACCTAGGATTAAATTACACTTGAATCCATATTGATGGTAGAAAGCAGCTTCATCAATATTGTCCTGGGGCTCATGTGGACTTTTAATGCCTAAAGTGCTCAGGACCAGCAAGTGACTCAGAGAACTGGATCAGTGGTCCGGTTGTCATGCTGCGATGCGGAAGGCAAATGGAAGGCCACTGCATTATATTCTCAGGACTGTCTTCACGACTGAGCACCATGATGATCACCAATATTCAGAACCAGATATGGCACAGTAGGACCCATAGTGATCTTAGCCCTTGGAGCAATACCTAAAAGACTCCCTAGATATTTGGAAATTTTGGACTTATTGGACTTGAACATCCTAACTCTCCCAAAAACTCTACTAGGAACTGCATATATACTCAGATGTTACCTTAACAGTTCCTTGGTTAGAGCTTGATCTGTTGATTTTATTCCAGTCCTCGACTGTGAATCAAATGGTTGATTTGTATCCAATAATAATGGTACAATGCTTTTGGATCGGACGGATGAGCTGGCTGCACACCATTGCCCAGGAGATACCCAAGTGTACTCACAATGCTTTCCACACTTTGGGGAGTGTCCTTCTATGACAAGTCCAAGGGAAAACCTTTGAATCCATTGAGCATCATCTTACTTCAGGCTTAGTAGATCTTATAAAAACAACCAGCTGAAACCAAGCACTCTAATAACACAGACCTGTGCCTTCTAGTTAGAGAATAGAAAAGCAATGGGGAAATTCTAAGCTACCTAAGATGGTAAAGACCAGGACCAGCCGCTTGAGAAATAGTTTCTACCCAAAAGCGGTTCTGGCTTTGAATGCAGTGCAATGCAGTCTATGAGGGAACTTCTGCATATAGTTTTTAGAGTTTTAGAGCTTTTTAGTGGTTAAATGTGTATATGTGGGGTGGGAATATGTTGATAATTTTGTATAGCTGTATTTTGTTAGGGTTTTGTTAGGTTGATGAGTGTTTCCCCCCCCCCCCCCAATCTTGTTCTGTGCAGGACAATGACAATAAAGATTTATCTATCTATCTATCTAAGATTTTGGAACATTGCCTTACCCCAGTGTATTTTGGCATCACACTGGATTAAATTCTGACCAACAAGAAACAATGTCTAAACACCGAAGAGGAAGGTGCTGCCAGAAATGACATGCTAAGGAAATGGGCTGGTTCAGGCTGGGTACACACCCACAGACAAAAAGAACAGCTCTGTCTCTGTGTTACTTCACAACAGACTATGCTAGCATGGTATGGTATTAATCAGCACATGCCAAACAAGTGGGTCTAACTGTTAATGAATCATGCAGGATTACAATTGGCTGCCTGAAAGCTACCCCCAATGAAAAAGTCTATTGTTTGGCTGGCATTGCTGGTCTGGAAAAACGCCTAACCGATACTAGCAAATAAAAAATGAAAGAAGTTAATACAGCACCCAACACACCCACTTCATAGACACTAATACCAGAGATAAAGGTCATATCTGACTCTAGGGGGTGGTAACTCATCTTAATTTACTGTCATAGAGGCATGATGTCTGTGTCTGCAGACATTTCCATGGTCATGTGGCAGGCATGACTAGAGTGCACGGAACATTGTTTCCTATCCCACCAAATTGGTAACTATTTATCTACTTGCAATTTCTTGCTTTTGAACTGCTTGGTTGGCAGGAGCTGGGACAAAGCCGGGCACTCACTCTGTTGTGCAGCACTCAAGTCTCAAACTGCTGACCTGCCAACCTTCCAGTCATCAAGCTCAGTATCTTAGCCACTAAGCCACCACCGTCCCTTACTAGTGCCATAGATCAGGGGGTGGCAACCTACAGCTTGTGGGCCGAATCCAGCCCACGGTGCCAAATCATCAGGTCCCCTCCATAGCTCCAACTCCCACTACTGCAGCCACCGGAAGCAGCCACAGACACGTTTACAGTTTGTTTATGACAGCCACAGACACGTTTATGGCAGCGCTTAGGGTGTGGGTGTGGGTGTGGGTGTGGGTGTGGGTGGAATCAACTGTCTGAGGGAGCATGATTCAGCCCCTGACTTTAAAAGGTTGCCGACCCCTGCCATAGATGATGGCTAAAATGGAGGAAGAGTTTTCTGCACACCTCTCTAGCACGACTTTCTGAAAGGATGAATACCAAGGAGTGTCTCCCACCAGGATAAGATTCTGGCTGGGCCATCTGGAAATAACTTAATAAACTCAAAATCAAGGCAGGACAATGTAAGAATAATCATGTAAAATGGGACTACTTGGATACAAGACAATGTTTCTGTGAATGTGGATAAATTCAATCAGTGTGACATTTATGTGTCTATAATTTATGCCTTACTAGGTGTAGAAAAGAAGATCTAGTAAACAGCCCAGATAACACTATTGAAGTAACCCACTTCTGGTCAAAAATAGTCTAATCATTTTAACGTATTTGCTTTATGTCCAAAATTTTAAATATGCAACATGTTGAAAGGAAGGAAGGAAGGAAGTGCTTTGCAAATTCAAATCTTTCCATCTGCTTCTTAGGTGGAGTTCTTCGAGTGGAAAATATTCCAGATGGGTAGTATTAAAATATTGAAATAAATAAAATAGTTGCGAGAATTGGCCAATTCAGTCATTCTGGAATGGCTCTTCGTTGAAAACCTAGAAGGCTGGTAAATCTGCTAATTTTATCTCAGCAAGGGAGGAATGACATTCCTGCATCATTGAAACGACCCATTTAAGAGGACTCTTATTTTAACTATGGCCTTCAACTGTCTTTATCTTGTGTAATATTAACAGTTGCAAGAACTGCCTCTGAACATCCAACTTGGATCACAGCCCTATTGACTGTCTATAAAATTTGACACACTCCAGTGTGTTTTGACTACATTTCTAATCAGCAAGTTAATCTGGGACCTTGATCATTTCCAAATGGAAAATGTATAATATACTGGTAACTGGAAAGCTCTCTTTGAGGGGGAGCATGTTTCTATCCCCATGTTTTTCTATTTGTATAAGAATTGAGCTTTTGGATAGTAGTCAAGCATGGGAAATGGGCTAATCCGGAACATGTTGAAGCTATTTAGGAACCTCTGCAGGATAAACATTTGGTTTAAGTGTATCTTTATGGAAGAGCTTAGTGAATGTTTCCAGAAGTCAGATTATTTTAAAAATCCAAATAAAAGAGGACAGTTTGTGCTTCCAAATGATTGATTGGTTGATTGATTGATTGATTGGTTGGTTGGTTGGTTGGTTGGTTGGTTGGTTGATTAGTTGGTTAATTGGTTTATTGATTGATTGGTTGATTGATTGGTTGGTTGATTGATTGATTGATTGATTGATTGATTGATTGATTGATTGATTGACTCACTGACTGACTGACCGACCGACCAACCGACTGACTGACTGATTATAAGCCACTTAATGGATAAATGGTGTAACTGAGCATTCTTCATCTTCCTATCCTAAACCATGGTTAGCTCACAGTTACACATGTTTCAGTAATTCTTATTTTTAAGGGTAAAGGTAAAGGTGACCCTTGCTCGAAAACCAGTTGTGTCTGATTCTAGGGTTCATTGCTCATTTTTGTTTACAGTCAAAGAGCCAGCACTGTCTGCATCTGCAGACATTTCTGTGGACATGTGGCACCAGAGTGCATGGAATGCTGTTTACCTTCCCACCAAAGTGGTCCCTATTTATCTACTTGAAATTTCTTGCTTTGGAACTACTGTATAGTACTAGTTTGGCACACAATAGCAATAGCAAATACACTTCTATACCATCGCACAGTGCTTTCGAACTGCTAGGTTGGTAGGAGGCTGGAACAGAGACAGGCGCTCATTCTGTCATTCAGTACTTGGGTCTTGAACTGCTGACCTGCCAACTTTCCAGTCGTCAAGTTTAGCATCTTAACCATCTGAGCTACCACAGTCCCTTTGTACCACCCTACTAGCAAAAAATAGTGCGGCTTTCTAGAATCCTTCAGAAAAATTCTATTTGGAAAAATTCAGGGAACATAAATTTTTAAGAGGATGGTAAACCTAGTTGCGGGTATATATGGTAAACAGCGTTCTATGCACTCTGGTGTCTAATCTTGCTTGCCACATGTCTACGGAAACGTCTGCAGATGCAGACAGTGCTGGATCTTTGGCTATAAACAGAAATGAGCACTGAACCCTAGAGTTGGATGCGACTGGCTTTCAAGCAAGGGCGACCTAAAACTAGTTGCAGATCCCCAAAGCCAGCTGTCTTGTAGATGTTAGCTGCAGGGGCCACTGTTGCCAGCTTTTTGGGTTTCACAAATCTGATTGCCAGCAAGGAATGTGAAATCCTTTTGTCTTTATACTGGGTGTATAGTTCTGGGTTGAGAGCCAGTGTGGTTCAGTGGGTAGAGTGTCAGATTAGGACTCAGTAGATCTGGGTTCAAATCCCCAATCAACCAAGGAAACTAGGGGTGGGGTGGGGGTATCAATGGCATGGATATCTCACAGACCTTGAAAACTCTATTATGTTTGCCATAAGTTGGAAGCAACTTAACAGCACAAAACATAATGAGCTAGTTCCTTGTGTCCTAGCCAGTTTCAGTTGTACCAAAGCAGATTGTTCAGATGCGTTGTTTAAATTAAGTTGCCTGATTGAAAATGTTAGCCAATGGGTCGGGTTTGTTCTTCTTAACTTGACTTTTCTACGCTGCCTACAGTTTGAGATGATAATGATATGGTAGCAATGGTAGTATTAGTAGTTGTGTTAAGAACAGTCACAATGACAGCAATGATCATACCCGTCAAGCATGGCTTCGCAAAATATGGGAAATTACTGTGCATGCATGGATGCGTATGCGCAGTAACCCATTGGTGCATGTGCACCGTGGCCATGCATGTGCAATAGCCCATTTGTGCATGCGCAATGTGGCTATGCATGCGCAGTAAGCCCTTTCCCTGCCATTCAAATATGGGATGGCAGCGGGAAAGGGGAGGAATGAGTGCTGAAAAATGGGAAATCCCGGCCAATACAGGACACTTGACAGGTATGGCAATGATAATGTCATTGAGGTGCAGTTGACACCTTCTACTGAATTGTTATGGGGTTAGATAAATATTGATAGATATTGTCTCTGCATCTCTGAGAAAAGAAAACCAGGCAAGAGTTGAGCATGCCACCAAATCTGTGATTCTATCTGAACAGCACATTCATGCATCTAAAAATAGATCATGCTAAGATGAGAAAAGTATAATAAGCCAAGCAGACTGTTAGTTGATCTTTTAAAAATGATTGTGTGAAGAGGAACTGGAAGATGAAGTGTGCAGAAATGATTTCATTAAACTTCTGTGCACCCACTACAGTGATCATATCAGCTTCTGGTAATTTTTGGAGCAACTGGTGCTGGTTAGGGTAGACCAGGCCAATTGTTGACAACTGGACCTGGAGTCTTCTTACACTTCCTTCCTCAGGGTAGCTTCAGGAACTTGGCTCTAGCCACTCTTTCAGCTTTCCAACCTACCACATAGCTCTGAAGCCTTGTGGGGACCTGAAGGCATGGTTATCATCAATATCTGAAAATATTCATCTACCAAACGTAATTGGAACATGCATAGCAGAAACTAAATAAATAATTATTATTAGGGTGTGATGACATGGGGAAATAGATCACAGTTTGGACTGCTTGTGAAGCAATTTGGCACAATCTGTTTCCCCAGCAGTCACACAATATACAAGAAATCATGCTTCAGCCCAACCTTCTGTCTAATCACACCCTTAATCCCTATGACAAATGTGAGAAAGAGCAAATAATAACTTGTTTTACCAAAAGGAAGAAGCTTTATCACTAGCACATTTGGATGCATAACTATCCAAAAGATAGTTTATATATCATTACTGTATGTGCTGTATTTTCTGACAGACGGCCATGGAAGACTTGTCTGGTTCTGACAGTAATGCTCCAGACATAAAAATTGTTAAATAATTTGTAGCAGCTGCACAGCAAAACAGGGCAAGTTTTAGGCAAATTTATGTTTGAATGCAAGTCTCCCTGTTAACCCCTTTTTAGCCCAGTTAATAAACACCCTTGGACTAGAGAGAAAGAAAAATATAATTATGTAGTCATTAACAGCCAGTACAAAACAAAGTAGTTGCTTAATTTTTTTTTAAACCCTGAAATAATTTTATTGTACTTTACTCACCAAGTCAAGTAGAGTACAATAAAATTAGAGTTTTGTGTAGAGTTTTTGTGTAGAATTTTGTAATATTTTTGTGTGCCTCTGTGTCTGTGTGTGCACATCCAAACTTTTTTATTACAATATTAGGACAAGGATGGAGAGATCTTTCTGCTTTATTTCATTTCAAATATGCAGGGAAGTTTTTTGTTTTTTTTACAAATTCTTTAAGTTAGCTGAGATGAAAATTTTCCCCATTTTCGTTTGTCTGAATTCAATAATTACAGTTATTCTCAGCAAGCACATTGTTTCTGTCTGCCATTACAGATGCCAAAGTGAAGATACTCTCTGAAGAACAGGGTTGTAACCGCAGCCCCGTCCAACACTGTTTAATGTACAAAAATTCAAACCTGGACTTTTTCAGTATTCAGCAGTAACTATGTTGTCCAGAATAACCCAGAGGGCAGTAGATAGGGTAAGATTGGAATAGAGGACTTGAGTCTCAAATGCAATCCCTGCGAGGGTTGGGCAACCGAGAACTTTTTATGCTGTCTTTCAAGGAAGCTTCTTATAGGCAGGTTAAATTTTCACCACCCAAATATGTTCCTTCCATTCTTCACTATGCAGAAACACACCCTGTGTCTAGATAAGCTCTACCTTCTCTTACAAGAGTTTCGGCCCATGACAAGTTTCAAAGCTTTACTTGTTTGGTGGCATTTGTGCCGTGGAGCTTTGGAAGAGGAAAATTGAAGAACAACAACAAAGTAGAGAAAAGACCAATTGAGATGCAAACTTGTGAATCCATGTCAATAGCCTAAAGAGAGGCAAGACCCAGGTTTATCTCCTCTCCTCCTCCACACCAAAAGACCTGAGGTTGCAAAATTGTATCCACTCACTTAAACTTAATACAGTACAGTAAAACCTCAAGTTACGGATGCCTTGGGTAATGGAAAACTCAACTTACGGAAGGAAATTCTGAGGAAATGGTGTTCCAATTTAAGGGGAAAAACTTGTGATACACAAAGTATTTTTGGGTGTCCTGACACTTCCCAGGGTTGGGAGGGTGCTTGGAGCATTTCTGCTCTGTTTTTGAATTTTTTTGTCTGGCTTCGGCAGAAGCTCTCTGTGCAACTAGGAATTGCTGGAAATTCCCACACACATACACACCCCTGATCAGCTGTTAGGTGGGGTCTTTTCTTGCAATTACCAGGGCTGGCCACTAGATGGCACTGACAGAAATGTGACAAATATGCTTTGAAAATAACAAAATATCAGCTCCGGAGCTCACTAAGATGCCCAAAAAAAAACCTTGTCTTTTCTGTTCCAAACTCTTTCTAAAGTGCACCTTGGAATTTTCCACCAATTTAAAAAGAGTTTTTGAATGGAAAAATTACTTGTTTTCTTTTTCTTTTTTGGCTCTTTTCTAACTTCCAGATTTTTTATTTATTTTCAATGCATTCCTATGGGAAATTGTGCTTTGTGTTACACAAAAATCACTTTGCAGCAAACATCCCAGAATGGATTGATTCTGTAACCCAGGGTTTTACTTTAATAGCAATTGAGTGCCGTCAAGTTAATTCCCACTTATGGTAACCCTTTCCAGAGATTCCTAGGTGCAGAATATTCAGAAGTAGTTTACCATTCGCATCTTCTGTGAATTGAACTCCAAATTTCTGGCTCTGCAGCCAGATACCTACACTTCTGATCTATCCAGCCAAACCGAGCTGTCCAGCCAAAACACCTGAACTTAAGTCAAGGTCTCTCTTGCTCAAAGGCCTGTCCGGTCCGACTCTAGGGGGTGTTTACAGCCAAAGAGCCAGTGCTGTCTGCGTCTGCAGATGTTTACATGGTCATATGGCAGGCATGATTAGACACCAGAACACATGGGATGCTGTTCCCTTTCCTGCTGAAGCAGTACCTGTTTATTTACTTGCAATTTCTTCCTTTGAAACTGCAAGGTTGGCAGGAGCTGGGACAGATGATGCAAGTTCACTCCATCATAAAGTATTCAGTCTTGAACTGCTGGCCTGCCAAAGTTCTGGTTGTCAAGTTCAGTGTCTTAACCACTAAGCCACTGCAGTCCCTCACCTGAACTTAGTGGGACTTAAAAGGACTTGCAGTGCAAGTCACTCAAGTGATCAGCCCCACTTGTTTTGATATTTCAGGGGGTTACGATACCTACTTCTGGTCAGAGTTTGATTTTAGGACATTTTGTGGGTATACATCTGCTAACTTCTAAGCTTTTGAAGCACTGTCTGGGGTTAGGCTCATGACCCCTTGGATAACATGTACTGTAACAGAATTTTCACTCTTTCATTTCTTGGCACCCATTATGTATTTGAAACATTACTCCCTAAAAGTAGTTTGTTCTGTTCCTTATTAGAAACATGAATGGATTTCTATCCATTTTTCCAGGTCTCTCAGAGCAAAGTGCTTCATTAAATGATTTTCCTCCTTAAATCACTTAGAGTGGGAGAGAGCCCTCATGGCACAGTAGTTAAACTCCTGTACTGCAACCAAAAGGTTGTGAGTTTTATCCTGACCAGGGCTCAAGGTTGATTCAGCCTTCTATCTTTCCAAGGTTGGTCAAATGAGTACCTAGCATGTCAATACAGCTGATATTGCAAAAAGACAAAAAAAAACCTTCCAGGTACAAAGTTAACCAAGAATGGGTTAATAAGGCTTCAGAGACAAACCATATAAGAAAGCAGACAAGCTCTTGCTGAATGAAACAGCTGAGGCAGGTAAAGTGAAATCAAAAACATTCCCATTCTGCCACTAATTTGGAGATACAGCCAGGGGTGTGCTGGGCAGCTTGGGAGGGCGGTTGACAGCATTGGGGGGGGGGGGGAGAAATCCCATACATTCCTATTACATCTGCCTGCCTCGGGGGGGGGGGGTTGTCAGTCACTGGGGCGCACTGAGATGAGCATGAGTCCCAGCACACCACTGGAACAAGCATGTATTCTTGACACATTCTATAAAGTAGATTAATTTTGTAAACTACAAAACAAAGAAATGAGCTACAAAAAAGTAAAGTTGTATTTTCAATCAGCTGTTTCTGTTCTCAGCGAGATATCTTTACATAAGAGTACAGAGATGATAAAAACAATACTGTACAGCACAAACATGACACATCATTACAAATACCATCCATTTAACATTGTTAATCTTCAAGCATGGCCCCAAGGGCCACGTTATCTGTGGGAAAGATTTTGTATTTATACCTAGAAAGGATTGGGTGATTCAGATCCTTTTTTATCTTGGCTATTTAGCCTACCACCACCACCACCCCCACCCCAAGCAGAGTGACTTCTAGGCTGGCAAAGCCACTGCCCATCAACAGGTTCCCCCCCCCCACCTTTTCTCTCCCAGTTTCTCCTTAACTGTATAATTAAACAGCATTCTTTTAACCCCATATCACAATTTCAATTATACAAATTATAAAACAAAGCTTCACACATTATATTTTGCTGTTTAAATAACTTCATGCCACCTTATGGGTGAGTTATGAGTTGTCTGAATCATATTGCAAGGCTGGAGTATTGCTTCATTGTAAAGTCTGTAACTCTGTAAATTGGAACAATGCAATGCTGCAACTTTGTGTTTTTTTTAATTTTGCAACAAAAATACAAAATATAAAATAAACATACTAATAATAAAACTAACAACAATAACAACAACAAAAAGTACAACATAAGAAAATGAATAAGCAATTATATTACCTAATATTACCATCAATGGAACCTTATATGGCTTCAACCTATTATCAATATATAGCATTAATTTTATATATTTGTCCTCTCTTTCAAAAAAAGC
Source organism: Bradypodion pumilum (assembly GCA_035047305.1). Lineage (NCBI taxonomy): Eukaryota > Metazoa > Chordata > Lepidosauria > Squamata > Chamaeleonidae > Bradypodion > Bradypodion pumilum. The sequence continues at coordinate 502,144,778 of JAWDJD010000001.1, read as the reverse complement.
TGCTTATTCTTGACCCAATCTTACTCCTTTTGACTTAACTAAAACATACTCAATAATTCTCCAAAAATCTCTTTAAAATTCTTTCTTCTTGATAATCCCTTCTTTAACATTCATTCACATGTCAATCTATCATTTATTGTTATATTCCATAATTCATTAAACCAATCATCCAACTCAAATTCCAAATATATTTTCCCTTTTTTTGGACACTATGTAATCATGTAGCTGTTATCCATTGAAATAATAATCTCTTTCTTATTTCTTTCTATATGTTTTTCCCCTAAAATCCATTAATAATGCTATTCTAGGACACATCTCTAATTTTATAGACAATATTTGATTAATTTCCTCAAAAACATTTTCCCAAATTTTCTTAATGAACTTCCAATCCCACCATAAATGAAAGTATTTTCCAATCTGCAGTGCCATAGTTTTGTAATCTCATTCACCAGCTGCTTCTGGCCACAGCTGTTACCACCTCATAAAGATAGGGTAAATTCCTATTCTAGACACTGCCTGCCTCCCAAAATAAATAATGCTAAAAAAGCATTATTTGGCACTCCAAACCTTTTGAATACATTCCTTCTGAGCTTTGGGGAAACTGTACTGAGAATGATCCAGAGATAACCAGAGAACTGTAAATATGAAGTTTGTGTTGCTCCTCCATCCAAACTATGTTCTGTATTCCACATTCTATTTTAATCGTTCATTCATTCATTCTAGACTCCAAGCTGCTCTGCTGTGCCATATGGCTTTCTTCTCAACCCCTTTCTTGTCCTTTTCCTCCCTCAGTTTCTTCGAATGCAATGACCCAGCAGCCACAGGATGACTTCGACAGCAGTGTGGAGAAGGCAGTAGATTGGATGAAGACCATCCATGAGAGGCTGAAGGTTAATGACAACACCAAGGGCCCTCGGTCTGCCTTGGAAGCCAGGCTGAGAGAGACAGAGGTAAAGACTTCTGCTGACATGTCTTGGGTATAACATAGTGGTGCCCAAATTTTTCAGGCCGTGAGCTGGTCACGTGATTGAGTGGGTTGGTCATGTAGTTCCTCCCACCAGAAGCGGAAGGCAAATGTGCACACGCATGCGCAAAATGCTGCCATAAATGCACCCGCAGCTGTCATAAACGTGTTTACAACAGCTGCGGGTGCTTTACAGAAGCCTTTTGTGCATGTGTGGGCACGTTTTACTTCTGCATCCAGGAGTGGCAAGGGTGGAGTGAGCTGGATTATTAGGTACCGCAGCACAGATCTGGCCCACAGGACATAGTTTGGACAACCATGGTATAACATACTCAGAAGAGGTTAACCAGTCCCTACTTCTGGTGGCACTCAAATATCATGCTGCATGCTCACAACCATGCAGACAACAGGGAATACTAGAATACGGTTGCTTAGTGGATAAGATGCTGTGCTTGATGACTGGAAAATCAGCAAGTCAGCAGTTCGAGACCTGAGTGCTGTGCAACCGAGTGAGCTCCCATCATTTGTCACACTCCTGCCAACCTAACAGTTCAAACTTGCAAGTAGATGAATAGGTACTACTTCAGCGGGAAAGGTAACATCATTCCATGTGCTCTGGCGTCTAGTCATGGCTGCCACACGACCATGGAAACACCTGCAGAGGTGTTTGGCTGTGAATGGAGATGATCACCGCCCCTTAGAGTCAGACACGACTGGCTTTTGAGCAACGGAGACCTTTACCTTAAATTCAAACTCAGGATGATCCCTACTCCCCATTCCATGGGGGTTAGGGCACCCTTGCTCAAAAGCCAGTCATATCTGACTCTAGGGTTCGGTGCTCATCTCTGCTTACAGTCAAAGAGCCAGTGCCGTCTGTGTCTGCAGACGTTTCCATGGACATGTGGCAAGCATGACTAGACATGGAACACTGTTTATCTTCCCACCGAAGTGGTACCTATTTATCTACTTGTAATTTCTTGCTTTCGAATTACTAGGTTGGCAGGAGCTCACTCTATTATGTAGTACTCGGGTTTATGTAGTACCCTGTTGGCACAGTGGTTAAACTGCTGTACTGCAACCAGAATATTGTGAGTCCAATGCTGACCAGGGATGTATCGCACTATTGGGCAATACATAAGTGTGATTGCTTTGCATTTTTTGCTTTTTGCTTTAGATGTTGTTGGGCAGAAGACCAAAATTTGCATGAAAAGAATAATAAAATAAGTCGGAACAAGAATCAAAATACAGTGGAACCTCATATAATGAAAATAAAATCGCATAATGAAAAAGTTTTGAAAAAATAGTGCCTCACTACACGAAAATAGCACACCCTGCAGGGAAACTCGTGTAACGAAAATTTTCACTATGCAAAATGGTGTCCGTATGGGAAAAACTCATAACAAAGATTTCTATGGGAAAATCTGCTTAGCGAAAAAAATCATTGTACGTTTTTTTCCATAGAGATTTTCGTTATACGATTTTTTTCATAGGGATTTTCATATAGTGTACAGCCTCGTGGAATGAATTATTTTTGTTATACAAGGTTTTACTGTACCTTTATTACTCATAAAATGAGTGATACAGTAATGGCATAGCAGTCTCTGGCTTGTGCTCCCCTGGAACTGCTCCCCTGAAACTGCTATATAAAATATGTACTTTATCCAAAATACTACAGCAGGAAAAGAAAGATGATGTCAACAACAATAACAATGCTGTTACTGCTGCCTGTCGTAAAGAGTGAACATATAATTTGACTAAAATTAAAGGGAGGAGAATAAAATGAGCAAAAATTTAAGTCTCGTGCTTGACTTGTGTTCCATGAATTTGCCTAATTGCTTTTTAAAAAACCTTCAAGTACTAAGTTGATGACTCTTTCCACATCTGTATGATGTGGTTAAGTAAACACCACCCAGGTTGTCAAGCAAGCCCAAGCCTGCTTAGCCTCCATGGCTCTAATACACCACCTGCTCCCAAACTATTCACATCTTTTTTCACTTGATGTTTCTGGATAATACATGTTTCAAGGTCCACCGCTTTATAAGCATTAACCTGGGTGGCCCTACACACACACACAGACATCAGTGAGATTTCTGTGTACTGGAGTTTGCAAATTGGTGTGTGGGAATTTAGTAATTTAGTGTATGCAAACCAAGACACAGGACACAGCCTCGGGCTGGGTTAACTCAGGTTTATTGCATCGTGGGCAGAGGGAACATGAGGTAATGGCGGATCGATAGCTCTTTATATACAGCAGTAATACATTTGAACGTGGTGCCATGGTAGCCCATTGGCTACTGTCTGCGTGACGTCATTGCAGGTCACGCCCTTCTTGTCCAGGTGTAGGTGGTGGCGGGAAAACTTCCCGCGCTGTTGCCTTTGATGAGTTTGGACCAAGAGAGCTTGGACGCTCGCTGCTGCCAGCTGGTGGTCATTAGCTCGCGTCCTATTACAGGGTTTATATGATACAGCTGAAGGTTACATTGTTGCTATATGCAAGGTTACATTGGCTCAGATACATTGTAATCCATGTGTACAATAAAACCCATCAGAACACAACACCCCTCCCCCCTAGGACGAGACAAAGTCTCGAGCCCACACTTAAACACACTCCCCCCCCCTTAGGAGACAAAGTCTCTCAGCCAAGATGGCTTATTTCGAACACGCTGGGGTCTCGATGCGGGCTGTCTCTCCCCGGGTTTGCTACCTTCTCTTTGTCCCCTGGTTTCCTGTCCTGTAATATGAGAGGGAGACTCGTTAGTGACTTGCCGCGGCTCCGCGGCGTTGTTGGGAGGTGTGCTCTTTCTTAAGGAGGAACCGGGGGCACTGGGGGCTAACGAAAAACCCCTCTTCTCGCTTGGATGGGTGGGGGAACACTCCTGAAAACCCCCCCGGCTCGCAAAATCAAAATCAAAATCACAATCGGGGGCAGCGGTCGCGAACTCCTCTCCCCCTTCCCCGGCCCCTGATAAAACTGGCGTATCAAAAGGATATGAGTCTGGGCCGCTACTACTGCTTCCTTCCCCCCTTGCTTGGGACTGCCGTCCCCTGCTGTCTCCCCCTTGGGTTAAGCGGGTGGGGGAGAACCCTAACGCTGAATCCTGTTGCTGAGCTCCACTGACCGGCCCACTCACTCGGTGCCTCAGTTGGTCCGCGTGCCTCCTCCAAAGGAGGCCGGTGTTAGTCTCGACCCGGTACGACACTGGCCCCGTCTGTTCTACCACCGTCCCTGGTACCCAGGCTGGCCCCGCGCTGGAGTAGTTCCTGCAGTGAACAGGGTCCCCGGCGGCGAAACCCTTCGAGACTGCCAACCCTACGTTTTTCCCTTTATCCTCGACTCTCGTCGGGTCTAGCCTGGACAGGATCGTGGTCAGTTTTCGCCGCATCAAGAGCTCCGCCGGCGAGTAGCCCGACGCTAAGGGGGTTACCCTATACGCTAAGAGGAACTGGCATACTTGGTGATTCAGGTCCCCCGGGCCCATGCGCCGCAGCGCCTCCTTCGTTGTCCGCACCAGCCGTTCCACTTGGCCATTCGTGGCCGGGTGAAACGGTGCGGACGTGACATGCCGAATGGCGTTTGCCTCCATGAACGCCCCGAACTCGGCGGAGGTGAAACAACTAGCGTTATCGCTGACCAAAGTGTCGGGTAAACCGAATGTGGAAAAGACTCTCCTTAGTCGGCTAATTGTCGTGGCGGAGGACGTGCTCTTTACTGGGATAACCTCCAGCCACTTGGAGAACGCATCTACCACCAGGAGAAACATGGTTCCTCGGAACGGGCCAGCGAAATCCACGTGCACCCTGGACCACGGCCCCCTTGCCGTGTCCCACTCCCTATGCGGGAGACGGGCCGCCTCAGGTCGGGATCCCTGGCAAGCCTCGCAAGTGCCGACCATGTGCTCAATGTCCGCGTCCAGCTGTGGCCACCAGAAGTAACTCCGGGCTAGCGCCTTGGAACGAACAATGCCCGGGTGGCCGACGTGCAGCAGTTCGAGCACCCTCGTCCGCAGGGGCGCAGGGACCACCACCCGTTGGCCCCACAGAAGGCACCCCCTCTCTAGGGACAACTCTAGCTTTTTCCTAAAGAATGGGTCGAACTCTGTACTCGGGGACGAAGCCGGCCACCCCTTCTGCACCCATGAACTAACTTTCTCCAGCGTCCTGTCCTTGCCTGTCGCCCTAGCAATGTCGGCTGGTACTATTGGGGGTGCGTCCAAAACCTCAATTAGCAACACCTGGCGGTCTCTTTCTGCTCTCGCCTTTTGGTCATCCGACAAGGGGAGAGGGGATCTCGAAAACGCATCAGCATGGCTGATCTCCTTTCCGGGCCTGTACTCCAACTCATGTTGGTACGCGTTGAGGAAAATAGCCCATCGCAGCATTCTCGGGGACAGGATCTGTGGCGTGGGCTTGCTTGCCGGGAAAATCCCTAACAGCGGCTTGTGATCGGTCACGATTTTGAACGGGCGGCCATACAAAAAATCGTGAAATTTTTTGGTCCCCGCTACTATTGCTAACGCTTCCCTGTCGGTTTGTGCGTAATTTCGCTCCGCTTGGGACAGGGACCTTGAGTAAAACGCTACCGGGGCCTCCCTTCCGTCCTCCAACACGTGGCAAAGCACCGCCCCCACCCCCACCGGGGATGCATCACAGACTAGGACCACTGGCCGTTTGGGGTCGAAGTGCGTCAGGATTGCCTCAGATGTTAGGAGTTGCTTTAGCTCCTTGAACGCCCTCTCGTGCTCGTCACCCCACATCCATGGCTCCTCCTTTTTAAGTAACCGATGGAGCGGTTCGGCCACGGACGCCTTCCGCGGGAGGAATGTATGGTAAAAATTGAGGAGCCCCAGGAAAGACTGCAGCTCGGTTTTGGATGTGGGGCGAGGGGCCTTTTTAATGGCTGCTACTTTGGATTTAGACGGCTTAATCCCCTCGGGTGTGATCCGGAACCCTAAAAACTCGACCTCGGTTTCGAAAAAAACACATTTGTCCTTCCTCAATCTCAGCCCCGCTTTCTCGAACACGGTCAGTACTTTGTCCAACCTTTTCGCCAGTTCAGCCTCACTCCCCCCTGTTATCAACACGTCATCAAAATAAGGCAACACCCCCTCCAGGCCCTTTAGGAGGCGTTCCACGAGCGATTGAAAAAGGCCGGGTGCCGAGTTCACGCCGAACTGTAACCGCGACACCTGGAACGCTCCCTTATGTGTAACTATCGTTTGTGCCGCGGCCGTGGCGGGGGTCACTGGAAGTTGCTGATAGGCTTGTGCCAAATCGAGTTTAGCGAAACACTTTCCCCCATTTAGCCTGGCCAAAAGGTGGCTGATCACTGGCACCGGGTATGCATTAGGGCGTATCGCCTTGTTAATTGTACACTTATAATCAGCGCAAATGCGCACCTCCCCGTTAGCCTTTAGAGCCGTTACAATTGGAGTTTCCCACTCCGCGGAATCAACAGGAATAAGAATCCCCTGGCCCACCAGTTTGTCCAGTTCCGCCTCTATCTTGTCCTTGAGTGCGAACGGCACCCTGCGTGGTTTGAGTCTTATCGGGCGGACCTCCGGGTCTATGTCGAAAGCTACAGGGGGTCCCTTGAACTTTCCGAGTCCTTTCTTAAAAACGGCGGGATGCGCATCGCAAACCGCTTGTATTGGGTCCCCCCCCACGGTATGCACCCCCCCTATGAACAAACCTAAGGGCTGAAACCACTGTGTCCCTAGGAGGCTACAGCTTCCCCCTTTGAGGACAACTAGGGGCAGTTCCGCAGAATGTCTCTTAAAATTGACCCGAAATTTCCCGACCCCCAACACCGGAATGCTGTTTCCCTGTACGTCCCGTAGTGTGGACCTCAACGCTTTAAGCTTGGGCCGCACGTGGGGGTCGATTTTCAGGAACTCTTTCTGGGGAATTATGGAATAGGAGGACCCCGAGTCAATTTCCATCTTAATAGGGGCCCCTTGTACTAATACCTCAACGAAGTAATGGGACTGTCCCGCGGACACGCTGAACACTGAGGCGTCGTCCTCGCTGCCGTCCGAGACGCGGCCCACGCCGTCCTGCTTCCTCGTGGTCTGGGCGCCATCTTTGGGCCTCGCTGGACGGTCCGGTCTGGCCGCGCGGTCTTGTGACTGCCTCCGGCCCTCTTTCCGCTTTCGGCACGCCTTGGCGATGTGCCCCCGACGGCCGCAGGTGTAACACTCGGCCTTCCTGAACGGGCATCTCGCGCGCTCGTGGGCCGCTCCGCAACCCTCGCAGCGTCGACCACCCTTCCGGACCTTCTGGACCTCCTCGCCGTCGCTGCCTTCCGTAGACGACTTTGAGGCCCGTCGAGTCGCGTGCACCGACTGTCCGGTCTTCCCGTGCACCGAATTTTCCGCCTTGCCGGCTCTCGGACGCCACTCACGCCACTGGTGCATCTCGTCCACTCCGGCATTCGTGGACTCTGCGGCTTCCGCGGCCTCTATGACCTCGGCCAGCGTGGGTGGCGGCTCCTTATTCATCAAGCTGCGCTGTACCTCCTTGTCTTTCAGGCCACACAACACGCCGTCCCTGAGGACCAACTCCAGGATATCGCCCCATTTACAGGGGGCGGCGGCTATCCTCATGGCGGCCACGAATGCCTCAACCGACTCATCCGGCGCTTGGACTCGCCTCCAAAACGCGCTCCGAGCGGGAAACATTGCCCTCGAGGGGCAGAACCGCTCTCGCAGCAGTTTCATGATGTCGCTCGCCTTAAAGTCGCTCACCTTCTTCGGAGCGATTATGCCCACCAGCGTCCGCTTGGTTTCCATCCCGAGCATTCTGGTGAGGATGGCCCTCTTCCTCTCTTCATCTTCTCCTTTGACTCTGAGTTCCACCAGGGCCGCCTGGAAATCCATCTCAAGCAGCTCCCAGTCTTGCGGTTTGGTGATGTTGAAACCGCTCTGTGCCCTGGCTGTTCCGTGGGGATCCATTATCCCACCCTCGTCGCCAATTTAGTGTATGCAAACCAAGACACAGGACACAGCCTCGGGCTGGGTTAACTCAGGTTTATTGCATCGTGGGCAGAGGGAACATGAGGTAATGGCGGATCGATAGCTCTTTATATACAGCAGTAATACATTTGAACGTGGTGCCATGGTAGCCCATTGGCTACTGTCTGCGTGACGTCATTGCAGGTCACGCCCTTCTTGTCCAGGTGTAGGTGGTGGCGGGAAAACTTCCCGCGCTGTTGCCTTTGATGAGTTTGGACCAAGAGAGCTTGGACGCTCGCTGCTGCCAGCTGGTGGTCATTAGCTCGCGTCCTATTACAGGGTTTATATGATACAGCTGAAGGTTACATTGTTGCTATATGCAAGGTTACATTGGCTCAGATACATTGTAATCCATGTGTACAATAAAACCCATCAGAACACAACAGGGAACCTGATTTGAATCTAAATAGGAGCAGTCATAGAATTTAGACATGTGTTCTCCATACCCTGTAGGTTAGAGCTGTAGCCAAAAGGTTGTGAGTTCAATCCTGACCAGGGCTCAAGGTTGACTCAGCCTTCCATCCTTCTGATGTCTGTAAAATGAGTACACAGCATGTTGGGGGTAAAATGTTAATTAAGTTGTGAACCGCACAGAGAGTGCACTAAGTGCTATGGGGTGGTATATAAGTCTAATTGCTTTGCTTTTTGCTTTGCAATAGCAATTATAGCACTCCATAGCACTTGGTGCACTCTCTGAGCAATTCACAACATAATTAGCATCCCTCCTCAACATCAGCATGATATCATCATCAGCAATAATTTTTCTATCATTAAATACACCCAACTTCTATTCCAATGACCCTGAGACTCCTTGTAATCCATTTCCTCACTGGGAAGCCATGTTAGCTGCAGAACAGAGGGAGGGGGGTGTAGAAGTCTTTAATTGCTGAAAATCACTGCTGTCAGTAAAGTCATCTCATTGGTGAAGATTTTCATTAATTAAAGGGTTCCCCCCCTCCTATACCGTAGCTCAGTAATTCTCAACCTTTTTAAGCCGGGGGCTGGGTCACACTCCCTCAGACAGCTTCAGGGGCCAGATGGCCATTTTGCCCTTCCTCCGCCACATGGCACTTCCTGGTGTGGTGGTGGTGGTGGGCCGCAGGTTGAGAATCTCTGCCGTAGCGCCTTCTGTCTTTCTAAAGAAGAAAGGCTTATATGGAAGTTTTGGAACTAACATCCGAGATGATAGCAGCCTGAACTTTTGTTTTGAAATCTTATTTCTTGTAACATTTCATTTAAAATGACTTAGCAGGGTTTGATGTTACTGTGCAATTCTTCTCAACAGAAAATCTGTGCACTGGAACCAGAAGGCCGACTGAAAATGGACTTGGTTCTCATGAAGGCAGATGCTCTTCTTCAGTGCATCAATGAGGAAAAAAAGCACGAGGTCTTATCTAAACTAAAGGATATTAAAGCCTTGTGGGAAGAAACCGCCATATACATTACTCATTGTCACAGGTAAGATTGCCAGTTGGGCCTCCTGCAGGCTTACAACCAAGTCATCAACTCTTGGGTGATTTTAGAACTGGCAAAGTTGACGCACTTTTCCCAGGCTTTATTTTGGGACGTCCATGGCCAGTCGTGTCCTTCGGTAGAGCAAGATGGCCACCTCAAGTGTTACATGCTCAGAGGGGTGAACGGCAGCTGTGACTTCCCTATAGCTCTTTGGCTATAAACAGAGATGAGCACTGAACCCTAAAGTCAGATATGACTGGCCTTTGAGCATGGGTAGCCTTTATCTTTTACCTGCAACTGAACACAGATGGGGAAAAGTCAACTTTATAGAGATAAGTACTGTAGTTGATTTAGTATTTGCTGCCCATTTGGGGGGTTGTATATTGGATTTTTTTAAAAGAACTATTTTCTGCTGTTACTGGAAGGCAAGAGAGAAGTCTCTGGTCTAGACAGAACACACACATCTTGACCACCATAAATAATAAAAGGCGTTGATGCGCACCTTTGGCCCCATCAATGCCGAATGGGGGAGGAAGACGGTGACAACTGCAGCTGCTTGGGTGGTGGAGGCTCGCTCCTGCCCCCTTCTTCAGGCCCCACTCATATTCTGCCCCGCCAAAACCGATGGTGGAGGACTGGGCATTCCTGGGGGGCCCTGCCGCCAGTCAGGGCTTCAAGGCCATTGAGGCGGCAGGACTTTGTTGCCGCCTCCAGCCCTCTTGTTGGGGGGAAGGCCCCCAGAGTGCTTGGGTGCAGAGATCTCCACTGGTGACCCTGGGCCCCGCCTCCGGCCAGGGCTTTAAAGGCTGTTGAGTCAGTAGAATTTCCGCGGCCCCCACTTTTCACTTGGACTTGTTGGGGGCCTTTAGTGTAAGGGACCAAAGACAATGAAACAGCCGACAAGAAGAAACAGGGTGCCTCTGAACGGGCCCGCGAAATCAATGTGCACCCAGGACCACGGCCCCTTAGCCGCGTCCCACTCCCTGTGGGGAAGGCGGGCCTCCTCTGGTCTGGAGCATTGGCAACTTTCACAAGTGCTGACCATGTGCTCGATGTCGGCGTCCAACTGGGGCCACCAGAAGTAGCTCCGGGCCAGCGCTTTGGATCGCACGATGCCGGGGTGGCTGACGTGCAGCAGTTTGAGCACCCGCGGCCGAAGGGAAGTGGGAATCACCACCCGCTGCCCCCACAAGAGGCATCCCCTCTCTAGGGACAGCTCTAACTTTTTCCTGAAAAATAGGGTGAACTCCTCCGCTGGGGAGGACGCCGGCCACCCTTTCTGCACCCAGGAGCTAACTGCCGCTAACGTCTTGTCCTTCTCTGTCGCTTTGGCAATGTCGGCGGGCACTACGGGGGGCGAATCCAGCACCTCTATCATAAGAACCTGATGGTCTCGCTCCCCCTTGCTCACCTGGCTGGGCGTCAGGGGGAGGGGAGACCTTGATAGAGCGTCCGCATGGCTGATCTCTTTCCCGGGCCGGTAGACCAACGCGTGCTGGTACGCGTTGAGAAAAATAGCCCACCTGAGCATCCTCGGGGACAGGATCTGTGGCGTGGGCTTATCTGCGGTAAAAATGCCTAGCAGGGGTTTGTGGTCCGTTACAATGGTGAAGGGGCGGCCATACAGAAAATCGTGAATTTTTTTCGTCCCCGCAACTATCGCTAGTGCCTCCCTGTCCGTCTGTGCGTAATTTCTCTCCGCTTGGGACAGGGACCTGGAGTAGAATGCTATCGGGGCCTCCCTTCCGTCTTCCAGCACGTGGCACAGCACCGGCCCCACCCCCACCGGGGATGCATCACAGGTCAGGACTACCGGGCGTTTGGGGTTGAAATGGGTCAGTATGGCATCAGACGCTAGGAGACTTTTTAGTTCACTAAATGCCCTTTCTTGGTCATCGCCCCACTTCCATGTCTGGTCTTTTTTTAGCAGTTTGTGTAGCGGTTCAGCCACTGCTGCCTTCCGGGGGAGGAAGGAGTGGTAAAAGTTGAGCAGCCCTAGGAACGACTGCAGCTCGGGCTTGGAGGTGGGGCGGGGGGCTTTCTTAATGGCGGCCACCTTGGATTTGGATGGTTTTATCCCCTCAGGAGTCACACAAAACCCTAGGAACTCAACCTCGGTCGCGAAGAAGACGCATTTGTCCTTTCGCAGTCTCAACCCCGCTTTTTCGAATATTGTCAGGACCTTCCCCAACCTCTTGGCCAACTCGACCCGACTCCCCCCCGTTATTAACACGTCATCAAAATAAGGCAACACCCCCTCTAGCCCCTTCAGGAGGGGTTCCACGAGTGACTGGAAAATTCCAGGCGCCGAATTTACGCCGAACTGAAGGCGCGTCACCTGGAACGCCCCCTTATGGGTGACTATGGTCTGCGCAGCAGCTGCGGCAGGGGACACCGTAAGCTGCTGGTAGGCCTGTGCTAAGTCGAGCTTAGCGAAACACTTTCCCCCGTGTAACCTGGCCAGCAGATGGCTGACTACCGGCACCGGATACGCATTCGGGCGGATCGCCTTGTTGATGGTGCACTTGTAATCGGCGCATATGCGGACCTCCCCATTGGCCTTTAGTGCGGTTACAATTGGAGTTTCCCACTCCGCAGAATCAACAGGCACAAGGATTCCCTGGCCCACCAATTTGTCCAGTTCCGCCTCTATCTTGTCCTTGAGTGCGAACGGCACCCGGCGTGGTTTAAGGCGAATTGGGCGGACCTCCGGGTCTAGGTCGAATGTCACTGGGGGCCCCTTGAATTTCCCCAGTCCCTTTTTGAAAACTTCGGGGTGCGCCTCGCACACCTCCTGAATCGGGTCAGTCCCAACGGCGTGCATCCCAACGGCGTGCACCCCCCCAATAAACAAACCCAGGGGCTGAAACCATTGAGTCCCGAGGAGGCTGCAATCTCCCCCTTTAAGCACGACTAGAGGGAGAGACGCGGCGTGCTTCTTGAATTTAACCTGAAATTCTCCAACCCCCAACACTGGAATGCTGTTCCCTTGCACGTCCCGTAGTGTGGACCTCAACGCTTTGAGCTTGGGTCGCTTGTGGGGGGCAATTCTCAAAAACTCCCTCTGGGAAATGATTGAATATGAGGACCCCGAGTCAATTTCCATTCTAATGGGAACCCCTTGAACTAGTACCTCAACAAAGTAGCGGGGGTGTCCTGCGGACACGCTGAATACTGGGGCGTCATCCTCGCTGCCGTCGGAGATGCGGCCCACGCCGTCCTGCTTCCGCGTGGCCTGAGCGCCGTCCTTGGGTCTCGTTGAGCGGTCTTGTCCCACGGAACGGTCTGCCGAGCTTCTCCGGGTCTCGCGCCTCTTCCTGCACACCTTGGCGATGTGCCCGCGGCGGCCGCAGTTGTGACACTCGGCCTTCCGAAACGGGCATTTTACGTGGTCGTGGGCTGCTCCACAGCCGTCACACCGCCGGCTCTCTTTCCGGACCCTCCGGACGTCCTCGTCGTCGCTGCTCTCCGCGGACGACCTCGAAGCTCGCCGGGCTGCATGCACCGGAGTCTCTGCCTTGCTCGACCTCGGCCGCCAGTCCTGGAGTTCTTGTACCCCAGCCTTTGTAGCTTCCGCGGCCTGTGCCGCTCTGATGACCTCCTGCAACGTGGGAGGCGGCTCTTGGTTCATTAATGTGCGCTGGGTTTCGGCGTCGTTCAGGCCGCACATCACACAGTCCCGGAGGGTGATTTCGGCATTCTCCCATTTGCACGGGCCTCTGCTTTGCTCGACTTTGGCCGCCAGTCCTGAAGTTCTTGGACCCCGGCCTTTGTAGCTTCTGCGGCCTGGGCCGCTCTGACGACCTCCTGCAACGTGGGAGGCGGCTCTTGGTTCATTAGTGTGCGCTGGGTTTCAGCGTCATTCAGGCCGGACAGCACACAGTCCCGGAGGGTGATTTCGGCATTCTCCCATTTGCACGGGCCGGCCGCCAGCCGCAGGGCCGCCACGAATGCGGCGACAGTCTCCCCGGGCGCTTGGACTCGCCTCCAAAACGCACTCCGAGCGGGAAACATCGCTGTGGCGGGCCGGACGTGCTCACGCAGCATCTGCATGAGTTCCTTGGCCTTGAATTCGCTCACCCTCCTCGGTGCGATCAGGTCCACCAAGGTCCTATTGGTTTCTTGTCCGAGCATCCTGGTGAAGATGGCCCTTTTCTTTGCCTCTTCCGTGACTTCGGACTCAATCAGTGCTGCCTGGAAGTCCATTTCGAAGATCTCCCAGTCGCCCGGTTTCCTGATTTCGAAACCGGCGCATGTCTTGGTCCCGTGGGCTGCCATAATCCCACCTTCGTCGCCAATTTAGTGTAAGGGACCAAAGACAATGACACAGCCGAAGGGTTGGCTTAACACAGGTTTATTGCATGATGATCCGGAGGAACATGTGGTAATGGCGGATGAGTGGCTCAATATATACAGCTGGCTATACATTTGAATGTGGCTCGTCGACAGACTATTGGTTGCTGCCTGCGTGACGTCGTAGAAGGTCACGCCCTTCTTGTCCAGGTGAAGAGGTGGCGGGAATCTTCCCGCGCTGCTGATCCAGGTGAATCTGAGCCATGAGAGCTGGACGCTCGCTATTGCCATCTAGTGGTCACTAGCTCGCGTCCCCTTATCAGTTTTACATTGATACAGCTGAAGGTTATAATGTTGCACACAGAAAGGTTACATTGTTACCACATGGCTAGGTACATTGTTAAAGGCACAGCTTTACAGAACACAACAGGGCCGGAGTGAGCTATATGTATACTATGGAGCTGTTACTGTTTTCTATCGTATTTTGGACTTGTTTCTGATATATTGTATTTTTGTTTTTCCACATTGTATTTTTTGATATTGTACTCTTACTTTTGTTATATTGGGTGGGATATAAATCAAATCAATAATAATAATAATAATAATAATAATAATAATAATAATAATAATAATAATAATAATAATAATAATAATAATAATAATAATAATAATAATAATAATAATAGTCACACTTATACACCGCCCACTCAGGTAAAACCCGACTCAGGGCGGCATTACAACAATTTTAAAAACATATAAAAACACAGAAAATCCCTAGTAATCCCACCCTCCCACCCACTGTAAAAAAGAGACAGAGAGGGCTCCTGATTATTAACTTGCTGTGAGCCAGCAGGCGGAGACCGTATTCCCATTAGGGCCCCACACCTGCCCTGCCAGCCAGGTCTTCAAACCTTTCCTGAAGGGCAGCAATTCTGTTTGTAGTCTTAGATCTGTTGGCAGGAGGTTCCAGAGGGCTGGTGCGGACACGGTGAAGGCCCTCTTTCGAGTACTAGATAGATGTGCCCCTCTAGTTGATGGCACAACTAGAGAGCCCCTCCGGTCTGCTCTAGTTGGACAGGCAGACATAATAATGTCAATGCACAGCAATGCACTGAGTGATCTCCAGAGATGAGGTTACTATAATGCAGGGGTGCCCAAATTTTTTGGGCTGTGGGCTGGTCACATGGTTCAGGGGAGCAGTCACTATGATCTGTGGGCTGGATCTGGCCCATAGGCCATAGTTTGGGCACCCCTGCTATAATGCCTGTTAAGTACAGACTAAAGCAGTAAGCTATTTCTAAGAAAAGTAATGTTCCAAACTCTGAATCTAACCTACCTTCTCTGTCTTTTCACCCCTCTAACAGCCGTATTGAGTGGGTGTGGTTGCACTGGAGTGAATACCTGAAAGCCCAAGATGAATTTTACACATGGATCCACAACATGAAGGTGACCTTGGAGCCTGATATAGAGCTACAGCTTGGTTTGAAGGAGAAGCAGTGGCAGCTCAGCCATGCCCAGGTCCTGCTGAACGATGCCCTGAATCAAGCAACTTTGCTGGAACGGCTTCTGGAAGAAGCCTCTTCCCTGTATAACCGGATTGGAGATCCAAGTGTAGATGAAAATGTTCAGAAGAAGATGAAAGAAGCATATGAAGAAGTCATGAATGAAGCACAGGCAAGCACAGCTAAGGGCAAATAGAGCCTAAATATGAAAATATTGGTTGCAGCAGACATATTGTAGACAAATGGTTCTCAACCGTTGGTTTTTGGACTTCAATTCCCATCAACCTAAGAAAATTCCCCAAAGCACTGATCAGCCAATGTACTGACTTAGGCTTCTGGGAATTGAAGCCCCCCTGTGGGGCTTGGGCAGAACGTTGGGAACCACTGACGTAGACATAGATACCAGCAGATATAATACTATACAGTAATAATAATTTTGTGTCAGAAATTATTCTGGGTTGAAAGGATTTTTGCAGAAGAAACTCCGCTCAGGGAACACCTAAATGAGGCTCCTCTCATGTCCCCAAGAGCTGGGACAGAGACGGGCAGTCAATCCGTCATGCAGTACCTGGGTCTCGAACTGCTGACTTGCCACCCTTCCAGCTAACAAGGTGAGCTTCTTAACCACTGTGCAACCACAGCCCCTAGAAGGTCTAACACTAGCTTATCCAAAGGGTCAAAGGGTCGTTGTTGTAGAGACACTTTTAAGTTCTGAGCTGAATGTGACTGTGATAACCCTTTGGTTTGCCCTGTACTTTCCCATCATACCTTCACATTCAGTTGGGTGCTGGAGGTATTGCTATGGTATCACAAAGTCTGTTCAGCTTTTGAGGGGTGCTGGTGTTTTGTTTCTTCGGTGGATGTGTTAAGACTAAAGTGGATCAGTCTGCAACATGGCTGACAAGGGGAGGAGAATCTCCATAGGCAGAAGTAAGGTGTGGCTAGATCTTCGTATACCTTGTAAATAAATAAATTTCATGTCAGAAATTACTCTGGGTTGAAAGGTTTTTTGCTCTGCTCAGGGGACACCCGAATGAGGCTCCTTTCATGTCCCCAAGATCGGTCGTGCAGCACTCAGATATCGAACCCCGACCTTCCAGTCGCTAAGTTCAGCATCTTAGCCACTAAGCCACCACAGTGCTGCTCGTATACCTGGTAAAACATGTGTTTGGCATGTAGAGCATCCCAGAGTTAACTGAGAGAGACAGTAATGGCCAGTCTTTTTCTCAAATAAGCCAAACACTTTGATTCTTGTTTTGATTAGTTAAATCAATATGACACTACAGGGAATGAGAACATACAGTATATGCTTCTACTAAGAGCCAAACAGTATTCTCACTTTCCCAGGCTACATTCCCCCCGAAAGTATCAAACTATAATAACTGGAACATTTTTACAGCTTTGAAGCTAATGTCTTTTCCATACCCCATCCAGAGTCAGACAAGTTACAATAAGCCTGAAGCTTTTATTGCCAATCCACTCTTCAAATAATGTTAATAATCACAAGAAACATTCTGTCCTGGTTTAATCAAGAACTACCATAATATTTTTTTAGTTCAGATTAGCAGGAAGCCTAATTGATGTGTGTTGTCTGCAACTTGACTCTTATCTAACACAGCTTTGAGGAAAGTCAACAGAATGACCAGCAAGGGTTGAAACTTACGTGAGGCAAAGTTGTGCTGGCCATTATACATACAGAAGATTTTGGATCTATGGCAGAGTTTCTCAAAGCTTAGGAATTAAACCACAGGCTAAAATCTTCCAGTGATTCTGATGATGTGGACTTCACATTCCAGAAGTATCTGCCAGCATTACTATTAGTAAAGGATTGTAGAAAAATATAATTCAGAACATCTGGAAGGCAAACCTTTTCCTACCCCTTTCTAAACTTAACTTTATGAACATCCACAGTTGCCTTGCCTGGAGTCATAACCAGTGGTGGGCATAAAAAAAAATTCCTACCACACTGTAGGCGTGGCCTTTTGGCCATATGATGGCTCTTCACTATAGAGCTATGAAAATAGAAGCCTATTTTCATCACTCTGTAGCGAACCTCTGAAGCCATTTCCCCCTTCGCCCAAGGCTTTTCCAGGGCTATGTTTCACCCCAAAGTGCCTCCCCAACCACTCCGGATGCACTTTGGGGTGGAACAGAGCCCAGGAAAAGCCTTTGATGGAGGGGGAAATGGAGCCAGCCCCCTCCAAAGCCTCTTCTAGGAGGAGGGGGCAGGGCGGGGAGGTAGGCAGGGCCAGCCATTTTTACTGCTGGTATGTGCATACTGGTGCAAACCTGCTGATGCCCACCACTGGTCATAACTGTATCCATTTCAAAAGGGATAGTTGCAATTGATAAGATCTTTGGGGCATCTGTAACAAATCCATGGGATTCTGAAACCCACATAAATGCTGTCCATTGTCTGAATGAGGACTCTGAAAAGGGTGTCTGAGGATCCCATTGCACTATACCTTTTAAATGGTGCACACAGAAATTGTATATTATTCATTCCAAAGTGTTATTCCTGTCTCAGCTATTATACCCACTCTCTGGCTTGGCTTCAGAGCTTACCTGGTAGCTCCAAGACAGGACAGGCAAGGTGGGACTTATTGTATGCCTTAGGATGGATGCTGTTTTTTTGTCTGCATGGATGGAAGTAAACAGAGGCACTGCTCTCATCTAAGGGCCAGAATACATTAGATGGGAAGATTCATGATGAGCAGGAATGAGAGGATGATAAAATATAATCCTTGCACAGATACCTAATTAAGTGACTCCTGTGTTTGGACAACCAGCACACAAAGATAGCCTGTTGTTTCCTCCCAGGGACCAATCATCAAACAAAACTAAGGTACAGTACTTTAGAATCAAAGAATAACTGAGTTGGAAGGGGCCTTTTAGGCTATCGAGCCCAATCCCCTGCTCAATGCCAATCAAAGGAGGTTTGACAGATGTTTGTCCAATTCTCTCTTGAATGCTTGCATGGTTATAATGCTCATCACTTCTTGAGGCAGTTGGTTCTGCTGTTGTACTGTTCTAACCATTAAGATGTTTTTTTTCCCTGATAGTCAGCCTGTAACTGGCTTCCTCAGTTTGAGCTCCAACATTTGAGGATAGGCAAGTGTAGCCCAGAACCTTTAGAATTTGTTCACCTTGATCTACAGACAAAGACCATCTTTGGTTAAGGACAACTGATTGGTTACCAAAGAAGAGATTTTTATGAAGTGGCACTATATACTTTCTACCTGTAGCTACATTTTCAATTCCCACTCTCATGAACCACTTCACATCCTGGGAGAAAGGCAGAAAATACATCAACTAAATAAATAAAAAGGGAGAGGTGATAGTCCAAAAGCAAACTTTGTGTTGCTTCTTGGTTCACTGCTTTGTTCCAGCTGTCAATATGTGGACTAAACAAGCTGCTCATGTCTGCAGGCCAAAGTGCACTCGTTTTCTTCTTCTATGTCTAGGTGAGATGTGAACCTGCCAAAATGAAGCCACCTTTTGGTGAGTTCATTTCATAGTTCCTTTCACCTGACCTAGTGTGAGAAAGATTAGCCGGCACAACAAGGGTGCCATTGCCCAGGATATGCCTGATTGTTATTTAAAAATACCACATTCTTCAAGGAGGCTCTTTCTGTGTACTCCAGTAAACTAATTGACTCAATGGAATTTATGGAAGAATTGACTCACTAAATCCCCATTGATTTAGTGGGTCTACTCTAATGCAGCTTATTACATTAAACAACATGATTTCAGTAATTGTTTGTTTTCCTAGTGAATACAAATTGCTTCAAACTCCTGGGAGCAGAAACGTAACTTGGTAGTGGTAAAATGATATCTTTGTCTTCTGGATCTTTAAACAACATTGAAGTGTAAGGGGGAAAAGATATTTTCACCCTCCCTACTGATATTTCTCTTGTTACAGAGAAGAGTGCAGTTGCTTGGAAAGATAACAAGAGAACATGAACGATACAAGAGCAACATTGACCAGTTCCAGCTGTGGCTGACGCAGGTGACGGAAAGATTAAACTGCTGCCTTAATCAAGAACAGACATTAGCAACAGAAAATAGAATTAAAGCATTACAGGTATTTGGCTTTATTATTATTTGCTGTTGTTGCATAGAAGAGTCATTGTCATCATCGTTGGCTGCTACTCATGTCCAAGTATACTTTTTCCCTTGAAGGTTTCAGGGAAAATGCCATTGGCATGAATTTGTTTAAGGTGGATCCCAGTTTGCCATGAAGTGACCCACACACCGTGATCATGGAGCCATCTCCTGTGGCACATATGAAATGAGACATGCAGGATTTAACACTGGAACTGCAATGGACTGCCACAGCCTTGAGGATATTAACAAGGTGCACCCCCACAGCCAGTCCATCTGGCGTGGCCTCTTTGAACTCCATGATCATTGGGAATCAGAATACAGTAGTGAAGTGGTTCTTCCTCCACTCATTTTGCCTTTGGGCCCAATATGATGGTTTCCAGTGGCATTTTCTCCACTGAAGGGAACCATCCCCCCCACCTAAAGGGGCTCATCTGCCCATAGCCATTGGCTCCGTCACTTCTGGAATCTTACTTCCAGGAAATGTGATCCATTTTCAGAACCAGCTACAGAGTTCCTGTGAACTTTGTTTAATTTTTTTTAAAAAAAATGGATTGGTAAAAGTAGATTATCACTGTCAGTCATTTTGTCCCTATGAGGGAGAAAAAGATGGAAGTAGTGTAATTCCATGGGAGCTACAAGCTACAAGACATTATAAGATAGGTAGTCTCTCTACCATTAGGCTTTCTCCAGAGTCTCCTCCCACCCACCCACCCAAAATACCCTACTAAATCCCTTGAAGTTTCAAGCTTAGTCACTCCCACCTATTTCCTCTTTTTTCCTCCCAGGGTCAAAATGGCTGGTTGAGCTTTAGTTCCCCATCCATCATTGATTTAAAAGTTCTTTGATTCCTTGGTGAAAGCCACAGAATTCTGGCTAGGAGAATTCCTGGTGATTTCTCTTACATCAAAATCCCTCACCACCACCACCAATCTGGTAACCACTGTAGGCCATATCACAGTGGACTTGCCTGCTGCCGCCACATTTGATGCTGCTATGGTTGCTATCAAATTTCAGTGCTCCTGCACTATTTATCTCTTGTACTAGCTGATTACCCGGCTTTGCTTGGGTCTTTCTTTAACGTAGGCCAGCCTTTCCCTCTTGGAAACCTCATGGGGTATATGTGAGTCACTCCTTCCTCCCTTCCTCCATCTTTCCCCTCACCCATCCCACTTCTCCGTCGATGGTCACTTACTGCCCTTACTGCTCCCGTGCCCTCCCGGCCCTCTCAAGGGCCTCTGTCGCCACCGCTGTACCAGCCTGACCAGGCCCCAGGTTCCATGGCAATTGATACAGACCAGAAGTCTCCAACAGTGGTGCCCACTGGCATAAACCCCCACATGGGGCTTGTGACCCTCACAGTGCTGATCTCGCATGCCCATTTGCCTTGTCACAATACCTGGGACTATGATATCAGCCAATTACATCACTGGGAAACACACACATTGCATAGATCAATTGGGATGCAATTTGGGGGGTGTATGCCCCCCATGTGGCATGTGACCCCCGCAGTGTTGGTCTCACCAGCCTAAGGTACATATGTGCCAAATTTCAGCGGGATAGGTCCAGGGGTGTGGTAGCCTTTCGAGCACATACAAACCCACACGTCTGTTTTATAGATATAGATTGTAGCATTGGTCAATAGTGAAGCAGTGAAAACTGGTGACTCTGATTTTGTAGTCATTCCAGATTTTAATTTCAAATACACAGATGTTCACCAAATTACTGAGCCCTAGTCTCAAAACAAACTGAGCAACATTAAAAGGTGGATTTTGGACACTTATGACATCCCTTACCTCAGGGGTCCTCAACCACTAGGCTGTGTACTGGTGCCAGGCCACAGGCTGTCCTGAACTGGGCCACAGGGGTGGGTGGTGCTGGGAGCCCCGATGGCAGCCTTCTGCCTTCAACATGCTCTACTGGGTCTGCCCGGCAAACAGAATGCGAGCATGGGCTTCAGGCATAGCATATAGGCAGGTGGCCAGGGCCTGCCTCACATTGCTTAACTACAGCGGGGCTCCACCCTGCGCCTGTGCACAGTGAGGTATCACACTGCCCATATTCAACCTGTGGCTGGCAGACAGGAGAGATTTTGCATTAACATTAGTTACATAGTTACATATTGATCTACATTGCAAAATAATTATATATATAATAAATTATATATTATGCACTTTATTGTATTTCATTATTTGCTTGCACCCTCCAATCCCAATACCCCCACTTACCGATCCATGGTGCAAAAAAGATTGGGGACCCCTGCCTTACATTAAACCCTTTCCTCTTGCAGGACATTGCCAAAGATGTGAAGAGTGGAGAGAAGAAGTTGAGACATCTTGAAGCTCAGGCTAATGAGGTGATGCAAAACACCTCCCCACTGGGTGCCGAGAAGATGACGATGGAGCTTGAGGACTTGAGAAAGGCCCTTGAAAAGCTGAAGGTGGTGAGCACAGAGGAAGAGGAGAGGCTGCTGCAAAGCCTGAAATCGGAAAATGCCTATCACATGCAAGCAAGGCTCCTCGATGCTCAGGTCCAAGAGTTCCGTAAAGGTCTGCATAAACTAGGAAAGAGCTTTGGACCTGATGACCAAGTGAGGAGTGAAGAAGATTTAATTGCTCTTTGGAGGAAATACATGGTAAGTGTTTCTTTGTTAAGAAGAGATGAGGAGCAAATTAGGCTGGTATGGGCACTCAGTCAAGGTCTCCCTTGCTCGAAAGCCAGTTGTGTCTGACTCTAGGGTTTGGTGCTCATCTATGTTTATAGCCAAAGAGCCAGCACTGACTGCATCTGCAGACATATCCATGGCCATGTGGCAGGCATGACTAGACACCGAAGTGCACAGAACGCTGTTTACCTTCCCACCAAAGTGGTACCTATTTATCTACTTGCAGTTTCTTGCTTTCAAACTGCTAGGTTGGCACTCAATAGCTATAGCAAATACAATTCTATACCACCCCACAACACTTAGAGCACTTCTGGGTGGTTCACAAAGTAATTCACATCTTGCCCCCAACATCCTGGGTGCTCATTATACCGACCTCGGAAGGATGGAAAGCTGAGTCTACTTTGAGCCCCATCAGGATCAAACTCACAACGTCAGCAGTTGTTTTGGGGTGTGTGGTTTTTAGTTGTTGTTGTTTTGCTGCAGTTCAGCAGTTTTGACCAGTACGCCACAAGAACTGGCTCCTTTATGTTGACCCAGACGTGATTTACTACATTTGCCCTTTATCTACAACTCACCCTCTGTAACATTGAAACTAACTTTGCTTCTGTGTACACAAAAGTATATTAAAAAATATGAGTGGGACCCCTGTTAAAATATTTGCAGTGAGAAGTGTTCCTGTTTAGGTTTCCAACCAGCTGGTCTGGTTTTCCATTTCCCAGGATACTCCATTCTGGAGGTGGAAAGAGTCCTCACAAAATTCCTTATGCTTATCAATTTGACAGAACAAGACATCAAATGTGACTAGTGTCCTTTTGCTCGGTGGAGTTGTTTGATTGTTAACAGAGATGCAAACAACCCATTTTGTGCTTCTGATTCTATCCTAAGGCAACAGTGGTCCTATTTCAGGGTAATATGTGCAATTGGAGCGATAGTGTGACTTGCACATTTTTGCACAAACATTCTTTTAAATCCAAATTATGTGCAAAATAACCTGCAAGCGTCCTGGAGAGAGAGAGAGATGCAAAATTTCTCATTGGTGAGGAGAAGAGTTTCCAACTGTTGCCTGAAAGAATGACATAACCAAAGAGTTAAATTCCTATTCCACTTCTTTCTTTTTACGTCTAGTCTAGAAACATTTGACATTCTTTGACCACTGTGTTCTCATGCTCACTTCTCAATGGGTGGATCTTGAGGTTTCCTCATTTAGGCTTATCTTTTCTTAATTTATTTTGGGGTAGGCTTTTTTTTATCTAAACCAGGGCTTCCCAACCTAAGGCCCATGGGTCGGATGCGCAGTACCATTTCATGTGGCCCTCCACCCCTCCAAGGGCATTTGAGAAACAAAATGGCCACCCCTTTGAAGCTGCTGGGACAAAATGGCCACCCCCATCATGCAGGCAGGGCAAAATGGCTGCCCGGCCCTCAAAGCAGAATGAGAGAGCGTGATCCGGCCCCTGGCTTGAAAAGATTGGGAACCCCTGATCTAAATAATAGAATAATATTCCAATAGAGTTTCATTAGTTACCCTATTAGCGTGCCTTTTAGATGAGTACTTAAAACTACACTGTTAGGGATGTGTAATTTGTATTTTTTTTAATTTCAGCTTGAACACTTCCCTCCAGATATAATTCTGAGATTTCCAGCCCATAGACCCACTTTTCAGACACCTATATTTCACTCTCCTGGAACAAGTTCTAGTCGTCCAAGGCTGGAAACCCTGGTCTAAAGGATGGATGCATGGGCTGAAATTCCCAGAATTCTGTCTGGGGCAAGTCTCAGAGAATTCTGGGAGATGGAGTCCAAAATATCTGAATGGCATATGCCTGGGATGGCGAACCTTGGCACTCCAGATGTTCTTGGACTTCAATTACCGGAAGCCCGAGTCAGCACTCCTTGCTGATCAGGGCTTTTGGGAATTGAAGTTCAAAAACAGCTGGAATGCCAAGGTTTGCCATCACTGGCGCAAGCCAATATATTATGTCCATGGATTTTCGTAAGCTGTGAATTTGATAAGTTTTCATTTTGCTGCTGCTTCTCCTGATAATGTTTTTATAATGCCTTTTTTGTGACAGTTTTTGCTGGGTTATTTTTTATTTTTATTACTGTTGTGATGGTTCTTTTTGGAGAGAGTAAGCCACCTTGAGTTTGATTTGACAAAAAAAATGGCATATAAATGGCACATATATATAAAAGTTAGATATGAAACAGATCTGAGAGTAAACAAAACAGAACAGAAAAAAAGGACAAAAATGTTGTGGCTTCTTAAAAACTAACTCCTGCATTTAATTATTTGGAATGGTAGCCGTGTTTGTCTGTGTTTCAGACATATCAGAAAGCAAAAACAAAAACACTGTAGCACTTTAAAGACTAACTGTTATATTTTTATTGTGAGCTTTCGTAGATTAAGTCCACTTCTTCAGACATAGGAATGAAATAGCAAGGCATGAGCTTATACAGTATACTCCAAATACAGATTCATAGATGATTAAATCAGAATCATGTAAATCAATACAGCTTCCCACAGCTGGCAGTGGTAGATGATCTATGGTTGTTATTTAGATCTGCTCTAAATGTCCCCTATTCAATTTTAAATGTGTGGAATTACAAAACAAGCAACTGGCATTGAATGCTAATGAATTTAACCTCTGTGCTGCTATGTGAACACATCCCACATTCTGTGAAAGAGAATATTATGAAGGTGGTATAATGTAATAAAATACAAAATGCACTGTATGTAGCAGCATATAACAATCTTTGTGTCAAATTTGATAATGTCCTGTATTTAAATGTGAGCTTTCATGGACCAAGTCCACTTCATCAGACATGAAACAGAGTATCACTAGACCAGAACTTCTCATTATTCAAGAAGTACCAGTATTCATAAGAATATTATACAGTTGCAAACATAGATGTTCTTAAAGTTTATAATCTGTTTTGCTAGCGTAATTTTTACAGTATAACGTATGTGGACTAGAAGCCACACTCAGGAGGCTTGGGTTCAAATCCCCACTCAGTCTTGGGTGAGGGGGTTAGGCTTGATATAAGGCAGTAACAACCTTTGACAGCCCATAAAAACAACATAACAATCTTTACAGGCAGACCCAATGAAAAAGGAGCTTGCAATAAGTAAATTGACTTCCCGCCCCCTGCCCCCGAAATTCAGCATGAAACTCAAGAAAGACAATGAGGTAGATAAGGAGGAATAGACAGATGCCAAAACAATTGATTAAATAAATCAATATATAAATATATATTTAATGATAATATTTTTGTGTTTAAGGCAACAAGGGCAGCCCTTACTGCAGAGGAATCAAAGGTTGAACGACTGAAGACTCAACTTAAGGAGTTGTTCAGGTTTTCACAAGACATGCAGCCACTCTGTGACAGTGTGATACGTGCTATTCGTGAATATCAAAGGTATTTCTCTGGTAGGGAGGGGCATGATTTTAAAATAAAGAGCACCGGAGGGCTAGGTGGCTTTGAAGTCATAGGAACAGTGTGAGAGATTTAGAGAGTATGGATTTAGACTGATCTGCCAGTTGTGAAAGTAACAAGTAAATTAATCCGGTGCCAGTATTATCTCTGGTGATTGTCAACATCTTTCAGCTATTTTGCAGTGTTTGTGTTGGGGAGAGGGTCCCTTATATTTAGAGTCCTTTATGTGTTTTGAACTGTAAGCCTCCCCCCCCCCCACCCCATAATCCCTTAGTATTGGTTTATGCTTTCTGGGAGCTCATAAGAGTTGATGTCAAAAACGTATAGAAAGTTAAAACTTTCTCTTTGTGCTTTAAATAGCATTACAGAACCAAGATTTGTTGGTGATTGATCTGTATATTATTACATTTATATTCTGCCTTTTGTCCAAAGAGCTCAAGGTGGCCTACATGATTTTTTACACAGAGAGAGACCATTCTCCTCACAGCAACCCCAGCCAAATAGGGTAGGCTGAGAGCTCATGTGATGACTTTGTGTGGGTATTTGACCCTCAGTCTCCATGGCCGTAGCCCAACACCCTTATCCAAGGGGAAAGAACATCTATCTGCCTGAGGGCCAAATTTAATTTCAGAGACCTTCTCAGGGGCTAGACTCTATTGGTGGGTTGGACTCAAAAGGAAAAAGGTGGGACCAAAACAATCCAGAATATTTTACTTTGAAGCTCTGAACAACATGTGTCCCCCAGGCTGAGGGATAGAAAAAGTAGTTCAGAAAGTCCACTTATGCTCTCTAGGGCAGGGGTTCCCAATCTCCAGCCCATGCCACCATTTCATGTGGCCTGCATCACCACCACTGCACTGGAAGCGGTAAAGGTTTCCCTTGCTCGAAAGCCAGACGTAGGGTTCAGTGCTCATCTCTGTTTCAAAGCCGAAGAGCCAGCGCTGTCTGCTTCCGCAGACATTTCCATGGTCATTTGGCAGGCAAGACTAGACACCGGAGTGCACGGAACGCTGTTACCTTCCCACCGAAGTGGTCCCTATTTATCTGCAATTTCTTGCTTTCAAACTGCTAGGTTGGCAGGAGCTGGGACAAAGACGGGAGCTCATTCCACCCTGCAGTACTCAGGAATCGAACTGCTGACCTTCTGCCTCCCAGTCAGCGTTTTAGCCACTTGACCCACTGCAGCGGAAGTGGACACATTTATGACAACTGTAAATGCACCCGCAGCTGTCGCAAACATGTTTACGACAGCCTCAGATGTGTTTTACAGCAGTGTATATACCGGAAGAACCACATGACTGGCCCGCTCAGCTATCCGGAGGTGTGGTTTGGCCCACAGCATAAAAAGATTGGGAACCCATGCTCTAGGGGATATGCAAACAGAAAGAACCTACTCAAAGATTGTGGTATTTTTGAACCACAATCAGGTGTACACTGGGCAACAAACTAATGTTGCCAGCTAATCTTTCTCACACTAGGTCAGGAGAAATGAACTGCAGAATGAATTCACCAAAACGGTGCTTTCATTTTGGCAGTTTCACATCTGGCCTCAGCACAGAAGAAGAAGAAGAAAAACACCCTTGGGACCCCACATTTTCAAATAATTTTTAAAAATAGCCACTAAGATTTCTTTTTTTAATAAAAAAACCACATTTCTGTGAGAAAAACCTTAGCCTGCTGAATCTAGAACTGCACTGTCAGACTGAACAGTTTTTAAAACTGTGCTTTATTGGAAATATAATCTTATTTCTTATCATTTCATGCTCTGAGTCTTCTGGGGATGGGGGTTTGTGGCAACATCTATGGTAGTAATCATGAACAACTGCATGTCTGTGTATGACCCTCCTTTCTAATTTTGTTTTGCTGGCTTCATTTCCTTTGTGGCTTTCTGGGCAGGCCAGAAGATTTCCCTTGTAATATCCACCCTCCTATTTCCTGCTAAAGTCAGTGAGAAGAGACAGCAAATCCAGTCTACCTCATTCTCTCTCTTTTTCTCTGAGCTTTGGCAAAAAAGATTTTCACTTCCAGGCCAACTGGAACCTGGAAGTGACGAGCATAGAGACACCCCTTTTATAGACTTGGAGAAAGGATTTTCAGATTTTGTTTGCATCCAAAGAGCAGATTTTCTTTTTTCTTTTTGTCAAGCACAGAACACGCTGGCAAGACGAGAAGAGGTTTGTATTGATCAGAAGAGTCATTACCGGAGAACCAGCTGTTGAGATTTTAGGAAGCAAGTCTGGGATCTGTTCCAACGAGGAACTGCAAGTTATGGAAAGTTTGAGTATTTGCTGCAGCAGAAACAACAGATTATTGCTGGTTTTGTTGTTACATGGAAGGAGAGTCTTGCTTCTTTTTAGAGACGGATGGTAACTTCACAAATCCTCAGGATAAGAATAAGAGAAAGAATGGTACTGCTGGCATATGCAAGGAATGAGTCTCTCTTAAATTACTTTGACCATGTGTCATCATGGTTTTATACTCTTGAAATAAGAATTCTATTGCATGTCATCAAGGAAATTGATCTGTTCTCATTGCTTGGTGATGTTAATACTGAAAGTTGGTTTTATTATGGTGCCAACTATGATGATAGTGGGATGATGATAATGATACATTTTAGCAACACAAAGAGTGCCTTCCTTTGAAGTGTTCATGTCCTGGAGTGTTCTCAAAAAGTCCATGAAGATTGTCTTCTGCAGAACTGAAAAAGTGAGTCTGTGTAAAGTGATTGCAAAGCAGAGTGAGAAGCAGGTTGGATGAGTGAGAAATGATGTGACTTATGGAGATGACGTTGACAGTGTCCTCTGGGAGCATGCTAAAGGCAGTGTAAGGAGCATGGCCACAATTGTACAGTAGCTGAATTGTGTTGTAACTAGGAACTGGAAGATTGGTTTTTGTGCAACCAAATCACTGTATGGCAAGAAAAGCTCCCTCCCAGCTCAATGGGATTTAGTTACTTAGACTTAGATCCTCCCATGCTATGTAACATATCGGACAGCAAGGGATTTCCCATGGTTTCAGTCTTGGGAGAGAATAAATGGGATTTAAGATGAAATGTTACATCTTAATAGTCAGGTTTATTTTCTCATCCCGTCAGCAGTTCGAGATTTGGGTACTGCATGACGGATTGAACACCTGTCTCTGTCCCAGCTCTTGGGGACATGAAAGGAGCCTCATTTGGGCATTGCCTAAGCGGAATTTCTCCCACAAAAATCCTTTCAACCCAGAATAATTTCTGACATTAAATTATTATTTTTTACAGCCAATGGCTATGTTTTACAGAAGGGCCATAAGAGTTCTTTTGAAAAAGTGTCAGGGTCACACAACACAATATGCTTGACAATTTTTTGGAAAAGGTTTTCCTTCAAGTTTTAAACACTTGTTTCACACCATGTGATTTACACACACACACCTCTAGCTTGCATTTTACCATTCTTTGCTTGGTCATTGGAGGAAAAACTTGAACTTAATTTGGAAGTCTAATTGATGAAGCTGCATCTTTGTGGGAATCCTGTTGTAGGGGAGGGAAATGGGATAATTAGGCAATCAAAGTTTTTCAGCCTATTAATCCCAACACCTCTTCCCAGGACAGGCAATGGTGACAAATCTTAAGAGTTGTACCTGGGACATAAATCTTTGCTAATTTCATTCTCAGGTGTGGGTATGTAAATTTTCATTTTCTATCCACCAGGCTGGGATGGTTGAGGAGGATGGTGGAGAACAGAGGTGCCTGGAGGGCGGTGGTCAATGGGGTCGCAAAGGGTTGGAATTGACTGTGTGACTGAAAAACAACAAAAAAAGGCACAATTGCAAGAGATTCTGTTCAATTTTGTATTTTGGAGCAAAATTATATAATTTGTTGTGCAAAATTATTTTTGTACCAAATACTATAGCTAACTTGTTGTGTTGCCCCATACATACAACAGTGATACTATCGTAACATTGGCAAATCACCATTGCCTTTGACCATTTCAAGGTTCATGTGACTTTGTTGCTTAGTGCATCCCAAAATTGTTTTTAATCAAGTACCATCACCATTGCCCACACAGAACAGCACAACTAGATCCAAGCCACTATCTTTTGCACAAAATCAAAGATTTTTTTTTTTTTACTATTCCATCTACTGATGGAAGAAAGCATTAATATTTTTGCTTCCATGCAGGAGTGAAAAATCTCTCAGCAGTTGGCAATGTTTTTGATGAGGTATATAAAAATGTAGAGGCACACCTTTTCTTTCTAGTGTGACAAATATCGCCAAGATTCTTGATGTCCTTAGGTCCGTGATGGTGAACCTTGGCACTCCAGGTGTTCTTGAACTTCAATTCCCAGAAGCCCTGATCAGCGGGAGTGCTGACTTGGGCTTCTGGTAATTAAAGTCCAAGAACATCTGGAGTGCCAAGGTTCACCATCACTGTCTTAGGTTTTCCATCATACACATCTGGAGGGCCACAGTTGCCCACCCTTGCCTTAATGACTAGTTTCAGAAATCATCTATTAAAGAAATAGAACTTGGAATATATTCTCATTTATGTTGGGAATGTAATAATGTGAAGAAAATATGGGAAATGTTTTTAAACCAATCAAATATTGTCTATAAATTTGGAGATGCGTCCTAAAATAGCATTACTAATGGATTTTGGAAATAATCAGACATAATGGAATAAGAAAGAGATGGTTGCTATATTGGTAACAGATTTGAGATTGGTTATTGTTAAAAATGGAAAGTAAATTGTGAATCTGAGTTGGAAGATTAGTATAAAGAGAGATAGAATATAGCTATAAATGATAAATTAACATTTGAATGAAAGCTAAAAAAGGGATTAGTAAAAAAAATTCTTGACTTTAGAAAAATATGGGAATTTATAGAATATATATTAGTGAAAGCTAAAAAAGGGATTAGTAAAAAAAATCTTGACTTTAGAAAATATGGGAATTTATAGAATATATATTAGTGAAAAGTAAAAGAGTAAATCCAGAGCAATTTATTTATATTTATTTATTTATAACTCAAATTTCAATGCTGCCCAATCAGGCGAACCCGACTCAGGGTGGCTCACAACAGGATTAAAACATGCATATTAAAAACAATTAAAACCTCAACATACCCACCCACCTATTATAAACTAACCACATGTCATCCTTTAAAACTGCCCGCATTAAAAAGATGGGGAGGCTTCATTTTATAAGCCAACAGGCGGGGGCCACTCTTCCATCCAGGCCCCACACCTGCCCCGCCAACCAGGTTTTTAATTCTTTTCTGAAAGACAGCAGCTCCGTCTGCTCCTGCAACTCTACTGGCAGGAGGTTCCACAAGGCTGGTGCAGACACGGAAAAGGCCCTCCTTCGTGTGCCAGAGAGACGGGCCCCTCTGGCAGATGGAACAATTAGAGAGCCGCTCTGTTTGGATGGACAGACACTCTTGGGATGATGCGGTCTCTTAGGTATCCTGGCCCACTACCATGTAAGGCTTTAAAGGTCAAAACCAGCACCTTGAATTGCACCCGGAGACAAACTGGTAACCAGTGCAGCTCCAGAAGCAATGGTGAGGCGCGAGCATAACGCCCGCACCCCATCACCACCCAGGCTGCTGCATTCTGCACCAGCTGTAGCCTCCAAATGGTCATCAAGGGCAGCACCATGTAGAGCGCATTGCAATAATCTAGCCTGGAGGTCACCAGAGCATGTGTGACCATGATCAGGGAGTCCCGGTCCTGGACCGAACGCAACTGACGGATGACATGAAGCTGTGCGAAAGCCCTCCTGGCCACGGCCGCCACCTGATCTACGAGTTGCAGTCCCGAATCCAGGAAGACCCCTAAGATCTTTTATCATATTGGAATGAGAGGACAAATATATAAATAAAATGCAATGATATAGATTAGAGAATAGTTAAAAGAAGTTCTATAACGGGGTAGCCAAACTATGGCCCGTGGGCCGGATCTGGCCTGTGGCACCAAATAATCCAAACTGTGCTGCCCGCAACGCAACCGGAAGCAGAAGTAAAATGTGCATGCACAAATGCTGTTATAAATGCACCCGTGGCTTTTGTAAACACATTTATGACAATGTTGGACATGTTTTACAGCTGCTTTTATGGCAGGAGGAACCAAGTGACCAGCCCGCTCAACCATGTGACCGGTCCGTGGTGTGAAAAATTTGGGAACCGCCTGGTCTATAATGTCCCATTGATGGTGGTTGCAAGTAGTGCGGCTTTAAAATTTAATTTTGTTAAGATTTTTCTGTATATTGATTATTTGTTATGATTTTCAATAAAATTTTAAAAATAAAGAATGACTAATTTCAGACTTCATCATAGGATAGGTTAGTTTTGGGTAATTCAACAAGGCATGTGGCTGCAGAAAGGAATGTGTCTTGGTATCTAAGAAAAGGGTGTTTGTTGATTGTTTGACCGGCATTAGCAGCTGCCAGGAAGCAAGTAGACAAGAATATATATGAAGCAGAGACTGGCCTTCTTTGTATTAAAAAAAAAGACAGAATAGAAAGAAACAGATCTTTTGTCCTTCAGAGAAAATAAGAAGCAGGACTTTTTGTTTCTCTTCCTTGTGATTAAGTGTCATCATTTTCCCTCTTTTTTTCTTGTTTTCTTGTTTTTTTTCCAGCCTGAAAGGGAAGATGTACAAACTGAGTGCTGAGACTGAAACAGAACTGAGGCAACGTTTCCAAAACCCCTTGCGGGAGTTCCAGTTATGGAAACCATCAGCTCAGAGGCTCCTCGATACCACAGCAAATATTTCTGATCCTGCCTTGACAGCCGCATTCTTGCATCAGATAGAGGTGACAGAGATTCTCTCAAAATGTACAGAAGTTTTAAGCATGTTTGTTCAAACTTTACTCACAGGCACATGGAGAGACACTCATCCGAAACCTTGCTGCCATACACATTTGTGCAGCTGTTGACCAGCCCCAATGCAGAATTATTCTCTGTTATCCTGAGGCAACAGACTGAAGAACAACAACAACCCTGATGAAATAACACTCATTTGTTTAAGCAACAAAATAATGGTCACAATCTTAGGAAGGTTTGTATGTTGCAAAAGCCCCCGCACTCTGTGTGTGGAAAGACATTTCCTCCTCTCTTCCCCCTTCGAGTAGAATCACGACCAATGAGGTCTGAGTCATCTTGCATTAGGATCAGAGGGTTGGTTGTATCCTCACTACAGTGTCCCACAAGTTTAGTCCTGTAGTGTCACATGTAGAAATGAACATTAACCATATGCTCATATAGAACAAAATCTTCTTTTGTGTCCAGGTCAAACAAACTGCCAAAATGAAGCCAATTTCTTGGCTTTGTCATTGGCCAAAACTAAATCTTCATTAGTACAAGTTTCTGGTCTTAATATGCAGACCAAAAAATGAGATAGAATCTATATAATTCCACATTCACACACCGTGTTGTTGGTCACCAGGAAGCCCCCACTTGAGCATGTTGAGCTTACATTTAAGGACTCCAGTCCTCAACCTTTTCAGGGTCCTCGGTCATAGCCCCCACACTATGGAACCACCTCCCAGTAGAGCTACACCTCCAGGCCCAGTTGCTACCATTTAGGAAATAATTGAAGACCTAGTTGGCAAAATGGGTCTGGGGGCCGGGATTGTCAACAAGCTCCCCTTTTTGGCTCGTCTGAGGCTTCCCCCCTCCTGTAATTATTTTTAAAGGTTTTTGTAGATTTTATATTTGTTTTTAGATAATAGATGGCACAGCGGGGGGGGGGGTTAATATTATTATGTTTTTAAGGGTTTTTTAAAATTGTTTTACCTGTATATTGGTTTTAACTTGTGTACACCGCCCAGAGTCCTTTGGATAGGGCAGTATATAAATCTATTAAATTAAATTATATATGGGGGAGGTTGAGTTTCTCAGCCATATATCCTTCTTAAAATTTGACCCATAAGGTATAGACAACTGAGAAAGAATGCAGTACGATGTGACACTATATGATGATGCATATGATATAATGCACTACAGTGTCATGTCATATTAAATCAGACTAGCCATATTAAATCAGACTACGCCCTGTGTCTGTATGGTACCTGTTTCTTGGTCACAGAAGAGAGAATGACAACATACTGGCAGCTGGATGTGATGTGATGGTACATTGTAGTACATTATATCATATACTGTAGTGTCATGTGCTAGTTTTTCTCAGCCTTCTATACCTTATGACCCACCTATCACTCTCATCAGAGAACCTGCTTTCTCCATGATATAAGCATCCTTCTAGGCCTGGGGTGCCCAAAACTTTTGGGCCATGGGCCAGTCATGTGGTTCAGGGGCCTGGTCACTATGGCCTGGGGGCTGGATCTGGCCCCTGACACCAATTCATCTGGCCCTCAAAGCCCTCGTCTCTCCCAGAAGCGGAAGTAAAACGCGCCCGTACGGGCGTGTTTTACTTCTGCTTCCGGGAGCAATGAGGGCTTCACAGGCCAGATAAATTGGCATGGGGGGAGAGGGGAATCCAGTCCCCGGGCTATAGTTTAGGCACTCCTGTTCTAGCCTTTTTGTTTCTATGTTTGTAGACATTTGGTCATTGTATTCTTCATGTACAATAGGGCAAGGAGGAAAGTTAATTAGGAGAAACCCAGAGTGTACAAAGATACTGTTTAACAGACAGATAAGTAGGAGATCTCATATGAGTAGGAAATATCATATGACACATAAGGATAGAGGGATAGTGTTATGTCCAGCCCTTATAAGCACCAGTCCAGACAACGATGAACAAAACAGCAACCAGTCTTTATTCAATGGTCTTTTAGAGTTGAGCTTACAAGATGTTTCCGGACACAGAGATGGCTAAACAATCCCAAAGGAATCAGTCCCTCTGGACTCTTGCTGTAGCAGGGCAAATACTAGCTACCATAGAAGCGTAGCATAGTGGAGGACACCCAGGCTTAGCACGTATCATGCTACCCGTATGGAGTGGGAAGTGTAGTCCAGTCTGGCCACACCCTTGTTTACTCATTACTCATGGGGCTTATATAGTGTCTCTTTGGCGGTGGCTCCTTGATACAAAGTAGCGACCCGCTGGATAACCGTAACTGACCAATCACAATAGGAAATATATGTATGTAACCAATGGAAAACAGGATCCTAAACTTTATTCAATCACAGGGCTTGGATTAGCATAATGAGAGTACCCTGTGCAGGGGGGGGGGGTTTGCGCCACTTCTAGCTCCTAATTTGATGATGAGAAACCGCCATTTTCCTCTTGCAAGGCGCTGCCTGCGCTACTTGCAATTGTGCCTCAATACACAACAGAGAGTTGTGTCTTAGACATTGTTAGGATTTACTTCAATTGCTGTCTTATCATGGTTAGCATTTATTTCTTAGAAGCTTGGTGTGTGTGTGTGTGTGTGTGTGAGAGAGAGAGAGAGAACAATTTTGAAAAAGCAGAGCCAGATTCCTATTAATGACATATGTGTGCATTTAAGACTCTTTGTTGAATTGCCACTTATTAACAGGGTGCTGCTTGCATTCCTGGTTGCATGCCTGGTCATGTGATTGGTACACAACCAGGAAACCATCTGGCATCTTGTTAATTAGCAGCAATTTGCAGCCAACAGAGACTGCTGTGACTCACAAACTTTCACTTGCACATGCATAAATCACCAATATGGTTTTGACAAATGAAAAATTGTCAGCAAAAGAAAGAGAAAATAATAGAGATGTGTTTTCCCCATAGCAATTTTTGACAGAAAGTTCCCGTTTTAAAGAACGGCTCTTGATGATACATTTGAAAAAAGATTTCCTGAGCAACATATTTGAAGAAGAGAGAGCAAAGTCACTGTTGGCAGATGCAGATGAGGCTGGAAAGGAAACAGAACAGCTGCACAAAGGTCTTCTTCAGAGGAAAGCCAGGTTGCAGGTGAGTAGCTTCTGGAGTCAACTGTTAGCGGGTGAGTTCTGGATCCTCAGAGACTTTGGATTCTACTGTTATTTGTATGCTGACATACTCAGAGATCTGGACTGTGGGTTTGGCAGCACATGGAAAGCAATTATGTGGCTGAGATGGCCATGAGATCTCGTTTCTCTCTTTCCTTCATTAGGCTTTGATATCTCAGCATAAGGACTTCAGTGAAGCCTTTGGGCCTTTGCAAAAGAGGTTGTCTGCTCTCAGAGCAAAGTTAGAAGCAGAGAAGGAACCATTGCCTGATCTGACAAAGAAAGAAGCCCAGCTGCAGAGGCTACAGGTAAGTGACAGCAATTCACAATTAATTAGATGTAGGGATTGTTTTTTATAGCACCATCAATGTATTTCATGGTGGCAAAGTGAGCAAGTTCATGTCATGCATCTCCAACATGTCAGGGAGTTGGGCCAGCATTATCATCTATCATGGACTGCATTCCGCTCCCCTTGCTGCCAAAATTAAGCAGCAGTCTTCTTCTTCTTGTTCTGTCATATCCGAATCCAAATATTGGTGATCCTCATGGCAATCAGCCTGAAGACTGTCCTGAGAATATAATGCCATGGCCTTTCATCTGTCTTCTGCACCACAGCATGACACCTGTACCACTGATCCAGTTCTGCGAGTCACTTTCTGAGCCCTTTTAGCACACAAAGTCCTCCTCTGCTCCAGGCCAGTATTGGTGAAGTTGCTGCCCTCCATCAAGATGGATTCAAGTGGGATTTAATCCACTTGGGGACCATCACCCTTCCCTGTGGACTTCGCCACCCAAGCCATTTGTCCTCAGGGTTGTCAGATTAGTTAACTGCTGCCTGACACTCAGTGTTGAGTCACTGGCATTATGATCTACTCTGCAGTATTAGTTGCTGTTGTTCAGTCGCACAGCCGATTCCGACCCTTTGCGACCCCATGGACCATTGTCCTCCAGACACTTCTGTCCTCCACCATCCTCCTCAACCCACCCAGCTCTGTGCTCATTGCATCTACAATACCATCTAGTCATCTTATCTTTGGCCGCTCCCTTCTTCTTTTGCCCTCTACCTTTCCCAGCATCAAAGCTTTCTCAAGTTAATCCTCTCTTCTCATTTGATGTCCAAAGTACAGTGATACCTCATGCAACGTTCAAACTTGGTTCCACAAGTTTGGACTTTATACGGATTTGGACTTTGTATGAGGCATGCAAAATCCTAGCCGCGATGCCTCATACAACGTCCAAATCGTTGCCGCGATGCTTCATACAACGTCGTTTCCATAGAGATACATTGTACTGTAACAGCACAGATTTCAGGGCAAAGTCAAGGAAACAGACAGGAAACTGACAGAACTTTAAGAAATCATTGTCTAAAGGCTAAATACATTACAAAAACATGTCAAACAACCCTGATTGTCCAAGAACCTGAAGAATGCTGCAAAATCCCAGGAATGCTTCTAAAAATTCTGATGAAAAAATTCAAAAACAAAATCCAGAATCGCGCTCAAAACCACTCCTAAACACTCTTTTCCTCATGCAAAACCCACAAGAGCAATGCACGCATGTGTCCTGCCTTTTATACTGCCCAGGCACAATGTAACCTGGGAAAACCCCAATGCCTCATACAAAGTCACACGACTTTGTATGAGGCAACTTTTTTCAAGGAATTAGGCGATGTTGTATGAATCCGATGTTGCTATTGCTAGAAAAAGCCAGTATGAGTCTAATAAAATAAAGGAATAAATAAGCAAAATAAACATGTAAGCTGCATCACTGTATCATTTCCTACAGGTCATCCATGGGAACGTAGCAGAGTGTGGGGCTCAAATGGAAGAGCTGGAGAAATTCATTCAATCTGACCCAGCACAGGAGCATAAAATAAAGCAACTTTCGTCTGACTATCATTTCCTGAAGAGGATTCTAGAGGTAAAATTTGGTGAAACCAGTCAAAGGGCATATTTTGCATAACTGTAGCTGCCTCCTTTCCTCACTACTCTAAGCCAAACAGAGGGGAACATGGATGTATAGGGTGAGAAAATGAGCCTCAGCAGTGGGCAATACAATAGGATGTGATTTTTCCTGCATTGAAATCAATGTAATAAGAAGCACTGCTTATGCTGGAGACTTACCCCTCTTCTCAGTGAGAGGAATGGGCAAAATAAGTCCACTCTGAAATGTAAATGAAAAGATCAGTCTAAGTAGTATGCTCTACCTTGAAGCCACCCTCTTTAGCCCAGTCCATCATAAAATAATTTGACAATCTAGTCCAGGGGTGCACAAACTACGGCCTGTGGGCTGGATCCAGCCCATGGTGCCAATTAATCCAGCCTGGGCTGCCCATGCCTCTCCCAGAAGCTGAAGTAAAATGCATGTGCGCAGAATGCACCTGCGCATGCACAGAACACTGCCGTAAATGACCCGCAGCTGTCATAAACACATTTTAGTTCTGCTTCTGATGGGAGGAACCATGTGACTGACACACTTGACCATGTAACTGGCCCGCAGCCCAAAAGGTTTGGGCACCCCTGGTCTAGTCGCACCCTCAGTAAGCTGTAGGAAAAATAGATTCTCTTAAAATATATTCTCTTCTTCTTTATGTCTCTAGGGTAATATCAGGCCCCTGAAAGTTGTAAAATAAAAATCCATCTTTGAATTCTTTCACATTTTTTCCTCTTTTCCTTTCATTTCTTCAGGCATTTCTATATTATTTTACTGAGGACCTCAGTACTAGATCATCAGGGCAGCTTAATAACAGCTAATAAATGAATGGTCCCAACACCAGGGAAGCTGCATCAGGAATCAGTCTGGACTTATTTGCGTAAAGTTATACTCATGGTGGTGCGGTGGTTAAACTACTGTACTGCAGCCAAAACGTTATGTGTTTGATCCAGCAGCCAAATCGTTATGAGTTTGATCCTTCCATCCTTCTGAGGTCTGTAAAATGAGTGCCCAGCATTTGGGGGGCAAAATGCTAATTATCTTGTGAACCATCCAGAGAGTGCACTAAGCACTGGGACGCTATACAAATGTCTGCAGTCACAGACTTGTAGCATTATTTTAGGTGAATGAGTCAGGCCAAGTCTAAAGATGGTAAACATTAAATGTAGGACCATGGGATAGATTTTTCAATACCGGGTGCTGAAAGCATGTTGGTTAAGTCTTTTTATTTATTTGTTTATTTAGATTTGTATAGCCGCCCAATCACCAAAGCGACTCCGGGCGGCTCACAATCCAATTGCACATGGCCCTGTATAAAAGACCCAACACATCATTAAAAACCTTACATGAAACACATTGTTAAAATCTTCGTAACAAATAAACTAAACAAATAGACCAAAAAAAACTGGATGGCGATTAGCATGTTTATATCAGCCAACGGGGGTGGTTTTTGTCACTAGGCCCTTTATTTTCCCATAATGTTCCAAAGAGAGAATTGGGAAATATAGTGTGTGGAAATTAAAAACTGGGTAGAACTTTTGCCCACAGCTGCTCATATTACATATAAAAAGGGTGTAGGAGGGCTCTGATGGGCACCTAGAAGAGGACTCTGAGACTTTGGTATTTACCCATGTGTACATAGGACTTCAGTGGCTTAGTGACTAAGATGTTGAACTTGACGACTGGAAGGTCAGCAGTTCGAGACCCAAGTGCTGCACGACTGAGTGAGTTCCCGTCTCTGTCCCAGCTCCTGCCAACCTAGCAGTTCGAAAGCAAGAAATTGCAAATAGATAAATAGGTACCACTTTGGTGGGAAGGTAAAGAGTGTTCCGTGCAATCCAGTGTCTAGTCATGCCTGCCACATGTCCAGGGAAACGTCTGCAGACGCTTTGGCTGTAAACCAAGGTGAGCATAGAACCCTACCATCTGACAGGACTGGCTTTCGAGCAAGGGTGACCTTTATCTTTACTACAAGGTATAGACTAGGTTTTGGCAACCTTTTTAAGTCAGCCATGCTCCCTCAGACAGTTGAGGGGGCCAGACTGGTGGTCCCCCCACCATAAACGCTGGCGTAAACACATCCACAGCTCCTGTAAAAGTCTCCACAGCCGCTTCTGGCAGTAGTGGCTGTTGGAGCAACAGTGGGGGTCTGGTGATTTGGCACCATGGGCCAAATTTGGCCCATGGTCCATAGGTTGTCAACCCCTGGTATAGATAGTGGCCATCTCTGACACCTCACCTCACAATGCAGAGCTGAGGGTTTCTGGTTCAGTACCAATGGCTCCATAGCAGAGCATGGAAAAAGTTGCATCTATCTATCTATCTATCTATCTATCCATCCATCCATCCATCCATCCATCCATCCATCCATCCATCCTACCAATCTGGGATATTTCCCACTCTGGGAAACAATTAAACAATTAATTATGCAAACAATTAAATAAGCAACAACAATATAATACAATAAACAACAAAAAATAAATATCAGATGTCATCTGAAGGAAAGCAGGCTCAAATCTATACACTAACCTATTGGCAAAGGTAAAATATTGAAAAGGAAGGATGGATGCAGATTCACCAGTAATGAATTCCAAAAGGTAGGGTTTTTTTTAAAAAAAGAGGATCTGTATTTGGTGAAAAGTAATGAGTGGGGGTGGAGGTGAGGGTAGTTCTGATAGAATTAAATGTGGGCATAGCTGTTCAGAAGAAGTGATAATACAAAGAGATTCTCCTTCCTGAGCTACTTTCTAGTAGAGAGCTATTCAGAGAACTGTAGGTTTGCATCATTCATTTGTATTCATAGAGCACCACCGTGTGGCCTGAACTAGCTATGCTACCTGGTTAGTCCAGCCATTTATGTTGGGAGTCTGGTTCCTCACTAGTGCCTTTGGTGAGTAGAGCCAACCTGTGCAGTCATGGGCAAGCTGCACAGTCTCAGGACACCCCCAGAAGAAGAGAATAGTAAAGTACTTCTGTGTATGCTCTACCTAGAAAACTCCAGAAAAGGTTGCCATAAATCAGAATTGAGTTGACGGCATGAAATTATTGTTATACTGTATAGGTAAATGTCTCCCTAGCTCGAAAGACAGTCATGGTCATGTGGCAGGCATGCCTAGACACTGGAGCACAAGGAACGCTGTAACTTTTCCACCGAAGTGGTCTCTATTTATCTACTTGCAATTTCTTGCTTTAGAACTGCTAAATGGGCAGGAGCTGGGACAGACAATGGGCGCTCACTCCATTGCACAGCATTTGGGTCTGAAACTGCGGACCTGCTGACCTTCCAGTGGCCAAGCTCAGTGCCTTAACCACAAAACTACTGCAGCCCTATTGTTATATAGCTGCATTCAAGTGTCATTAAGCCACACCCATGAAGAGGGTATTTACTTTGTATATTGTTGACTTATGTTGTGATTTCTGTGAGCCACCCTTAGTCGGTGTATGCTGAGTGGGCGGCATACAAATCGAATAAATCAAATCAAATCAAATCAAGAGGAAGCAGAGTGTGTACATTTCCCCCATTCTCCAGTGTACCCAAGGCTATGGCTTCACCTTGGCTGCAGACTGAGCAGGCAGAGAAGGGAGGGTCTGAGCTCATTCAGCTGCTTAGTGAAAGAAACCGGTGTCCTGCCCAATGTGCAATACCCTGTCTCTGTACAATAACAGCAAGATAGGGCTTCCGTCTCAATTTCTCCATACTAAATTTCTGCACACATACTGTGATATTACATGACTCATGGTAGCCCACATCGTCTGGGCCAGGCAAGTCATGACGCAGAGTGGAGTAGTTGCTTCAGGCAGGGAGATGCCAAGTGCAGGCTGGCAATAGAAAGTTGGTGCAGGACAGAGCTTGGTGGGCCAAGAGGCTTGCATGTGACCCTTGAAAGGAGACATATGCATATGCACTCAGGAATGAAGAAATATGCTATCTTGTTACCCATCATGAAGTAAAACTTGACTCTCAGTATTGGCAGATTATGTGCCTACAAAGAGGGGGTAGGGTACGATCTTGGCCTTGCTTCAGGCAGCGAAATATCATGAGCCAGCCTCCTCCAGTCTGGCCAGGTTATCCTGCTATGGTAATAGAGTAGACCATACTGCCAACAACTCAATGGTTAATTAACCTGACAATCCTGAGGACTAACAGCCTTGGGTGCTGAAGTCCACAGGGGAGGGTGATGGCCCCCAAATTGGTTAAATCTCACTTGAATCCATCTTGATGGAGGACAGCAGCTTCATCAATACTGGCCTCTGGCTGAAGAGGACTTTGTGTGCCAAAAAGGGCTGAGGACCAGAAAGTGATTCGTGGAACTGGATCAGCGGTATGGGTGGGTCATGCTGAGATGCAGAAGGCAAATGGAAGGCCACTGCATTATATTCTC
Source organism: Bradypodion pumilum (assembly GCA_035047305.1). Lineage (NCBI taxonomy): Eukaryota > Metazoa > Chordata > Lepidosauria > Squamata > Chamaeleonidae > Bradypodion > Bradypodion pumilum. The sequence continues at coordinate 502,103,138 of JAWDJD010000001.1, read as the reverse complement.
GGGATAGTCTTCATGGCTGCAATATTCGGTTTCAGCAGAATAAGAAGAAGCCTCCATAGTCATGTATGTAGGCATGGTGTATGTATCCAGAAAGACTCACAGGGAGAGGCCTGCACATGAATAAAAATAAGAGTCTATCTATCTATCTATCTATCTATCTATCTATCTATCTATCTATCTATCTATCTATCTATCTATCTATCTATCTATCTATCTATCTATCTATCTATCTATCTATCTATCTATCTATCTATCTAATGCCTGACTCCAGTTGGTGCAGGCATCAGTCTGGGAAGTTTACAACAATAAAATAGACAACCCACAAAACAATAATAGCTAAGAGAACAATTCAAACAAGATAGAATCAATGATTAACATTAAAATAAAATAAAATTAACAAAATACATACTTAGATGGGTCTTACATTCATTTAGTGTCTTACATTCATGAATAACCTATGTAATTATACAGGGTAGTGAAAACTGTGAGAGATTGTGAGGAGCTCCAGAGGGATCTCTTGACACTGGGGGAGTGGGCAAAACAGTGGCAAATGAGCTTCAACATTAGTAAGTGCAGAGTGATGCATGTTGGGGCAAAGAACCCCAATTACATTTATAAACTGATGGGGTCTGAACTCTCTGCGACAAACCAGGAAAGGGACCTTGGTGTCCTGGTGGACAACTCAATGAAGGTGTCAACCCAGTGTGCCTCAGCAGTGAAAAAAGCAAACTCAATGCTGGGGATCATTAGGAAGGGTATAGAAAATAAGTCAGCAAGTGTCATTTTGCCTCTTTATAAATCTATGGTGAGGCCCCATCTGGAATACTGTGTACAGTTCTGGTCGCCATACCTCCAGAAGGATATTATGGACCTGAAAAAAGTGCAGAGGAGGGCAACCAAAATGATTAGGGGACTGGAACACCTTCCTTACCATCTGAGGCTGCAACGGTTGGGCCTCTTCACTCTTGAACGACGACGTCTAAGAGGTGACCTGATTGAAGTTTATAAAATCATGCACGGTGTGGACAAAGTAGATAAGGAAAAACTGTTTTCCCTATCGCATAACACTAGAACTAGGGGACACTCGATGAAACTTTTGGGTACTAGTTCTCAAACAAATAAGAGAATGCAAGCGCGGCGCCAAAATGGCCGCCGCACTCTTTGCGCCCCCCCCCATCGGACGAAGGCATCCGGGTAGTTAGGGGGCGTGGCCAGCTCCCTTATAAAAGGGGTGGCCATGAGGCAGCCGAGCTGCCATTTTGCGAAGCGACGGAGCGGAGAAGTTTTTCCCCTCCACCCCCTCCCTAGTTAACAGTGTGATATTTTGGTCGCTTCGGGGCCGGGTGGGAATTTTTGGCTGGGACCCACAATTGGCTCTCGGGTCCTGGTTTTTTCGCCCATCCCACACTGTTGCTATGGTTTGATATAGGGGTTTCTGTTGCTGCTGTTGACTTTGGTCACATGGGCGGGTATCACTGGTAAGGTAAACATTTATGACCCACAGGTATCCGGCAGGTTCGCAATTGACTGGACAACACTAGACAGGCATAAGTTGGTTGACGTTGTCCGGTCAACGACGAACCAGGCGACGGGGTGATGGCTACAGCTAGACAGCATGCATCACCCCGTGATTTCACGGATACGCGTCAGAGGGTGGGGTCATTAGTTAGATATTGACTACGGTCAACAATTTGTTTGTTGTCAACAAACAAATTGATACAAATAGATACATTGTAACAATTGCCGTTGGCAATTTTGGGTGGTACCTTACCAGTGTTACTTCGGCCTGCTTGCCTTAAGAATTATGATTGGTCAATTACCAATAGTAATTTATAATTCGGACTAGGGCATGAATCAATAAATGTGGCCCAATGCCGTTATCCACTTTTACCAGTGTCTGAGTCCTTTATTGGGGGGTGCGCCTGCAAAGTACTTTTTCACCCAGAGGATTACTGGTCTATGGAACTCCCTGCCAGAAGAAGTGGTGACAGCTGTCAGTCTTGACAGCTTTAAGAAAGGATTAGACAAGTTCATGGAGGACAAGAGTATCAATGGCTATAATTATGGATACTTAAGGACAACCTCCGGGTTGGAGAGATAGGCAGGATATCTCTCAATATCATTTCCAGGGAATCCTAAGCAGGTGAAGGCATCTGCTTGGGAATACCCTGAAGGAAATGGTGAGCCACTGTGTGAGACAGAATGCTGGACTGGATGGGCTGTGGCCTGTTCCAGCAAGGCTGTTCTTATGTTCTTATGTTCTTATTCAATCCGCAGCCAAAAATGTAACTAAATTAGGGAAATCAAATCAGAATTGAATTAGAATTAAATTGAAAATAATTAAGTTCATTAATTGGGGAACCCTGCACCTTTATAATCAGTTTACTTCCTTAAGATGGAAATACTAGTTGGAAACTAGTTTTTAGCTGTTTATAAAATGTCATAGGTGTGGAAGTAGATCTAATTTCCATAGGCAGCTTGTTCCATAAAGTGTGGGGCCACCACAGAGAAAGATGTAGTTCTAGAAAGTCATGGCAGGAAAGAAAGATGGGATGGAATGGTAAAACCAAAATGAAAACAAGAAAAGTCAGGCATATAAATGTGTGTTGGAATAGGAAGCTATATTGAAGATGATCTTGACAGGTAAACCAATGTGGAAACTGCTCCTAAACTGTGAAAGCTACTTCTCTACAGTAAAATTTGTTATTTCCATCATATAATCAATATTGTCAATAGATGCTGAAGGTTAAACTCATTAGCAAATGTTCAATGCCAGATGTTTGTTTTGTATCCTCCTATTTGCAATTGAAAAAAGGAGGGAATTTACAACTACCTGTAATCTGAATAACAACCACAGATCATCTGCCATTACCAGTTGCATAAAGCCATATTGATTTGTATACTTATCTGTCATGCTAACCTCTATACCTGATGTGTATAAATTGATGCCATGAAATCTCACTCCCATGTCTGATCAAGTGGACTTGATCCAGGAAAGCTAACATTAAAATATAACAACCTTCAAAGTGTTACAGCTTTTTTTGTTTTGTTGATTCTCTGGTATAATCAATGCAATTTGCTTGAGCATTATTTGTTTAGCTAGCTTAGAACCATTATAGGCCATTTCAGCCTTTCAATCCATCAAAAGCATCTTCTGTACTATTGCTGATGTTGCTTAGTTTTCCCTGGTTATCTTTTTTTTTTTAAGCACATGATGGCTCAGAGTAAGCAGCATGTTCAAGACCACTGGGCATTTAATGACAAGTCATCAGATCTTCAACAGTGGCTCACAGTGACCAAACAGAAATTGGAGTCCTTCCAGGATGCCGGTGAAGGATGGAAATCCAACAAGGGAGCTTTGGACTTGGAGGTGAGGAACCTTTTCTCCCATGTGCTATCATTGGTGTGTTGTATGCTGAGATTTAAGCTTCACACGCCTAGCAACCTTCAGAATATTACTATTGTTAATGGCATCACATGGGGCTGCCTTTGAAGATTGTTCAGAAATTGCAGCTGCTGTGAAAACACAGCTACCGAGAAGCTCACAAGGACAGGTGTCAGTGGCCATGTAATGGTAAGAGATCTAGTGGTGCATTGGTTAAACTGCTGTACTCTAGCCAGAATATTGTGAGTTCAATCTTGACGTGGTCAAAGTTGACTCAGCCTTCCATCTTTCCGAGGTTGGTAAAATGAGTGCCCAGCATGTTGGGGCCAAAATGCTAATTACCTTGTGAACCAGCCAGAGAGTGCATTAAGTACTATGGGGTGGTATATAAGTGTAACTGCTATTGCTAGTTGTCATCAAATTAAAATAAGGCAGCTGCAGGATGTGAACTCTAGCCTATGCCGAGTTTATAGAGGTAGACTCTAAACCCATGATGGCAAACCTTGGCACTCCAGATGTTCTTGGACATCCGGGCAAATTTTACTTCCACTTCCAGGAGCGATGAGGGCAGCAAGGGCCGGATGAATCGCAGTAAACCCATTTGTGTGGATTCACAGGGTACTTGGGCTTCTGGAAATTGAAGTCCAAGAACATCTGGAGTGCCAAGTTTTGCCGTCACGGCTCTAGACTACCAGAGTTCCCAATTTATGTTGTATAAATTAGTAGTAAAAAGAAACTGTCGAAGTCTGGGGTGGGGAAAAATAATCACCAGGATCCAGGTTGACTGGGGAAACAGGCCGGATGGTTAATATAGTCCAGAGTCCGACCCCCAAGTCCTTTGCTGACGAGGTAGCAACCACAAGATTAACCCAAACAACAGAAACATAGGTCAGGCAACTCAGAAGTCAAGAGGACACCAACGAGAATTCCTCAGAGGCTGGAACAGGGCAAGGACTTGAAGCGATGTTTTAACTGGGACCAGGAGCAGGATGCAAGTAGGAAGCAGAATTGGAGCAAAGAGTCCAAGACTCAAGGCATGAGCAGAAGCAAAGCATGAAGTCCCAGGAGTCAAGGCACAAAGTCTGAGAATCAAAGCATGAAGTCCAGAGGTCAAAGCAGGAGCCAGGCAGAGTCCAAGAGCCAAGCAATAGCGAGTCTGAAGACCTTCACTGTAGTGGCCACTTTTTGGAGGGGGAGCTGGTTCTTCTATAGCCCAGCTACCCAAAGACTCCCGGTGGAACCCTGTAGCAAGCAGACATATCAGGGTCCAGTCCTTCAGGACTCAGAGCAGCATCAAATCCTGACAGAAACACAGATGAATCTGTTCCCAAAGAGTGGCAGAAGCTGGAGTTGTCTTCTGGGCTTCCATGAGTGTTTTGGCCTTCTGTTTTGCAGAGATTGCATGCTGAATTTCCAGACAGAGAGAATCAGTTGCAGTTCATGGAGGCCAAAGGGGAAGTGGTGGCAGCAAATTCTTCTTCAGAAGGGGCTGAAAAAATCCAGGCTGAAGTGAGGACTTTGGTGGAAGCTTATGAATCTCTTGAAAGCATGGTGTCAAGGTAAGTGAAAGTTATGCAGCTTCCTCTTGACAGGGCTTGTATAGGTTTTGCACAGACCTTGAGGATGTTACCTTTTTAGACTATTAATTGCAGAATCTTCTAGATCAGGGGTTCCCAACCTTTTCAAGGGCCAGATGGCCATTTTGCCCTGCCTGCATGGGAGGAGGCCTTTTTGTCCCAGCATCTTCAAAGGGGTGGCCATTTTGTTTCTGAAATGCCCTTGGAGAGGTGGGGGGGATCACTTGAAATGGTGCCACAGGCCTTAGGTTGGGAACCCCTGTTCTAGATAATATGGTTTGTGACGTGACCATGCTGGCTTTGTGGAGTTGTAGTCCAAAAGCAAAGTTTTCACAAGCACTGTGGGCTGTCACATTTGTTTTGGGGTATAGCCATGGTGGCTTAGTGGTTAAGATGCTGAGCTTGATGACTGGAAGGTCAGCAGGTTAGCAGTTCGAGACCCAAGTACTATGTGATGGAGTGAGCTCTCATTATCTATCCCAGCTCCTGCCAACCTAGCAGTTCGAAAGTAAGAAATTACAAGTAGATAAATAGGTCCCACTTCGGTGGAAAAGGTAATGGCATTCTGTGCACTTCAGCATCTAGTTATGCCTACCACACAACCATGGAAATGTCTGCAGACGTAGATAGTGTTGGCTCTTTTGCTGTAAACAGTGATGGGCACCACCTCCTAGAGTTGGACACAGCTGGCTCTCAAGTAAGGGAGACCTTTACCCATGCCCGTCAAGCGCAGCTCCGGAAAATACGTGAACTGCTCTTGCCCAGGTGCACATGCACAGCAACAACTCCTTTGTGCATGTGCAGAACCCTTTTGTGCATGCACAGAACCCCTTTGCGCATGTGCAGAACCCCTTTGTGCATGTGCAGAGCCCATTTGCGATGGGCACACATGCGCAGTAACTCCTTTCCCCACCGTTCAAATATGGGATGGCAGCAGGAAAGGGGAGAAACCAACACAGAAATATGGGGAATCCCGACCAATATGGGATAGTTGATAGGTATGCCTTTAGCTGTATCCCAGTGATGGCGAACCTTTTAGAAACCGATTGCAACCCAAAACCCACTTATTTATCACAAAGTGCCAACATAGTAACAGGAGAGGAAAGAAACGCTCCCATTGGGCTGCTAGGCAGAGGGGCGGGGCGAACTCTGTACTGGGGTGAGTGCACAGGTGCCCACAGAGAGGGCTCCGAGTGCCACCTCTGGCATGCATGCCATAGGTTCACCACCACTGCTGTAGCCACAGTACTGGAAGAAGTCAAAGTGTGTTCCTTGAAATTGACTGCTCCAGAGAAGCAACAAAATGCCACATCAATATTGTTAATGTTAGAAAGGAAATTGCAAGCATCCAAGTAATAAAGGACTCCATAGTTTTTTGCACGCTTGAGCATCTGTGGAAGCCATAACATCCTCTTCCTTAGTTTCTCTTCATTTCCGAATTGATTAAGATTATCAGTCTCATAAACCTTAATGATTTCCCCAGAATCAATTTGTTGTGGTTGCTGTTTCTATTCCATTGTTGCCAGATAATATTCAGCGTCGTTTCTGGATCTTGGCACTGCTGTTGTGATAAAAGTAGTTGAAAAATACTTCTAAGTATTGTATTATTGAATCGCAATTGGGTTCAGGGAAACTTTTGATCTTTTACTTTCTTTGTTAGTACACAACTTCCCTGGCAATTGGATGCATTCCCCTCTTGGCTAGACTTTCCCCTTTCTGAATTAAATTGCTGTTTCACTCGATGCAACTGGTGAGGAAAAATCCAACCCCGCCTTCCTGAGTCTGTCAGGTTTCCTCATCAGTTGTGAAACCAGCCATGGGTTGTAGCCATTTCTTAATCACAGCCACAAACTCTCCAGTTAGAACAATCCCCTTGGACGTAACAATCCATTAAAAGTGCCCTAAAACAACAAGACTTGCATCCAGGAGAAAATCTACTGGCAGGAACTTGTCACATTATCTTTTACAGCTCTTTTTGCCCCATGATGCTGTGGAACTACATTACAGAGTAGGTCTTGAAATGTTTTACTTCTGCTTTTGGAAGCGTCAAAGAAATCCCGTTGGATCAATGCAGTCATGGAAAGGGGAAGCAAAAACTACACCTGCCAAGCTGACCCTAGGCCAGATGATGAATCCCCAAACCCTCTCAACCTAGGGATGTTAGAAATTACCTAGAACTACCCTCACCTTGTGACTGCCATGGCTTAGTGGGTAAGATGCTGAGCTTGATAACTGGAAGGTCAGCAGTTTGAGACCCAAGTACTGCGCTACAGAGTGAGTTCCCATCGACAGTCTAGCACAGGGGTTCTCAATGTTTTTCATCCATGGACCAGACCATGCCCCCTCAGACAGCTGAGCTGGCTGGACACATGGTTCTCCTGCCGTAAACACTGCTGTAAAACGTGCCCGCAGCTGTTGTAAACACCCTACGTTTACAACAGCTGCGGGTGCATTTACAGTGTGTTTTCACTGCTTCTGCGGCTTCTGGCGGTGGCAACAGGAGTGAGGGTGGTGGGCCATATGAAATGGCATTGCAGGCTGGGTCCAGCCCATAGGCCGTAGGTTGCTAACCAGAAGTTTGAAAGCAAGAAATTGCATCCAGATAAATAGCTATCGCCTTGATGGGAAAGGTAACAGCATTCCATGTTCTCTGGCATCTAGTCATGGCTGCTATATGGCCATGGTAACATCTCTTGACACAGACAACACTGGCTCACTGGCTGTAAATGGAGATGAGCACTGAACCCTAGAGTCAGATACGACTGTTTTTTCAAGCAAGGGAGACCTTTACCTTACTCTCCCCTCACCTTGACCCAGTTTTGTTCTGTCATGGTGGCTGGAGGAGGTTTGGGTCTGAGATTAACTTGGCTTCTCCTTCACCCCCACCCGTTTTCTGGCCCACTTTTTTGGCTCTTTTGCTGGCTGATCTGAGCCACCACAGCAGTTACTCTGGCAGATCTCTGAGATCTGTCTAAAGTAGCACTTCCCAACATGGGGCCCATACCCCACAAGGGGGCTTCAATTCCCAGAAGCCTAAATCAGAACATTGGCTGATTAGTGCTTTGGGGAATTGACTTAGGCTTCAGGGAAGTGAAGTCCAAAAACCAAAGGTTGGGAGACACTGCTCTAGAGAAAGGCAGTTATTTTTAATTGATTTGATTTCCCATTTCTTATCATTGGAAAAAAAATTAATCAAAACAATGATGAGACTATAAAAGTCATCAATTATCCTAAAACTGCAGCCAAAATGTTGTGAGCTTGAACCTGACAGGGATCTAGGTTGACTCAGCCTTCCATCCTTCTGAGGTTGGTAAAATCAGTACCCAGGATGTTGAGGGCAAAATGTTATTTAACTTGTGAACCAGCCAGAGAGTGCTCTAAGCACTATATAAGTGTAATTGCTATTGCAATGACTACTTTCAGATTCACAGTCACCATGACTACCACAGCTGGACAAGCTATTGCCATCATGTTCTCTGTGTGGACTTCCCATAGGCCAGGAGTTTTCAACCTTTTTAAGCTGGGGGTTGGACGACCATTTTGCCCTTCCTCCACCACATGGCGCTTCCGGGTGTGGTGGAGGTGGTGCTGATGGGCCACATAAAATGGCACTGTGGGCTGCATCCGGCCCATGGGCTGCAGGATGAGAATCCCTAACATAGGCATTACTTCAACATTCTCTGAAAGAAGATGCTGGACTAGAAAGACCATCCAGCACGGTAATTTTTCTGTACTTCTGTTCAGATTCTTTGCCCTCTGGCAAGTAGGTTGAATGACATTTTTTTTGGTCCTTCTACGTTATTACTCCAGCTAATTTTGGTGATGACAAACTGACTCAGCTAAATGTCATTTTGGCACTATTGCAAAGGAGAAGCTGAGGTCCAAATCGCTCTCAACACAGCCTTGCGGGAATCTGCAAAGCAGACTGTGTTCTTGATTCTTACTACAGGACTACAAATACAGAATTTGTCTCTACTAAAATAACAATTCTGTTATTTCCCCCTCTTTCCTTGGTTTTGGCCATCTTAGGATCCTTCATAAAATTCAGCCAAACAGGACAACAGCAAATATTGGCAACAAGGTAAGGAATGGCCAGTCCAAATGCTGATGAATTTCATTTCAGTTCTGTTTCTGTGGCTAGAATCCTAGTGGATTGCTGTTGTGCTTCAGCTAATTGTGGATAATTATCAGGATGCTTGGATATGTTTGATGCATGCCCGAATATGCGCCTGAGTGTACAACCAAGATGCAGTCCAGCACCTTGTCAGTGAACCACAGTTAACTGTAGCAAGTTACACAAACCTTACACAATCACCTATAGCAGTGTTGGGGAACCTATGGCATGCATTCCAGAGGTGGCATGCAGAGCCCTTTCTGTGAGCATGTGTGCATTGCATTGCGGTCAAGCCCCTTGCCAAGCTGCACCACCCCACCAGCACCAATGGCAGTGCCACTTCCCCACCCACCTCATTCCCTTTGCCAATGGGGAGGCAAGAGGGGTGGCTGAAATCCCACCCAGGATGTGGAGTCAGAGATGAGGTGAGGCGACAAGACATCCCATACACACCCCTCGTAGGAGGCAGAGGAAGACAGGCACTGCATGTGCACATGCACATGTAGCACTTGAGGCACGCCAGCAACATCACATGGGTGTGTGCACATGTGGGGTGCCTGCCCATGCGGTGCTGCCATTGCCTTGGGCAGTTGGTCTCTAAAAGCTTCACCCTCACTGACCTATAGGTTTCTGGCTGATAAAAAAAATAACCAAAAACCATACATTTCATATTTGGACCGGAAAGAATCTGAGGTTTTGAAAATGTGAAGGCACTGGTCTACAAAACTATAGACATAGTTCTCTACTATGATTTTGAAAGCTAACCAAGGTCAAGCCTGGAGTCTGCTAGGGAGTACCACAGGCCTCTAAGTAGAGTCAAGATAGAATTATTTCTGAAATTCATCAGAGCTAACAAAACTGGGCAATAGAGAGTAATGCTCTTATTCCCAGCACTTCCTATACTTTTAATTATGTATTTTGCAGTATAATCTTGCATATATCTGAAGGGTCATTTTAATCTTTCTAAAAATAAATTGACTCTTTCCTGTCAAAAGTAAAGTAAAATAAAATAAAATCTGAAATGGCATCTCTTCCTGAAATGCTTTAATGACTTGCATTAACGTTTTAGAGCTAGTTGTATTAAGCAGAGAAGAAATCTGCTATGACACTGAAGAATGAAAATCCACTTCTCTTTTTTTTTCCATTGTGCCTTTTTTCATTCTCCACTCACCATAATCCAGAAAAACATGGCCAAAGGAGAAGACAATAATGATCTCCAACTCATTAAGAACTTCAAGGAGTGGTTACAAGGAGAAAATGGCAAACTCTCCAACATTCTTGCCATGAAACCGTCCAGCAGTGAAGAACATAACGTGAGGCAGAAGAAGCTGAAGGTCTGTTCCCACTCTATTAATTTTGCAGTACAGTACAAGGGTGTTGAATATGCTTAAAAAGTCATATCGACTTGATCTGTTGTTGCAGTGGCATAGGAATGCAGGAGCTACTTTTAATCAAGCGAAACTAAAACTCATTTAGTACTGTCTAAACTAGCAAGAGCTCTCCAATGCTCTAGGTAGATTTCCTCAAATCTTCCTGGAAATTCTGTCTGTCTGTCTGTCTGTCTATAATACCCTGCCCTAATTCGTGCAACCACCATTCTGGGCAGATTACTGCAATACTTTTGGTGGCTAAAAGCAAAATACATAATACAGAAATGCTAGAAGCTAGAACAATACTTTAACCCACATGTTAATCTGTCATTTATTGAGATATTCCATATCTCTATACTGACAGACCAATTAAATTCACAATCTTCTTTCCATTTTTTTTAAACAATAACCAATCTCAAAGCTGTTACCAATATAATAATAATTTCTTTCTTATTCCATTCTATTTGTTTATTTCCCAAATCCATTAATAATGCTATTTTAAGACACATCTTCAATTTAATAGACAATGTTTGATTAAATTCAGAGAAAACTCTTTTCCACATTTTCTTCACGTTGTTACAATCCCACTATAAATGAAGATCTGTCCCAACCCCTTTTCTATATCTACAACAATCTTTATTATACAGTAGACCCTCGAATAACAAAGTTACTTGGTTCCCCAAGAAGCGTCGCTATTCGAATAACGTCGTTATTTGAATAACAACAAAAAACGTCATTATTCAAATAATGACGGGAAAAAGTACTGTCGTTATTCAAATAATGTTATTCGAACAATCATATTGGGAGCGTCGGAGCGTCATTAATAGAAAATGACGCTATTCGAATGTGTCGTTAATCGAGGGTCTACTATATTTTGAATCACCTATATGGATCAAGAGTTAATATTGGAAGTAGCATATGAACACAATGTATTTCCTACTTCCATACCTGTCAACTTTTGGATTTGAAAATAAGGGAAATTTTGGCCACACCCCTCTGTGGGTGTGGCCAAATCTGTGGGCGTGGCCAAATATAGCCATGTGACTTGCTGGGCTCTAGTCATGCCTGCCACATGGCCATGAAAATGTCTGCAAACACAGACAGCACTGGCTCATTGGCTGTAAATGGAGATGAGCACTGCACCATAGAGCTGGATACGACTGGCAGATTTTACTTTCTTAGGATCAAATATTGCTGCAGATGGTGATTGCAGCCATGAAATAAAAAGGCGACTGATGCTTGGGAAACAAGCTATGAGAAACCTGGGGAACATAGTTAAAAGAAGAGGCATCACCTTGCAAACAAAAAATTGCATAGTCAAAGCAATGGTATTCCCAGTGGTAATGTATGGGTGTGAGAGCTGGACCATTAGGAAAGCTGAGCGCAGAAAAATAGATGCCTTTGAAATGTGGTGTTAGAAATAGGTCGATCCTAGAAGAAATCAACCACGACTGCTCACTAAAGGTCAAATAGTAAAGATGATGCTAAAGTACTGTGGACATCAAATGAGAAGAGAAGATTCACTTGAGAAAGCCTTGATGCTGGGAAAGGTGGAGGACAAAAGAAGGGGGTGGCCAAAAATAAGATGGCTAGATGGTATTGTAGATGCAATGGGCACAAAGCTGTGTGGGCCAAAGAACCCTTTCCCCATCTTCTTGGGGGACTTTTGTTCTGTTTTCTTTCTTGTTTACTCAGTGGCTTAAGTGACTAAGATGCTGACTGGGAGGCAGAAGGTCAGCAATTCGATTCCCGAGCAATGCAGGACGGAATGAGCTCCGTCTTTGGCCCAGCTCCAGCCATTCTAGCAGTTTGAAAGCAAGAAATTGCAAGTAGATAAATAGGGAACACTTTGGTGGGAAGGTAACAGCGTTCCGTGCACTCTGGTGTCTAGTCATGCCTGCCACACGACCACGGAAATGTCTGCAGACGCAGACAACCCTGGCTCTTCGGCTTTGAAACAGAGATGAGCACTGAACCCTAGAGTTGGATACGAGTGGCTTTCGGGCAAGGGAAACCCCCCCCCATCTCTCATATAGTGATCAGGCAACACCCCCTCCCCAATTAGGGTGGAGGAACAAGGGATTAATTCCCCACATCTCTCTCATATGATCAAGCAACACCCCCCCTCCCAAGTTAACTCTAGAATTCTAGAAATGAAATCCTCCAGCCAGGAGGCAGGGCAGAAACAGCTCAATAAAGCATGAGGTTGTCCCTGCATATATGAAATATATCGCTCACCTAGAATAGACTCCTGCTCCCAGCAGCCAAAACGAAGCCTCCAGGACCATGTGGCTGGCAGGAAAGGGAAAGAGAAAGGTAAAACTACAGAACGCCCCCCATCCTTCTTTCTCTCCCCTTCCACAAGTGAAAAGCCTGCCACACAGCGACCTCTGGTGGCTGGAAAAAAATACTGCAGCTTCGCCTTTGAGGGCTCCGGTCAGGATATTTTTTAAAAAATAAGGGAAAATACGGGGAAATTAATAAAACCGGGGGGGGGGAGATGGGTAAAAATAAGGGGTTTTCCTGGGGAAAACAGGATAGTTGACAGGTATGTACTTCACCTATAGCATTTTTATGGCCGAATAGTAATTAGTCTCATTCATTCCATACAGGAACTTCAGTCCCGTGTCCCTGAAGGTCAGCAGCATTTTGAGGTTCTCCTGGGTCTTCAACCCATTCTCAAGAGTTCTGAGGAGCTTGAGGAGTTGCGCTACCAATGGATGCTCTACAAGTCTAAACTGAATGACTCCAGCAACTCATTGGTAGGTACTGCGGTCTCAGTGTGTTGAGTAGCAGAGGGGTTCTAGCTCTTTTAAATTAAACCTATGCAGAGTTTGGGATGTCTGGCCAGTATAACCTGCTATGGTAACCGAGTAGACCAGTAATGGCAAACCTATGGCACACATGCTAGAGGGGGCACTCAGAGCTTGCTGTCGCCCCAGCACAGAGTTCACCCCGCCCCTCTGCCCAGCAGCCCAATGGGAGTGCTTCCTCCCTCCCCCCAGCACAGAGTTCACCCCACCCCTCTGTGGCACTGATGGCAGCCTGTTGATTTTGGACACTCGGTCTCTAAAAGTTTCACCATCACTGGAGTAGACCATACTGCCAACCGCTCAACGCCAATTGTCAGGTGGCGGCTAACTAACCCGACAACCCTGAGGACTAATGGCCTTTGATGGCGAAGTCCACAGGGAAGGGTGATGGTCCCCAAATGGATTAAATCCCACTTGATTCTGTCTTGATGGAAGGTAGTAGCTTCATCAATACCAGCCTGGGGCCGAGGACAACTTTGCGTGCCAAAAGGGCTCAGGATCAGAAAGTGACTCATGAAGCTGAATCAGTGGTACAGGTGTCATGGTGTGATGCCGAAGGCAGATGAAACTCCACTGGATTATATTCTCAGGACAGTCTTCATGGCTGATCGCCATGATGATTGTCAATATTCAGAATTGGATATGGAACAAGAAGGAGAAGAGTTTGGGAACATTTTGTTAAAATGCATTTGTTCATAAAATTAAAAAATCCATTTAGTTTTTCACCACTGAATTAAAAAGGCATCATTTTCATTTGCAAAAATGTCAATCTGCTTCTCATAACTTTAACTCATTATTGTAATTTTCAGCAATATTAAGTGGAGTTTTAAAATTTTAATGATTAAAACATATATTTATCAATCAATTAACTTCCAAGTTAGATTCTGTCCAACATTTTACAAAACCATTAAAATGAATGAATTTTATTTCCTTAATTACTCAATTAAATGCATTAGTAATGTTTCCAAGTTCTGGATCAGTTTGGGGATAGTGAAGTTTAATTTGTTTGCTGCCTGATCAAGTCACATTAACAAAGGACATAAATGTGAACATGGACACAATGGAAAACTATCCCAGATGGGAGGGATATAAATGTAATACATTAATAAAATAAGCCATAAATTAGAATTGATTAGATGTAATTATTATTATTGTAGAAGGTACTAATGATTCTGGAGTACATTTATTCTTCATAGTACCTACAATTTTAAATAAAGGACTGAAATGAAGTTTTCTATTTTCAAGGTACCAAGAATGAATATATTGATAATGTTTTGTCCCATGATTTTTAGTCAGACATGTGCTGCAAAGCTAAAATTATTCAGTAGATGTCAGTAAAACCATATTTTAGCCTGACTAAATCTGACCTAAATAATTAGGAAGCCAAATCCATTTGGAATTTAAGGTGGATGCCTGTGCTATAAAGCTCATTAAATAGAAATCACCTGCTGCTTTATCCTCTGCAGATGACGAGAAATTGTAAAGCTATGTTTCCCCTGTGAAATAAACATTGGCTTATAGGTTCCACTGGGATACCATGATTCGTGCTTTGGAGGAAAATAACCTTTCCTTTTTTTGTCTTTACAAACAGATGACAAGTTCTTTGGAAGAGCCAGTCACGTTTAGAAAGGTAAGACTATTTTTCTATTTGTTCACAAATTTAAAAAATGTTGTGTAAACCTGTGGCCATCTTTGTATAAGCACATAAAATATATACTTCCAGAGGTTTACAAAATCAATTTTATTAAGGATGTTATCCCTACTGGATTATTTTGTCAAATATGAACAGCTAAATGGCTATTATACTAATTTTGTGATTAAAATAAAGATTGACTTTAAATTCTGCAACATTTCTTGTTTTCGCTACAATGATTAGAATCCTCAGGCCAGTATAGTCATTGATATGCAGGTTGTGCCCCCCAGCCCCCCATTTGAAGATCTAAAAATATTCCATAGAAATCCTGAAATATAGAATATGTACAGTATATTGTACAGTATATTTCTAAGGCATATTACCAGAACTGGCCACTAGAGACCACTGTTTCCAATATAAAATATAGGGTTCACTGTTATCTGTAGTTTCAGGTAACTATCCTGTGGATATATGGTGGGAGGGAACATGTAGTTCACAAATGTTGCTTCTATAATCTACAAAACATAACTTCTCCAGGCTTTCAGTCGATTGGAAGATCAGATCTGCTGCTTGAAAGGCTCTGCTTATGAAAACCCTCCACTTCTTCTAAAGAAATATTCCACTTCCTTGGGTAACATAATAATAATTACATGCTGACTTGTGGCAACACCTTCCAGGTTTTTCTAGGTATAACATACTCAGAAGTGGTTTACTGTTTACTTCATTTTGGGGGTGCCCTGGGACTACGCAGCTTGTCCAAGGCAATATAGGCTGGCTCTTCTCTAGGGATGCACCATAATTCACCCCATTCAATAAGTCTCCCAACCTCTATTTCTAGAGGGCCATGAAAAGAAGTCCAGTAGCACACACTGAACTAGATCTAACCCAGTAATCCATTTTTTCAAGAAGACAAATGGTTGGTATAGGGGAAATGATTAAGGAAAGGGTTTTTTTTAATAAAAAGGTCAGATTTTAACTGTGCAGAAACTGTAGCGTACAGTTCCATATCAGTGTCCTTGACTGGGCCAATTTTGGACTTCTCCTCATACACAAACATACACTCTTACATTTGCTCCACATTTCATGAGGTACTAGTTGATGAAACAGACCCTGCCTTTTAACATTTCTGCAACTTCATATATACCAAGTGGACAGTTGCATCCTTCAGATCAGTGATGGTGAACCTATGGCATGCATGCCAGAGCGGGCACTCAGAGCCCTCTTTGTGGGCACGTGTGCCATCACCCCAGCACAGCGTTCACCCCACCTGTCTGCCCAGAAGCCCAATGGGAGTGCTTCCTCCCTCCCCCAGCACAGAGTTTGCCCCACCCTTCTGCTCAGCAGCCCAATTTGCAGTTTGATTTTGCACAATTTCCAAAATTTACATGGCAAGCAGTTATAATATAACTGTCTCTGTGGTGGGAATAACTACCTATTGAGGATGGCCAAAAGTGCAGTATAGCTGGTCAAGTGGCATAGATGTTTTGCTAAGCATGTATTATACCCGTAGGAAAAGATGTTTTATTTAATCTTTGATGGAAGGCATTGAGACAAAAATACCATTTTCCCCAGAAGCAAGACTAAAAAGGCAGTTCAAAAGATTTATCAAGGACTTTTATGTAATTTTTCAGAATTTTAATACATGCATCGAAGATAAATAACAAGAGATTGATCAATCGATTGATTGATTGATTGGCTCTTTCTAAACAAGCATTCCTATGTTTGTTTTCTCAGAAGTTCTCTTAAATTCAACAAAGTTTAGTTCCAGGTACAAAAATATTATGTCTGACAAAGTGGACTTGATCCACGAAAGCTAACATTAAAATACATTTTTTTGTCTTTTTGCTGTTGTTTTGTTTTTTTACTCTCTGAATATGTACTAGTATACTTTTATCCAACAACTGGGGACTAGAAAATTAGAAAGAGAAGTTTAATGCAGTGGGCCTGATGATTTCCCCCATAGGTTGTCAGTGATAGAATAGCTTATTGGCTCTTAGCGTACGTCAGAGCACTATAAAAACAAATATTAAAAAATAATTATGATAAATGTTTCTTCAAAGCTTGACTTCTAAGTTGTTAAAAGTATATAATGGGCACACTTAGTGTCAATTGAAACATTATTTATGAAGTTATGTAGGTCTGTTGGATTTATTTTCTGCAGAGCTCAATCTAATTAAAGCTCCTTGCTGTGCAAATTATTCAGCTCTCATTGTTTATACAAACAAAATAATTAGGATTTATTAAGTTCACAAGGGCCCTAATTGGTTCCCTTTGAGATGCAGTGGGATGTAATCTCGTAATGTTAGCAGACAGAAAGCATATGTAATTTCATCTCATTTCGAAATCATTCCAGCCATCCAGCAATGCTAGTCCACATATTCCTGCCCTTGGAGTCTTCTTCTTCCGTGTCTAGGCCAGACATGAAACTGCCAAAAGGGAGGCACCTTTTGGTGAGTTCATTCTGCAGTTCCTTTCGTCTGACCTAGTGCGAGAAAGATTAGGTAGAAACACAAGGTTGCCGTCACCAAGGTACACCCGATTGTGCTTCCAAAATACCACAAACTTCAAGGAAGCTCTTTCTGTGTACCCCTTTGCTTTGGGTAGTAAAGGTCGCCCTTGTTCGAAAGCCAGTCGTATCTGACTCTAGGGGTTCAGTGCTCACCTCTGTTTATAGCCAAAGAGCCAGTGCTGTCTGCATCAGCAGACATTTCTGTGGACATGTAGCAGACAACACCAGAGTACACGGAATGTTGTTTACCTTCCCATCGATGTGGTCCCTATTTATCTACTTGCAATTTCTTGCTTTCAAACTGCTAGGTCAGCAGGAGCTGGGACAGAGGCAGGAGCTCACTCTGTCATGCAGTGCATGAGAATTGAACTCCAGCCTTCCAGTCAGCAAGTTCAGTGTCTTCACCACTTGAGCCACCACAGTCCTGCTACCTTGGGTAGTGGGAAGCATTTGAACTTTCAGATGTTTGGGACATGAGATCCTGCTAGCTCCAACTACTATTATCTATTAAGGGTGTGCTGTTTTATGTTTTTTGGACTGCAATTGCTGGAATTCCCTAAGAATTCTAGGGATTGCAACCCTCAGTCCCAAATCTCCACAACTGTACGTTTCATCCCCTACCCCTTTTGAGTTATTCAGTTGCATCATTGGCTTCTAAGGGACTGCGGTGGCTTAGTGGTTAAGATGCTGAACTTGATGACTGGAAGGTCAACAGATCAGCAGTTTGAGACCCGAGTGCTGCACAATGGAGTGAGCTTCCATCTCTGTCCCAGCAAGAAATTGCAAGAAGATAAATAGGTACCACTTCGGTGGAAAGGTAAACAGCATTCCATGCACTCCGGCATTTAGCCATGCCTGCCAGATGTCCACAGAAACGTCTAATGACCACAGAATCGTCTGCAAAAGCAGACAGTGCTGGCTCTGTGGCTATAAACAGAACCCTAGAGTCAGATACAACTGGATTTCGAGCAAGGGCGACCTTTACATTGACTTTAATTCATGTTGTTGACTGGAGAAAGGAAAAAATCTGACACAATGGATCTTTGGGAGGTGTCTTCTTGCTGCTTAGCAGACAGAAAGACTACAACTCCCAGCAAAACCTCAGTACCAGCTCTTTTTTGTTTGTTTGTTTAACAAATGCAGAAAGCAAAGGCTGGAATTGCTGATGGTACAAGTAAATAACTCAAAAAACGTTCCCAAGGATGGGTGCAGGAAACCTACAGGAGTACAGATTTGGGTTTCAGAGCTACAAGTGAACTGCTGTCCAAAACCCAAGAAACAACATACCCTTATTATGTAGGGCAGTGAGGCCAATGTTGGCACTCCAGGTCTTGGACTTCAGTTCCCAGAAACCCTGATCAGCAGGTGTGCTGACTTGGGCTTCTGGGAATTGAAGTCCAAGAACAACTGGAGTCCTGAGGTTAGCCATCACTGAGGTCCGTGATGGCAAACCTTGGCACTCCAGATGTTCTTGGACTTCAATTCCCAGAAGCCCAAGCACCCTGTTAATCCACACGAATGGACTTACTGCGATTCATCCAACCCATGCTGCCCTTGTTGCTCCCGGAAGTGGAAGTAAAACGCGCCCATATGGTTATGACTCTTCGGCGTTAACTCTTCCTCCGTATAGGCACATTTTACTTCTGCTTCCGGGAGCAACGAGGGCAGCATGGGCTGGATGAATCGTAGTAAATCCATTTGTGTGGATTCACAGGGTGCTTGGGCTTCTGGGAATTGAAGTCCAAGAACATCTGGAGTGCCAAGGTTCGCCATCACGGACCTAGGGTAAGGAATTTGGGGAAATTTAGTCCAAATTATAAGAAGCTGCTTCGTATGGGATCAGCCCCTTGAATCCACCTTATTCAGTACAGCCAATCCTGATTTACAACAGCTTTTCAGGATTTCAAGCCCTAGCTGGAGATCCACAGATGGAACCTGTGACCATCTACATGCCAAATATGAGCCACGCGGGTCATTCATCTGGAGGGCAAAATATTCCTTATCTCTGCCTTTTCAAGAAGGCATGCAGTTCAGACTCCCATGCCAAATTGTCACAGGACTTACGTCAGACAAGAATTTTAGTGTAAGGGACCAAAGACAATACAACAGCCGAAGGGTTGGCTTAACACAGGTTTATTGCATGATGATCCGGGGGAACATGTGGTAATGGCGGATGGGTAGCTCAATATATACAGCTGGCTATACATTTGAATGTGGCTCGTTGACAGACTATTGGTTACTGCCTGCGTGACGTCGTAGGAGGTCACGCCCTTCTTGACCAGGTGAGGAGGTCGCGGGGAATCTTCCCGCGCTGCTGATCCAGGTGGCTATGATCCATTAGAGCTGGACGCTCGCCACTGCCCTCTGGTGGTCACTAGCTCGCGTCCCCTTATTAAGCATACATTGATACAGCTGATGGTTATAATGTTGCACACAGAAAGGTTACATTGATAGCACATGGCAAAGGTACATTGTTAAAGGCACTGCTTTACAGAACACAACAAGAATGGATTGATTATAGTCTTGTGGTATATACTAGAGATTGTTTTTGTCATCCTGCTATGGTGATAGAGTAGACCAGGGGCTCTCAACCTACAGCCTGCAAGCCGGACCTGGCCCACAGTACCATTTCATGTGGCCTGCACCACTGCTGCCATAAAATGCATCCACGGCTGTCATAAATGCATAAACACTGCCGTAAAATGTATCCACGGCTGTCGTAAATGCATTTATAACAGCCGCAAGCACATTTTAGAGCAGCATTTATGGTGGAGGGAACCACCAGTCTGGCCTGCTCAACTGTCGGAGGGGGCGTTGCCTGGCCCACAGCATGAACAAGTTGAGAACCCCTGAAGTAGACCATACTGCCAGCGACTCAATGCCACTGTCAGGCGGCAGTTAAACCTGAGGACTAGAGGCCTTGGGTTCTGAAGTCCACAGGGAAGGATAATGGTCCCCAAATGGATTAAATCCCACTTGAATCCATCTTGATGGAGGGCAGCAGCTTTATCAGTCCTGGCCTTGGGCTGAGGAGGATTTTGTGTGTCAAAAGGGCTCAGGACCAGAAAGTGACTCTCGGAACTGGATCATTGGTACGGCTGGGTGTCATGCTGCAACGGGGAAGGCAGATGAAATGCCACTACATTATAGTCTCAGGACAGTCTTCATGGCTGATCACCATGAAGATTGCCAAGATTCAGATATGGCAGAACAACAAGAAGAAGAATAGATGGATTTGCATTCCCAGCAGCCTCAACTAATGTGGCCAAAAGCCATGGATATTGAGATCAGCAGTCCAAAATTCCTGGAATGCCACATGTGCCAACCACTGCTGTTCAGAACTAATTGCATGCAATTCTGAGCATCCCCTCTGTGGTAGCAAACTCATGTGCTGCCCACTCCTTGATCCTGCAGCGACATCACAATGCTGAAGCCGTGACAGCTCAGCTCAGGCATTTCCATAGCAACCAGCTGGGCCATTAATGCAGGATAGAACAGCCTTTTGCTGTGTGATCCCACAAACGAAGAGGAGAAGGTGGGAGGCAAAGAATGGCAAGAACACTGCTTATTTTACAGGTTGACAGTAGAGGCTGAAGGACAACCAGTCACTGAGAAACCAAAATTGCAAGTTCAGACATAAATCTGTGCAACCTCATATGCCAAGTCACCCTTTAAAGTAGAGACTTGGCACAGGGAGCCCATTTTCGTGAGTGCCTTTGACTTATGCTCAATAATGAATCTTGTTGTATCTTAATGTCTAACCAAATTTATTCGGCATCAGCTTTCATGGACTGCAGCTAAGTTCTTCAGATACATCCAGGGGAAAAACACCCTGTGCAGAATAAAAATTGTTAGTCTTTAAGTTGCTGTGAGATTCGTTGCTGGTTTAGCTACCACAATCATGGCTTCTGGGAATTTCTGGCCAAAGAAAGTCTTGCTGCCTCCTGGCTTTAATTTAATATTTCCTCCAAGATGTGGAGAGACCTGGTCTAGATACAAGTGTGTGTGTGGGTGGGGGGACAGATTTGTTTCAAAATTGCCCATCCGTGATTTTTATACTCATCTGTGCAGAGATAGGGAAACAAAACAAACATAAAGATGCTGTAGCACTTTAAAGACTGTTATATTTCAATTTGAGCTTTCATGGATCAAGTCCACTTCATCAGACATGGAAATGAGACTTCATGGCATCAATTTATATACATTAGGTAGGTCAGGTACAGAGTGATTGGGTAGCATACAAATCAATGTGGCTTCATACAATTGGTAATGGCAGATGATCTCTGGCTGTTATTCAGATTAGCTGTGAAGATCCCCTTTTCAATTGCAAACTTGGGGGGATGCAAACCAAACACCTGGCATTGAACATATGCTAATGAGTTTAACCTTTGTGTAGCTGTGTGAACACATCCTTTGTTCTGTGAGACAGCCTATGTCAGTGGTGGTGAACCTATGGCACGCATGCCAGAGGTGGCACTCAGAGCCCTCTCTGTGGGCAGCCATGTGGTTGTTCAGCACTTAATTTGCCCCACCCCTCTGCCCAGCAGCCCAATGGGAAAGTTTCATCCCTCCCCTGTTGCCATGTTGGCAGTTTGAGATAAATAAGTGGGTTTGGGGTTGCAGTTTCAACCAGAATTAACTTCCAATTCCCTTTCTTTCCCTTGCCCTTATAATAACAAGCCCTTGCTGAGCATCAGCAGACCATAGTTGTTAAGGGCACTGTATGTTGAACTCAAATTTCACCATCTGTTCCACTTCCTTTTTTAAAAAATTCTTTGGCATCTTGTAAAATAGGAGACTTGTGCAGGAAATAATGAATAGGAGCCAACCTGATTGTAAATGGGGACAGCTTTTCAGCAGGAGAAATGACTATGACTTGCTTAAGATGACTGAGGGGAAGCCCAATGGTTGGGTACCCTGAGTTCGGCAAATAGATGTAAACAAAAAGCATCATTTCAGTTGTGAAATGCAGAAACTCACACTTTGCTGTAACAGAATACCCACCAAAGCCAGCCATTTCTGTTCAACAGCCACCAAGTTCCTGTCTAGCATGCAAGCTATGTAGAAAATTTGCAACCAGGGGCTGGAAATTAATGCTAAAAGCAACTGTGTTATCCCTGGAGTAAAGCAAGGTTGAGAAATTGTCTGGGAAAAATCTTTTAGAACACTGAATGTTTTCTTAAGGATTTAATGTCTGGCAAATTGTCACACCTAGCTAAATTCCAGCCTCTTGGCTCAGGGAAGCCATTTTTATAATACCTAGAAATTTTGACCTCTTATGTTCACCAGCTATTTTCCTCAAGGATGTTGACCAGGCCTCCCTGGAAGCATTGGTGGTTAGAGTTGTCAGCCCTCATGGAATTATTCTGCTTGCCCAGGTCTTCAGGTGGAGAAATAAACAAAACTTAAATGTGAGACTGGAGTAAAATGAACTTTTATTGGGGTTGGGGAGATGGCTTTGAAGCCTAGAAATTTTTCTTCACCCATTCCCTGTGGGAATCAGAGTCCATGGAAATTGGGCCTGGAAGGAAGACTTCCATTTCTTACTTTTGTACTGGAAAATGTGTCCTTCCATGTGTCCTTCCATGTATGGTTAGGCATCACCTCTCTTGGAATGTGTCCTTCCATGTATGGTTAGACACCACCTCTCATCTGCCCCAGTCAGCATTGTTATTGTCCAGATAGTGGGAGCTGTAATTTTTATGACAAGCCCAAGACTTAGAAGCATTACTTGTCCACTGGCCATGTTGGCTGGAAGATTTGTGGACTGGAATTTTTTAAAAATAACGTGTTTAAGCTCTTTAGGAATCATTGGTTTCTCTTCTGTTTTCTGTAAGCTCCTGGCTGAAGAGAACCTAATGGAATAGGTATGTCCATAACAGCTAGTTAGTTGTCTGCTATTAGCATAGAGTGGCCCTAGTAAGGCAACAGGTGGGTGAGATAGTCATTATTTCCTGTACAAACCTCCTATTTTACCAGTTCCACATCTCTACATCATTATTGTTCATTGGTTTTGTCCATGGTTTGTTCTGTTTGATCTACTGTTTATGTTTAACTTTGTATTGTTACTTGCAAAAATCTTTTAATTTGTTTTAAGACACCCAGAGTGGGAGAATATGCATTACAGACAGACAGAATATTCATGGCTGAGTTGGGTTTTGAACTCTGAACCTTAAAGTCCTATTCTGCCATTCTATCCACCATACCAGGGGTCAATACACTTGGCTCTCCAGGTGTTTCTGGACTTCAATTACCAGAAGCCCAAGTCAGCACATCTGCTGATCAGGTCTTCTTGGAATTGAAGTCCAAGAACATCTGGAGAGCCACATTTGCTGACCCCTGCACTAGACCACTCTGGCCACCTGTAAAAACTGCCCATCACTGAGATCTCTTTTGGCTTGTGTCTTTCAGGAGAAACCATCGGGAAGCTGTTCCTTCTTACGTCGGGTCTGCTGGGCAGCTCTACCTCTCCAGTTTCTTCTCTTGCTTCTACTGCTCCTTGCCTTTTTGCTCCCTCTCATGGAGGAAACGCACAGCTGCAAGTTGACCAACAATTTTGCACGCTCCTTCAATCTGATGCTTAGATACGAGGGCCCACCACCAACTTAGGTCTTCTGCGCACAGGTTAAGTTCTCCAGGTGGCTTTTCACTCAGGCATGTCCGCTTCTGCAGGTCCCCCCTGGAATCCAGGACAGCTACATAAGGGACCCATTTAAACTGGAAGTATGGACAAACAACCTTTATTGTCCATGGTATGCTCAGGCTATCAAAATGAAGTATTCTTATTTAGAGCTAAAATTATATTTTTAAAATATATGGCTATATTTATACTGTATATATGTTTTTAGATACATGCCTATGTTTCAATGAAATACATCCCAAAATCAGTGTTCTCAAATTAATCCTGCCAATTTAGTTTTTTTATTATTATTTTATGCCTCTGTCTCTTTTGTTGAGTAACTGTAGGTGGTTCTGTTAAGTCAGTACTGAGCACAAAAAATAAACAAAGGGCATAATGTAACCTGTTAAGATGTCCCACCCCCAGTATTCAGCCTGTGTCTGGCTTCCTTTAGTTCAAGCCCATTATCATGCATCCTGCACTCTGGGATGATCAAGAACAGATCCTTCCCATCCTCTTCATGATTATCTTTTATCAATTTTAAGAGTGCTATCATACCCCCCTCTTAGTGTCTCCTGACAAAGATTAACTTTAAGCATGAAGAGCATTGCATCCTTCTCTGTTGCTGCCTAACAAGCATCTTCTTTCATTTTTTCTTTCCCCACTTTCAATCGCAATGTGTGAATATCAGCTAAAAGATCCATGGAGTTGTTGTTCCACTCCAGTAATGCTCTTTGCTCCTCCCCATTGTCCTCTGAAAAATGCACAATATCCGTGATTCAGTTTACATCTTTGCATCTGTCCTAACACAATGTGCATCCCTATAAAGGCTTAGCTCTAGGAGGAAATTTAGATCCTTGGTCTGTGGAGTAATTCTAACCTTAAATTTAGAAATAAATAAATAAATAGGCATAGATATAATTAGACATTGAGGGGGAGAAGCAGGAAATTTAGTGATTTACATTTGGTATGTGGAATCAGGCAGAGGACACATATCACTGCTTCTGGCTACTCTGCATAGCTTATTTACGATCTATTTACTCGCAGGAACATTGTCACCTTTGAATTAATTAGATGGACCTGAACTGGCAGCACACAGTGATGGGTTCGGGATGTTCTCTCCTAGCTTGGTATGCAAATGTACTTCCTTTCAAAATTCAAAATATTTATGCATGTAAAATTCCACTGCCTGAGGCTCCTAGAAATAAGATTTGAAATTTGAAAGGCAAAGTTTCCTTCTTTTTAAAAAACCCACATTTTGACTGGTTAGATTTTCAACTAAGCTGCATGCTAGGTGAAATTAATATATGCCAGGAACAACCCCAAGGTACAATCTAGCCCCAAGGTACAATCTAGCCCCATTGTTTCACCATGACATGATAAGGCAAAAAGATAGTGGATGTGCTCCACACCTTTTGATAGGAATTGCTCACAGTTAAAGCCAGCAGTTAGTGATTAAGATGCTGAACTTGATGACTGGAAGGTCAGCAGGTCAGCAGTTCCAGAACCGAGTACTGCACGGTGGAGTGAGCTCCCATCTCTCAGCTCCAGCCAACCTAGGAGTTTGAAAGCAAGAAATTGCAAGTAGATAAATAGGGACCACTTTAATGGGAAGGTAGCAGCATTCCATGCACTCCGGTGTCTAGTCGTGCCTGCCACATGTCCACAGAACTGTCTGCAGACACAGACAACACTGGCTCTTTGGCTATAAAAATATCTGGATGATGACTGGGGAAGAGAAAAGAATGCAGGGCATTTTCCTCCAGTCCTGAACATCATGTCCCAACTATCAACATCAGGGTTCCTCAACATCAGGGTTCCCCAGATGTTCTCAAACTTCTATTCCCAGAAGCCCCAATTAGCAGGTGTACTGACTTGGGCTTCTGGGAACTGAATTCCAAAAACACCTGGGAACCCAGGGTTTAAAAACCCTGTCCTAAACCACTAAATGCCACCTACAAGACAGGCTTCACCCCAGTCTGTACAAGAAAATATGACAACTAACGACACAAGCAAAAGGCTTTTCAAATCATTCCAGTTTGAAGAAGTAGAAGCTGCCAATGGCAGAGATTAAAAGCCACTTTGGGAACAAAAAGAGCTGGACCAATTCAAACCAGCCTTTGCGTCTGTAAAAAGTACTTTGAATCCACCTGTTTTATAAGTGGCATTTGACCATGTAGTCACAGTCTTAATCCAGCAAGAACAACTTCTGTGTCAATTTGCCCACTCAGAGCCTAGAGCTGGTTTGTCTGCTGAACCTATGATCACTTCAGCAGTTGCTACAGCCTTTAATAGGGGACTGCGATGGCTTAGTGGTTTAAGAGGCTGGACATGATGACAGGAAAGTCAGCAGGTCAGCAGTTTGAGACCCTAGTGTTGCACTACGGAGTCAGCTCCCATCTCTGTCTCAGCAGTTTGAAAGCAAAACAATTGCAAGTTGATAAGCAGGTATCACTTTGGTGGGAAGGTCAACAGTGTTCTGTGCACTCTGGTGTCTAATCATGCCTTTGGCTATAAACCGAGATGAGCACCACACCCTAGAGTCAGATACGACTGGCTTTCGAGCAAGGCCGACCTTTACAGCTTTTCATCCCCGGAATGTCTTGTCCAATTTATTTGATTTTTATGTATCACTTCGCTTTTTTAAGGTGAATTAGAGTCCACCTTTACAAACAGGTACATACCGACCAGTTCCTGTTCTGCCATTCCTCTATGCAAATTTCAAAAAGCTTCCCCAGCTGTCTTCCTTTTGGCTGAGGAATAGTCCGTCTCCCCCTTTAAAAAAACCAATACAATAAATCAACTTAAGTTCTGTTTAGTTTAAAACTTGAGCATGTGTTGAAGAAAGCATTATGAGAAACTCCCTGAAGGGTAAAACTTATCTTGGAAATGCTGGAACTGACCTGGAGTCTATATGGCACCATCATAATTGTACACCGGGATTCACAAGCAATCCATTGTTAGTCCCTGTGCTTTAGAAATTGCTAGCATTAACCAGACATCTATTTTGTACAGGCTGCCCTCAGTAAGGCATCCATGCAAGGAGAAAGGAAGAAGATAAATCTAAATTGCATTCCCAGGAAGGGAAAAGCCAA
The DNA here is from genome assembly GCA_035047305.1 of Bradypodion pumilum. Lineage (NCBI taxonomy): Eukaryota > Metazoa > Chordata > Lepidosauria > Squamata > Chamaeleonidae > Bradypodion > Bradypodion pumilum. Next base: position 502,076,023 of record JAWDJD010000001.1, on the reverse strand, counting down.
TTCTAAGACGTGGAATCAGTCAGCCTGAAAATAGTTTGAAAGAACAATGTGATTGCAGTGTATTAATCATATATTAATTTTGGCCTCTTGTCAAATAGGTTTTGCAGCTTTTCAAAGTATTGAAAGCTTTTTCCTGTGCCCAAGTAAATGTTTGCTGACATTGGAAATCCCTGCACCATTTCCTTCCTTACTACAGCTCCTGTTTTGGAGTAGTAGTGCCACAATGTGTGTGAGGGGAGGAAAATGGTATGGTATAACCTTTGCCCCATCCCACAGCCCTTCAGCAGTTCACCTTCACTGTGTGCCTTCTCACCTTTCCTGGGCCCTACAGCATGAGTGGTATGGGGGGAGCCTAATTGCAGTGCGTGAGATGGCTTTGAAGCAGGGGTTCCCAAACTACTTGCCCATGAGCCAGATCCAGACCACATCACCAATTAATCTGGCCCGAGCCACGCTCTCCGCTCCCGGAAGTGGAACTAAAATGTGTGTGTGCAGAACGTGCCCACGCATGCACAGAACACTACCATAAATTATCCATTGGTCATTTATGGCAGCATTCTGTGCATGTGCGGGCGCATTCTGCACATGTGCATGTGCATTTTACCTCCACTTCTGGGTAGGAGGAACCACATGACTGGCCCATAAAGTTTGGGCACCCCTGCTTTAAAGCCTAAGCACAATGCCTTAGCTGTGAAACACTTCATACACCGTGTGGAAAGTGCTTGGAGCCTGAGTAGTTGCTGGCTATATACAGTATTGCTACCTGCTGAACCACTAAAAGGGGGTTGTCTTGCTTGCTTAGCACTAGCCTTCCATAATACCTGGTTAAATTGGCCATCTGTAGACACATCATTTCCAAAGTCAGGGGGGCCAAATGTAGACCAGCTATTGTTTGCCCTGTCATTATAAGCACCTGTGCCTTAACAAGAGTCTTATCTTCTCATCTCAGGTTGTGTCCTGAAATCTCATGCTACTGGTTGGGACACCATAGCCCCAACTAATTCTGTTAATGCCCCACTGGCTCTCTTACTCCAACAGGCAAAATTTAGTGAGTTATTAATCTTCACTGAGTCAGAATTTGTGGGGAAAGAAGGTGAGGGATGTAACGGGCAAACCGGGTCTCAGGCCCCTTGCCTTCTGACCACATAACTCAGTCCACCTTCAATGGCCTGTACCCAGTGGTGGGATTCAGCAGGTTTGCACCAGTTCACCAAAACCAGTAGCAGAACTTCTGACTGGCCCCGCCCATCCAAGTTTTGAAATAAAGTAGTCCTAATTCGGGTGCAATGCGGGGCTTTCCCCCTGGCCATGCCTACATACCACGCCCCCAGAGGAGGTAGTAAAAAACCTTTGAATCCAACCACTGCCTTTACTCCTCTGTGAAGCCCACACCGCCTTGGTGTCGCTTTGGATACCTGTGGACCACCTTCAGGCTAGAGAAACTGTGATAGGTTTCACCCACTGACTTTGTGTTTGCCAACCAGCTAGATCAGGTAGGGCCATCATTCTGCTCCTCTCATATTTTAGTCTTTTCTATCCTGCTCTGTCCCTTCTCATTTTTTAGGCTATGGAACATCAACCCTACATGAATGCTCTCATTTAGATACATAGGATAGAACCTCTATTTGTTGTTACTGTTGTTAAATCAGAAATGGTACTATATTCAAATATGACTTTGTTATTCTCATTTCATAATACAGTATATCTTTGCCAGATCAGCCATTCATTTGAAGGCTGGGGCTTGCTTTTCTTTAAAATTGCTGGATGTGAAAGCACAGCAATTAACTATCAGTGGTACAGCAAGATCTCCCCCCCCCCAAAAAAAAAAATAATAATAATAATGGAAGAACTGTAAAAATACTAAGCCAGTTGCTCGAGTAACAAGGCTTTACTCAGCAAGCTCCTTACAAACTGTTGATTGACTGCTTCTTCTCAAATGACTGAAAATTGGTTCCACAAAGGCATAACAAGCTTGTGGAGGAGGAAAATCTGGCAAACCTTATGCCCCTTCTCACTTGCCTGATGCTTGTATCTCCGGAGCTAAAACTATCCTGTATTCAGAGTTATTATTTGGAGTAATTTATTGTTCACGAAACAGAGTCTGACAAAAAATCAGAGCATGTTTGAGTTATTGGAGCCTTCTAGCAAGAAGATGAAAGCAAGTTGTGAAGGGGGGCATATCTATACTGGGAGTACATATATATGTTGCACTATCTTGGCCACCTCTGAAGAATCTTGGCGAGTGTAGTTTGCAGTGGCTGAAATCACAGTTGTGAATTGCTGCTATTTAACAAGTCGTTGTGATACCCAGTGTGGTGCAGTGGATAGAGTGACAAACTAGGACTCTGGAGGCCTTGGTTTGAATGCGTTCAGCCATGAAAGTTCACTGGGGAAGGAGAACTGCTAAAAACACTTCTTAAATCTCTCACTTACCATGAAAACCCTTTACGGTAGTTTTAAATGGGTTTCAACTTGAAGGCAAATAGCAACAAGTCATTACTGTACAGTACTTGAATTCTTCAGTGCACACCTGCAAAAATCAACTGGTGCATAGGAGGCAAGACAAGCAGTGAACCCATTAACAAACAATTTTCCACTGTGTTGTGGCCACTCTCCCTCTATCCCTGTGTTCTGCAAGTAACAGTTACCGTGTCCTACTAATCCTCCCTGTCACATATTATCTGTCAGCCAGATTTTGGCATGCTAGTAACAGTTTTGAACACAGTAGAAACTCTGGACGTTGAGCCATAGTAGTAGCTTTGGACACACTGCTTCTAATAGGGGCGGGGTGGACTTGGCTTCTGACTTTAATTGTGGTGAGATGCAGTTTCACTGACAAGAGAAATTGGTGGGACATAAGATACAACTGCAGTGGCTCAAGGGGCTAAAATGCTGACTGGAAGGCGGCCGGTCAGCAGTTCGATTCCTGAGTACTGCAGTACAGAATGTCCCAGCTCCTGCCAACCTAGTAGTTTGAAAGCAAGAAATTGCAAGTAGATAAATAGGGACCACTTCGGTGGGAAGGTAAACAGCATTCTGTGTGCTCCGGTGTCTAGTCCTGCCTGCCAAATGACCACAGAATCGTCTGCAAAAGCAGACAGCGCTGGCTCTTTGGCTTTGAAACAGAGATAGCAGTGAACCCATTGAGAACCCCTAATATACACTATATACAGTACACTCCATTTTTCCAGTGTATTTTAAGGGAGGGAGTGGGTCTTATACACAAGCAAATATGGTAAGTGTGATTGCTTTTCTTTAAACAGTTTCTGAAGGAAGATGTGCAGTGGTAATAGAACTCCCTGACACAATGATATGTTGGGCAGAATTTCCCTAGTCTCATTTTGACATTCTTGTCGCCCAAAACATAATACTGATCCAAGGCATAAAAGTTTAGCAGCTGCCAGGAAGAATACTTTGGTAGCACTCACTCTCCACACAGATGGCTGCTTAAAATATTGCTCTGAAGTTAAAAGGAGCAAGAACCGCTGGAAGTTAACAAGTAAATTATTGCATAAGCTTTTTTTGGGGGTGGGGGTGGGGGTGGGGTAGTATTTCTCAGCATTGTTTCTGGACCATGAAAGTTCATGCTCACAATATATTTTTTGTTCTATCTTAACGCACTTATAGCTCTTTGGGGGCTTCTAGAAGAGACTTTTAATGTACAGTTGCCCTGCCTCAAACATAAACATTAGAGGGGAAGCCAGCAATAGGATTTTGTAATCATGTATTATCCTGCCATCTTTTTCCTTATGTAAAAAAAAATCCTTAAGGAGGGAAATATGGAGTAGCTGGGCAGTGCCTTTCAAATGGTATTTTGCACAGCATCGGAATGAAAGCACTCTTTATTTTGGGTAAATTAGATAGCTACCTTGTTTGAATTTCTAGAGTTTGTGAACATAGAATCAGCAAAAATCTCAGTAACAAACTGGATCATAATTATGAAATACTGGAATTTTAACTTGTGCATTCAGATCTCTTGAAATGGGGCAGAAATACTGGAAGGATAATTTCTCAAAATTTCTGTAAGGGAAAGAGAAGTCCTCTAATAATTTCACAAAATTTCTGAGACCTTTTGGCTTACCCTTACTGGAAACAGCTTAAATCCTGTTGTCCAGTTATACAAAACATTTAGACATTAATTTATGCAAGTTAAGAAATCTCCATAGACTTAATCTATTGCAGTGGTGGCGAACATATGGCATGTTTGCTAGAGGGCCACTCCCAACCTTCTCTGTTGCCATGCAAGTCATCATCCCAGTACAGTTTGCCCATCCCCTTTGCCCAGCGGCCCAATGGGAGCACTTCCTCCCTCCTCCCAGCACAGAGTTCACCCCACCCCTCTGCCCATCAGCCCAATGGGAGCGCTTCCTCCCTCCCCTCAGCACAGAGTTCACCCCACCCCTCTGTTTGGGCACTCAGTCTCTAAAAGGTTTGCCATCACTGATCTATTGCATTCTGAGTAGCATGATTCAGGCTGGAAATACACTGCAAGCTGAAACACTCTAATTTGGCTTTGCTGCTTCAATTTGGTTTGCAGCCTGTATTATAGTTGAATTTGCAGTGGCTCTAGAAGAGTGGTTTTTGGACTTCAATTCCCAGAAGCCTAAGTTAATTTCCCAAAGCACTGATCAGCAAATGTACGGACTTAAGCTTCTGGGAATTGAAGTCCCTCTGTGGGGCGTGTGCCCCATGTTGGGAACCACTGCTCTAGAGCAGTGATGGCAAACCTTGGTATGCCAGGTGTTCTGGAACTTCAATTCCCAGAAGCCAAAGTCAGCACTACTGCTGATCAGGGGTTCTGGGAATTGAAGTTCAAGAACAGCTGGAGTGCCAAGGTTCACCATCACTGCTCTAGAGTCTAGGTTGATTCCTGAGTTCATTGTTCATACTCAAGCCAATGTGTTCCAGATTTCAGCCCAGAGTCCTCTCTTCTTTTCATCCCTTCCTCTGTTTCTGCCTCTGCTGATCCGTTTATGATGTGTCGTCAAACCAATTGGTTTTGGAAAAAGTGGTAGAGTGTTTCCAGAAAAGATGGCACATTTTAAAGTTCTTAATGTGTGCAAAAATATCTTGAAAACATCTTTTATTTCTTCTGGATTTGTTTCTGTTATGTTTATAAATGTAATGTGTTTTTTGTCCAGACATGATCTAGTGTTAAACTAGCATATCATTACTAGTGATAAGGTAAAGGTGATCTAGCACTAATCTCATATATGTAAATTTTAATTTTATTTTCATGTTTATGTGCTGCCCAATCAGGAAACCCGACTCAGGGCGGCTCACATAGCAGTTAAACAAAATACACAATAAATACATAGTCACAAATAACAAACTAAACACAAACAGCTAAAAGCATAGGGGAAAAAATATAAAAACAGATAAAAAAAACCTCCCCCGTTAAAACCCACCCACCTCATTCATAAAAGAGAGGGGGATCTTGATTACTGTAAAAAAAGAAAGAAAGAAAAGATGATTGGGAGAAAAAAAGATGATTGGAAGGCAGAGTGAACCCCTGGGGAAAGGTTTAGCCAATTATTCCCGCGGGCAACCCATAGTTCCTAACTAAGTTGCTATTGTAATACTGCATCTTAAGCCTGGGCTCTCTTTGTTGGTTCTGTTTGTTATACCATACAAGAAGTGAAATGTTTTTTTTTTCTTTATCTTTTTGCTAATATCAAGTGCATTTGACTTGTCTAGTCTTTTGTTTTATGTAAACTGGAGAATGTCAGCTCAGAGAAAGGGAACAAGGTAAAGTATTAAGTACTGTCTACCCTCAGAGACAAGATACAGTAGTCTGTTTCTCTTTGCCTTTGTTCTGTGGTAGAGCAAATCCTTTGCATACAAAACTTCCCAGGGTCAGTTACCCAGCAAGCTGGAAGGACTATGGTCTGGGATCTTAGAGAGCCACTTCCATCTATTCACAATGTACTAGGGGTAGATACTGATTTAATCTAGATTTTGGGAAATTACTACTCACCATGGATCAATCTGACTGGGACTGATGGGAAATAGTCATGCTGAGTTTGATCGCCTTGACTTGATGTAAGTTAGATTCCTGGGGGAGTGGCTATATGTCTTCTTTGAAAAAGGACAGCCCACTTTTAAAAAACATCATCTTTTTGAAGGTCTATTCCAGGGGTTTCCCAACCTTTTCAAGCAGGGCCGGGTCATGCTCTCTCAGTCAGCTTCAAGGGCTTGATGGCCATTTTGCCCTGCCTGGACGATGGGGTGGCCATTTTGTCCCAACAGCTTCAAAGGGGTGGCTATTTTGTCTCTTGAACGCCCTTGGAGGGGTGGGGCCACATTAAATGGTGCTATGGGCCAGATCCAGCCCGCAGGCCTTAGGTTGGGAACGCCTTTGCTATTCTGTTCAAATCTGATTTAAAAATAAAGAACCATGATGAAGGCAATCTGGGGCCGTAATGTTGTCCATTTACAAGAGCTGAATAACAGACTTGGCAATCATATAGATCTCATGGTCATTGTCTTTCCTGCTGGAGTGAAATGTAATTGTAATTGAGTGTTAATTATTAAAACCATTTCTCATTTTGTCTGTATATCTAAATTAGTACATGTACGTTTATGCAAATCTATTTCCTTGCTTGCTTCTTTCTTTTGGTGATTCATATCTGTATTTTTAGTGGTGTATAAATGGCCACCATATGTGACCTTCCACTTATTAAATCTCATTTTACACATTAAATCTCCTTTGCCAAGTCAGACCAATGGCCCATCTGGCTTAGGGCTTTCTATTTGGCTACTTTAGCTCTTGAACTGGAAATTCTACAGACCAGAATAAGGACATCATGTATACATATGAGTTATGGCCCATCTTTCCAAGTTCCTCTATAATTACATCTCATCCCTCACTGAAAGTTTGTACCAGGGGTGGCCTAACTTTTCGAGCCACAGGCCAGTCACATGGTTCAGTGGGCCAGTCATGTGGTTCAGTGGGCCGGTCACATGGCTCTTCCCACCAGAAGCGAAAGTAAAATGTGCTTTGCCATCTGTTTTGCAACTGGATGAGATAGATTCTAGGCTGTCATTTTCTCTGCTTAAACCAGGGGTGCCCAAACTACAGCTCATGGACCGGATCTGGCCCCTGACTACAACTCATCCAGCCCACGCTGCCCTCATCACTCCCGGAAGCATAAGTTAAATGCACCCGTACAGGCATGTTTTACTTCCGCTTCCGGGAATGACGAGGGCAGCATGTTCTGGATGAATTGACACCAGGCACGGGCCATAGTTTGGGAACCCCCAGCCTATACTGCTTTTTCTACCACAGCCTTCCCCAAAGGGGGCTAAATCTTGTCCACTGCTTGGTCTTCTACTGATTGTTCAGAAAGAATGTGAAAAAATTGGTAAAAGATTTCTCTAAGTCCATAAATAACAATATTTCCTTGGTGCTCGCTCCCCTTGGCTGTTAAGTTTCAGCCTATAGTAGAGACCAAAGCCCACTACACAACGCAAATAGACAGCTGTAAAAACCCGATGCTGGAGTAAGAGGGGTCTGCATGAAACCAGGAACAGTTTAGTAAACCAATCCAGATGGCTGATGTTGCATGTGCATAGTCTTTAACGTTCCTTTAGCAAGCATAACGCCTATAGTAACAGACTAACAGGAGAGACACTTCGTATTCTCTGCCAACTCCCCTCCCCCACCTCCCCCATATTTTAGCCCTAGGTGTACTTCTGCATGAACACTCATGCTGCAGGGACCACTTCCATCCCCCCCCCCCCCGGCTGTCATTCGGCATATAATGTTGAAGCACATTTGTAGTTAATTAGGCTCATTTTAAGTTAAACAGTAATGTAGCCAAATAGCTGTCTCTATACATGTGCGAGCTATCACAGTTTATATCTTCTCCTAGACAGACTTTGTGGAACGGACCTTTCCTTCACCTTTCTGGTTTGATACAGAGAAATGTGGACCAGCCCAATTCTTAAAACTGCATTCTTTTGAAGTTTTGCACTTATAAAAGGATTGCTTTTTAAAAAAGACTGTGCTGTACTTTCATTTAATGTACGTGTGGTATTTTTTATAAATGGCTATTATTTTATGTTGGGAAGGTTTTTAAATGCTTTTTTTTAAAAAAAATCTTCTAATAAACATCTGGCAGTTTGTAAGCTTGTCCTGTTGTTCTTTTTGCAAATGTCCCTGAAAAAAGTCCCCTGATTCTAGGAATCAGCCACACAGTCGAGTCCGATCCTTTGCGACCCCATGGACCACCACACGCCAGGCTCCTCTCATCTGCCATCCTCTGTAGTCTGCCCAGATCTACACTGTGTCAATGATGCCATCTAGCCATCTCATCCTCTGCCGTCCCCTTATCCTTTTCCCTTCGATCTTTCCTAGCATCAAGGCCTTCTCAAGTGAGTCCTCTCTTATTTGGTGGCCAAAGTACTTGAACTTCAGTATTTGTCCTTCCAAAAAGCAGTTAGGTTTTATTTCCTTCAGGACTAACTGATTTGATCTCCTTGCAGTCCAGGGGACTCTTAGGAGTCTCCTCGAGCACCACAGTTCAAAAGCGTCTATTCCTCTGCACTCAGCCTTCCTTAGGGTCCAGCTCTCACAGCCATACATTACTACTGGGAATACCATTGCTTTGACTATGCAGACTTTTGTTGACAGGGTGATGTCTCTATTTTTTATTATGCTGCCTAGGTTTGCCATAGCTTGCCTCCCAAGAAGTAAGCAATTTTTTTTCCATTTCATGGCTATAGTCACCATCTGCAGTGATCTTAGATCCCAAGAAGGTGAAGTCTATCACTGCTTCAATTTCTTCCCCTTCTATTTGCCAGGGAGTGATGGGGCTAGGTGCCAGAATCTTGGGGGTTTTTTATGTTGAGTTTCAGGCCAGCTTTTGCACTCCCCTCTTTTACCCTTATCAAGAGGCTCTTTAGGTCTTCTTTACTTTCTGCCATTAAGGTAGTGTCATCTGCATATCTCAGTTTGTTGATATTTCTCCCAGAAATCTTAATGTTGTGCTGGGTGAAAATAAGAAATTTTAAGAAAGATAAAGGATTCTAATGGTGTTACAATAGCCAATCAATTTTAAAGCTGTATTACTTTTAGTAACAGATGAATGCAATATTCCTGTCTAGTGCAGAAACTATAAATCTTGTGATATTGTTTTCTTAAGAAAACGGCCACTATATTTGTAGAGCATTTACAGTGTTATGCAGATCTTGGGATTCAGATGGCATCTATCTAAGAGTTCTTGAAGAATTCAAATGTGATATTGGTTAGCTTTGCACAAAAATAAGCAATGTATCTAAGAGCTGCTCACAGTAATGTTCTCTATGGTAGGCCAAAAACAAATTCTTCTCCAGTTTCTAGTAGGCATTTTGCAGTTGCACTTCCAAATAAGTTTTTTGAAAGGCTGCTTCCAAATTAGGTTCTTATTGAAAGCTTTCAGGTTAATTTTATCATAGTATCACTTGTGCATCATTCATAGTATTTTAGGAAGGATCCAGATGTTACAGTTTTCAACTTGCAATCTACTGTTTCTTCCATCTTTTTTCTTTACCATAAAGTATTTAAATTCTAGAATTTTTTTTCTTCTTTATCATCAAACTTGGTTAGTTTATTTACCACTATGAAAGAGAGAGATAATAGCTGAATTCCTCTTGTTTGAGTTTGAATGGTTGTCAGAACTATACAAGGAAAGGTCAAGGATAAACATGAAGGAGGTGAGAGATGGATTTCTTGGATGAGTAACATCAGAAGCTCGTTGGGTTTAATAAGAAACTAATCCACTTCACAAGAGATGAATGGAGATACAGTTGTACCTCATGCAATGATTTTAATCCATTCCATGGTGCTCATTGTATGAAAAAACTGCTATACGATACATGCATCATATAGTGATTTTCCCTATGAGATGCATCGTACAATGATTTTTTTTTGCTAAGTGGTTTTTCCCATTGACAAATTGATGTAGGATTTTTTCCATAGGGAAAATTGTAATGCGGGACACCATTTTTTAAAAAAACTAATTGTTATGCGATGTCGTTGCTATACGGGGCGATTGTTGTATGAGGTTCCACTGTACCATCATGATGGTAGCCAACCTCAGCAGGTGAGGGAGCTTCTTAAGGGCCAAATGTCTGCATCTGACCCCTAGATGAGATTAGCCCAGATATATAAATTTCATCCTGGGAGTTTGAGTTTGTTACAGAGCTCATCTCTTCTAGCTTCAATTCCTCACCCTTGCAGTTGAATCCTTAGTTGTGTGTGACTTTGAATGGGCTTGACTATACTCCTTAGACTCTTCTTATTTGTTTGCTATTGCTACTGGACTGCCTAACCCTCAATTGTCCTTGGACTTTATCTTCAGATCTATACCTGGTTTACCTTCATTCACATTTCAGAGCACCACACAATTTTAAATAATGGATGTATATGAAGTATAGGTAAAATTCAAAAAAAGTTAAAATCCTAATCTGGATCAGAAGCAGCCTACTTCAATAGCACTAACTCAGCTATTTTTAAAGGTTTTTAAGATTTTATATTTGTTTTTAGATAATAGATGTCACGGCGGGGGGGGGGGTGTAATATTTTTATGTGTTTTATGGGTTTTTTTAAAATTGTTTTACCTCTATATTGGTCTTAGTGTACACCGCCCAGAGTCCTTTGGATAGGGCGGTATATAAATCTATTAAATTAAATTAATTAAATTAAAATTAAATTATTTGCAGGATATTTTGTTCACACAACGAGGCATCAATGGCATGTGTATAATGGCTACATTGATTTAATTTCTTCACATTTGTTTATATCCAAGTAGTCCCATTTTGCTTTATTATTCCTTGATCTTCCTACTGTGATTTTAAAGTCATTTACAGAGCTTGGCCAAAACATGACATCCAGAAAAGTATTAAAGCAAATAAAATCCCACTATCCATTAGGTCAGAGAGTTCCCCAACCTTCAACTCAAGGACCATGTGCAGCCTCTGAGCTCTTTCTATGTGCCCCTCCAAACTGCTTTTTTATGGCTATCACCCTCAAGGCATTTTCCCCTCACACATATAATATGCTTCCAGCCTCAAGTGGCACCATCTTCTGTTGCTTTCCATGTCCCTTTCTCACAAAAACTCAACAGTGGCATTGTTTCTTCTGGTCGCTATGGTTCCTTCTGTCACCCCCTCTTGGTCTTATCCTCCATTTTGATCACTCTGGGTGTCTTACTGGTCATCAGAGCTCAGGCACCTATAAAGTTAACCTGTGAATGTTTCCTTTTGATCTAAATTGCTAGGTTAACAAGTTTCTTACAGTTTGGTTTAAAACGTGGCCCTCTTTAGGCATTGGACACTCTTACGTGGCTCACACATCCCAGAAGTTTGGGGAGCAGTGCCTTAGGTTAGTATTGCAAGCATTATTTTGTTTCTTGTTAGTCCACCATGACTCGTCTGCAGCCGTCACAGGAAAAGCTCTCCCTACGAATGCATATTACTACAGAGGAATGAAACTGAGGTCTCATCTAGTTTTACTGTAGCATTTGTGGCATTACCAAATATTGTAATATCATCTTCTGCAATGAATACACCAAGCAGATGATATCAGCCAAGATGCACCGGACTGGTTACAGACCTCTTGATACAGCTCCCTTAGTGGATGCTGTGTTCATAAATTGTTCTAATGGGCTGTTCATTTTTCTTTTCCACGTGTGTGCATGTACTCCATCAGAGTAATGTGGGAGAGATGTGGTTAAGAGTGTGCATAAATATGTATTATTCCCATCTGCTCTCTATTACAAATACACTGAGGATTTAATGCCTCCTTTTCTATTCAATCTCCATCTCAAGAAAAGAAACACAAACACACTGTATTAAAAAAATGAGATCTAATCTTTTCACTGAACATTTCCTGATTGGTCAAACTATGTAGCTGCTGCTTGTCTTTTTGTTTTGGCGGATCTTCTTGAAGGCTAAGAGGTGAACTAAAGAAGGACACTGTGAACTTTGGGTATGACTTTTCTATTTTTCCTCTTCAGTGGCTGACAATCTAAAAACAATAATAATAACAGAAAAAGTCAAGATGATGGATGATCTGTTAAATCAACTGGAACGTCTTGGCTTTCAAAAGAGATAACACAATGAAGTGAAAATGGAGACAGGGAGCCGTTCCTGACTGACTTGCCAGCTGGGAAGCATTTGGAGTACTGTATCTGGAGGCTACCAAATAGTGTTACTCTTTCCCATCTGCAGCATTTATTATCCTTATGGAGTAGCTTTCACTTTATGGAATAGTTTTAAGCACTGTAAGCACATTGTATGGCAGGCAGAGCCAGTTCTACCATTAGACAAAGAGAGACAGCTCAGAAAGTTATGACAAGGTCAGCCAAATACCAGTTACTTGCTGACCTTCTGCAAAATGTTATTTACTGCCAAGGAGGGCACAAGGCACCCGTGAGATTTTCTGAGATGGTAAAATGTTTGCCCCCAATAACTGGGTGAAATGGGGAATACCATTTGCTGTTTTTTCTCAGGTCAAATTGGGGGTATACACAGATATTTTGTAATTAGCACATTCTATGGCTGAGAACACGGGACCATGGTGGCTTAATGATTAGGACACCAATCTTGATGACTGGAAGGTGGGCAGATCATCAGTTTGAGACCTGAGTGCTCCAGGATTTGTCTCAGCTCCTGCCAAAAAAAGTGCAAGTAGAAAAATAGGTACCACTTCAGCTGGAAAGGTAACAGTGTTCCATGTGTTCTGGCATATAGTCATGCCTGCCTCATGACCATAGAAATGTCTGCAGACAGAGATAGCGTTCTCTTACCATATCCTTTTATTTAGATTTGGAGCAAATTGTGGGTCCAGTGCACTTTTCTAGTCCAGAATAAGCACAATCCTGTTTATAAGGGTTTGTTCTAATTTGATTGCCAGTGAGGATTGCTAGTACTCACAGGGCCACCATCAGGGCAGTATTACCAGTACTGCTGTATAGGGCCCGGAGCTGACGGGCCCTGCCGCCACCGGTCATAACTGTGACATTACTTGGGGGGGTGGCATTAGGATTGCTCAGTATGGGGCCCAGAAATTTCTGATAGTGGCCCTGAGTATCCAAACAGCAATCATGGCAGGACCATAGCCAGGATTCTAGATATTTTGGGGGCAGGCAAAAAAAAATTCAGGAGGGGCAAGAAATTTTCAGGAGGGGCAGCAAGGTCACACTCACATATATAACATTTGCATCACGGGGTAGGTTGGGGGGGCTGTTAGCTCAGGAGGGGTTTTGCAACTCCTGCCCCCCTGGCTACAGCCCTGAATCATGGAGAGAGGCTGGAGAAAGGGCTCAATGTGGGACCACTGTAGAGCCACTGTAGACTGTATATGTCTGAATATTTGCCTTATGGTGTGAGCAAATACAGACAGGAATTATAGTGCAAAAAAGAAACTTTCACAAGATGTGAAATAAAAACACCTGAGTTTCTCTTTTTCCCAGGACATTTCCCACACATCTGGTGTGACAGAGGCTTTACAAATATTTGCAAGGTTGACACCTACTTAGCCAATAGTACAAATCTAGCAAGAATACAGTAGGACAAAAGCAAGCCAGACGAACCAGGTGCAGAAATGAGAAGAAAGGTAATTCAGCTATGACAAAATGGCTTTGGTGGGGAACAGAATCCAGAGTCAAGTGGTCATTGCAGCCAGAACATCTGTTCACAGGACATGGAAAGAAGCTGCACTTGGGAAGCAAAGAACAGCACAAGGCAGAAGACTCAAAAGCACAAAAACAAGAGCTATCACAGCCAGCCAGGAAATCATCTTACAGTGGGTTACAACTTCAGTTCATCTAATTCAGTATTGTCAAATTGGTTGGCCAATGGCTCTCCGAGGTTTCAGGCAAAATTATTTCATAGCCATAGCTAGAGATGCCTCATATTCCTTGCTGGTGTCCCATCCATGGACCAACCAGGCCTGGCTCTGCTTAACTTCCTACATCTCTTAAGATCAGTGTGCTCAAAATGACTAGGCCTGACCAGGAAGTGTATATCTCTGGACAGGAAACCAGTGACCAAACCAGGAACTGTATGAGTGGGACTTAAGATCCACCTTGGTAGCCTACAAGAACTCATGATCACCAATGTTGGCCAAAACAGCTTGATGCCCAAGGTGGACAAAATGGTGCTTCCTCTCTCATCTCTTCTGTACAAATGTTGATCAGACTGGCTATTGAACTTTTTCTTTCAACATTAGAGAATGCTTCCTTGGACGTTGGTTCTCTCCTCACACCTCCAGTCATTTCGATGGCATAGGTTGGCATCCCACCACTGCCACCATCTGAGGGCTGCCGGACCTGGGCTGGTTGCATTCCTGTGTGGCCCCTTTGCCCATTCCTCACCTACTAACTTCTCCTAGCATCAAGGAGGCCATAAACACAGTTTCTTCTGCAGTCTAAGTGATTTATTGCAGTACAAAAAAACATTTCCCCTGCAAAGGGGTGCCAAAAAAACCCCTAAGGCCAACTTGGCCTCTTCCTTTAACAATACAAGACTAACACCCACACCCACACCCACACCCACACACACACCCATCCACCCACCCACCCACCCACACACACACACACACACACACACACACACACACACACACACACACACACACACACACCTCAACACTGTGGCATCCATCGTGTTGCATCATTTTATACCATTTCCATCACCCCCTTCTGTCAATCGCAGATTTTGTCCAATCCTGGCCTTCACAGCAATGGCCTGAGGTCTTCCTGTGTGTTGCCCTCTCTGGGGTAACTTTCAGCCATAACTCCTTTCTTTTCTTTCCCTGTGAAGGCCATTCCCCCCTCCCCTCTACAAACTGCTTTCTGGCTGATTAGAGAGAAAAATCACTCCTTTTTCCAGGCACCTGCTTGTCTCTTTGCAAGCCTGTCTTGCTCCTTTCCAAATGGGAAGGGTTCCTCACTCCCTCTATCTTACAAAAATCCTTGACTGTACTTAATTTTAGGCTAGTTTAGGGAATACAAGGAAGAAAAATGACATGCACAGCTCTCTCCTCCAATATCCTGTTGCTGGTTTGCATTTAGCATTTGTTGCCTGATATAGCTGCTTCACTCTGTCCAATTCTAGGACTGCCCTTGAAGATTACTCCCATCCTACATGACAGCTATCCACAATCAAAGGAACTATGAAGACTCAATTGGAGAAAAACTTGTTTTCTTGTCCCCAATCATAATTCCAGAAATTTACTCCATACCTTAGTAAAGGTAAAGGCCACCCTTGCTTGAAGCCAGTCATATTCGACTCTAGGGTTCAATGTTCATCTTTGTTTATAGCCAAAGAGACAGTGCTGTCTGTGTCTGCAGACACTTTCGTGGACATGGGACTAAACACTGGAGTGCACAGAACACTGTTTACCTTCCCAACAAAGTGATATTTATTCATCTCCTTGCAATTTCTTGCTTTTGAACTCCTAAGTTGGCAGGAACTGGGGCAGAGATGGGAGCTCACCCCATCATGCAGTACTTGGGTCTCGAACTGCTGACCTGCCAACCTTCCAGTCATCAAGTTCAGCATCTTAACCACTAAGCCACCACAGTCCCCTACTCCATACCTTAAATAATCATTAAAATATAGACTTCCTAGGTTTTATGGTTTTGCCCAAGTTTCAGGGTTTGTTGGCCATTATTTTGATTTGTCTTCACTTTCTGCAGATAAGAAAGAATGATTGGTGAGAATGTATGATAACGGGTGGCCGACTACCAGCATCTGCCACCTGAAATGGTTGTTTTGCTTTGCCTAAATCATAGGGTCAGCTCTACACTATCACTAGCATGCATCCCAGTGGTAAAGGACGATGAGCATTGCTTCTCAACAACATCTGGAAAGTCACATATAGCCCTGCCATCTTCCTCTATCACTATGGTAAGGGAAGTGTGGCCTTCCAGATGTTGTTGGGCTGCAGTGCCTTACAGACACCATAGTCAATAGTGATGGATGATGGCACTTGTGATCCAACATCTGGAAGGCCACATGGTCACCATTCATCATACAGGGCTATCATCTTTTAAATAGCCCTGCTCTTGTGCAGCAACCTAACACAGAGAGATGCAAATGTGTGTATGTGGGAACCATCTCTGAAATCAGAGATATTCCACTAGCTAGTTCACAGCAACTGTTTGTACAGTTACTGTAAAGAGAGATCAAAACCTCAGGTCCTCTCAATAAATTCTTCTGCGTTATGGAGTTTAATGTGCTACTTTTAAAAGTTCATGAATGCTAAATGATGAGTCATACAAATTCAGAGTTCAGAGCAATGTTCAGGTAATGCCTGCAGATCCATTGTCACTCATAATACCCATATGAGATGAGAGTTTTAGGTCAACTCTCTTTTTATTATTATTCTTGTATAAATGAACTACAGCATGTTTGAAACCTCTACAGGCCATCTGGGGCAGTAATTCACATAGCTGTCATCTTATAAAATGGATATTTTCCTCCCCAGAACATACATGGTACTGGAGGGGAGAAACAGGCACTGAAAAACACAGTAATATGATAAGATGGATCTGTGACCTCCATGTCAAAAATTAATCTATATATTACTCTATTGTCATTATTTGATGGATCAAGTGCCTGATGCTGCGAATGGGAAAACCGTAACAACTAGATAAATATGTTTTTAAACATTTAACTTTGATACATTGGAGCAGGCTGCAACAGAGTCTGGCCGAGGCTGAAATAAAGCAGGCGTTCCATTCCTCCGAAGTTGTTTAGCTTGGAGGAAATGTTCCTGAAGATAACTTGGAAGCTCAAGAAGAGGAAGTTGCTCTTCATATGCAACAAAGTAATTCTAATGATGGGTCATGATTACCTTTCTCCATGGTCTGTTCCTCTCTTAAGTGCCAGAACAATTTAAGCGCTGATTTGCATTCGACCAGACAAGGCTTTTGGCCAATAAACACCAGATACTTGGCTATGCTCTTTGAAATGAAATAAGCCTATGAGTTTATGACCTGGTTTAGAGGAAACATGTCAAAAATGAAGGGTTGTGGCTTTTGCCTTCCCCCTCTTTCTTTTTGATTTTATTTTGTTTTAACCAACACTCTTAGAGTCTGTCTAGATGACATATAGCTCGCTATTTGGATTGCCTCTGGTATTGTTTTGTTTGAATCAAATTACGGCATCCACACATCATTTGATTTACAATGCTCCATCCTATCCGTTTTTAAAGCTGTGCTGCTCCATTTTGGCATAGTGTTAGAACTACAGGACTTGGAGCAATTCAGAACCCACCCAATTATCCCATTATCCCATGGACTTACCGTCCATGTGGATGGTAAGTTCACACCAAAATAGAGCTGTGGGTGATGACAGCCCTTTGACATATTTGGTGGGTTGTAGCCACGGTGGCTTAGTTGTTACGATGCTGAGCTTGACACTGGAAGGTCAGCAGGTCAGCAGTTTGAGACCCGAGGACTGTGAGCGCTTGTTGTCTGTCCCAGCTCCTGCCAGCCTACAGTTCAAAAGCAAGAAACTGCAAGTAGATAAATAGGTACCACTTTGGCAGGAAAGGTAATAGCGTTCCATGCGCTCTGGCATCTAGTCATGCCTGCCACATGACCACAGAAATATCTGCAGACACAGCTGTAAATAGAGATGAGCACCACCCCCTAGAGTTGGATACAACTGGCTTGTGAGCAAGAGAGACCTAGCACTGAAGGGGATGACAGAGAACCATCCCTTTTTCATCTACTTGACTGTTTTAAATCTTTGTTTTATATCATCCTGCTGACACATCACTATTCTAGATAACTGAGATACATTGGCAATTGGTAGATGCATTGCTGTTTTGCTATGTCACTTCTGTTAACAAAAAAGGAAAGCCCTCTAGAGCAGTGTATTCCCAATCTTTGGGTTTTTGGACTTCAATTCCCAGAAGCCTAAGTCAATTCCCCAAAGCACTGATCAGCCAATGTACTGACTTAGGCTTCTGGGAATTGAAGTCCACCAGTGTTCCATGGAATATAGTTTGGGAAACGCTGCTCTAGCATACGAGGACAGCATCTTATCTCAACATAGCCAAAGGAAAATTTTAACTTGCATAATCAGAGGCCTGAGTTTGAAACAGTCAAAAATATTATCACTGGTAGTTGTGGCCCTGAAAAATGTGAGGAGAAGGAAGAGCCAAAAAAAACCATGTGAGAGAAATTAAAGGGGGAAAGCTGAGTAGTTAAGGCTTTTGTGTATGGGACCAAAGACAACAGAACAGCCGAAGGGTTGGCTTAACACAGGTTTATTGCATGATGGTCCGGTGGAGCATGAGGTAATAGCGGTGATACATCTCAATATATACAGTAGCCCTATACATTTGAATCTTGTAGCACGGTAGCTCATTGGCTGCTACCGGCGTGGCCTCGCCCAGGCACGCCTCTCTTCCTGCTGCTGAATGCAGATCTTTCTTCTGCTGCTGAATGCAGATCTTTCTCCTGCTGCTGAATGCGGGGAAGGTTTTCCCGCGGCTGTCCGTGATTGAGCAATGTGAACCATGTGAGACTGAACACTCGCAGCTGCCCTCTATGGGCTGCCTGCTCGCGTTCCTTTACAGCTGAGATACCTTGTATTTGGAGTGGTTACATTCTTGCCTTTACAGCACAATGAACATGCAATCATACATACATAACATCCCTCCCCCCTAGGATGGGACGAAGTCCCGCAACCATTGTGGCTTGCCGCACGTGCGCTTGGGGCGTGCTTGCGCCTGACCTAGTGCTGGAGAGCCTGTGATCTCTGACTCCGCGTGTACTTGTCCTGCCACTGGAAACGGGGATTCGTTAGTGGCTCTGTGGGGGGTCCGTGCCTGCCTTGCGCCCGGGGATGGGAATGGAATGAACAGTTGGGAGGTGAACCCCTGCCTGTTGCTCTCGGACCCGGGGGACCCTCCTATTGTGAACCGCGGAACCGATGAGGTCGCCCTTGTGGTTCTGCTACCTTCTGTTCCCCGCTTGGGGGACCTTGAGACTGTGGTGGGCGGACTCGCTGTTGCCTCCTATCTTGGGGGTGTCGGTCTCCGGGAAATTGGCGCTATGTTGCATTCTAACTCACAGGGGCTACTGGGACTGGAAGTACCAGGGGCTGAACTGAAACCCCTCTTTTCGCCAGGACGGGTGGGGGACCACTCCGCTAACTCCCCCTGGTACTGTAAATCAACGTCTAAACTTCTAGGGGCATCTGTGTTTCGGGGAAACTTCCGAGGGGTATGTGTGAGGTCGGGGCTCTTCCTTTCTGCCGCGAAGTCCCGCAAAAGATCTCTGAGGATCGATTCCCTTTCCTCCCCCCTTGGTGGGGACCCATGTCCCCCTTTCCCTCCCCCTTGGGCTAAACGGGTGGGGGAGTACCCTAACGCTGATTCGTGGCTATTTTCGTCTTTGTCCTGCTCTCCGGGGACCCTGCGCCTGAGTTGGTCCATGTGTCGCCTCCACAGGAGGCCTGTACTGGTCTCCACGCGGTATGAGACGGGGCCGGTTTGTTCTATTACGGTGCCCGGCACCCAGGCTGGCCCCGTGTTGGCGTAGTTCCTGCAATGCACCGGGGCGCCTACGCTGAAACTCTTTGCGGGTTCCACCCCTATGTTCCGCCCCGTGTCCTCTACTCTCGTGGGGTCTAGCTTGGAGATTACCGTGGCCAGCTTCCTGCGCATTAACAGCTCCGCGGGGGAGTACCCTGACGCCAATGGGGTGACCCTGTACCTTAGCAGGAATTGGCACAATTTCAGGTCGAGGTCTCCGGGGCCCATGCGCCGCAGCGCGTCTTTTGTGGTGCGCACGAGGCGCTCTACTTGGCCGTTGGTGGCCGGGTGAAAGGGGGCGGAGGTGACGTGCCGAATGGCGTTGCGATCCATGAATGCCCCGAACTCGGCGGACGTGAAACAGCTAGCGTTATCGCTGACGAGGGTGTCGGGTAAACCGAACGTGGAAAAGACCCTCCGTAACTGTTTAATTGTTGTGGCCGAGGAGGTGCTCGAGACTGGAATGACCTCCAACCACTTGGAGAACGCGTCCACCACAAGGAGGAAAAGTGTTCCCCTGAACGGGCCAGCAAAGTCTACATGTACCCGGGACCAGGGCCCCCTTGCTGCGTCCCACTCCCTATGTGGCAAGCGAGCCTCTTCTGGCCTGGAGCTTTGGCACGCTTCGCAAGTGCCGACCATGTGTTCGTGTCGGCGTCTAGCTGGGGCCACCAAAAGTAACTGCGGGCTAGTGCCTTAGAGCGGACGATCCCCGGGTGGCTGACGTGCAGCAGTTTAAGCACCCTCGGCCGGAGAGACGTGGGGATCACTACCCGCTGTCCCCACAAAAGGCAACCCCTCTCTAGGGACAATTCTAGTTTCTTTTTGAAAAATGTGTCGAATTCCGCTGCAGGGGAAGACGTGGGCCACCCTTTCTGTACCCAGGAGCAAACTGTAGCCAGCGTTTTGTCCTTGCCGGTCGCTTTGGCGATGTCGGCCGGTACTACTGGAGGGGAATCTAGGACCTCTATCATTAAGACCTGGTGGTCCCTCTCTTCCTCGCCCACGTGGCAGCAATCCCGGGGAATGGGGGACCTCGGCAGGGCATCCGCATGG
Organism: Bradypodion pumilum; assembly: GCA_035047305.1. NCBI lineage: Eukaryota > Metazoa > Chordata > Lepidosauria > Squamata > Chamaeleonidae > Bradypodion > Bradypodion pumilum. The sequence goes on along the minus strand of JAWDJD010000001.1, from coordinate 502,055,427 downwards.
CTAATCTCCTTCCCGGGCCGGTATACCAACGCGTGCTGATACGCGTTGAGAAAAATGGCCCACCTGAGCATCCTCGGGGACAGGATTTGGGGTGTGGGTTTATCTGCGGTGAAAATGCCTAGCAAGGGCTTATGGTCAGTCACTATGGTGAAGGGGCGGCCGTACACAAAATCATGAAATTTCTTGGTCCCCGCAATTATCGCTAGTGCTTCCCTGTCTGTCTGGGCATAGTTTCTCTCCGCTTGGGACAAGGACCTAGAGTAGAACGCTATCGGGGCCTCCCTCCCGTTCTCCAGTATGTGGCATAACACCGCCCCCACCCCCACCGGGGATGCATCGCATATCAGGACCACTGGGCGTTTGGGATTGAAATGGGTCAGTACCGCATCTGATGCCAGAAGTCGCTTCAGGTCATTGAAAGCCATCTCCTGGTCGTCGCCCCACTTCCATGCCCCGTCCTTTTTTAACAATTTGTGTAGCGGTTCCGCCACTGCTGCCTTCCCCGGAAGGAAGGAGTGGTAAAAGTTGGGCAGTCCAAGGAACGACTGCAACTCGGGCTTGGAGGTGGGGCGAGGGGCCTTCTTGATGGCGGCCACCTTGGATTGGGATGGCCTTATTCCCTCGGGAGTAACACGGAACCCTAGGAACTCAACCTCAGTTGCGAAGAAAACGCATTTGTCTTTCCGCAACCGCAACCCCGCTTTTTCGAATATTGCCAGGACCTTTCCCAACCTTATTGCTAATTCGGCCCGGCTCCCCCCTGCAATCAATACGTCATCAAAGTAGGGTAACACCCCCTCTAACCCCTTCAGGAGGCGTTCCACGAGTGACTGGAAGATCCCGGGCGCCGAATTCACGCCGAATTGGAGGCGCGATACCTGGAACGCCCCTTTGTGGGTGACTATGGTCTGTGCAGCAGCTGCGGCGGGGGTCACCGGGAGTTGCTGGTAGGCTTGGGCCAGGTCGAGTTTAGCGAAACACCTCCCCCCGTGTAACCTGGCCAACAAGTGGCTGACTACCGGCACCGGATACGCATTAGGGCGTAAAAAAAAATTGCGTGAGAAAAACATACAATATAAATGGAGACCACATAAACAATTAATTTTTACAGTGAAGGGGAAGAATTATTGGATTAGGGAAGAATCTGATGTCTTAGAAATTTTGATGGAAGCTAAGATTATAGAAAAAGGGTCTACAGAATGGAAGCAACTTAAAGATGGCTTAATAAATGTGGGAGTAACGCCCATGTTAGAACGGGAAGAGGAGGAAGTTGAAGGAGCAGAAGGAGGGAAAGACTAGGTCATTAAAGGATAAAAAGAGAGAATCTACTGCATGGAATAAATTATGACAAATTAAGATAACCATTTGTAATAAGAAATAAATAATGAACAAGAAACGGATGTTAAGTATTAAGGTCCACTCGCCAACCGCAACCCCCCCTCCCCTCTTTGGTTTTCAAAGGTTACTTTAGTAGAAAGTGGGGAGGGCAGAGTTTTTTTCCCCCTGTTTTTCCCTCTTTCTTATTTGTTTGATTGTTGGTTTGTTTAAGTTTTGTTATTTTTGTATATTTTCTTCTTCTTAAGATAATTGTATATTATTTAATTTAAGATGCGCTGGAGGAGGGAGAGTATAACTTGTTGTGGGTTGAGGTATTGGTTCACATATTATGGGGAATTCTGCAGTAACAGTAGAGAAAGCACTAAATATGTATACTTAAAAAGTTAAAAATTATCTCATGGAATGTCAGGGGCCTAGGGAACCAAATTAAGAGGAAACGTGTGGAAGGAGTTCTGAGAAGGGAAAAAGCGGATATCATTTTTCTCCAGGAGACACATCAGAAAAGCGAAAATAAGAATAATATTTATGTAAAAGGGATGGAAATATATGAGAAAAGCCTAGGCTCAAGTAATTCAAGAGGGGTTGCTATATTAATATCGAATAAACTAGATTTTTCAATGAGCAAGAACATTAAAGATAAGGAGGGAAGGTTTCAGCTAATAAAAGGTAAAATAGAGGAGGAAGAGTATACATTTGTCAACGTATACTCACCAAACAAGAATCAAGGGGTCTTTCTAGATAAAATTCTACCCATTATAAAAAAAGAAAGATCAGTAAATTTAATTATAGGGGGAGATTTTAACTTAATCAGGTCAGGATTAGATACAACAAATAATTTTAGAAAGACTCAAGATAAATTGATTGACAAATGGATAGGGAAATTAGGATTACAGGATGCGATGAGAATGTTGGCAGGTAAAAAAAATATATTTACCTTTTGCTCCTTAAAACATAGATCTTATTCTCGCTTGGATTATTTCTTTGTGTCAGAAAATATGCTTACGAATTTAGAAAACTTTAATTATGGCAATTTTAATATCTCAGATCACACATTTATTTCGATAGAGATGCGGCTGAATATCAGTACCTATCAAAATAAGGTATGGAGGATGGATACTAAACTATTAAAAAATGAAGAGATAAAAAAAAGATTAATAAATAAATGGATAAAGAACTGGGAAGATAATGATACGGGTGAGGTGGAATTACATATCCTTTGGGACGCAATGAAAGCGGTTATTAGAGGTGACTATATACAAGAGAAAGCAATATTTGAAAAAAAAATGAAAAGTCAAGTAATTAAAAGAGATAAAGACATAAAAGAACTAGAAAGGAGGCACGCAGCTACAGGAAGTATCTCAATTTGGAATAAATTACAGGCATTAAAAAAGGAAACAATTGCAGCAGAAGTTGAAAAGGTTAGGGTAGATTTGGCATATTTAAAAAGAAATGATTTTGAATTCAATAATAAAGATATGAAAAATTTAGCAAAAAAAGTAAGACAAAAAAAAAGTAAGGGATATATAGAGGCTCTAATTAATAAAGAAGGTATAAGGCAGTATAAATTGGAAAATAAATTATCAGTAGCAGAAGAATTCTATACAAAATTATATACAGAACATAGAATTGATGATAATGTACTTCAAGCATATTTGAATAGAAATTTGACATACCAATTAAAGGAAGAACATGTAAATATAATGGAACAAGATATTAAAGACAAGGAGATTGAAGAGGTAATTAACAACTTAAAAAAGGATAAAACGCCAGGAGAGGATGGTATCCCTTCGGAATTTTATAAGGAATGCCGAGAGGTATTAATTCCCAAGTTAAAAAATTTATATAATTATATATTGGAAGGGGGGGAGATCCCCAAGTCTTGGAGTAATTCGATAATGGCTCTAATTCCTAAACCTGGAAAGGATAAAGAGAATATAGAAGCATATAGACCAATATCATTATTAAATCAGGATGCAAAAATTTTTACTTCAATAATTAACAATCGGCTTAATAAATTCATAGACACTTATATTGGAGAAGACCAAGTAGGATTTGTTAAAGGAAGACAAATGGATAAATTAATAAACCGGTTAATTAATATTATTGATAAATTAAAAAATAATAAACAAAAAGTATGTATAGTGGCATTAGACATATATAAAGCATTTGACTCAATTCAATGGAAAACAATAAAAGGAATATGTGAGAAATTGCAATTCGGCCCTAAATTTAATCATGTGATAGGACAATTGTATAAAGAAAGCAAATCTAAAATTAAAATGAATAATTGTCTGGGGAAAGAAATTGATATAAACGCGGGGACAAGACAAGGATGTCCACTGTCCCCATGTTTATTTATATTGGCAATGGAACTGCTAGCAAATGATATAAGGCAAAATGAGAAATTAGTAGGAATAGAAAATAAAAAAATAAGTCTATTTGCGGATGATACTTTATTAGTTGTAAAAGATCCTTTAAATAATTTAAATAAAATACAAGAACATTTAAGAGCCTTTGAAGAAGTAACAGGATTAAAAGTTAATTGGACGAAAACTGAGGCTATCACATGCAATTTAACCCAGGAGGAAAAGAAAAAAATTGGAGATAGATTTAGTATTACAATAAGAGATGAATTGAAATATTTGGGAATATTTGTGACGAACGATCCAAAAGATCTATATAATATTAACTTCAATAAGTTAAGAAATAAATTGAAACCATTACTAGAACAGATAAAACGAGCAAAGACTTCATGGTTTGGAAGGATTAATATTTGTAAAATGAAAGTTATACCCAAATTGAATTTTCTGTTTGAAAATTTACCGATTAAAATTAAAGAGTCAGAAATAAATAAATGGCAAAAATTGATAAACGGAATTTGCAATAATAATAAAAGAGCAAGAATTAGTAAAGGATTATGGTACATGAAAAATAAACAGGGAGGATTAAACATTCCAAACATTAAAGCGTATTTTCAAGCCTTTCATATAAAGAAATTAATTAAATTATTAATTCAGCAAAATGAGGTAATAGGTGAAGGGGATCAAGAAGAATTTAAAAAATTAAAAGGTGAAACATTTCTTGCACAAGTAAATAATAAAACAGAGATTAACTGCTTTTCTATAAAGAATATTTATAACGTATGGAAAGGGGTTAAGAGGAAATTGGCACCAGACATTTCCCCAATTTTAGAAATTTTAGATTTCCAGAGTTGCCCATTATTATCCTCACAAAAAATAAGACCTATTCTATTGCAAGAAAAAGTGTTGTTAATAACAGAATGGATTAAAAATTGCAATACATATCAGAAAAGGAAGGAGGTATATAATAAATTAAAATTAAATTGGCTACAAGAATTGGGGATGGAGAAATGGGACAAATCGATAAGGGGGATTATAGGAGTACCTAGGGCAAAGACGCCATTTGAAGAATTGGTCTTGGAAATAAGGAAAGGGAAGATAAGATTTCAGGGGTTAGTAGGTAAACTGTACCAAATGCTTATCCCAGGGGAAGGATCACACTATACACTTAAACGAATTTGGGAGGAAGATTTAAATATTAAAATTGAAGAAGAAGAGTGGAGGAAAAAGTGGGGAAACAGAATAACAAAAACTATGTCAATCAAGGAAAAGGAGCATGTTTGCAAGGTACTTTGGAGGTGGTACCTTACCCCAATCAGACTCAAGCAAATTGATATTAATAAATCTGAATTGTGTTGGAGATGCAATGAACAAAAGGGGACATATTTGCATCTGTGGTGGTTTTGTAAGAAAACAAATACATTTTGGAAAGTGATAGAGAAGGAGATAAACGAGATTCTTGGCATAACAATGATTCTAGAACCCAAACTAGCTATATTAGGGGAAATAGGAAAAATGAGATTAAGTGAGGGTAATAAAGAATTAATTTTGACATTGTTGCTGGTTGCTAGACAGCTGATAGCCCAAGAATGGAAGGGTAACGAAAATCTAAATAAGAATAGGTGGTATAAAGAGGTTTGGCAACTAGCACTAAATGAAAAATTAACTAGCCAAATTAGGTTAAAACAGGGTTTTAAAATCAAAATACAATTTTGGGAAATATGGAAACCTTTCATACAGCACGCATTAACAAGTGAAGAAGGAAGTAAGCCTGGCCCTGACATGATTCAATTTTGGAAGATTTAAGTATATTGTGCCAATTGAAATTGCTGCAGAATAGGGTTTTGCACGGATTAAAAGTTGAAAGAATGAAAGAGTGAACAAGATATTGATATATTGTTGTTATTCCTTTCTCTTTTCTTGGTGTTTTTTCCCCTTTATTGTTAGTTTTAAGTATTTATATGTTTATGTTTGTTTGTATTTTATGATTATTAATTAAAAAAATAAAAAAAAATCAAAAAAAAAAAAAGAATCCCCTGGCCCACCAATTTGTCCAACTCCGCCTCTATTTTGTCCTTTAGTGCGAAGGGCACTCTGCGCGGTTTAAGTCTGATTGGACGTACTCCAGGGTCCAGGTCGAAAGTCACTGGGGGGCCCTTGAATTTTCCGAGCCCCTTTTTGAAAACCTCGGGGTGCGCGTCGCACACGCTCTGTATTGGATCGGTCCCGGCGGCGTGTGCTCCCACGGCGTGCACCCCCCCAATGAACAACCCCAGGGGCTGGAACCATTGAGTCCCGAGGAGGCTGCATTTACCTCCCTTGAGGACGACTAGGGGAAGCGTTGCGGTGTGCTTTTTAAACTGGACCTGGAACTTCCCAACCCCCAACACTGGGATGCGGTTCCCTTGCACGTCCTTCAGTGTGGCCCTCAACGCTTTGAGCTTGGGCCGCACGCGGGGGGCGATTTTCATGAACTCTCCCTGGGAAATGATAGAGTATGAGGAACCCGAGTCCACCTCCATCCTAACAGGGGCCCCTTGTATTACTACCTCAACGAAGTAACGGGGGTGCTCCGTGGAAATGCTGCAAACCGGAGCGTCGTCCTCGCTGTCGTCGGAGATGCACCCTACTCCGTCCCGCGTCCTCGTGGTCCGGGTGCCGTCCTTTGGCCTCGTGGTGCGGTCCTGCCTCGCCGAGCGGTCTGGGGAACTCCTCTTGGCCTCGCGCCGTTTCCGACAGACCTTGGCGATGTGCCCGCGCCGGCCGCAGTTGTGGCACTCGGCCTTGCGGAATGGGCATTTGGCGCGGGCGTGGGCGGCGCCGCAGCCATCGCAGCGCCGGCCCTCTCTGTGGACCCTCCGGACGTCCTCGTCGTCGCCGCTCTCCGTGGACGAGTTCGAAACTCGCCGGGCCGCGCGCACCGGGTTTCGGGCGCCAGTCCTGAAGCTCTTGCACCCCGGCAGTCGTGGCCTCCGCGGCCTGTGCTGTGTCGAGGACTTGTTGCCACGTGGGAGGCGGCTCCTTTTTCATCAGCGCGCGCTGAGTCTCGGTATCCCTCAGACCGCAGAGCAGGCAGTCCCGGAGGGTGACTTCTGGGGTCTCCCACTTGCATGGGCCGGCGGCCAGCCGCAGGGCCACGGCGAACTCAGCGACTGATTCCCCGGGCGCCTGGACTCGCCTCCAGAACGCGCTCCGAGCGGGGAACATCGCTATCGCGGGCCGGAGGTGGGTGCGCAGCGCCGCCAGGAGCTCTGTGGCCTTGAAGTCGCTCACCCTCCTCGGCGCGATCAGGTCCACCAAGGTCCTCTTGGTCTCATGTCCGAGCATGCGGACGAAGATGGCCCTCTTCTTGGCCTCATCTGAGACTTCGAGCTCCACTAGCACTCCATTGAAGTCTATCTCAAACAGCTCCAAGTCCCCCGGCTTCCTGATCTCGTAGCCGGCGCATGTCTTGGTCCCGTGGGCAGCCATAATCCCACCTTCGTCGCCAATTTTGTGTATGGGACCAAAGACAACAGAACAGCCGAAGGGTTGGCTTAACACAGGTTTATTGCATGATGGTCCGGTGGAGCATGAGGTAATAGCGGTGATACATCTCAATATATACAGTAGCCCTATACATTTGAATCTTGTAGCACGGTAGCTCATTGGCTGCTACCGGCGTGGCCTCGCCCAGGCACGCCTCTCTTCCTGCTGCTGAATGCAGATCTTTCTTCTGCTGCTGAATGCAGATCTTTCTCCTGCTGCTGAATGCGGGGAAGGTTTTCCCGTGGCTGTCCGTGATTGAGCAATGTGAACCATGTGAGACTGAACGCTCGCAGCTGCCCTCTATGGGCTGCCTGCTCGCGTTCCTTTACAGCTGAGATACCTTGTATTTGGAGTGGTTACATTCTTGCCTTTACAGTACAATGAACATGCAATCATACATACATAACAAAGGCTAAAATAATAGCATCCAAACATGGATAGTTAAAAGGTGTGTGTGTGTGAAAAATGAAATGACAACTTTCTAGCAAAACCAAAGAGAGAGGAGAAAAAAAACCAGATGGAAATTGTGTAGCAGAACAAAAGTGGAACAAACAAAGCAAAAAGAAAGCGGAAGAGTTGGGAGTCAAACCAGACGGCAGAGCTTAAAAATTATCAAAGCCAAGCAAAGCCTACTCCAGACCCTATCTACATACACACACACACGCATGGACACAGAGAGAGAGAGAGAGAGAAAGGGAGAGAGGGGGTGGAGCTCCGCATTCTGCCCTCTCCCTGCTACCCTACTGAAGCCATGCCGGGAGAGGAGGAGCTCCCCCTCCTTCCCCCGAAGCCACGGTGAGGTTGGCGCCAGCCTTCGGAGCAGTGGGGAGATGATGGGCTCTCCCCACTACCCCACCAAAGGCATGCAGGGAGAGGAGGGGCTCTCCCTCCTTCCCCCCCAAAGCCCTGGCGAGGCCGGTGCCGGCCATTGTTGCTGGGGCTGCAGGAAGAAGAGGGACTCCCCCTCCTCCCCGCTACCCCACCAAAGCCGTGGTGAGGCCAACCCCGGCCTTCATCTTCCGGGGCCACAGGGATGGCTTTCCTCCCAGAGCCGAAGGTCGAGAATGGTGCTCTGTTCTCAGCCTTCGTCTCCCGGAGAGAAGCCATCGCCTTCCACGGATTGCGGGGGCCGAAGCTTTCAGCCTCTGCCTTCTGTGGAAGGTGATGGCTTCCGTCCAGGAGTTGAAGGCCAAGAACAGAATGCCGTTCTCATCCTTCATCTCCCGGAGGGAAGTGGTTTGTTTTCCTCAGTGGGTGGGGGCCGAAGTTTTCGGCCCCTGCCCTCTGTGGAAGATGATGGCTTATATCTGGGAGTCGAAGACCGAGAATAGAGCGCTGTTCTTGGCTTTTGTCTTCCGGACACATTGGCCGTTGTTGTTCTGTTGTTGTTTTTAAAGCGTGCCCCGCTTGCCCCGCCTCCTCTGCACTCGCATCCTTCAGCCTGATTGGCTGAGGGGTGGCGTGACGTGGAGGATGCTGGGAGGCATAGGGTTTTTTTGTTCTGGTTTGTGCAGCAGTTGCCACACTGTCGGCTGTTGGACCCTTGTGGCGATGCTTGCAGGGTCGTAAGGTAAGTGTGGCCAACTCAGTACAGGCACGGCCCAACCCCCTCCTTATAGGTATAGATATGGGGACTTTAAGAAACATTGGGGCAGAAATGGGGGCATTGTGGAGGCAAACAGTACTAGGAGTACATTTGGACCCCTGGCTATTTCATGAGGGCGACAGATTATATGTTTCCCACCCTGGTGTTAATTCTAAGCTCCAATTGCTACTCCCTTAAAAGCATGTGTTGTTGTGTATACGAATGTTAGTCTGAAAAGAAAACTCCACTGTCGAAATCTGTTGAAGGAAGTTTGCATAATCTATTGTGGCTTGATCTGTGGTCAGAGAATAATCCATCCCTGGAACAATTGCCATAAAAAGACTCTCTTAATTTCCATCCCCATTTCTGATGAGCAGACAGCTGGTAAATGCTTTTCAAGGATTTTTCTCATCATCCAGCAGAATCCTGTGGATTTAAACCTAGCATTATTTGAGCCAAGAGCCTCTCCAGTCAAAATTTCACCTCCACTGTGATTAGAGCTGCCAGACAGCATTCAAGAAATCTATTACTTTAATGGTTTTCACTAAAAAAAATACATTTTTGACAAGAAATGCTTGGCTTCAGTGACGGGGCAGCCTCTCTGTGACTATTACAGGCAATAATTATCCATTTTCCTCCAAACAGATAGATCAGGGGTGCCCAAACTATGGCTTGTGGGCCGGATCCGTCCCCTGATGCCAATTCATCTAGCTCACACCACCCTCGTCGCTCCCAGAAGCGGAAGTAAAATGCACCTATACGGAAATGTTTTACTTCTGCTTCCGGGAGCAATGACAGTAGCGTGGGCCAGATGAATTGGCGTGGAGGCCAGATCCAGCCAGCAGGCCATAGTTTGGGCAACACTGGTTTAAGCAGAGAAAATGGCAGCCTAAAAAAATCTATCTCATCCTGCTGCAAAACATATCTGTTGCAAAACTGATTGCAAGGTGCATTTTACTTCTACTTCCGGTGGGAAGAACCATGTGACCAGCCTGCTAAACCACATGACCAGCCTGCTTAACTATGTGACTGGCCCACAGCCTGAAAAGTTTGTGCACCCCGGGATAGATGGTTATGCTGGTTCAGGATGATGGGAGTTTTGGTCATTCACATCTCAAAAGCAAAGCATCAAGGAAGGTCACTCAAGGACTCAGAGGCCTACGTGCAGATCAAACGCTGCTTTCTAAAGCACTGCAAGTCTTCCCTTAATAAGTTGAATCCTCTCAACACATAAATGTGGAAAGTAGCTTGGCAAATCTATACCTATAAATCCAAGGGTTAACCGTTGGAACTTGCTATACGTTTCTGCACCTGTCCATCCTATCCCATACCGAGCCTCCTGCACTCACCTGAACCCAGTACGGAGGTTACTGCAGGGTTGAGAAATGTGCCAGTGGGGTAAGACCCCACAAACGTAAGCAAATGGAAACAACTTCAATTCCCAATGTTCTCTGCACTGCGCTGCGCCTCAGCCAATCAGGCTGAGAGGCGCGAGCAAAAAGAATGTTGGGAAACATGGCACGGCCAATTAAAATCAAGCTGCAGGGGGGGAACCGCAAACGCAAAACTAAAAGTCTCAGTGTCCTGCGCGCTGTGAGCGTGCAGAACGCTTAGAAAGCCAGCGTGCGAAAAATAAAATTACAAAATGCAACAGGAGTGCAAGTCCCCAGCAGGCAGATGCAGTGCCTCACAGCCTCGCAAAACAAAAAGCCACAAAACTCCACCGCGAGACACCCGCCGGCCTTCTTTCCCGGAGCAACGGGGAAAAGAGTGACTCCCTTTCCTCCACGCTACCCCACCGAAGACATGGCGAGACCACTGCTGGCCTCAAGGAAAGTTGAGCCAGGGTGGGGAAAAACCCAAAAAATGGTCAGCAGTGCGTCAGGGGATGCACCCTCCCTGGCGAATGACTGGCTGATGCCTTTGTACTTCTGAATACAAAAGCAGCAGCCAGCAATCCAGAAGGAAGAGCACAAGCCCTTACGGATCACTGCCCGCCCATCTCCGGTTAGGTAAGCCAGGAGAGAAAGGAGACAGAGAGGAAAGAACCAACATTAGGCAGAGATAGCTCTTCTCTGCCTCCTCCTTCTCCCTCGACCTACCTAATGAACCTTCCCAGGAGAAGAACGGGCTGACTGCCTCCTCCTCCTTTCCCCCATTGCTGCATTGAAACCAAAATTTGAAGCAGCAATGGGGAAAAAAGGAGCCGACAGACAGCCTGTTCTTCAAGCTAAAGTAACCACCAAAAACAAACACCAAAATTAATTTAAAAAATAAAAATAAATAAGTCAATAATTTAAAAAACCATTAATAAGCAAAAGGTAAACCACAAAATACACAAACAAAAACATCCACAATACCACAAAAGCACATACAAAACACCTAACTACAACACAAAAAACCCACAAATTACACAAACAACAACTAATTACACAAATAAACAACAATGAAATAAGAAAAATTAAACAAAACCAGAAATAACCAAAACAATTAAACAAACCTAAAACTCAATCAAAACAAAAAAGAACACACAGAAACACCTCCCAGCCCACCACCACAAAATAGAACAAAGAAAAACCCCAGAAGAAAGAAAACCAGAGAACTCACCAGCACGTCCTCCCTCCACAACGACCGGAACAGAAATGAAGAAACAAAGACTACTTACCGGAAGAAGCCCCACCCAGAGGCCAGGAGAGAAAAAACACGTGAAACAAAACCAAAACCACTAAAAGCCCCACCTGCAGGGCAGATTAGTAAAAACAACTCAAAAACACACAACAGCCCCACCTAGAGGCTACAAGAGTAAAAACAAGTCAAAAACATAATAAATCAAAAGTTTGCACAAATAACAAACATATGTTAAATAAATAAAATAAAAATATTTATAACATCCTATGTTGTGTTTTAACTCAAATAAAAACCCAAAACATCTAAACACAATTTAAAAACATTGAATGTAAAAAACATGAACTTTCACATTTTAAAAAATATTACCAATGGTACAACTATTAACAAAAAAATCACAAACTAAAACATTATTTTGGTTAAATAAAACAATTTGAAACAATTATATCATCCTTTGTTCTTTTTTTAATCCACAAAAAAAAGCTGATCACAGTTTATAACAGCCCAGCAATGCCGGGCAAACTATGCTAATAAAATATAAATTTTAAAAAGAGAAAGCATATAAAATACAACATAAAATATTCCCTCTGGGAAAAAATGGTTCCCCCACATCCCTCTCCAGACACTTACTAAAATGGGGTCTGGATAGCTGTGAAATGGATAATGTGTTTTCTTGTTAATATTATCCCTGCATGAAGCAAATAGGACTAGACTCAAGTAGTGAGTAGTGAATCCAGTCTGATCAGTGAAAAATGAACTTTTTTAAAATTTTGCTTTGGTTGTGAGATCTTTTCACCGGCTGACTAGGCAAAAACACAGCCTTTTTTCCCCAGCATTAACAATGCGTTATCATTAATGCTGGGTGCTATTCTCGTGACAGTATTAGAATGTAACTAGCAGAGGTGCCTGGCTGCACCCTGGGATTTTGGGGGGGTTGGGGGCTCACCTCCCGGTGTGGTGTGTTTTCCTGACACACACAGAGAGAGGGGGGAGGGGACCGGGCCTGTATACTAGCCTCACCCAGACGTCTGTATGTTTCTGTGCCTCAATGTCCATCTCCTTTTGATGGAAAAGGAGGAGGTGTAGGAGGAAGGGAAGAATAGCGGTGAGTCTGTATCTTGTCCAGCCAGGCAGGCAGGGATTTGGTTTGGGGAGGAGGGGGTAAATTTCTTTAAAATAGTCATGGAAACATCACCTAGGAGGCTGGCCACCTTGGACCGTAGCCTGAATTCTCTGTGGGCGCCGGCAAGGCCGGGCCATGGGGGCTTGGCTGCAATCCTTGCAGCCCCCTTCTGTAGAGGGGCAGTTGAGTTCTCCATGGCCACTGTGTCTGCGCATGGTGGTCATTGGTGTTTCTGCCTGCAGCCCCGCCTCTCCTGCACTCGTGTTCCTTGCGCGCACCCTCCCTGATTGGCTGGGACATGCCGCAGGGGGTGCTGGGACTTGTAGTTGTCCCATTTTGTCCGATTTGTGGGGCACAGGCCCCATCCTCGGCCTCGCGACCCTCACAGTGTTGTCTCTCGTTTTGAAAGGTATGTGTGTGCCAGGTATTATGGGATATGCTCCAGGGGTGTGGAAACTCATTCAGCATACTACCATCCACACCTCTTCCTTATAGGTATAGAAGAAGATATCACTATGCCAAAGAAACACTGCACATCCCCACATCTCAGTGTCTGTGTGCCTCTCATATGCACTGAGTGCTTATAGGCAAACTATGCCAACTTGTTACCACCGAGATAGGTTGGGTGACAACTTTTAGGTCTCCTTTGCTCAAAAGGGTGCAGTGCTCATCTCTGTTTACGGCCAAGGAGCCAGTGCCGTATGTATCTGCAGACGTTTCTATGGTCATGTGGCAGGCATGACTAGATACCAGAGTGCACGGAACACTGTTACCTTTCCTAACAAAGAAGTACCTGTTTATCTACGTATTTGCAAATTCTTGCTTTCAAATTGCTAGGCTGGCATGAGCTAGGAGAGAGGGAGGGAGGAGCTCACTCCATTGTGCAGCACTTGGGTCTTGAACTGCTGACATACCATCCTTCCAGTTGTCAAGTTCAGCATCTTAAACCCTAAGCAACCATAGTTCCTGACAACTCCTACTGTTGCCAAATAGTATGACCACATTGGCCAGGGACTACACGATATTCCAAGATATTAAGAAAACAGCAGGATGAAGAAAGTTATCACAGAATTACTTAACTGGTCTTTAACAGGTCTATAATTGGCTAATTGCTGCAAACCTTTTTTATAACAAAAGAATGCTCTGGTGCCCTTTAAAGAAAGCAGGTGGAGGGGAGGAGGAAGTGGCAATATTGCACAGCTCTGGCATTTTAATCAACTCGTTTGAGATAGCAAGCCAACCGTAGCGTCAAGCAAATTCAAAAATATATTTTATTTCTCTTCTCACTCTTTCTCTTGAAATGAATGGTGAGGGTGGTTCCTGCTTCCATATCCTTCCTTAGTAACTGTTCTTGTGAAAGCCGGTTGCTTCCTCTGTAGAATTCATCCTTTCGTCGCCCACTGAAATCTATTCCCAGCCCCTAATTGGGCTGCCAACATGAGCCAGGCTGTCAATTCAGTGATTCAGCTGGGCTGTGAAGATCTCATGTTGAATCAGTCTTTGTGCTGGGAAACATTAAATAATAAATAAAATTATCTGGAGATGGGATAAAAAATGTGCTCTTCTTAAAATTGTTTTGAAATGGTTTTTAATCAGTGTTTAAAAAGTTTTAACATACATATAACTTGCATTGAGAGCCTTGAAAAGTGGTTAAAATACTTTTAGAATTTATCAGCCATGGTGATTTTTTGGAAACAAAAAACTTCTGATCCCCACTTCAACCCCAGAAGGGCTCATGGAAAAAAAAAACTTTATTAGAAGGGAGTCATTGGGGGACGCAGGATTTGAGAGGAAGTCTTTAATTTCCTAATATCTTATTCACTGGTAAAGTAATCCCAGCAGCAGTTAATTTTGTAAATTAAAGACTTCTCCCTCTCCAAGCCTCACAGATCCAACCACAACCCCACAATGAAACAAACTCTCCAGAAGCTTTGGCAGCTTCAGATGGGACAGGAATTTTTTTGTAGTTGTACGAACAGGACTTTAGTCAATAAATGATAACTTTACTGTTTCACATTATAACTGCAGTTTTAGTTATTTTTAAACAATGTCGCTCTGCAAAATGGCAGAGAGATTAAAAACCCATGACTTGTGCTGTGTTTTTTGGGGGTAAAGATGTGACAACGAAACAGACAGGATGAGAGTGTGTTTTAATGCTCAAGGACAGCAACTTGTAGCACTCCTGTTTTGTTTTGTTTTAATTTACCTTGAAGTAACATTTGTAGTTGTGTGGTGTGTGGTGGCTTAGTGGTTAAGACACTGAATTTGACAACCGGAAGGTTGGCAGGTCAGCAGCTTGAAACCTGAGTGCTGAACGATCTTGGTGGGGGGGGGGGGTGTAGTTACTGTGTATCCTCTTCTGTGCAGAACCCTTCTGTGCATGCACAGTACTCTTCTGCACATGCGCAGAACCCTTCTATGCATGTGCAGAACCCTTCTATGAACACACAGAAGGGTTCTGCACAGAAGGGTATGCGCAGAAGCCTTCTGCGCATGCACACAAGGGGATGTGCAGAAGCCTTCTGCGCAGGTCCCATATTATCCGGAGCCCTTGCATATGGCAGAAGATAGAAGTCAACACAAGGAAGTAAAGGAAGAAGGCCTGCAACCTCTTTGACTCTGGGTTCTAATTGATTTTTCACACAGCAAATCAATGACTGAAATCCTGTTGCACATATACACAAAAAGCTAACTTTGGGAACAAATTACCACAAGTTAAGAAATTTGTTGCCTATTAAACCACATAATGTCAGTGTGAGACAGAAAATGTCTGCAGAGATTTCTTAACTTGTGGCATTTTACCTCAAACTGACATTTGCATAACTGGGTTCTGTTTACACTCTAGAGTCTGTTTACACTATGTATTATCTAAAACAAATCAAAGCCAGAAAACTGGGGGTGGAGAGGCAGGAGGAGGAGGAGCTGCCACTTGCCGAGAGTGGCATGACTGGGGGAGCCAGGAAGAAGAGGAGGGGGGAGGCGGAAGAGGTGCCGCAGCCAGAGCCAGGGAGGAGGAGGGGCTACCACCACCACTTGCCCAGAACGGCATGACTGAAAGGACCTCTCACCATGCCACTCTGGGATGCCGCGTCGGGCTCAGGAATAGCCTCTGTTGTCCTCCGGACAAGGAGGAGGAATCCCAAGCAGCCAGGGGGCTTACCACACCATCATAGTGCACTCTCTCACCTCTGAACTTCCCACACACCTTCTGGGGGTGGGCGAGGTGTATGGGAAGCATTGCCCTAATTTGCCCACACTGCTGGGAGGGGGAAGCAGCCAGCCCACCACCCTGCCCACCCCCAGCCCAAAGGCGCATGGAAAGTGTGGAGGTGAGAGTGCGCTAGGACAGTGTGCCCCCTGGCTGCTCTGGGACTCCTCCTTGTCCAGAAGACAACTGAAGCTCTTCCTGAGCCTGGCAGTTGCCTCCTCCTCCTCCTCCTCCTCCTCCTCCGCAGCAGCAGCAGCAGCAGCAGCCGCCTCGTCTCTGCCAGACTGACGTATGTGCACCTCCTAGGCTGAAGCCTTAACCCCGGATATCCAGGTAGAGGCAGAGCCAGGAGCCCTCTGGCTGGGCATGCGCAGTGGTGCCAGGCCTGCGTGCCGCATTTTGAAAAAAAGTTTACATTTTTAAAAAAAAATCACAAAGCTGAGCTTTATGGGGTACCCACTGCCGGGCTCCTTGCCAGCTCTGGGCCCAGGGCGGGAGTCCTGGTTGTCCCCCCTTGATTGCGACCATGCAGACTTCTGTGTGAGCCGCCCTGGGTTGGGTTTACCTAATGTGGGTGGCATATAAATTTGAAAATTAAATTAAATTAAACTCAAAGAAAACCCATAGGAAAAATGAAATCTTTATTTAAATCAAAGCAAACCCATAGGGAAATGAATTTTTACATAACTCGAAGCAAACCCATTGGGAAAAGAATCTATACCTATAAAATGATGCGTTAACCGTTGGAATGTGACAAAGGATGTTGCACCAGGCCCCACTAGCCCGTAATGGGCCACCGTTCACTCGCCCGAACCCGGTTCGCAGGTAACTGTCGGGTTGAAATTTTCAACCCGGGGGCATGAGCCCCCCAGTCGCAAACAAAAAAAGGGAACTTCAATTCCCAACGTTCCTTGCGCCACGCCAGAGCCAATCAGGCTGAGCGGCGTGGCAAAAGGAACGTTCAGAAACGTGCCGCGGCCAAACAAAAAAAAGCCACAGGAAAAAAAACCGCCACAGTAAGCAAACACGCTCAGGCAAAACTACAAGCCCCAGCGTCCTACACGCCATTAGCGTGCCGAACGCTGAGGCAGCCTGCATGCGAAAAAAAAGTAAAAAAAAGCCCACTGCCGCTGCCCTTTTTCCCCACGGGCAAGCCAGCATGGCCTGTGGGGAAAAAAAGAAACCCCCCGCCACCGCTGCCCTTCTTTTTGATGGGCAAGCCGGCGCAAGAAAAATAAAAGTTAAAAAAAAACGCCGCCGCTGCCCTTCTTCCCCACGGGCCAGCCAGCATGGCCCGCAGGGGGAAAAAGGGAACCCCCCACCGCCAATGCCCTTCTTCCCCACGGGCCAGCCAGCATGGCCCGTGGAAAAGAAAGCAAAGAAAGCACACACACACCGCCATTGCCCTTCCTTCCCATGGGCCAGCCAGCATGGCCCGTGGGAAAGAAAGCCCCCCCCCCCTGCCAATGCCCTTCCTTCCCACGGTCCAGCCAGCATGGCCTGCAGGAAAGAAAGCCACCCTCCCTGAAAAAGTAAAAACAAAAACACAAAACAAAAACAATAAAAAACACTCATAAATCCAAAAAGGAAACACAAAAACAGCCAAAAACAAACAAGAAAAAACACACAGAACCCCCCCCCCAAAAAAAAATCCAAACCACCACCACCACCCAAAAAAAAAAACCCAGAGAGTTTACCAAAAGACGTCTTCTATCCACGAGGACCGGAACTCAAATGAGAAAATAAAAAAAAACTTACCGGAAGCAACACCCAGAGGACAGAAGAGAACAATTATAGAGAGGAAGAAAAGCTCACCACCCCCACCCAGAGGCCAAAAGAGAAAAAAACATTCAAAAATATTGAAAATAATAAGATTAATTCCAAAATTAATCAAATAAGTTATAAAAACATTAAAAAATAATCACACTAATCTCAAAAAATAAAAACCAAAATTAAATTTTAAACTAAATTAAATTAAATTAAATTAAATTAAAATTTGCATAAACATAAAACAAAAACCTTTAAAAACCAATATAAAGAGCCCAGCACGCAAAAAAAATCGGAAAACACTGGGAGCGCAAGTCCGCCGCAGGCGGACGCAGCGCCTCGAAGCCACAAAATCACAAAACCTTACAACACCATTTAAAACAGCCCAGCACCATTGGTACAAGAAAAAAAAACGGAACCCTTTACTATCCAACACAATTTTTAAAAGCCCGGCACCGCCGAGCAAAATATGCTAGTCTTTATATAACTCAAAACAAACCCATATGAAAACCATGTAAATCGGAACATGTTTTTAGCACAAAATCATTATGCAAGTTGAATTTTATGTAACTCAAGGCATATGTAAATTGGAGTTTTACTGTAATCTGCTCCAGGTGATGTTGTAGGAACTAAAAGTTTGAGTATTTTGTTCTTAGTGATGTGGGACATTCATATAGTCAGGTAGCAAAAAGTATTTGGCTGCCTGACTGGTGAAATAATAAATTTTACTGAGTATAAACCTAATTGGTGGAGGTGAATTTCAATTAACATACTATGAACTGTTTTGTATTTCCTGCCCACAGTCTTGAGATTTTCTGTTTCCATTGGGGGAAAACAGAACACCTGAAAATTTTCAGTTCCACCTGCCACAAGATACAGGTTTATTTGTATTACAAGGTGAAATAGAAATGAATCAAGGAAGAAACACCCAGTTCACGTCTGTGACCAACGAAATGTCTAAATGTGAAGGACAGATCAAGAAAGTTGAGATGTGCCTCAGCCAACAAAAATATGTCACAGCTCAGAAGAGAAACCAGATTGCTGCTGAAATAGGTGCTTAACATTTCAGCAAGAAGCACAGTTTCATTTTTTTAAAGAAAGGAAACTGGCTAAGGACCCCCAATGGCATGGATATTTATTGAGAATCCAATAAAAGTCTCAGAAGAAATAGCCAGGAGGAGTTGTAGATGTTGCCTCCACCGTAATAAAAATACAATACAGGGCATGAGGGAATGGTAAGGGGACGGGGGGGGGGGGGAGTCTGCTTCATGGGAAAAAAAACCAACAAGAGTCCCACAGCATAACACTTAGAGACACAAGTTGAGGATACCATAAAATTCCTGTGTTTGGGGAGAAAAAGTAAGAAAAACAACAGGTAACAAAAAAAACCTCACAAAAAAACCCAGGTCCAAATAATTGAAACCCAGGCTGCTGTGAAACACATGGGAAAATAGGAAGAAAATAATGACTGCAGGCCAATTAACTTCTCCAGGTCACCAAGAAAGCACGTGCTATTAGATCCATAGGAAACCACATAAGGTACAATGAACTCAGATTCTACCCTATAGGCTTCTATGCAAAAGTTGCTCAAATCAATGATGCATATAATCCAACAAAATCTAACCGGGTGCTTTGGCTCCAGTACACTGCACAACAACGATTTTGCTACTGGGAATAACACATGTGATTTACATGATATCAAGTGTGCTGATTCCAAATCTGAACTCAGAATTTGCCTATCACATACCGATTTTAAGGGGTGCTATAGCTGTTCAAATGGTCACTAATTGGGTAATGTACTTTTACATGGAAAAATTATAACAGTTGCAGCTACTGCTAGGGCTGCTTCCACCACAGTTGAATTTCGTCCACTGGTGGCATGCATGTTACAGTAGTGGCCAGGCATGTATGAGCAAGTCACTGAGCTAACATCAGAAATAGGTATATAAGGCAAGATGGACCAAGGGCTTGTCTCTAGTGCAAAACCATCTTATTGGATAGTACAACTAGGCCATAGTGAGTCTGTTTTGAGCTAAAGATGAGTAGGCACAGCTGTGTTAAGAAACCAGACAATTTTTGCTACATTTGTGGCAAATATATCCCGTGTGATCAATGCAAGGACCTAACCAAGAGGGTAAGATTTGTTAACTTGAGATCTTGACATCCTAGGGAGAAACAAAGCTGATCTGCTAATTACAGGACATGAGAAATGCACCTGCTGTGACAATCACATGCAATGAGCAGTTGGTGGATTCCTTCTTCTAAGAATTCAGCCCTTGCTGAGTGTGCAGATTCTTTGCCCTGGCTTGCCAGACCTAAATTCTATTCTGGTGATCTCCTTGCATGGAAGTCTTCCTGGTGCAGTGATTAAACTGCTGTATTGTAGCCAAAACTGCTGACATTAGTTTGTTTCTGATGGACCTCAAGGTTGGCTTAGTCTTCCATCCTTCCAAGGTTGGTAAAATAAATACCCAGAAAAATGCTAATTACCTTGTGAACTGCCCAGAGAATGCACCAAGCACAATAATTGCTATTGCTATGTACTGTAAGAGCTGCTGATGTGAAGTGGGGGAGGGGAGACAAATATCTCTGCATTCCTCCTATGCTCAGTTCTCAATTAGGATACACACACCAGTACAAAGACCTGTGACAATAAACTGAGTTGTGTTTTTTAAAGAACCAAAACTGCTCCTGGTTTATTTCTACACTGTAGATGAGCCAGACATCCTGCTACAGTAATGGAGTAGACCAGAGGTGCCCAAACTATGGCCCAGGGGCCAGATCCAACCCCCAATGCCAATTCCTCCAGCCCATGAAGACCTCATCACTCCCGGAAGCAGAAGTAAAACACTGTGCTGACCCACCTGGGCAGGTACGGTCACCACACAGTGGCACTACACAGAGAGTCTTGTTTGAGGATAGACCAAATATCAAAGTCCAAAAGGCAAGCCTAGGTCTTTTTACTGATAGTCAGAGGTCTAATCCAAAGGGTGTCCAGGGGCATCATCAAGGTTGGCAGAGAAGTCAGGGTCACAGCAGGCAGGTCAAGATCTAGGCAGGCAGTCTGGAGTCAAGCAGGATGTCAGTTTTCGCACAAGAGTTGTACTGATGCTGGCAGGCTGCAAGAAGCTTGCTTATAAGCATCCCAGCTAATCGGTATCAGCTGGGAGACTTCTTTGGTGCTTCGCCCTAGCCTTCCTGCATCTCAGGTGTAGCTCTTTCCTGGACCTCTCCCTGACTTTAGTGTCTTTTCCAGGAGACATAGAAGGAGTCGCAATAAGGACTAACACAGGTTTATTGGTTGATGATCAGAACGAACATGTGGTAATGGCGGAGGTATCTCACATTATATACAGTGGTACAACACATTTGAACTTGGCTGTATGGTAGCTCATTGGCCACTACCGGCGTGACGTCATCCGGGTCACGCCCATCTTCGGTGGTGGATCAGTAGTAGTTTGTTGCTGCAGGAAGTTCCTGCGGCTGCAGGTGATTTGAGGAGTGATAACCATGTGAGTTGAACACTCGCAGCTGCCCTCTATAGGCAGCTTGCTCACGTTCCTTTAACAGCTGGGTTACATTGAGATTGTGGCTAGGTTACATTCATACATTTCTTAAAGCAACATTGTACATTCATATGAAACAGCATTGTGCGTACACAACATCCCTCCCCCCTTGGATGGGACGAAGTCCCTCAACCATTGTGGCTTGCCGCACGTGCGCCTGGGGCGAGCGGCCGCTTGGCTTAATACAGGGGAGCCTGGCTCTGCGGAGTCCTGTCCTGCAATGGAAAGGGGGGACTCGTTAGTGGCTCGGTGTGGGCTCTGTGGTAACCTTGCATTGGGGGACGGGAATGGAATGAACAGTTGGGAAGTGAACTCCTGTCTACCGTCTGAGGAGCTGGGGGTCCCCCCCAGCACGAATCTCGGGACCGACGAAGAGACCCTCGTGGTCTCGCCACCCCCCGTTCCCTGCCTAGGAGTTCCGGGGACTGTGGTGGTGGGCTCACCCCTGATGCCTGCCTTGGGGGTGTTGGTTTCCGGGGAGCTGGAGCTATGGTATATTCTAACACAAAAGGACTAGGGGGACTGGAGGTACCAGGGGCTGAACTGAAACCCCTCTTTTCGCTAGGACGGGTGGGGGACCACTCCGCTACACCCCCCTGGTACCACAACTCAAAATCATCATCAAACTGATCCCTCTCTTCCTAAGTATCCTCCTCTGTGGTTGAGAACCGAGGATATGCATTTGTATCCCCTGGTTCCGCCGTGACTCCCCCTTGGGTAATGCGGGTGGGGGAGGACCCTAACGCTGAATCCCCTTCACTAGTGACCTGCCTTCTGAGTTGGTCGGCGTGCCTCCTCCAGAGTAGACCCGAGCTAGTCTCGACCCTGTAGGACACTGGCCCCGTCTGCTCGATGACTATCCCTGGAACCCACGCTGGCCCTGATGCTGCGTAGTTCCTGCAGTGAACCGGGTCCCCTGCCGAAAAACTTTTGGAGCTCCCTCCCCCTATGTTTATATTTCTCCCTTCATCCTCCACCCTGGACGGATCCATCCGGTCAAAAAGTGTTACCGGACGCCTCCGCATGAGGAGTTCGGCTGGGGAAAATCCTGAAGCTAAGGGGGTTGTTCTGTAGCAGATGAGGAACTGGCACAAATGAAGGTTCAACTCACCGGGACCCATGCGCCGCAGTGCGTCTTTCGTAGTGCGCACTTGGCGCTCTACCTGACCGTTTGTGGCGGGGTGAAACGGGGCAGCGGTGATGTGCCTGATGGCGTTCCGTTCAATAAACGTATTGAATTCTGCAGATGTGAAGGTACTCGCTTAATCGCTAACAAGGACGTCTGGCAGGCCAAAGCAGGCAAAAAGCTTGCGCAACTGCTTGGCGGTTGCGGCGGAGGAGGTACTGTTCATGGGGATTACCTCCAACCACTTGGAGTAGGAGTCGACTACCAGTAGGAACATGGACCCGCGGAAGGGGCCAGCGAAGTCGACATGGATCCGGGACCATGGCCCGCGGGCCGTATCCCATTCCCTATGGGGTAACCGGGACTCCTCGGGCCGAGAGCTCTGGCAGCTCTCACACGTGCCCACTAAACGCTCTATGTCCCCATCTATCTGGGGCCACCAAAAGAAACTCCTGGCCAGAGCCTTGGAGCGCACGATCCCGGGGTGACTGGTGTGCAGTAGTCTCAGTACCTTGGCCCTCAGCTTCTCTGGGATAACTACCCGCTGGCCCCAGAGTAAGCAGCCCCTTTCCAACGACAGCTCTACTCTGCGCCTAAAAAATGGCCTGAACTCTTCATCGGGGGGAGTCGTGGGCCAGCCCTTCCTAACCCAGGAACTAACTTGGGCCAGCATCTTGTCGGCCGCCGTGGCTTTGGCGTTGTCGGCCGGGACAATGGGGGGTGAGTCGAGAGACTCGATCAGTAGGACTTGGTGATCCTGCTCTACCTCGCATGTGGGGTCCCCTACACTTGGGAGGGGAGATCGGGACAGTGCGTCCGCATGGGAGATCTCCTTCCCTGGGCGATAGACCAGCTCATACTGGTAGGCGTTGAGGAAAATGGCCCAACGCAGCATTCTGGGGGATAGAATTTGCGGTGTGGGTTTGCCGGTAGTGAAGATCCCCAAAAGTGGTTTGTGATCGGTCACTACCGTAAACCCGCGGCCGTATAAGAAGTCATGGAACTTTTTCGTTCCGGCAATGATGGCTAGGGCCTCCCTATCAGTTTGCGCGTAATTGCGCTCGGCCTTTGAGAGGGACCTAGAGTAGTACGCTACCGGGGCTTCCCTCCCGCTTTCCAAGACGTGGCACAGGACCGCCCCCACCCCCACTGGGGACGCATCACAGACTAAAACCACTGGTTTTTTCGGGTCGAAATGGGTCAGGACAACGTCCGAAGACAGGAGTGACTTAAGCTCCTTGAATGCTCTCTCCTGCCTGTCCCCCCACCGCCAAGCCGCGTCCTTTTTGAGCAGCGCGTGCAGTGGCTCCGCGACCGATGCCTTCCGAGGCAGGAAGGTGTGATAAAAATTTAGGAGCCCTAGAAATGACTGTAGCTCCGGTTTTGCGGTGGGGCGAAGGGCGTTCTTCACAGCTGCAACCTTTGACTCAGAGGGTTTGAGTCCGTCCGGGGTTACCTTAAAACCTTAACTTGGCGAAACACTTCCCCCCATGTAACGTGGCCAGCAAGTGGCACTGGATATGCATTTGGCCGAATGGCCTTGTTAATGGTACATTTATAGTCTGCACAAATCCTGACTTCCCCGTTCGACTTAAGGGCTGTAACAATCGGCGTTTCCCACTCCGCCGAGTCGACTGGAACCAAAATCCCCTGCCCCACCAATTTGTCCAGTTCCGCCTCGATCTTGTCCTTTAGGGCAAAGGGCACCCTCCTTGGTTTGAGGCGGATGGGCCAGATTTCTGGGTCCAGCTCGAAGGAAACCGGGGGCCCCTTGTATTTCCCGAGCCCCTTCTTGAAAACGTCCGGGTGCGCGTTGCACACGTCCCGCATTGGGTCAGTCTCGATGGCGTTAATGCCGGACAGTTCGATTCCCAGGGGAGCAAACCACTGCGTTCCCAAAAGGCAGCACCTCCCCCCTTTGAGGACCACAAAGGGCAGTTTCTCGGAGTAGTTCTTAAACTTCACCTTGAAGTTTCCCGCCCCCAACACCGGGATCCCATTTCCCTGCACGTCCCGTAGGTGTGACCTCATGGCCCGGAGCTTGGGCCGCTTATCTGGGGGAATACGCATAAACTCCTTTTGGGACAGGATGGAATAAGATGACCCCGAGTCTATCTCCATCCTCACTGGGACCCCTTGCAACAGTACCTCTACGAAAAACTGCCGGTGCTCCAGGCCCACGCAGTTTACGCCTTCCTCGCCGTAGCTGGCTGCGACCTTCCTGGTGCCGGCCACCTTCCGTTGGTGCGTCTGGGGATGGCTGGAACTCCCCTTGTCCTCGACTCGCCCGCGCCTGCATACTCGGGCAATGTGCCCCTTTCGGCCGCAGTTGTGACACTCGGCCTTCCGAAACGGGCACCTCGTGCGGTCGTGGGATGCCCCACAACCGTCGCAACGGCGGTCCTGCTGTTCTCGGGTCTGCCGCCTTTCACCACGCTTCTTGATCCTCTGGACGTCGTCGTCCTCGCTGGAGTAGGGGTCCGCTGTATTGGACGACTCCTCGGACGACGTTGGTGTGCCGGCGGGCGGCTTGGGGGCCCGCCAGGCTGCCTTCGCTGGTGTCCTCCGGGCCGCCTGTACTGGTGACTTGGTCCTCTCGGACGCGGCCCCTCGGGACTTGACCAGCCTCACCCCTCTCCTGGCCTCCTCGGCTGCTTGGGCCTCCCGCAGCACCTCGTTGAACGTGAGGCGTTGGTCATGGGTCATCAGCCTCCTCTGCAGCTCCTCATCCCTCAGACCACACAACATGCGGTCACAGAGGGCCTGGTCCAGGTCATCCCACTGGCAGTGGACCGTTGCAAGCCTGAGGGCCGCCGCGTAGGCGGACACGGATTCGCCCGGTCGCTGGTCTCGCCTGTGGAACGCGACCCGTGCTGGGAAGATCGAGACGGGCGGCTGGAAATGTGGCTAGGTTACATTCATACATTTCTTAAAGCAACATTGTACATTCATATGAAACAGCATTGTGCATATACAACACTGACTGAGGGCTGATCACTGTCAGAGCCAGACTCCTGATCTGACAGGTCAGCTGCTGGGGAAAACAGATTTGGGCCAGGCGCAGGCTGAGATCCCTGGCTCAGGACATCCTCGGACTCGAGTGCAGGCAGAACTGGGTTAGGCATAGGGAGTGCCCCCTGATCATACCTGTCAACCCGCGGCTCCAGAAAAATGGGACCTGCGCACATTGCTTGTGCACAGGTCGCTTTCCACGCATGCAGAAGTGCTACGCCACTTGCATAGGGGCTGCGCAAGCGGCATAGTGCTTCCACGCATGCGCGGAAAGCATTTTCCCCCACTGCCAAATTATGGGGTTTTGGCAGCGCGGGGCGGGTTATGACGTCAATCGACGTCAAATTACGGCATTTTCCCGGCCAAATCAGGATGGTTGACAGGTATGCCCCTGATCCAGGTCCTCTTTGGAGTCAGAGGACGGCTGGATTACAACAAATGTGCCCATATGGGTGCATTTTACTTCCGCTTCCAGGAGTGATGGGGGCTTTTGTGGACTGGATGAATTGGCATCAGGGGCTGGATCCGGTCCCCGGGCCATAGTGACTGGCCCCCTGAAAAATTTGGGTATCCCTGGAGTAGGCTGTACAGCCAGCAACTCAATGCTGAGTGTTGGGCAGCAGTAAATAACCTGATTCACTAAAGGGGCCAATGGCTGTGGGTGGATGAGCCCCTTTAGGTGGGGTGATGGTCCCCCCAGTGGAGGAAATGCCAGTGGAAACCATCCTATTTGGCCCAATGGCAAAATGAACAGAGGAGGAACTGTGATTCCCAACGGTCATGGAAGCAGAAGAGGCCATGCCAGATGGACTGGCTGTGAAGGTGCACCTTGTCCATTTCTTCATAAGAACATAAGAACAGCCTTGCTGGAACAGGCCACAGCCCATCCAGTCCAGAATTCTGTCTCACACAGTGGCTCACCATTTGCTTCAGGGTATTCCCAAGGAGATGCCTTCACCTGCTTAGGATTCCCTGGAAATGGCATTGAGAGATATCCTGCCTATCTCTCCAACCCAGAGGTTGTTCTTAGGTATCCATGATTATAGCCATTGATACCCTTGTCCTCCATGAAATTGTCTAATCCTTTCTTGAAGCTGTCAAGACTGACAGCTGTCACCACTTCTTCTGGCAGGGAGTTCCATAGACCAGTGATCCTCTGGGTGAAAAAGTACTTTCTCTTATTTGTTTGAAAACTTGCATCCAAAAGTTTCATGGAGTGCCCCCTAGTTCTAGTGTTGTGCGATAGGGAATACAGTTTTTCCTTATCTACTTTGTCCACACTGCACATGATTTTATAAACTTCAATCAGGTCACCTCTTAGACGCCGTCGTTCAAGAGTGAAGAGGCCCAACCGTTGCAGCCTCAGATGGTAAGGAAGGTGTTCCAGTCCCCTAATCATTTTGGTTGCCCTCCTCTGCACTTTTTCCAGCTCTATAATATCCTTCTGGAGGTATGGCGACCAGAACTGTACACAGTATTCCAGATGGGGCCTCACCATAGATTTATAAAGAGGCAAAATGACACTTGCTGACTTATTTTCTATACCCTTCCTAATGATCCCTAGCATTGAGTTTGCTTTTTTCACTGCTGAGGCACACTGGGTTGACACCTTCATTGAGTTGTCCACCAGGACACCAAGGTCCCTTTCCTGGTTTGTCGCAGAGAGTTCAGATCCCATCAGCTTATAAATGTAATGGGCTACCTCTAGGCTGCAGTAGCCCATTGCAGTCCTGGTGTTAAATCCTGCATGTCTAATTTCATATGTGCCACAGGAGATGGCTCCATGATCATAATGTGTGAGTCAGTTCATGGCAAGCTGGGATCCACTTTAAACAAATTCACGCCAATGGCATTTTTCCTGCTTCAGGGGGGAAAATGCATTCTCGGATATGAGTTGCAGCAGAAGTTAGCTGGTACCATGACCTCTATCTTCTAACCTATCTCAGGTGTGTTTCTCCAATAAACAGGAGATTCCTTATATTGTTAGAAAGAAGTATGGTAGTGATTTCTTTACAAAGAGGAAACTGTGCTCAGAATCTTGAAAAGGTCTCTGAGAGAGTTAATGTTGTTAACACAAAGTTGTGGTACTGCCCAGCAGTTTTGCGTACTCTGCAACAAATGCTACAACTCCCATTCTTTAGACTGTCACTTGCCTAAATTGAAAATGGCATACAAGACAAATATGTACTGGTACTAGCACTTGTACTTCATTGCCACACAATATAATTACAAAATATATTTCACACAATATTTATTTATTTTTTCAAAGAGCAATGTTTAATTTTAAAAAAGCATATGTTAGAAGTGTGCTATTATAGTCTTGCAAACATCTTGAGACCAGCGAAAACTGTACAGTTCTGTTTATCTTTGGCGGTATAAAATGGAAAGTATTATGATGATTCCATTAACTAATTCTATACATCATTATTTGAAACATGTTCAGAAAATTGGGTACAAGCTTCAAATGCTTTGCATCATGTCTTGTGAAATTCCTGTGTCATTCGGCAACCCCTGCAATATTGCATTTCACTGCCTGTGCTTATTTTTCTTTGGCAACTGCATAACCGCTTGGATGGCAGGTTGTTTAATCTTAAATATATACATGCGTGCCAGTGGATTTCTTTCCTTAAAAACAACTCAAGTCCCAATTTTGCCACACCTGGGTAAAATCAAGAACATGTGATCTGGAGACACTTCTAAACAGGAAATACCCCGTTTATTTTTTTAGCTGTGTTTGGGTAATAAAGTCTAGCATCCAAGTGTGAGCAACACATTTTCTTGTTTTATTAAACAGCATGAAAGGGTTTATTACCTCTCTCTGCTGAGCGCAGTCCAAGCCGTCTGGCAACAAGATCCACAACAATGCAAGGGAAGGCCTGTGGTAAAGTAGGAAAGGACTAGGAAATGCAAGGGAACCTCTTTGAGGAAGCTCCCTTTCAAACTTGGCTGGAAGGTAGCTGTAAGGATGAATGAGTCCTAGGCCCCCTGCCTTTACCCCACCTTCAGTGACCTGTACCTTCCCCCCACCCCCCAAAGCCCATACCCCTTCAGTGCCACTTCTGAGTACCTATGGTCCCACTTTATGCTAGAGAAACTGATAGGTTTCACCCACTGACTGTGCTTACAAACCAGCCAGATCAGGTAGGACATGTAGTCCGAATTGACTTAAAGTAGCATTGCTAACAAAGACACCAGACCTCCTCCAACCAGCTTAGCTCTATAACAGTGATGGCGAACCTTTTAGAGACCGAGTGCCCAAACTACAAACCAAAACCCACTTATTTACTTCAAAGTGCCAACACGGCAACAGGAGAGGTAGGAAGAGCTCTCATTGGCTGCTGGGCAGAGGAGTGGGATGAAATCTGTGCTGAGGGAGGGAGGAAGCACTCCCATTGGACTGCTGGGTAGAGCAAATTCTGTGCTGGGGGAGGGAGGAAGTGCTCCCATTGGGCTGGTAGACAGAGGGGCGGGGCAAACTCGGTGCTGGGCGACCGCACAGGTGCCCAAAGAAAGGGCTTCAAGTGCCACCTCTGGCATGCGTGCCATAGGTTCGCCACCACTGCTGTATAAGGACCAGAGACAACTGTTCTGGTTACAATAATATTTTATTTAGTGCACAGTTATTAAGTTTCAGATTAAAACAAAGGAACATGGATGCTAATACCTTTCCATATAAAATAATAAAAGCATTACTAGCTGCTTGCCTGGCTTAGCCTGGCCTGTAAACATAATGACTACATTTTACTCACAAGCTCCCATCGATGCAAGCGATTCAAAAGCATGGTGAAAAGCTCCCCTTCTTCTTCTTCTCTTATAAAAACATTTTTTCCACTCATCCCTCCTTCTCAAGGGTTTTAACCAATTACAGCACAGCATACAATGCCCATCAAACTAGCATACAATGCGCGCGCACACACACACACACACACACACACACACACACACACACACACACACACACACACACACACACACACACACACACACACTTTCCTTACAGTAGCATCTTGGGCAACATTGCTAAGATCATTGCTAGGATCATTATCCCTCCATTATTTTTTTGGACAGACTAGCAATCCACCACCAGTCTTTCTGGCAATAGGACTAGCCCTGCTATTCAGCAAAATGAGGCAGTTTCCTCATGTGAAGTGGCAGCAGGGTATGGGAGGAGAGATCTTTATGGCACATAACCATTCCTCTGCCTCCTCTGCTAGCTTGCTGCATGTCAGAATTGATGTAAAACTGCTAGTCAAGTTGGCTTGAGGGAACACCATTTTGTTTTTCGCAGCCAACGTCTTTGGCTAGCCCGGTAGAGTCTAAAAAGATAATGAAGCAGGTAAGCTCAGGAGGGCCATGAGCCAATTTTTCAGACGTACCTGCAACCTCAAATACTTTGGCCACCAAATGAGAAGAGAGGACTTACTGGAGAAGGCCCTGATGCTAGGAAGGATTGTAAGGCAAAAGAAGAAGGGGCAGTAGAGGATGAGATGGTTAGACAGCATCATTAATCAAGTGGGTATGTATCTAGGCCAGTGATAGTGAACCTTGGCAATTTCCAGGTGTTCTTGATTGCAATTCCCAGAAGCCCAAGTCAGCACTCCTGCTGATCAGGGCTTCTGGGAATTGAAGTTCCAGAAAACCTGGGAGAGCCAAGGTTCGCCATCACTGATCTAGGCAGACCCCCGAGGATGAAGTATGACAGAGGAACCTGGCGTGCTGTGGTCCATGGGGTCGCAAAGGGTCGGACTCGATTGTGTGACTTAACAACAACAACTTGCAGCCCGAGGGCTACACTCCCAAAATTGCATATGTTTTTAAATTGATACAGTTCTTATATACTACAACGTTGATACAATGGACTTTTGTTAACTGAAAAGCAGTTTTAACTAAAAAATGTTTGTGCCCTCTAGGAACCGAGACAATAATGTTACATTATATTATGTACTGTCAAGCTAGAAATGACTTATAGTGATCCTAATAGTGTTCTCGAGATAAATGGGATATTTGAGGAGTAGTTTTATGAGTTCAATCTCCTCCATTAAGTTTCCATGGCTGAGTGGGGATTCGAAACTAGGTGTCTTCGGCCATGGTTTATTGCTCTATCTACTACACCATACTGTGTATTCATACAGTTTAAACATTTTTAAATTTAAATTTTAAAAATATATATTGAAAGATGAGGGGGCTGCAGTTCTGACCCCCTCCTCAAACCATGATAGAATTGCCTGAGCATACCTCATGGAGTGTACTACAAGACTGTTTGAGAAAATAAGTCCAAAACAGTTTGTTACTGGAAGTGGCAGGAGGGCGACAACATGGACTAAGAAGCCCACAGCCAGCATTCAGCCCACTTGATGCTATAGACCTCATTGTTTGATCGATCAGGTTCTGTTCCTTTTGTGTCTTTTCCGGGAGACATAGAAGGAGTCGCAGTAAGGACTAACACAGGTTTATTGGTTGATGATCAGAACGAACATGTGGTAATGGCGGAGATACCTCACATTATATACAGTGGTACAATACATTTGAATCTTGTTGCACAGTAGCTCATTGGTTGCTACCGGCGTGACGTCGTCCGAGTCACGCCCATCTTCGGTGGTGGATCGGTAGTAGTTTGTTGTTGCGGGGAGTTCCCGCGGATGCAGGTGATTTGAGGAATGAGAACCATGTGAGTTGAACACTCACAGCTGCCCTCTATGGGCAGCTTGCTCGCGTTCCTTTAACAGCTGGGTTACATTGTGATTGTGGCCAGGTTACATTCATACATTTCTTAAAGCAATATTGTACATACATATAAAGCAACATTGTACATACACAACATCCCTCCCCCCTAGGATGGGACGAAGTCCCTCAACCATTGTGGCTTGCCGCACGTGCGCCTGGGGCGAGCGGCCGCTTGACTTAACACAGGGGAGCCTGGCTCTGCGGAGTCCTGTCCTGCAACGGAAAGGGGGGACTCGTTAGTGGCTCGGTGTGGGCTCTGCGACCCCCTTGCATTGGGGGACGGGAATGGAATGAACAGTTGGGAAGTGAACTCTTGCCTGCTGTTTGAGGAACTAGGGGTCCCCCCCAGTACGAATCTCGGGATCGACGAAGAGACCCTCGTGCCCTCGCCCCCCCCCTGCTGCCGGCCTGGGAGTTCTAGGGACTGTGGCGGGCGGACTCTCCCCCGCTGCCTGCCTTGGGGGTGTGGGTCTCCGGGGAGCTGGAGCTATGGGATATTCTAACACAAAAGGACTGGGGGGACTGGAGGTACCAGGGGCTGAACTGAAACCCCTCTACTCGCTAGGACGGGTGGGGGACCACTCCGCTACATCCCCCTGGTACGGTAACTCATAATCATAATCATAATCATAATCATAATCAAGCTGATCCCTCTCTTTCAAAGTATCCTCCTCTGTGGTTGGGAACCCAGGATACGCATTTGTATCTGCGGGTTCCGCCGTGTCTCCCCCTTGGGTAATGCGGGTGGGGGAGGACCCTAACGCTGATTTCCCCTCACTGGTGACTCTCCTTCTGAGTTGGTCGGCATGCCTTCTCCAGAGTAGACCCAAGCTGGTCTCGACCCTGTAGGATACAGGCCCTGTTTGTTCAATGATTGTCCCTGGAACCCACGCTGGCCCTGAAGCTGTGTAGTTCCTGCAGTGAACCGGGTCCCCTACCGAGAAACTTTTGGAGCTTCCTCCCCCTATGTTTATATTTCTCCCTTCATCCTCCACCCTGGACGGATCCATCCGGTCAAATAGCGTTACCGGACGCCTCCTCATGAGGAGTTCGGCTGGGGAAAATCCTGAAGCTAAGGGGGTTGTCCTATAGCAGATGAGGAACTGACACAGGTGGAGGTTTAACTCACCGGGACCCATGCGCCGCAGCGCGTCTTTCGTAGTGCGCACTTGGCGCTCTACCTGACCGTTTGTGGCGGGGTGAAAAGGGGCAGCGGTAATGTGCCTGATGGCGTTTCGCTCAATGAACGTCTTGAACTCTGCAGACGTGAAGGTGCTAGCGTTGTCGCTAACAAGGACGTCTGGCAGGCCGAAACAGGCAAAAAGCTTGTGCAACTGTTTGATAGTAGCCGCAGAGGAGGTGCTGTTCATGGGGATTACCTCCAACCACTTGGAGTAGGAGTCGACTGCCAGCAGAAACATGGACCCGCGGAAAGGGCCAGCGAAGTCAACATGAATCCGGGACCATGGCCCGCGGGCCGTATCCCATTCCCTATGGGGCAACCGGGACTCCTCGGGCCGAGAGCTCTGGCAGCTCTCGCACGTGCCTACTAGATGCTCTATGTCCCCGTCTATCTGGGGCCACCAAAAGAAACTCCTGGCCAGAGCCTTGGAGCGCACGATCCCGGGGTGACTGGTGTGCAGTAGTTTCAACACCTTGGCAGCTTCTCTGGGATAACTACCCGCTGGCCCCAGAGTAAGCAGCCCCTTTCCAATGACAGCTCTACCCTGCACCTAAAAAATGGTCTGAACTCTTCATCGGGGGGGGAATAGTGGGCCAGCCTTTCCTAACCCAGGAGCTAACTTGGGCCAGCATCTTGTCGGCCGCCGTGGCCTTGGCGAGGTCGGCCGGGACAACAGGGGGTGAGTTGAGGGACTTGATCAGCAGGACTTGGTGGTCCTGCTCTACCTCGCAAGCGGGGTCCCCTAAACTAGGGAGGGGAGACCGGGACAGGGCGTCCGCGTGAGAGATCTCCTTCCCTGGGCGGTAGACCAGCTCATACTGGTAGGCGTTTAGGAAAATGGCCCATCGCAACATTCTGGGGGATAGGATTTGTGGGGTGGGTTTACCAGTAGTGAAGATCCCCAGAAGTGGCTTGTGATCAGTCACTACCGTAAACTTGCGGCCGTATAGGAAATCGTGGAACTTCTTCGTTCCCGCGATTATGGCCAGGGCCTCCCTATCTGTTTGCGCGTAATTGCGCTCGGCTTTCGAGAGGGACCTTGAGTAGTACGCCACCGGGGCTTCCCTCCCGCTCTCTAACACATGGCACAGGACCACCCCCACCCCCACTGGGGACGCATCACAAACTAAGACCACTGGCTTTTTTGGGTCGAAATGGGTCAGGACAGCGTCCGAGGACAGGAGTGACTTGAGCTCCTTGAACGCTCTCTCCTGCCTGTCCCCCCACCGCCAAACCGTGTCCTTTTTAAGCAGCGTGTGCAGTGGCTCCGCGACTGATGCCTTCCGAGGCAGGAAGGTATGATAGAAATTTAGGAGTCCTAGGAATGACTGTAGCTCCGGTTTCGCAGTGGGGCGAGGGGCGTTTTTTACGGCTGCAACCTTTGACTCAGAGGGTTTGATCCCGTCCGGGGTTACCTTAAAACCTAGAAACTTGACGTCCCTCACAAAGAATACGCATTTGTCCCTCCTCAGTCGAAGACCTGCCCTTTCGAACACTGAAAGGACCCCATCTAGCCTCTTTGCTAACTCTAATTCGCTCCCCGCCGTTATCAACACATCGTCGAAGTATGGGAGGACGCCTGGAAGCCCCTTTAAAAGGCGTTCCACAAGGGACTGGAAAATTCCGGGGGCCGAATTCACGCCAAACTGAAGGCGCGTTACCTTAAACGCCCCCTTGTGCGTCACTATCGTTTGCGCGGCGGCAGCAGCCGGGGTTACAGAGAGCTGCTGATATGCCTGGGCCAGGTCTAATTTTGCAAAACACTTCCCCCCATGTAACGTGGCCAGCAAGTGGCTGACCACGGGCACCGGATATGCATTTGGCCGAATGGCCTTGTTGATGGTACATTTATAATCCGCACAAATTCTGACCTCCCCGTTTGCCTTAAGGGCTGTAACAATCGGCGTTTCCCACTCCGCCGAATCAACTGGAACCAAAATCCCCTGCCCCACCAATTTGTCCAGTTCCGCCTCAATCTTGTCCTTGAGTGCGAAGGGCACTCTCCTCGGTTTGAGGCGGATGGGCCGGATTTCTGGGTCCAGCTCGAAGGAAACCGGGGGCCCCTTGTATTTCCTGAGCCCCTTCTTGAAAACGTCCGGGTGCGCGTTGCACACGTCCCGCATTGGGTCAGTCTCGATGGCGTTAATGCCGGACAGTTCAATTCCCAGGGGAGCAAACCACTGCGTTCCCAAAAGGCAGCA
This sequence comes from Bradypodion pumilum, assembly GCA_035047305.1. Lineage (NCBI taxonomy): Eukaryota > Metazoa > Chordata > Lepidosauria > Squamata > Chamaeleonidae > Bradypodion > Bradypodion pumilum. The sequence goes on along the minus strand of JAWDJD010000001.1, from coordinate 502,021,081 downwards.
CCTCCCCCCCTTGAGGACCACTAAGGGCAGTTTCTCGGAGTAGTTCTTGAACTTCACCTTGAAGTTCCCCACCCCCAACACTGGGATCCCATTCCCCTGCACGTCCCGTAGGTGTAACCTCATGGCCCGGAGCTTGGGCCGCTTATCAGGGGGAATGCGCATAAACTCCTTTTGGGACAGGATGGAATAAGATGACCCCGAGTCAATCTCCATCCTCACTGGGACCCCTTGCAACAGTACCTCTACGAAAAACTGCCGGTGCTCCAGGCCCACGCGGTTCACGCCTTCCTCACTGTAGCTGGCTGCGACCTTCCTGGTGCCGGCCGCCTTCCGTTGGTGCGTCTGGGGATGGCTGGAACTCCCCTTGTCCTCGACTCGCCCGCGCCTGCATACTCGGGCGATGTGCCCCTTTCGGCCGCAGTTGTGACACTCGGCCTTTCGAAACGGGCACCTCGTGCGGTCGTGGGACACTCCACAACCGTCGCAACGGCGGTCCTGCCGTTCTCGGGTCTGCCGCTTCTCACCACGCTTCTTGATCCTCTGGACGTCGTCGTCCTCGCTGGAGTAGGGGTCCGCTGTTGTGGACGATTCCTCGGACGACGTTGGTGTGCCGGCGGGCGGCTTGGGGGCCCGCCAGGCCGCCTTCGCTGGTGTCCTCCGAGCCACCTGTACTGGTGACTTGGCCCTCTCGGACGCGGCCCCTCGGGACTTGAACAGTCTAACCCCGCTCCTGGCCTCCTCGGCTGCTTGGGCCTCCCGCAGTACCTCGTTGAACGTGAGGCATTGGTCGCGGGTCATCAGCCTCCTCTGCAGCTCCTCGTCCCTCAAACCACACAACATGCGGTCACGGAGGGCCTGGTCCAGGTCATCCCACTGGCAGTGGACCGCCGCAAGCCTGAGGGCCGCCGCGTAGGCGGACACGGACTCGCCCGGTCGCTGGTCTCGCCTGTGGAACGCGACCCGGGCTGGGAAGATCGAGACGGGCGGCTGGAAATGCTCGCCCAACCTCTCCAGGATACGGTCGATGGGTACCTCGTCTACCTTCTGGGGGGCCAGCAGGGTCATCAGGATTCGCAGCGTGGCCGGCCCCACCTGGGCCAGGAAGTGGGAACGCATTTTCACGTCGTCATCGACGCCCGCAGCTTCCATCGCGTGCCAAAACTGACACTCATAGAGCTCCCATTGTTCGGGCTCGCTCACATCGAACTGGTACGCCTTGACCTTGGGATTCGCCATCGATCCCACCTTCGTCGCCAATTTTGTGTCTTTTCCGGGAGACATAGAAGGAGTCGCAGTAAGGACTAACACAGGTTTATTGGTTGATGATCAGAACGAACATGTGGTAATGGCGGAGATACCTCACATTATATACAGTGGTACAATACATTTGAATCTTGTTGCACGGTAGCTCATTGGTTGCTACCGGCGTGACGTCGTCCGAGTCACGCCCATCTTCGGTGGTGGATCGGTAGTAGTTTGTTGTTGCGGGGAGTTCCCGCGGCTGCAGGTGATTTGAGGAATGAGAACCATGTGAGTTGAACACTCGCAGCTGCCCTCTATGGGCAGCTTGCTCGCGTTCCTTTAACAGCTGGGTTACATTGTGATTGTGGCCAGGTTACATTCATACATTTCTTAAAGCAATATTGTACATACATATAAAGCAACATTGTACATACACAACAGTTCCTTATCTTCAAGACTCTCTCCCCATCTATCACTGGTTCAATGCTTGCTCTACCACTTACCCACCTGATTTTGCTCAGTTTCACCACTGACTTGTTATGTTCCACCTTAACTTTACTGTCGACACACAATGATGAACCCTGGCACTCCAGCTGTTCTTGAACTTCAATTCCCAGAAGCCCAAGTTCCTGTGAATCCACATGAATGGGCTCACTGTGTGTACGCCCGTAGCTCTGCCCGTGGCATTTTGAAAAATCCAAAGCTGGCAACTCTAAATGGTGCTTAAGCAAGCAAATTCTTCCAAACAATGTTCTGGGTGTTTGTATTTCAGTATTGACTACAGCCAAATGAATTTTTGCCAGGCAGAATAATTAAACAAAGGATGGAGTGCATCTGTTTTGTAAGTTGTTTCTTGCAAACCATCTTCCAGCTGTGGAGAAGTCCACGAATGAAGAAATGGAACAGCCTTAGTCTGTGAATGTTTCTACAATATAAAGCTGCTTGATACTACTCTAATGGTTATGGCTCCATCCTATGGAATCCTATGATGTGTAGACTGGTGAGAAACCTATATTTCTCTGCCAGAGACCTGGCAAAAAAAAAAGAAAAGCAATCACACTTACATACCACCCTATAGTGGTTAGTGCACTCTCTGGGCAGTTCACAAGTTACTTATCTCTAGCATAGTCCCTTGAACTACAGCAGGGAATTCTGTGTCTCCCTTGCTCAAACGCCAGTCATGTCTGACTCTAGGGGTCAACCTCCAGGTTCCTCAGGGTGGAACCAGAGCCATTAAAAATGATGCAAAACTGATGCAAGGAAGGTAGTACATTCTGCCATTCTAGTGTGTGGTATTCTAAGGACAGTGATTTCACTCAGCATTGTTCCTTAAATACAACCCAGATCTCCCCACCTCCCTGTTTTCCCTTAGACAGCCAGAACCCCTCTGGTGGCCTGTGTTCAGAGATATGTCCAGGAGTTGTGTAAATAACCTTGTAAATAAATCAGCTAAGGGTCAAACCACCCAGGGCACTCACTGCATCTTTGAATCTCTCTCTGTCTCTCTCTCTTTTAGTAGAACTGAGATGCAAGCATTTTGATTGGAACAGTGGTAGTAGATGTAGATTAAGATGAAGACAGGAAAGAAGCTCTCTGTTTTATGGGCTATCATAAATCTCACAAAGAGGTTCTCTGTTTTATTACCATTAAAATATCTCTGTTTTGTTATCTTACTTTCACTCTCCCTCCCCCCGCCCCCAAGGTTACTTTTAACAAATGAAACTGGCACACACATCTTGTTGTTGTTGTTTTTTGGGGGGGACATTCAGAGGAACCTCACTTAACAAATTTAATGCATTCTCTGGGACCTTTTGTACTGCAGAAAATATGTAAAGTGCATTTCCTATAGGAATGCATTGAATGCAGTTTCCCATAGGAATGCATTGAAAACCAATTAATCCATTCTGGGGGACAATGTTAACCGAGCCACTATTTTCTATGGATTTTCTATGGATTTTCTTTTCATATTTATTTATTTATTTATTTACATATTCAGATTTATATTGCTGCCGATTCACCATGGCAACTCAGGGCGGCTTACAGACAAGACAATCAATAATATAATAATACAATCAATCAATGTTGGTTGGGGGTTCAGGATGGCGTTCTGCAAGTTTTGTGTTAACCGAATTGTTTGTTAAGTGAGGTTCCACCATACATACGTGTTTTCCTGCATCATTGACAGCACTGTGTTGACCAGTCTGATGAAGACCTGTAGCGGGTCTAGTTTGAGTTTGTTACCCCCCCCCCCAGTGGTCTAATAAAGGAATCACCCACCCACTCTTGACTTTAGATTGTGCACAAGGACAACATAGTTCTTCTCATTCCTGAAAAGGTTCAAATTATTTATGCTCCAAATGTTCTTTTTAAATCAATATATATAGCTACAGGTACTTCTAGGGTGAAAAGAACTGCTGTCCTATGTGTGATAAAGATGAGCAAAGAGAACTGGCAACATTTCCACACATACCTGTATCTTGCGAGAGCTTTGGCATTCTGATGAAAGAATGCATGGCTTTGGATTGGGGTCGTAAAGACTCCCAAGACTAACTTCTGATGTGCTTCTTTCACAGCAGCAGCAGCCCTGCTGTTACCCTCTGAAATGGGACCAGGCAGACCCTGGTGACTCCTAATATGAGCGACATATAAGGCTTCCCTGCGATGCTGCAAATGGAATTGCATGGTCAGGAATAGGCTCAATAAATTCCTGTCCATGGCGAGAGTGATGTAAGCTCCCGGTAAGTTGTGAATTAAATTCTGGACATACTGACTGTCCGTGACTATGTTCAATGGTTCCTGGTTGAACGTTCTTAGGGTGAGATTCACTGCTGCCAATTCCGCTCTCTGTGCTGATTTCTGCGGAAGTGTCAGTAACGTTCGCCAAACCTGCTCCTCATACCAAGTGAGAACCCCATATATTTTTCCCCATCTGTGAATACTGTCTTGGCTCCCTGAAGTGGAGTTAGAGACAGCATGCTTTGTAATTTGACTGTCTCCGTCTGAAGCGAGACTAGCCTGGGATCTCTTGGTAAGTGATATGCCAAGTTGCCTGTAAAACCTTCTAATGCAATCAGGAGAGTGTCCCCTAACTGCATTAATTGCCATGTCTGTTCTTTAGTGAAGGGCATGACTATTTTGGCTAAATCATGTCCTGAGATATCCCTAGCTCTAAACTTCCCCTTGTGAATGACTGTGGCTACCAGTTCTTGCGGAGGAACAATATTTCTGGAAGAGGTATGCGGTAGATACACCCATTCCATGATTCTCTCTCCCTCCCCCTCCCCCCCCCCGCTGGAGTCTGTGCCTAGAGCTCCAGCGAACATGGTGCCTGTTCCAATGATATACAGGTTTAGTGTGGGGGTGAATGGCCCCTCACCAAGCCTATCTACCCAGCGGTGGCTGAGTATGCGGTTGACTTCCTGGAGAGTTTGTTTCAACTCTCGCGGAATGTAAATCCGATCTGCCGGCTGCTTTCCTAGCGTTAGTAGCGAACAGAGCAGCTTTAAAAGATTGGTATCTATCTTAAAATAGGGTCTTGCCCAATTGATGTTTCCTAGAATTTGCTGGAGTTCCACTAGCGTTACGGAGTCTTTGAGGTTGATTTTAGGCAAAATTGGTGCTGCAAAAGAGCGGAGTAACTGATGACCCAGGAAAGAATAGGGTTCGGTTCTCTGAACTTTTTCTGGGGCAATTATCAAGCCTTTGTCCCCCAATGAACTTTGGAGGTCACAAAATATGTCGCTACCCAATTTGGGCGCTGCGATCAATATGCCATCCATGAAATGGCAAACTAAGACTTTGGGGTGCAGGTTCTGGAACCTCTCTAATGCCCCGTGGACATAGATTTGGCACAAGGTCGGCGAGTTGAGCATTCCCTGTGGAAAAAATTTCCACACATAACGTTGGGTTGGTTCCCTATGATTGGTGACTGGCACCGTAAAGCGAACCTTTCCCTGTACCTAGGATCTAAAGGGATGGTGTAAAAGCAGTCTTTTAAGTCTATGATCAGGATCTCCCACCCTTCGGGGATCATGTTGGGATTGGGTGTACAGTATTGAAGCGGACCCATGGGCTGAATGCATTTATTGATCTCTCTTAGATCATGAAGAAGTCTCCATTTATCGGACTTCTTTTTAATGACAAAAATCGGTGAATTCCAGGGACTGGTGGATGGTTCTATGTGTCCCGCTTCTAGCTGCTCTTTAACGAGCTGCTTCAAAGCTACTAATTTTCCCCCAACTATGGGCCATTTTTTTCACCCATACCGGCTCATCTGTGAACCATTTAAGCAGTAGGGCCATTACCCAAAAGTTAGGATGGCGCGATATTGCTGCAGAATTTCCCTCCCCCAGAGGTTGATGAGCACATTCAAAATGTGTGGTCGGATGACCGCTGTGCCGTCTGCCCCCGCGATGGCAACTTCTACCCAATCGCGGCTCCTGTAAGCTTCCTGAACTCCTCCTACCCCCAAACGTCTGCAACTGACTCAATGGCCCACTCGGTGGGCCACAATTTCCTGCTGATCACGGTGACGTCAGCTCCGGTATCAAGCAGCCCGTCAAAAGGTCTTTTGTTTAAAAATACCTTAATGACTGGTCGCTGCTTCCACTCTATGTTCTTTTCCACTGTCGCTATGATCTGATATCCTTCTACTGCCTCTCTCTCTCTCGGGTGGTTTGCTGACCCGAATCCAGAGCTTTCTCTGTTCCCTCCCTGGTTTCTACCTGGCAGATGACAAGGAACCATGATCAGTTGCGCTACTGAATCCCCCTTGCTGACTGTTTGGGGTAGGTGTGTCCACAGCTGGACTTTGACTATTTCTGTGTAATCGGAGTCTATGTCTCCTGGGACCATGAAGATCCCTTTCTTCCCTGCACTGCTATGAGGCAAGACTAATCCTATGGTGTCTTGGGGCAGAGGACCCTTGTACTGGGAATTGACTAGGTAGACTGAGCCTGGCAGGTCGCATATAACATCCTCCTGGCATTCCAAGTCTAGCCCTGCACTGCCCTTGTTTTCTGCCTGTGCCTCGGAGCTGCTGGGAGTGATGCTGGGTGAGATTATCGGGATGTCCTCTCTGGGGCTTCCAGGGTGGCTGCTGTCTCTATTTGAACCGGGGCTAGAGACATGCCCATGGGCCGGTTTCCTGAGTTGGGGCATTGGTTGGCCCAATGGAAGCCGCTGTGGAATCTGGGACACTGGGTGGATGGTACCGCTGGGTGGCCCGATGGCTGGCCACCCCCCTTCTTACGGGTTTTTTTCGACCTGCACTTTCTGGCAAAGTGCCCCACCATGCCACACTGGTGGCAAGCTCCCTTGGGTTTGTTCCCCCCTTGCACTGCCACTGCCAACAGCCCCATCTTATAGGAGTCTGTTCCAACATCAGCGCAAGCCCTGATCATGTCGGTAAGCATCAGATCAAGTCTGTGGCCCACTAGAAGAGCGGGATATAAATAAACTGATGATGATGATGATGATGATGATGATGATGATGATGATGATGATGATGATGATGATGATGATGATGATGATGATGATGATGATGATGATGATGATGATGATGATTGCCTGCAAGATTTTGCGACAGTCGAGGTTGGCATTGTCTTTGGCCAATTTCATCATAAGCTCCTCTTGGGCATCTTGGTTGTCTATCTGCCTACTGATAGCTTCCTCTAATCTGTTAATGAAATCCATGTAAAGCTCTTGTGCTCCCTGCTTGACGGTTGTGTAGTTCTTAGCACCCTTGCCAGTGGCTGGCACCTTAAGATATGCCTTAAAGGCAACTTCAGATGAGAACTGGAGTGTGGCGGCTGGCAGGACGGACTGTGCTTGGATGGTTTCGAATTGCCCAGAGCCATAAAGTTGCTCTGGTATCACTGCGCCCCCCATCCGGGCAGCCCTTGCCTGTGCTTCCAGCCAAAACTCGCTGTCCCATAAGAGATACTGGCTAGAGTTCAACATCATCCGCATCATGACCTTCCAGTCATGAGGAATGAGCGTGGTGGATTCTACCAACTGTTGGAGCGTGCCACTTGTGAATCTGCTTTGGAGCCCTGTATCCGTGATGGCTTTGCGGATTTCCGAAAGCAATTTATATGGGATGGGTGTGTATACCACCACCTGATCACCCGTGAGGGCGTCCGTCTCTAAGTGGACTGGACACAGCTGTTGGAGTTCGGCCAGTTCCTCGGCCGGAATTTCCCCTTTACGTGCTTCCTCCTCTACCATGCACTGAAAGGAACTTTTGGCAACCTGGGAATCGCCTGCGCTTCCTAGGCTTCTGCCTGCTCCCGCGGCCTCTGCAGCTGCTGCTGGAGGGGAGTCCCCCATGCCTAAACTGAATGGTCGGATAGAGACGTGCTGGGACTGATGGCTCTATGCATGCAGGGGGTCTCTCGGTCTCTATCCAGACTGGAGTAGCTGCTGAAATGATCTGTTTACACTTGTTCCATGTTGCTATGATTTTTGCGTGTGCTCGGGGCTTTGACTTAAGGCAGTCCCCTACCCTATCCCAAGTATCTGGGTCCAGTGTGCCTGCTTCTGGGTAGAACAAACAATGCTCCCTCAGATGCACCATGAGTTCCATTAGGCTTTGGCTATGAATGCTTACATGATGTAGCCTGGCCAGGCGCTTGAGCTCCTCCCTATGAGCTCTTCGCCCAACTGATGAATCTTGCCCCTCCAAGCAAGCCCCCTTACTACCTGATAAGAGGTTCCCTGGAGTCGCCTCCACAGGATGAGTCAGCACGCCTCAGGCAGTAAGTCAGGTGATGTGGTGCACAGTACGTGGTCTTGGGTCTGAGTAGGGTCGCAGTCTTGGCTACCGCGGGCATCCTGCAGCCTCTGCCGATGGGATCAGGGTTCACAGCTCACCCCAATGTGGAACACGTCCGTTCCAATGATGCTCTGGGTTGCCGCCAAGCTTGCGGTGAGTGCTGCCTTCCTTGCTGAGGAAAGATGGCGGCCTTGGCTGAGGAGATCACACTGAGTCCCGATTGGGCTAGCGTCCCGATCGGAGCTTCTCCGCAGCCTCCAGGGAGAGTCACGTCAGAGCGTGGCCCCTTAGAATCTTGTCGGGGTCACCAGATGTTGCGATGGCCCGCAGAACGGGCCGCCTGCTGCAGAGATGGCCCACAGAGGTCGGAGTGACTGGACGCAAGGAAGGACACGAGAGATGAATGTGTAGTGAAAGTCCAGTCCCAACCTAAGTGGGGTGGCATATTTATTGCCCTACCTCAAGGTCTCCATGCCTAAAGGAACACGTGACCCCTGTCACAGAAGGCTAATGCATACGTGGCATTTCTGGTGGTCAAGATAATACCTGTATCCTCATAGATTAACGGACAACCCGCAGTTGACTAAGATCCGGACGCCGGACTCTGGGGCTCCGCGCTCCTCCTCCTCCTCCCCCCGGCCCGGCCGGTCGGCGGGGAGTGAGAACAGCTGGGGATGGACTGCGCCTTCAAAAGCGCTGCCGCCACCACCACCCCCAACATCGGACGCCGGACTCTGGGGCTCCGCGCTCCTCCTCCTCCTCCCCCCGGCCCGGCCGGTCGGCGGGGAGTGAGAACAGCTGGGGATGGACTGCGCCTTCAAAAGCGCTGCCGCCACCACCACCCCCAACATCGGACGCCGGACTCTGGGGTTCCGCACTCCTCCTCCTCCTCCCCCCGGCCCGGCCGGTCGGCGGGGAGTGAGAACAGCTGGGGATGGACTGCGCCTTCAAAAGCGCTGCTGCCACCACCACCCCCAACATCGGACGCCGGACTCTGGGGCTCCGCGCTCCTCCTCCTCCTCCCCCCGGCCCGGCCGGTCGGCGGGGAGTGAGAACAGCTGGGGATGGACTGCGCCTTCAAAAGCGCTGCCGCCACCACCACCCCCAACATCGGACGCCGGACTCTGGGGCTCCGCGCTCCTCCTCCTCCTCCCCCCGGCCCGGCCGGTCGGCGGGGAGTGAGAACAGCTGGGGATGGACTGCGCCTTCAAAGGCGCGGCCGCCATCACCACCCCCAACATCGGACGCCGGACTCTGGGGCTCCGCGCTCCTCCCCCCGGCCCGGCCGGTCGGTGGGGAGTGAGAACAGCTGGGGATGGACTGCGCCTTCAAAAGCGCGGCCGCCATCACCACCCTCAACATCGGACGCCGGACTCTGGGGCTCCGCGCTCCTCCCCCGGCCCGGCCGGTCGGTGGGGAGTGAGAACAGCTGGGGATGGACTGCGCCTTCAAAAGCGCTGCCTTTGCCGCGTTTCCCCGCTGCCTCCAACATCGGCGCGGGGAGGGAACAAGCTGCACCTCTGGACGTCGGTTTCTCTCCCCTGGCCCTGCCTGGCCAGAGGATAAAAAGGAACGCCCACATCGCCGGAGGACGCCCGCCGCAAACGGGACCTTTGCCGCGTTTCCCCGCTGCCTCTAACACCGGCGCGAGGATGGAAGCAGTGGTTTCCTGAGGTCCCTCCCCGGTCTGGCATTGGCCGCGGGGAAGTTAGAGCACCGCTGGAAGGGGTCGCTTCCCGGGGCCTGTATTTAGCACTTTGTATTTAATTTTTTAGTTCATGATTTGAACTGTAACTTGTATTTTGTAACTGTATTAATATGTGTTCTCTATTCGGTGATACTGTATTTTGAATTGTATTTTGTATGACTGTGTCCTATTATTGTGTACTTTATTTTCTCTGTATTGTATCATTGTTTGATATGCTGTGAGCCGCCCTGAGTCGGCATATGCTGAGTGGGTGGCATACAAATCAAATAAATGAATGAATGAATGAATGAATCTAGGTTTGGCGAGACCCATTGTTCTCGCCCTATCGCGAAGTGCAGACATCCTGCCTCCAGGAAACTAACTTACTTAGCTGTTGACTCATCATGTTTGCCCACCCTAATCTTCGACCAGAAGAAGAAGGGCAAGGTTTACCTGTGGTCAGCAACCTTTTACTCTTGTCCTCTGCAATCCTCCAGCCAAGGTTCCCATGATTCATTCCAATTGTTCTAGCCCGTATTCCAATTTCCTTTCCATCAAAGCCCGTGTTGGTCCTCAAGCAGGGTGTGTAAACGAGAGAACCCATCGGGAAAGGTTTTGGCAAATTTATGAACGCGGGCATACCACAGCGGAGGAAGGGCAAAATAGCTGTCTGGCCCCAAAAGCTTTCTGAGGGAGCATGACCCGGCCCTCGGCTTTAAAGGGTTGAGAACTCCTGCCACGGAGAATTATACTCATATCACTCTATTTACCTGATGTCAAAGAATGGTCCCAGTGCTGTTTTCCCCCATGATGTGAATGTCAGCACAACTTCAAATGAAGCAAATAACTTCTCACAAGGAATTCTGATGTTGGGATAATAATGTCACTGCTTTCTAAAACTTTCACTGCAGGTCATTTTAAGCGATTTGTTTGATATATCTTTGACCCAGCAGAGGGCAGTGGGGCTCATCATTGCATCTAGGGTTGCATTTCGTGTTCTGTCGCCTGCTGAAACACTATCCAGATCCCAATATTTACGTGTTTCTTTAATGACCACAGGGCAGAGCAAAGAGCTCAGCAGCAATTACAGGGACAGAGCAGTGCCCCATGCAGATCTCTTATAGGAAACCTTGCATTTCATGGAATTGAAAATGTTTTTTTTTAAAAATGCAAGAGGATTAAAAGCAGGAAAAGGGAAATCAAAAGTATCAGAGCCTTATAAGGAAGATGCTAAGCTAATGTTAGTGGAGAAGGAGACTGACTGCTGACTGTTTTACCTCTCAGTGAAGACAAAACCCTCTCCAGCACACTCCAGTTACTGAAATGCCAGGAGGGGAGTATTTCAGTGAGGTTGCCAAGCTTTATATCAGGGGTGTCCAAACTTTTTAGGATGTGGGCCAGTCATGTGGTTCCTCTCACCGGAAGCAGAAGTAAAACGTGCCTTGCAATCTGTTTTGCAACAGGATAAGATAGATTTTAAGCTGCCATTTTCTCTGCTTAAAGCTTTTCTCTTTTACATCCTCTTGCAGTGACTCTCTGTGGCATTTGTCTTAGTGGCAGTGCAAAGTGAGGGATTTACATTCGTGTAGGCTTTGCATTCTCAATTCCTCCCCCCCCCCCATTTTTACTCCCATCTTTACTTTTAACTTGCTATACTGCTAGGACTGATTGGGAATGCATGAGAGAGAGAGTATGTATGAGTGTGAATGCAGATGAATGCTTGCATTGTTGTATGGATTATGAGAACTTTGCAACATCACAATTTGTCTTTCCTACATTTTGATTTCTCTTTTCTTCTCACCGCATGCATAAATGGGACATGATTAACTTTTCCTCAGATGGGGTGATCTTTCGTTTGCTTCTACTGCAACTGAAAATAAAGGAGCAACTATTCAATGATTTGCCGATTGCACTGTTGTGCTCTGCATTTGCAAGCAGGATTTTGGCCTAAGAATCTACAGCAGGGGCACCCAAACTATGGCCCATGGGCCAGATCCAGTCCATAGTGCCAAATCATCCAGCCCACGCCACCCTCACCACTCCCAGAAGCAGAAGTAAATCATCCCTGTGAATGTGTAAAATGCTGCCATAAATGCACCTGCAGCTGTCAAAATGAATTGAAACCAAATTCTCACCCACTCTTAACTTCTGACAAATGTTTCTTTTCACAGATTCTTGATTATCATATAAAGTGGTTGATTAAGTATCTTTATTTTGCAGAAGAAAGTAAGGGGGCCTAGGCAGAAAAAAGAGATGGGAAGCAGGTCCAGTAGTTGAAAAATGAAGTACCGTATACTTGGCTATTTCTGTTCCTGAATTGTTTCTCCTGATGGCAAGAGCCTTCTAAAATCTCGTGGGAGATGATGCTTCAATCTGCCACGTTCAACTAGATGGGTGAACTATGGATCAACCAAATAACCAAGTAAAACAAACACAAAGTAAGCCAAAATGGAGACTTTTTCCTTCAGGGGCTGCCAGTTTCCTATTCCCACCATAAAGCTTGTTTTGGCTGAGTGAAAAACAGAACCGGTCTCATCTCGTCTAAGGTACCTGAAGACTCTGCGTAATTATCTTATAAAACAGTGACAAATATAGACAACTATCTGTGTATTTTAACATTTTAGCAAAGGTTGTGGCCGTTTCAATTCGTTTATCAACTTTAAAAAATGATACTCAATTGAACAAAGATACATAGATGGTGGATTCACATAGCAAATTGAAAGCTCCAGTGCTATTTTCCTAGAAGATTTTGCCCGGCGGTGCCAGGCTGTTTTAAATGGTTTTGGAAGGTTTTTTTTCTTAATGTTGGTAAAGAGCCGGGCTGTTTTAAATTGTGTTGTAAGGGATATTTTTTTTTATTTTTTTGGTAATTTATGTAAAAAAGAGGTGTGTTGGTGGTTAGGGGTGGTTTGGGGTGTGCACAACCACCACTACCCATACAATACCACTCCAACCACCAACACACACATTAAAAATTCCTGGCAAGGCAGGAGTGTTGTGTGTGTGTGTGAGAGAGAGAGAGAGAGAGAGAGAGAGAAGCAGTGTGTGTGTGTGTGTGTGTGTGTGTGTATTGTCCCCCCAACCCTTCCAGAGCCAGGGGACCCTGCAGAGAGGGAATCCCCCCCCCGCAGGACACCCCGTTATTAAAGAGAAGAAACCAAGCTCTTTCTTCTCTTTTAAAACAGAGTGTTTGGGAGGGGGGGTGTATTCGATCTCCTCTTCCTGGTCCCCTGAGTTTGGTAGGGTTGGGGGGACAAATTGGGTCTGTCCCCCCAACCCTTCCAGAGCCAGGGGACCCAGCAGAGAGGGGATCATTCCCCCCCCAAAAAAACACTCCATTTTTAAAGAGAAGAAACCAAGTGGTTTCTTCTCTTTTAAAATGGAGTGTGTGTGTGTGGGGGGGTGTATTCGATCTCCTCTCCCTGGTCCCCTGGGTTTGGTAGGGTTGGGGGGACAAAAGGGGTCTGTCCCCCCAACCCTTCTGGACCCAGCACCTTTCATTGCCTCCCTCACCCACCCCCTAACCCTTACCTAACCCTTATCTTTTCCAGGCTCCCTCCAGCTGGGTCTTTCAAAGTCTTTCCCTCCGGCTCTCAGCACGTGTTCCCAGCCTCCTCTGTGCTCGTATCCCTCGTATCCTGATTGGCTGGGGGGTTGCACAGTGCAAAGGACACTGGGAATTGAAGTCCTTTTTCTTTGTTCATGTTCGGGGGGCTCCTGCCCCACTGCCACATTTTTCAACCCGACAGTTACCTGCGAACCCGGTTCGGGTGAGTGCAGGGAGGCTCGGTCGGGGCTAGTGGGGCCTGGTGCAACATCCTTTGTCACATTCCAACGGTTAACGCACAGATTTATAGGTATAGATTTTTTCTGATTTATATTGTCACCCAACTCCGAAGACTCTGGGCAGCTCACAGAAAATAAAACCAATAATCACATTTTAAAACCAATAAAAACCCATTAAAACTGCTACCAAAAATTACCCTTGTTCTCGTGATCTGGAGGAATTGGCAAATCAGATCTATATTAATATTACAGAAGTGGAGGTTTTAAAAAAAAAAATAAGGTGATCATGGAGACTTGGTTTCAAATATTTATGTAGGCTGCCAGGCAACAAAGCACGTCTGATCTTTATGAGAGAAAAACCATCACCCATCCAGACCAAAAACAAAGACTTCTCATAAAATTTGCAATTCATTCTAACTGGCAGCCAATGGACATCAATGAATACTCAATGGTGGTTTTGTGTGTAGAAATGCACACTGCAACATGTGCTGGATAGACTGCATTGTTAGCAGCTTTCCTGCTTCTCTGAAGAACCCAGAGTTGGGCAGAGGACAGGTTGGAGGAGTAGAGAATGAAAATCTGGAATAAAGCTGTGCTACAAGCCCTGGTCTTGACTCGGTCAGGATTTGAGCCAGTAATCTGATAAATATTTTCTCCCAGAATTTTGTTCATGTTAAGCTGGAGCTGTCTTAGACGCTTGAGACAGCTCCCTTTATTTATTTGTCTTCCAAATGACAGCATGCCTTATGGTCATCTCGGGGTCTAGCCAAGCCAGTTTAGAGTATGGAAGACAAATTATAAGCAAGACAATTGGCAAAACAATGCTGAACGTGTCTGACCCAAATGTGAGGCTCTCAAATTTCAAACCGCCACAAGCCTGTGTAAATATCCGCAGGACTGCAGCTTGAAATGATCTCTAAACAGAGAGGATTAACTCAGCAAAAGAAACAAACTTGAAGACCAAACCAGATGAGACAGTGGTAGCTTCATAATTGCACGATTCGATTCTCCGTGTTTTCCTAATGGAAAATGCAACTTTATGTGAAAATGCAATACTGGTTAAGGAGAATAAATCTTATTTCCAGGTGGAAACTGGCCTACTGAATTACTGGCAAAAATGCATAAGACAACTTTGCCTCACTAGGCAAAACATTTGGCTATTCAGCAAAAGCAACCATAGCGGGGTGGGTGTGGGGGGGGGGGAGGAACATGAATCTTTTGCAAGCAATTTCAAGGGCTCTTGTGGATCAAGCAAGCCTGACAGGTTTGTTTTGACAGAAAGTTCTGCAAAGGCAGGATACTATTCATAGGGCCAGAGTTTTAAAAAGTTACTCTATGTGAGTAGAACTCCCAGACTTTCCTAGACAATAGAGCTAATGTCTATGCTGGAGGGGTGATTTTGAGAGCTATAGATCACAAAACTAACATTCCCAAGTTTAAGAAAAGGGCTCTATCATGGCTCAATTAATCAGACATTCATCCCACGTTTTGATGTGGGAACAGGTTGGTCCGCTCTTTTTTCTGGTAATCACCAACATAATCACAAAAGCAGACAAATCTGCCCCCAGAGAACCCCTACTGGCACCTTTTCGAGCCACTGTCATGGGGTCTATTTTGATGCAGGTGGATGCACTCCAGTTAGATCCATTCCTGGCATATGTGATTGCTGGGAATTGTCAAAATCAAGCTTTGCCACTATCAAAGGCTCCTTCTGGTGTCAATTTCTGGGTATTGTGAAGGGGTTTGACATACAAGCCACTTCAGGATATCAGCAAATCAAACACTTCCACTGCTTCTCTGTGGAAGGGCAAGGAAAATAAAATTTATTTTCTTGAGTCTACTAGACCACTGCACTTAGATAAAATTTTATAAAATGATTTTTCTTTGCCTTTGCATGGAATGCCAATCGAAACAATGGTTGTGGGCAGTTTCTTGATCAATGCTACACATGAGGCAAAGAAATAATAATAATCTAAGTGATTCAGCACATCAGTGGTGTTCAAAGAGAGAGAGGGGAAAAAATAATTTCACTCCCCCACCCCTCTCTAGAGGTGGAGGTAAAATGTTCAATTTGTTGATATCCTGAAGTGGCTTGTTTGTTAAGCCATTTCACGATAATGGAAATCAGGTTGCTTGAGGTCAATATGTCATATGTGTGTGAGGATTGCACCAAATGACATATCATTCCTCACCTCAACCTAAAGCAACTCATTTTAGGACACACCAGCCCACACCAAAAGGGCCAGCACAATTATATCCTTAGTTACCAGTCTCACCTTTAAAGTCTGGAGCACCAACAGTTGGTCACAGCTTGTTGATTTTACTTTATACAGCAAACTGCATAAATGTCAACACTGTGGGGTGTAGCATCTGCTTTTTCTGCTCACCACACATAAGGAAATTAAAAGACGTATGAATCCAAGCTATTTGGAAGGAGCATGGGATTATATTATCACATGTTAAATCTAACCAGGAAATGGCAGTCTTTGTTTAAACAAGTTGAGGATTGAACTATCATCTGTCAGGCATAGTGCCCAAGTATTTTCAATCTCACAGAGCATTTACGTATACCTTGACAGGTGCATGTCTAACCCTTAAGGCCTAGTCTGAATTATGCAGATGAAGAGTAGATGGGGAAAGCACAGAGGCTTAATTAACCCATTAAGTGAAATGAATATTGGAGAAGGGAAAAGACTGCCAAAGTTTTGTCTAGTAGTGTCATCCTGAGACCATTCTGTCTGCTGATTCTTAAGACCACCGGGTGCTTGATAGAGGCCCAGAAATCAAGACTAACTCTTGTCTTGCTCAATATACAAAGTCTTTCCAGGCATCAAGACAAGGTTTTCCATAAGACATAGGGGCTTGGGCTTGCTTGTCTATTTGTTTATTAGGTCTATTTCTATTCTACCAGTAAAACTCAAACCAATGTGACTTACCCATGTCATTTTCACGATAACTGCAGGAAGTAAGATCTGTTTGCTCAGAAATGTGACTGGCCTAAGGATACACATTGTGTTTCATCACCCACCAGGAACTTGAATCTAGATCTCCCAAGTCTCAGTCCAGTGTTCTAACCACTATACCCTACAGATCAATTACTTCAGCATTCCACGAATAACAGCACATAACACCAGTAATGCCAAGCTGGCATTCTGCAAACTTCTTTGTTGATAAATTTTACAATGCTTGGGCAGAAGAGAACCCAAATTCCCATTCATCAGTCCATTATTCTTGGTCTTTCCTGAGTCAGTGCAAAATATATATTTCAACATCCATCATCTTATATGAAAACATTATTTGCCCGATCGTAAGGTAATGCCCTCAACAGGAGAAAATAAAAACAGTGTTCTAGAGGAATGACTCCATCCAATTCACTTCCTCCAATTTTTCACATTCTTTCCATCTTGACACTTGCAAATTTTGGTCCTTAGTTTTTAAAATATATATATAAATAACATGCATAACTATTTGTACTGACTACACTTAATATGTACAGCTACTCTGTATACAGAGAATTCTGCTGTACCTGCCTGCCAAGAATTGTTTCGGTGAAAGAAAGAAGTGACTACCTAGTTTATCAACACAGGTATTCATACTCAGACTTTGAAGAATTAAAATCTCAAAGATCTTTGCTTGGATGGACAAATACATTGGCTTTGCATTCTCTCACAGTTCATGACATTCAATGTCCTTCCATCATGCTTATAAAGAAATTTAAGGGTGTCAGAAAGGTCTTATTAAAAAAACATAGAAGCACATGAAATCCTCACAACTGGAAGCTGGAGATCACGCAGAACATGATGCTCACAGGGTGTTATGCTGCTTGTTTACTTAGTAGGATTCTTCCTGGTATGTTTAAAGACTAATCACCAAATATTCTACTCTGGTGTGGTCATCTTTTCCCCTCACATCAGGGAATTCAACCTTTGGGTCACATGCCTGATCCACATTGTAGTTAACGGTCATCATCACTGACAGAAGGTAATGGGAATTTGATATAATTGGTCAAGCTTGCCTCGGGACCTCTGCTTGTCATAGTCTGGTGACAGCTTCTTTATATGCTTGCCAGAAAACTGCCATAAGGTGCAACTTCTGCCAGTCTGACTCTATTAGACCCTTGCTGCCTTCACAGATTATTGCAAAGTTGCTGCCAGCTTGCTGCAATTTAGTAGCCAAAGGCCGATTTCATGTGTGGATGGAGCAGCTGCAGAACCTAATCCTTTTAATACAGAAATGTGAAGTTGCTAATTTGAAGGATAGAACCTCATCAACAAATAAAGATGGGCGAGAACATCTTTTCAGTTCATTTTGATCACTTATTTACAAACATTAGTAAATGTTTAAAGATTTAAGATGGGGAAAGGCAAAAAATTCTCTATAGCTCACCATTTAAAAAAGGGAAATCTTTAAGGACTGGTGGTATGTGAATGTCACAGCGGGAGCTTCCCTTACTTCCCAGAATCGACAAATTAAATTGTTTTGCTGATAATTCATCTTCAGGATTAAGACGTGAGATTCCTTTGGACATCTCAATTTGCAAACCCAAAAGACCGCTACAGTCACCTCTCTCACATTAATATGTTTCCATCTATCTTATGGACGACATACCACATTTGCTCATGACTTCAAAAGCTTAGAAGGTGGGTGAAACTGAAACTCTCCGAACCAAAAGCAATTTAAACACAAATTGGTCATGTGGCAGGCATGACTAGACAATGGAGTGCGTGGAACACTGTTTACCTTCCCACAGAAGTAGTCCCTATTTATCTACTTGCAAGTTCTTGCTTTTGAACTGCTAGGGTGGCAGGAGCTAGGACAGAAATGGGAGCTCACTCCATTGTTTTAGTGTCTTGCACGGAAGACAAAGAAGGAGCCGCAGTGGGGGCTAAAACACAGGTTTATTTCATGATGGTCAGGATGAACATGTGGTAATGGCGGAGGTACAGCTCATTTTATACTACAGTAAATACATTTGAATATCGTTGCACGGTAGCTCATTGGCTGCTACCGGCGTGACGTCATTCTGAGTCACGCCCATCTTCTCCAGGTGATCCTAGCGCGGGAAAGATTCCCGCGGCTGTCGGTGATTTGGGGAATTTGAACCATGTGAGCTGAACGCTCGCAGCTGCCCTCTATGGGCAGCTTACTCGTGTTCCTTAATGTAGGAGTCCGATTCATGTAAAGATCTCTAATCAGCCTCGTTAGCAACAGTTTATAGCCCCAGATAAACACAGGAAGAGTTAAAAGCTAACGAAGTCCAGCTTCATTAGGCAAGGAAGAAACAGAGGTAGAGAAATAGAGGGGAAACATATACACGCGACTGCAGTTTTGGCTGAACAAAGGAATCATAATGGCGTCTCTTTATTCCAACAGAGTATATCAGAAACAAAACTTAAGGCACATACAGCCAATCAGAAAGCCAGAACCAAATAAGGAGAAAGAAGGAGCTTCTCACTATTCTACGCATGCCCAAAATCCAGCGTTGTCTCTCATGCAGACAAAGAGGCCTTTGTTTACAAAATGTGAAGGCGACAGGAGACAGAAACCAGATGCCTTCCCACATGTCCTCCTTTTTCATTTAAATTTGAGAGAGGGACGGCCAATCATACCCCTGCATGTCATCATACTCCATAACTACTCCTCCATATACAGCATCACTGTCCTCCTGGACATCGTACCCCTCCTGACTCCTGGTACCTTGTTCCGGAGGATGATACCTCATTGAGTACAATTGCCGTCGTGCAAAACCCGATGTCTCCCTTCTACGCAGTGGACATGTGTTACACATAGAAATAAGGTTAGGAATACAATTAATTCAAAAACACAAAGATATAAGGCAAATAATAATAATAATGACCCCATAAAAGAAAACTTGTCTAAGGACAGACAAATCAAGCAACCAAGAAGTCATCCAATCAAAGAGATTAACATCCGTGCGTACATTGTTAGTAATGCTCTCCTGTAAATTCTGAAGTTCTTTCTCAATAGTATTATTCAGATCCTGGAATTTTACCCGACATCCCTGGTTCCCGACCAGTTTACAAAATCCTCTGGATTTTGCTAACAGGTAATCTATGGCCAGTCTGTCCTGCATTTGGTCTTGATGAAGCTCAGTGATTTCCATTTGAAGATCCCCTGTGGCATTGATTGATTTCTCCAGCCTACAGGTGAGTCCCAAAATGGACCTTCTATTCTCCTGGGAAATGACACCTGGGTATGATCTCAAGGTGAGTGCTCCAGTGATAACACTCCCTATAGCTCTCCCCCAGGAGCTACCATCAGAAAGCTGAACATCGATTATCACTTCATCCTTGCAACCAGAACCCATTGGGCCGGCAGCAGCTCTCCGGCGCCGTGCATCTGCCTGAAGCGGCATTTGCACTTGTACGGGTAAGGTAAAATAACCCAATGCTGCACATTGATATTGTCCTGGATGGAAATTCGTGGCAACTCCATTAAAAAAGAACCACATGTTGGGATCCTTAATTTGCCATCCATTGCAAATTGAACCACTATCTATAGCAGAATAATCAGGAGTAAACATTGGAAACACATCATATATATCTTCAATAGTAGTGTTAAACAAGGTATAATTAAGCTTATAAGAACTGTTATAACTACCCCATAACCAAAAAAAATCGTCACATCCTGTATAATTGCCTACATTCCGCAGAACCCTTTTTGCTTGAGTCCAGTGCTTCCATTTACTATTCCAGACTCCAGAACTATGACAGCAGAAACAAAGTCCTTTAGTGTATTTCTTGAATGTCATGCTTCGCCAACGGGTGTTGTTAAATTGTTCTGGAGGATTAGAGAAGAGTGTAGACCTATCAAGATGTTGCAAGTGTCCAATAACCAACTCAGGCGTGTTGAACAATGCCGGAAGAAAGGCCATTTGAGACACTGCCAGTGGATGCTCATAGTATAACGTTGCATTCTTACCATGAACCTCAAACATATAGTTAGCATGACGAAGCCAAAAGTTGGGGTTGCCCCCATGAGTCATTGTTTTTACAGCTGGAAGCACAGTAAGAAAGAAAAGAACAAATGTCAGCAACTTTAGTCTACTGGTGAACCACCGTCCTGGAGCTGAGTAACCTTCTTCTCTCTCCATGTGCGGATCGCTCGGGCAGGAATCCTTCCACTCAGGATCCCCTTGTTGCCAATAAACGACCAATGGCTTAGGAAGACACTCCCCTAAGAAATAGGAGCATGCCCTGTCTGATGACCAGTGCCATGTTATTACTAGCACCATGTAACTAGATATGAAACATGAGTGACATATAACACAAATGCAATATCACAAACCCATTTACATGTGTAGGGTACTGAAAACTCTTCCATGTACTTCTGGAGGTACCTTGAGATATGCAGTTTCATAAGGCAAAACATAACATAAGCAAAGACAGGTCTTTCCCCTGTAAGAGAATGAGCAAACATTTAAGCATGAACAAAACATGAACATTTCTCTTCTTCCTTACATGAAGGAGGTCTCTGTAGCATTCTACAAGCATTTCTCACTCCCCAATTACATGAGTAAGGCATTGCATTTCTTCTTCTCTCACTGGTGTAAATGAAAGAGGCATTCAATAACTTAAAACCAGCATAGCATGGTAAATCAAATACAGTACAAATATCATTAGAGCATTTCACACTCATAGCATGAGCAGGTAGACAATTTTTAAAAAGCTTTCAGGTTTTATAATGCAAACAAAGCCAATTCACTTTTGAGTCCAACACAAACTTTTTAGTCCAATTAAAATGTCCAAATTAAAAGTCCAAATGTTGATTGAAGCTTTCTTCTTCTCTCCAGCACAGTTCTTGGCATGGCAAGGTTGAAATTAGGCCATAAATTCTCACTGAATTCACAAGACAACTAGACAACCCCCCTTTTCAGCTTTTCGGGCAAACACACATTCCTTCATGCTCCAGCCACACCCATCTGTATTAAGGCAGGCAGATGAGGTATGAGAACAAAGAACTTCTCCAGAAGTTGCAAGTAACTTTCACACAGAAGAACATTACAGGGAATTCCCATTTGCTTTCCCTGCAATCCTGATGCTTGAAACTTGGCACAACCCACTCTGGATCTCTTTGTTTGAGGGTTGGGCAATTCAAAATCAGCCATAAACTGGACTATTTCTTCTCCCTCCTTGTATTTTTGCAAAAGCCTGCTGTCCATAGAGGAAGGATCCACACCCCTCTTCCTCTGCACTCTTTTCATTTGCAGCATCTGAATCTCAACTTTATGACAAACTGCATCTGTTAGGTTATATTTGCGAGAAGACCCCTTTCTGGGCTTGGGTTTCCTGGCCACACGTGAGGAATCAAGTTTACTACTCAGCTTATCCTGCTTTTGTGATGAGGGTTGCTTCAGGGATGAGCTGAGGTCTCCTGTGCTGCTCTTGGAATCACACTCCTTGCTTCCTGCCACTTTGCATGCATTAATAGCTTCAAGCTGTGATGAGGTCCCCACCATTTGTTCCCAATCAGCTGGCACTAGTTGTTTTTCAGACTTGGCAGGCAGTATTGCAGCAGTCCCATTTGCAAGAGCCTCTCTGTTCACTGGATATACAGCAACAGTTTCCATATCCAGCACAGCTGCAGTTAAAGCAGCAGAGAACAGGTCTTCTGTAGGGCTAAAAGTGCTTGATTGCTGCAAGGCAGGATATAATGTCCCATCTCCTTTTCCACCCCCATCTCCATCAGGGGGCTCATGCTGTTGTTTCTCATATGATGGAGGGGCCGTTGCCATAGTCCCTCCCTTAGCTGGGGGCAAAAGCTGTGGAAGGGGACCATCAAGCCTCTGGGAGAACAACATATTTCTTGGAGTAAGTCTTTGAAGACAGTTTCTGACTTCACTCCACATAAATTGCACTGAAACAGAAACTCCCTCCTGCTTCTGCAATTCATTCCCAATTTTTTCCCAATCTTTTAAGTCTAAACAATCATATTTAAGCCAAGGACATAGTTTTCCTATAACTTGGACAAGCTGTTGTACTTCCTTCTTATCAGCCCGTTTCCCATTTTTATGCAGGAGATATGAGATATCTTTACAAAACTCCTGCTCAGGCGAAGCCAGTACGCACCCCATAATTATTGTTTTTCACTCACCCTGTGGGATCCAATTTGGATGAATTTCGAGCGCTCGACTGACCTTTCCTCTGGTCGTGGGTGAATGACAATAGACCTTGTCCCTGGTCGCAATGAGGTGATAATTAGGTGCTAATCGCTGATTGCTGCTTCAAAGCATTCCTTTGAAGTTCATTCAAACGCCTCGCGACGGGGCACCACTTGTAGGAGTCCGATTCATGTAAAGATCTCTAATCAGCCTCGTTAGCAACAGTTTATAGCCCCAGATAAACACAGGAAGAGTTAAAAGCTAACGAAGTCCAGCTTCATTAGGCAAGGAAGAAACAGAGGTAGAGAAATAGAGGGGAAACATATACACGCGACTGCAGTTTTGGCTGAACAAAGGAATCATAATGGCGTCTCTTTATTCCAACAGAGTATATCAGAAACAAAACTTAAGGCACATACAGCCAATCAGAAATCCAGAACCAAATAAGGAGAAAGAAGGAGCTTCTCACTATTCTACGCATGCCCAAAATCCAGCGTTGTCTCTCATGCAGACAAAGAGGCCTTTGTTTACAAAATGTGAAGGCGACAGGAGACAGAAACCAGATGCCTTCCCACACCTTAAACAGCTGGGTTACATTGTAATCGTTGTCAGGTTACATTCATACATTCTTAAAGTAATACTGTTACATACACAACACTCCTCCCCCCTAGGATGGGACGAAGTCCCTCAACCATTGTGGCTTCCCGCACGTGCACTTGGGGCGTGCGGCTGCTTGGCTTAGCACTGGGGAACTAGGGGCTCCGAGTTCCGCAGAGTCTCGTCCTGCAATGGAAAGGGGGGACTCGTTAGTCGTTTGGCGGGGACTCTGCGACAACCTTGCATTGGGAGAAGGGAACGGGACATATAGCTGAGATGTGAACCCCTGCCTGTTGCTTGTGGCACCTGGGGACCCCCCCCCAGTATGAACCTCGGGACCGATGAGGAGACCCTTGTCGCCTCCCCCCGCTTCCTTTCACCTGCAACCGGCGTGCTTGCGCCACCCCCTGCCGCCTGACCCGGAGTTCTAGGGGATGAGGAGAGCGAATTTCCCCCTGCTGCCTGGCTCGGGGGGCTTGGTGATATGGTATATTCTAAAGCAAAAGGGCTAGGGGGACTGGAGGTACCAGGGGCTGAACTGAAACCCCTCTTCTCGCTCGGACGGGTGGGGGACCACTCCGCGACACCCCCCTGGTACGGTAACGTAAAGTCAAACTCATTCCACTCTTTCAAAGTATCCTCTTCCTCGGCTGGGAATCCAGGGTATGCATTTGTACCTGAGGATGCCGCCATGTCTCCCCCTTGGGTTACGTGGGTGGGGGAGGATCCTAATGCTGATTCCCCTTCACTAGTGACTCGCCTTCTGAGTTGGTCGGCATGCCTCCTCCAGAGTAGACCTGTGCTAGTCTCAACCCTATAGGATACTCAATGACCGTCCCTTGGACCCACGTTGGTCCTGAGGCCGCGTAGTTCCTGCAGTGAACCGGGTCCCCTACCGAAAAGCTTTTGGAACTCTCTACCCCTATATTTCTCCCTTCATCCTCCACCCTGGTCGGATCCAACCGATCAAACAGGGTTACCGGCCGCCTTCTCATGAGGAGTTCGGCCGGCGAAAGTCCTGATACTAGGCGGGTTGCACTATAACGGATGAGGAACTGACACAGTTGGATGTTCAACACAACGGGACCCATGCGCTGCAGTGCGTCTTTCGTAGTGCTCACTTGGCGCTCTACCTGACCGTTTGTGGTGGGGTGAAACGGGGCAGCGGTAATGTGCCTGATGGCATTCCTCTCGATAAACGCCTTGAATTCCGCAGAAGTGAAGGTACTGGCATTATCGCTAACAAGGATGTCTGGCAGGCCGAAACAACTGAACACCCTGTGCAAGTGTTTAATGGTTGCAGCAGATGAGGTGCTAGTCATGGGGATTACTTCCAGCCACTTGGAATAGGAGTCGACTATCAGCAGAAACATGGACCCGCGGAAAGGGCCAGCGAAGTCGACATGTATTCGGGACCATGGCCCGCGGGCCGTGTCCCATTCCCTATGGGGTAGCCGGGACTCCTCAGGCCGAGAGCTCTGGCAGCTCTCACACGTGCCCACTATATCCGCGTCTATTTGGGGCCACCAGAAGTAGCTCCTGGCTAGAGCCTTGGAGCGCACTATTCCCGGGTGGCTGGTGTGCAGCAGTCTCAGCACCTTCACCCGCAACTTCTCTGGGATGACTACCCGCTGGCCCCAGAGCAGGCAGCCCCTTTCAAGGGAAAGCTCTACTCTGCGCCTGAAAAATGACTTGAAATGCTCCTCGGGGGTAGTTGTGGACCACCCCTTCCTAACCCAGGAACTAACTTGGGACAGGATTTTGTCGGCCGCCGTGGCTTTGGCGAGGTCAGCCAGGACTATGGGGGGTGAGTCGAGGGACTCGATCAGCAGGACTTGGTGGTCCTGCTCTACTTCGCATGCGGGATCTCCTAAACTAGGGAGGGGAGATCGGGACAGCGCGTCCGCATGGGCGATCTCCTTCCCTGGGCAATAGACCAGTTCATACTGGTAGGCGTTAAGGAAAATTGCCCAATGTAGCATCCTGGGGGATAGAATTTGTGGGGTGGGTTTGCCTGTAGTAAAGATTCCCAGAAGGGGCTTGTGATCAGTCACAACCGTAAACTTGCGGCCGTATAGGAAATCGTGGAACTTCTTTGTTCCCGCGATTATGGCCTGGGCCTCCCTATCAGTTTGCGCGTAGTTGCGCTCCGCTTTTGAAAGGGACCTGGAGTAGTACGCAACCGGGGCTTCCCGCCCGCTCTCCAACACGTGGCACAGCACCGCCCCCACCCCCACTGGGGACGCATCACAGACTAAAACTACTGGTCTCCTCGGATCAAAATGGGTCAGGACAGCATCCGAGGATAAAAGCGCTTTGAGCTCCTTGAAAGCTTTCTCTTGCCTATCCCCTTTAATAGCGCGTGCAGAGGCTCCGCAACGGATGCCTTCCTTGGCAAGAAGGAATGGTAAAAATTTAGGAGCCCTAGAAATGACTGCAGCTCCGGTTTCGCGGTGGGACGAGGGGCGTTCTGCACAGCCGCAACCTTGGACTCGGAGGGCTTGATGCCCTCCGGGGTTATCTTGAACCCGAGAAACTCAACCTCCCTCGCAAAGAATACACATTTGTCCCTTCTCAGTCGAAGTCCCGCTTTCTCGAATACTGAAAGGACCCTGTCTAGTCTTCTCGCTAATTCTGATTCGCTCCCCGCTGTTATCAAAACATCGTCCAAATATGGGAGCACGCCTGGAAGCCCCTTTAACAGGTGTTCCACAAGGGACTGGAAGATCCCGGGGGCCGAATTTACGCCGAACTGTAGGCGCGTTACCTTAAATGCCCCCTTGTGCATAACGATGGTTTGCGCAGCGGCAGCAGCTGGGGTTACTGTGAGCTGCTGATACGCCTGCGCCAGGTCTAGCTTGGTGAAACACCTCCCCCCATGCATCGTGGCCAGTAAGTGGCTAACCACTGGCACCGGATATGCATTTGGCCGAATGGCCTTGTTAATTGTACATTTGTAGTCAGCGCAAATCCTAACCTCCCCGTTTGATTTTAAGGCTGTAACAATCGGAGTCACCCACTCCGCTGAATCAACTGGAACAAAAATCCCCTGCCCCACCAATTTGTCCAGTTCCGCCTCAATCTTGTCCTTGAGGGCGAAGGGCACTCTTCTTGGCTTGAGACGTATGGGCCGGATTTCTGGGTCCAACTCGAAAGAGACTGGGGGCCCCTTGTAAGTCCCGAGCCCCTTCTTGAAAACGTCCGGGTGCGCATCGCACACGTCCCGCATTGGGTCAGTCTCTATGGCATTAATGCCGGACAGTTCGATTCCCAGGGGAGCAAACCACTGGGTTCCCAAAAGGCAGCATCTTCCCCCCTTGAGAACCACTAAGGGCAGTTTCTCTGTGTAGTTTTTGAACTTCACTGTGAAGTTCCCCACCCCCAACACTGGGATCCCATAGCCCTGCACGTCCCGTAAGTGTGACTTCATGGCCCGCAACTTGGGCCGCGCATTTGGGGGAATGCGCATGAATTCTTTTTGGGACAGGATGGAGTAGGACGACCCCGAGTCTACTTCCATCCTCACTGGAACCCCTTGTAACAGTACCTCTACGAAGAACCGCCGGTGCTCCAGGCCCACACGGTTCACGCCTTCAGCGCCATCGTTGGTTGAGACCTTCCCGATGCCGGCCGCCTTTCGTTGGTGTGCTTGAGGGTGTCTCGATGCGCCCTTGTCCTCGGTTCGCCCGCGCCTGCAGACTCTGGCGATGTGGCCCTTCCGGCCGCAGTTGTGGCACTCGGCCTTCCGGAATGGGCACCTCGTCCTGTCGTGAGATGCCCCACAACCGTCGCAACGGCGGCCTTGTCGCTCGCTGGTCTGGTGCTTCTCCCCGCATTTCTTTACCCTCTGGACGTCGTCGTCCTCGCTGGAGCAGGAGTCTGCCGTCGCGGGCGACTCCTCGGAGGTCGCTGGCGTGCCTGCGGGCGACCAGGGTGCCCGCCAGGCCGTCTTCGCCGACGTCCGCCGGGCGACTTGGCCCTTTCAGGTGCGGCCCCTCGGGACTTGAACACTTTGACCCCGCTCCTGGCCGCCTCGGCTGCTTGGGCTTCCCGCAGTACCTCGTTGAACGTGAGGCGATGGTCGCGGGTCATCAACTTCCTCTGGACCTCCTCGTCCCTCAGGCCACACAGCATGCGGTCTCGGAGGGCCATGTCCAGATCCTCCCATTGGCAGTTGACCGCTGCAAGCCTGAGGGCCGCCGCGTAGGCGGACACGGACTCCCCCGGGCGCTGGTCCCGCCTGTGGAATGCGACCCGGGCCAGGAAGATTGAGATGGGAGGCTGGACGTGCTCACTCAGCAGCGCCAGGATGCGGTCGATGGGCACCACGTCTACCTTCCAGGGAGCCACCAGGTTCATCAGGATACGCAGCGTGGCCGGCCCCACCTGGGCAAGGAAGTGCGAGCGCATCTTTGCGTCGTCGTCGATGCCTGCAGCATCCATCGCGTGCCGAAACTGGCACTCGTACAGCTCCAATTGTTCTGGATCGCTGATATCAAATTGATGAGGCTTGACCTTGGAATACGCCATGTATCCCACCTTCGTCGCCAATTTAGTGTCTTGCACGGAAGACAAAGAAGGAGCCGCAGTGGGGGCTAAAACACAGGTTTATTTCATGATGGTCAGGATGAACATGTGGTAATGGCGGAGGTACAGCTCATTTTATACTACAGTAAATACATTTGAATATCGTTGCACGGTAGCTCATTGGCTGCTACCGGCGTGACGTCATTCTGAGTCACGCCCATCTTCTCCAGGTGATCCTAGCGCGGGAAAGATTCCCGCGGCTGTCGGTGATTTGGGAAATTTGAACCATGTGAGCTGAACGCTCGCAGCTGCCCTCTATGGGCAGCTTACTCGCGTTCCTTAAACAGCTGGGTTACATTGTAATCGTTGTCAGGTTACATTCATACATTCTTAAAGTAATACTGTTACATACACAACAATTGTGCAGCATTAGGGTCTCAAACTGCTGACCTGCTGACCTTCCAGTTGTCTAGTTCAGTGTCTTAACCACTAAGCCACAGCACAATGTGTTATATTCTGTTGTAAATTATTTCTACAGTTGTATCTTCATCTATAAAGCTTTGTTCCCTTCTTGGCAATGCAAATTCTCATTGTTTGGAGACACAGTGGTTAAGACGGTGAGCTTGACGTCCGGAAGAAACATTTAAAAGTAAATGCATAGCTAGCGATATCAGTGAAATGTATTTGCTTTTCCAATTCAGTTTTGCAGAGCATTGAGTTCTGGTTTGTGTTAGTTCTGAACATAGTGAGTTTATCTTAGCAAACCTGGTTGTTCTTGTGTTTTTAGCAGGTTTAAAAGACTATTGTGCCAAAATGCTACATTTCTCTGATGGCTTTAACTATGGATAAATATTTTCCAGACAAGGCTCTCTGATTACATTTGCTGTTGATGCCACTATTTTCTACATCTCAGAGCTAGTTCCAAGGGGGAAAAATTCCATAAATCTTTTGGATGCTTCAGGATGTAGACGGTCTTCCTCCAAGAAACCTAAGTAAATAAAACTGTTTAGGAAATGTCATCATTCCTTGAAAAATGACATGTGCCGACAGCAATCCCTGAATCTTCTATTTCTGGCTTTGTTGCTTTTCATCTGTACTTAATCCCTTCCAGCTCGACTCCAGGGCCGGCCCTTTCTTTAGGATGAGTAAGGCAGTCACTCAGACAGAGGATACTGGGAGTGGATGAGGAGCAGTGATAACCAGGTGTGCACAGAAATGGATAAGTCTACAGATATTCTCCAAAATCTTAGCTTGGAAACATTACCATTTCTGGACTCTATCTTTCAGAATCTCCTTGCCAGTAAAGCCACTGGCAACAGAGTCTAGCTAGAATCTATTCAAGATGTGAGTAGTCATGCTCTTTGTCCAACATTTTATTGTTGGTCTTTTTCTTCTCACCATCTTGCATGTTGTCTCCTCTTGCTTCTCGCTTCCAAACTAATGTTCAACTCCACCCTTGTTTTTCTCTGAGTGGCCCCTGGCGCATGAAGTACAAATGAAAATACTGAAAGGGAAATATGAACACAATACAGATTGCACAACCCCATATCTGTAGGTTCAGTATCCATGGTTTCAGCTATCCTCAGGTCCAAAAAATAGTAGATAAATAGGGACCACTTTGGTAGGAAGGTAACAGCGTTCCGTGTGCTTCGGTGTCTAGTCATGCCTACCACATGACCACAGAAACAAACAGAACTGGCTCTTCGGCTTTGAAACATAAATGAGCACTGCACCCTAGAGTCGGATATGACTGGCTTTCGAGCAAGGGAAACCTTTATGTGTATTTCCAAGGTGCATTATCAGAGTTGACCACTAGAGGCTACTATCAACAATGTAATGTTGAGATGGAATGAATTATTTCTAGGGTAATCATTTCCTGAGCAGACCTAAAAGATTGACAGAGGCTTTTGCAGCACACAAACACCTTTTTATGACCCAAAGGTAAAGGTCAACCTTGCTCGAAAGCCAGTCATATCCGACTCTTGGGTTCAGTGCTCCTCTCTTCCAGTAGTGTCTGCATTTGCAGACATTTCTGTGGACATGTGGCAAGCATGCCTACACACCGAAGTGCACAGAATGCTGCAGTCCTATGACCCAGGTATGTGGTGTACAAAATGAGATTTGCTGCTTTCTGCATTTTCAGGTATCCACAGAATATCTTGAAAGGAGACAATGTGTCATGAATAAGATACAGCTTTGAATAAAATTTGCCTCTGTGAGTTATTTATTTATTTATTTATTTATTTATTTATTTATTTATTTATTTATTTATTTATTTATTTATTTATTTATTATTCGGCATGTATGCTGCCCCACTCACAAAGTGACTCTGGGTAGCTAAAAAAGAACAAAATAATTACAATCACAACTACGAAGCATCAAATCACAAAACATTTCAAAAACATTTCAAAAAACGTATACATCCTAACCACAGTCACAAGAAACATCCGGCTGCAGTGGCGGTTTTATGGCCGGGGCCACTGCGCTGCTGCTGCTCCTCGCCACTCCTCCCTCCCGCCGAGGGAGTTAATACATAATAGTGCATGTTTAGAAAACATCACAAGCAGCTCATGGGTTGAGAAGGATGAGCACTTGTTTTCTCCTCTTTGTAATGAAGTTTCCCCTCCAGCTCAATCTAAAAGCCACCAAAATGGTTACTATAACTTAAGTAAAAATTAAATATATCAACATATAGTGAAGACCAAGATTACGCAAACTGTTGTGTTGTCTCCACTGGCTCTCCCAGGCTGCTTGAGATTGTGGGAGACGCAAAATGCTGTTTGGCCCAATCTCTGCATCCAGACAGCATTTTGCTTCTCCAGTGGGGCTGCAGCAGTCCTGTAGCAACTGATTTTCAGCTTACAGAGGACTTCCCTGTCAGCTGTAAGGTGGCTGTTACACCATGATTACCACCCGCTGCTGATCAGAGTCTGATAGTGGGGTGTACATGCTCTGAAAACAGCATAAAATACAGCAGGACAATTTATTTGAGCCTCTGGTAGGGTCTCTAAATGGGACGGGTTGGGGTGGGTTGGCTTGATCAACACATGCATGCAATTGGACCAACCACCTGACCCAATCAGCGGGCTATATGCCCATATAGACAGTCTCTGTGTATCTGCCTGCTCACCAAGCAGTCCAGATGATAGTACCATTTGTGGGGAACACTAAAACCCTGCTCTTCCTGCTTATGTTTGTCTTCAAAAATGCCCTTGGACGTGACAGTCTGTCAAGTAAACAATAATTTCAATGTAGGGCCTGGAAAAACTCTCCACTTATATGTGGTCTATGGTTAGGTAAGGTTACTTCAGGTCTGAAGGATAGTGAGTAAGATAACTCCATCTGCAAGTGCTGGGTACATTTTGCCACATGCCGGCTGATGGCCATCATGAAAATGGGCTTTCTCTCATGTCCAACAATAAGCTGATTCACTAACACTTAGCTGGGTTTGGGATTCATTTACTTGGATTCCCCTTGTGTCTTTTCTGCAATGAGCTATCTCAGAAACAGATCTGGAGCCCACTTACTAATAAATCTACAAGTACTGCACTTCACTAGGGTTGACAGGACTCAGCCCACCACCAGAAATCTCAGGAACTGCTGTGTTCCCCTAAATCTCCACTCTCTAGCTGGGCAAACAAATCTCAGGGTGAACAGATCAGGAAAAGAAGAAAGCTTAGGTTTCATATGTGAAACCCTTTTTAGGGAGAATGGTCCTCCATGTGAAGAACTGTAATGGTTAAGATGCAGAACTTGATGACAGTAATTCAGCAGTTTGAGACCCAAGTACTGCACAACAGAGTGAGCCCCTGTCTCTGTCCCAGTTCCTGCCAACCTAACAGTTTGAAAGCAAGACATTGCAAGTAAATCAATAGGGCCCACTTCAGTGGGAAGGTAAACAGCATTCCGTGCACTTCAGAGTCTAGTCATGCCTGCCACTTGTCCACATAAACGTCTGCAGACAGACAGCGCTGGCTCTTTGGCTGTAACGGAGATGAGCACCAAACCCTACAGTCGGATACAACTGGCTTTCAAGCAAGAGTGACCTTTACCTTAGTGTCCACCTTATCCCCAGAGTTTCCCTGGCTGAGCATGGAAAGTGCAGGCTGTGATTGACTAATGTGTCTAACCAGCCTGTGATGTCACAAATGCCTTCAATGACATTATAAACCTTGCCAGTCTAGGTTTTTGGAATGAATAGGATGTTGCTAATCTAGCAACCCTACATCTCATCTTTTTTATTGAATGATGCTGACCATCTTAGGCCGTTATACCCTTTTCCACATTTTTTGTTCCAGGTCTAATAGACTGCCTCTGTGAGGATCTACTGCAGAAAAGCTAATGCTGGCTTATGACTCTTTTTGTTTGAATATTTGAAAATAAGCAGATGTTATAAAGACATTATTTCTGTAAGGTCCACTTGTTCTCTCCACACCAAGTAAACAAACTCCATAAAGGCTACAGCAGCATCTCTGGAACTAACCACATCTCGTGGGAAAATGGACCGAGCTACAGACCTCTTTTTGTAATAATATACAGTCAAAGCAGTGTTATTGTAACTTTCATTATTAACTCGGTGCTTTAACGTGTTCCAGGCTTCACCTCAGTTTACAGCCTTGTCATGTTTGACTTGAAAATCACTTTAATTATCACTATTTGATAAAAGCCATGAGGATTAAAAGGAAACAATACATGAATAGGTTTCCCTACATGGCCTTCAGTTCATATGAGTTTTGATATAAGTAAGGCATAAAGTTAGTGA
This sequence comes from Bradypodion pumilum, assembly GCA_035047305.1. NCBI lineage: Eukaryota > Metazoa > Chordata > Lepidosauria > Squamata > Chamaeleonidae > Bradypodion > Bradypodion pumilum. The sequence continues at coordinate 501,988,584 of JAWDJD010000001.1, read as the reverse complement.
GAGGACTGGTTTCAGGATTAGTCCAAAATATTTTACTGCCTGAAGTAAAAGTTATGAGATGATTTCACCAGCAGAAGCTGATTGGATTGGCACTTGAATCTTAACTCAACTTTGCCCAAGATATTGCTGGACTGCAACTCACACCACTCCTTACCATTGGGGAACTGGCAGGTGGGAGTTGCAGGCAAAAAATATCTCAAGCATCAAATCTATACTTAGAAATTTTTTGACTGGGTTGAGAAGGCACCTCAAGCCAAACAGTTGAGGTGATCCTTCCCACTTGGATTATGATCTGCCATAGTTCTGGTCTAGTGTGATAAAGGAAAGTCCATGCTGCAATAAATGCATCTTACTCATAACATAGTAAAGGTCTCCCTTACTCAAAAGCCAGTTGTGTCTGACTCTAGGGGACAGCACTTCATTTACAGCCAAAGAGGCAGTGTTGTCTGCGTTTGCAGACATTCCCGTGGTCATGTGGCAGGCATGACTAGACGTCAGAGTGCACGAAGCAGTACCTACTTATCTACTTGCAATTTCTTGCTTTCAAACTGTTAAGTTGGCAGGAGCCGGGATGGACAACAGAAGCTCAGTCCACCACACAGTACTCAGGTTTTGAGCTGCTGACTGCTGGCCTTCCAGCCATCAAGCTCAGCATCTTAACCACTAGGTCACTACGGCCCTAAACTCATGTCATAAAACTATATTTAGAGGCCCCTATGAATTGAATAGGAAATAAATCCTATGGCCATGTGTATAGAATTTTGACCTCAGTATGTGACGCATAGGCAGCTCAAGATGTGATAAGGGCACCCCACCCCAAATTTTGGGGTGAGAAGCCATCCTTTGCTTAAATAATGAACCATCCTTTCTTTCTGTGTTTGAAAGACCTCTTGGTCACCTTTGCTGCTAACATGTCTTTTGCTTTGGAATCTGTCCCCTACCTGTGGCAAACTTTTATGGAAGACCTGCTTCCATAGATCTCTTATTTTTGACTGTTTTGGAGATTTTTAAAACCCGTTTTAATAAAATAAAATAAAATAAACATTTAAAATGATTTGGAAATAAATCGTGTTTATTATAATGAACAAAGTATCTGTGAGCCAGAGGTACCTGTAAGTTTTGTTTGATCTTTTGTTTGCTATGCAAAAACAGTACTATTTTGAATGTAACCTCCAGACCACACCCTATATTTGATGTTAGGCCAGTTTTGGGAACTTGACAGGATGTGAGGCAGAATGCAGAGGAAAGCCCTCCATTTGGGATTTGCACAATTTAGTGCTGTGGTGTAAAACAGGATGGGGCCCCAAAGACCCTCCCGAGGTCCCAATTTGATCCACATGTGGAAAGGGAGGGCCCCATGTGACCACATCCCTTTCCCCATGATACCAGCATTCCAAGGGTTCCTAGGTTTTGTGATACAGATCTCACTTGCTCAAAAGATGGTCACATCTGACTAGGGGCTCCGTTTACAGCCACAGAGCCAGTGCTGCCTGGAACTGCAGACATTTCCATGGTCATATGGAAGGCGTGATAAACTCCAGAGAGCACAGAACACTGTTACCTTTCCTGCCAAAGAAGTACCTATTTATCTACTTGTAATTTCTTGCTTTCAAACTGCTAGGTTGGCAGCTCACTCTATCGTGCAGCACTCAGGTCTCAAACTGTTGACCTACTGGGCTTCTGGTCAAGCTTAGTGTCTTAGCCACTAAGCCACTGCGGCCACTAGGTTTTGTCATACCCCCAGCCCTTCCTGGCACAGTTCTTTAAAATATTAAAAACATTTATTTTATTTTTATTTTTAAAGTCAAAGAGAATTTTGAAAGGAGATGGGATTGGGAGGTCTTTCCCTCCCTGAGACTCAGAAGCAGAAAACTGCAGCTTCTAGGGGCTTTTGCTGACCCAAACAGGTCATTCCTGGCTCCCCCTCCAAAAAAAGTGGATTGATCTATCAGGATTCGCCCTGAAGGCCCCCAAAATGCCACAGAGAGTCAAATGTAACCTGCAAATTTTATGTTGCAAACTTTGGGCAATACAAGCGACATTGTTTGTTTGCTTGCTTGCCTCATCTATAGACCACCTTCCCCCCATTGAGGGAACTCAAGGTGCTCATGATGTTAGAAAAAATAAATAAAAACACTATAAATCATACATTAAAATAAAACTATAATAGTAATTAAAAATAAATGGGAATTATTGAAAACATTTAAAGCTTGTAAAAAAAACACACCCACAACTAAAAATCAACAATCAGGAACTCAGTTATAGTTATTTAAAATGTGCCTGAAGGTGGCTACAGGGGCAGTGTATTATTTTATATTTTACTAGCAGATTTTGCCTGGCGGTGCCGGGCTGATTAAAATTGTGTTGGGTAGTAAAGGGTTTTTTTTTCCTTGAACAAATGGTGCTGGGCTGTTTTACACGGTTTTGTTTTTGTTTTGGTTTTTTTGGTTTTTTTTAAAAGAGAAGCTTGTCTATATTGTTATTTTTTTGTTTTATGGTATAATAAAAAGTAGCTTACATGATGATTCTCTTAATGAAATTTTTATTTGAAAATATATTTTTTTTGGATAACACATTAATAAACTTTTTAAAAGAAGGTAATTTTTTTAAACTTTTCAAAAATGTTTTATTGTTGTGTTACATATATTTGTATTTGTATTGTTAGAAAAATAAACTTGTTTAAAAATTTTAACTAAGAAATTTTTTAAAACATTTTCATTCATTAATTTTTTAAAAATAATTTTGGATAAATCTTTTAATTTGTAAACATTTGTTTCTTATCCATGTATATTTATTTTAAACTTAGATATAAACTTTTTTTTCAAAGTATACAAAATTGTGCTTAAAGGTTTTAAAATTTAAACTATATATATTTCTTAACCAAGTTGTCCATGTTGCTTGTTGTTTTGTCCGTTGTTTTTTTTTTTTTTTGAGATCTGGAAAAAATATATAGTTGTAGATATACATATATACATTTTTGAGGCTTTCTTGTCAAATTTACTCACGTTTCAGTCATCTTCTATTGCATGGGTGTTTATTCTGTTGAGAAAATGTTTATTTTATTTATTTATTTTATTTATTTATTAATCACATTTGTATATGCCGCCCACTCAGGCAGAACCCGACTCAGGGCGGCATTACAACACACTAAAAATACATAAAAAACATTACAAAATCTTATAAAACCACCCAATAAAACCCCCATCCCCCCCCTTTTTTTTAAAAACCCGTATCCCACTCACCCAACCCACCCACCGCACAAGAAGGATGAAGAGAAAGTTCTTATAAAAACCAGCCGGCGGGGACCACAGTCCCGTTCGGGCCCCACACCTGCCCTGCCAGCCAGGTCTTCAGTCCTTTCCTGAAGGGCAGCAGTTCTCTTTGAAGTCTTAGTTCCGCTGGTAGGAGGTTCCAGAGGGTTGGTGCGGACACGGAGAAGGCCCTCCTTCGGGTGCTAGATAAATGTGCACCCCTCGTTGATGGCACCATTAGAGAGCCTCTCCGGTCCGCTCTGGTTGGACGGGCAGTCACTCTTGGGACGATGCGGTCTCTAAGGTATCCTGGCCCCCTGCCATATAGGGCTTTAAAGGTCAAAACCAGCACCTTAAATTGCACCCGGAGACAAACTGGTAACCAGTGCAGCTCCCGAAGCAGCGGTGAGGCATGGGCATATCGCCCACACCCCATCACCACCCGGGCCGCCGCATTCTGGACCAGCTGCAGCCTCCGAATGGTCGTCAAGGGCAGCCCCATGTAGAGCGCATTGCAATAATCTAGTCGGGAAGTAACCAGAGCATGAGTGACCATAAGCAAGGAGTCCCGGTCCAGGAGCGTGCGCAATTGGCGAATCACCCGAAGTTGGGCAAAGGCCCCCCTGGCCACAGCCGCCACTTGTTCTTCTAGCAGCAGCCGTGAGTCCAGAAGGACCCCCAAGTTGCGCACTGGGTCTGTCTGGGGCAAAACAGCCCCATCCAATACCAAAGATGGTAGCTCCTTGGATAACATGGGGCCCCTTATCCACAGCCACTCTGTCTTGCTGGGATTCAGCCGAAGCCCATTGGCCCCCATCCAGACCCCAACGGCTTCCAGGCATCCGGATAGGACTTCAACAGCATCACTGGGGTCCCCACGGGCCGAGATGTACAACTGAGTATCATCCGCGTACTGATGGTACCGCACCCCGTGGGAACGAATGATCTCACCCAGCGGCTTCATGTAGATGTTAAATAAGAGAGGAGAGAGCACAGATCCCTGCGGCACCCCGTACTTGAGAAGCCTAGGGCTGGACCTCTCACTCTCTAACCACACCGACTGGGTACGGCCCTCCAGAAAAGAGGAAAACCAGGACAACACAGTGCCCTGGATCCCCAATCCTTTGAGCCGTTCCAGCAGGATACCGTGGTCGACGGTATCGAAGGCCGCTGAGAGGTCAAGAAGAGCAAGGACGGATGGATAACCCCCGTCCCGCTCCCGCCAGAGATCATCCATCAGTGCGACCAATGCCGTCTCCGTTCCATATCCGGGCCTGAACCCCGATTGAAAAGGGTCTAGATAATCCGCTTCCTCCAGGACACCCTGCAGCTGGCGCGCCACCGCCTTCTCCAAAACCTTACCCAAAAAGGGCAGGTTGGAGACCGGCCTGTAGTTGTTAAGGACAGCTGGGTCGAGGGACGTTTTCTTCAGGAGGGGGCGCACCAAGGCATGTTTTAACTGTGCCGGAAATACCCCCTCCCGTAACGAAGCATTTATTATCCCCCCGACCCAGCCCCCTGTTACCCCCCTGGATGCTTTCACTAACCAGGTGGGACAGGGGTCCAGAGGACATGTAGTGGCACGAACATCTGCAAGGAGCCTGTCCACTTCATCAGGGACAACAGGCTCAAACCGATCCCAGATCGTACAGCAAGACTGTGCTCCGGCACCCCCCCGACCCTCCCCATCCACGCCAGGATTCAATCCTGAACGAATCCGATCGATTTTCTCCACCAGATGGTCAGCAAAGTCCTCAGCCGAACCCTGCCAACCGGGCGCCGATCCCCCTCTACCGAGGAGCGACCTGGTCACCCTGAACAGGGCGGCTGGGCGATTATCAGCGGAGGCAATAAGGGTGGTGAAGTATTGCCGCCTCACCACCCCCATCGCCACTAGGTAGGCCCTAATAGCGGCTCTAGCTAGTGTCCAATCGGAGTCATCCTGGGTCTTCACCCAGCGGCGCTCTAGGCGTCTCTTTGCCCGTTTGAGTTCCCGTAGTTCCTCTGTGAACCACGGAGATGACCTAACCCCACGGGCTAGGTCATGTTAGAAATGTATTTTAGATATTTGTTTATAATGAATGTTTTTTGTGTATATTTTTGATGGATTATAATGTGTATTAATAGATAATAATTGTTTTTTACCTTTAATATGGTTTTTTGTTGTATGTTTCTGGTTGTTGGTAGGTTTCCTTTGTTGAACTTCTTGAATCTGTAAAATATAAATAGATTTTTGTATTTTTGTGTTACATTATTTGATAATTGTTTTCAATAATAATTTTTATTTACCTGTTATTTGTTATGTCTGGTTGTTCTTTAGTATGAGGAAATGTTGTAACATTTCGAAGGCTAGTTGCATGTTGTATTGTGGTGGTGGATTCAACATAATAAGGATCTGTCTTTGTATAATGAAGTCCATTGAGCTGATTGGCATTTCTGGTTGTTTGGTTTTGTTGTATTCTTCTTCTGGATTTATTTCATTTGTGTCTAATTTTTGGTTTGTGGTATTCTTGTTGCTTGCTTTTTTATTTTTGGACTTTCTTTGTTGTTTATTTTATCAATTATTTGTTATAATTGTTCATTGTGGATATTAGTTTGTGTTATTTGTTCTCTTACATTTGGCTTGTCTTGCAAGGTTGGTTTTTTTATTTCTTTGTCTTCTTCCAGTTGTTCCTTTGAAATTTGGATTGTGTGGTCCATATATTTATTTGTTTTGTTATTTTTTTAAATTATTTCTTCCAATTCTTTATTTTATTTCTCATAGGTTGGTTTTGTTATTTCTTTGTCTTCTTCCAGTTGTTCCTTTGAAATTTGGATTGTCTGCTCTACATATTTATTTGTTTTGTTATTTTTTTTAATTATTTCTTCCAATTCTTTATTTTGTTTATCATATTCTTTGATTTGGATTTTTTGTTGTTTATTTTATCAATTATTTGTTGCAATTCTTCCTTTTGGTAATTAGTATTTTTTGTGGGTCTCCTATTTTTTTGGTTTGTGTAATTTTTCTTCGTACAACTGGATTGTTTTCTATGCTTGGTTTTGTTATTTCTTTCTCTTCTTCCTGATGTTCTTTTCCAAATTTGTTGTCATTGTCAATTATTTTTGGTTTTGTGTACTTTGGGTCTATATGTATATTTGAATTCTCATTTCTTTTTTCAATTATTTCTTCCATATTGTTATTTTGTTTTTCATTTTGTTTTGTCTCATTGACCTTAATTTTTTTGTGGCTGAATAATTGTATTTGTGTCCATTGTGTTCTGTTTCCAGGGTAATATTTCTTTTTTGGATTGTTTAAGATTTTGCCAATGGTTAGATGGTGATGGATGTATATAGTAAATGTTACCTTGGTTGCTCTGGTCCTTTTTATTTGGATGACTGATTGCTCCTGGCTGTGTCTCTTTTATTTGCTCCATTATTTTCTATCCTCTTTCGCTAGGTGTTTTGTTTATTTTTTCTATGTTAGTATTGTAATTTTCTATTTGTTTTAGTTTGTAGTAATTGGTTCTCCTAATGATCTTGGTTTCGGTGCTCTCCATCTCTTTTCCACGCTGCAGTCAGTTCTTCTCGTTCCTTCTTTTTCCCTTTTATAGTGTGTTTTTCTAAGATTTTGTTATCGCGTGAGTTTGGTAGCGTCCATCTCCTGCGTTAGTGTTCGCTGTTTGTGTTGTATTGTTGGGTTCGCTCTTTGTGCCTTGTGCCTGTATTATCATTTTCTTTTTATTTTGGATTGTCCTGACATCCTTTATTTTCGGAACTATATGTGCCTCGTGCATCAAAGTTTGTTATTCTCCATTTCGGGATTTGGGGTAAGTTTCAATGTTTGTTGTTTATTGTACTTAGTTTTTGAGGAATAATAAAGAGCGGCAATGGATAATTCTTTATGTGATAATATCGTTCTTCTGTGAGTTTTGTACCGTACGTTTTCTCCGTTAGTGTTGGCTGCTTGCTTTGTCTATAGCTTCGTTTTCCTTTTATTGTGGATCTTCAGGGTCTTCCCAGTAGTAATGTACGGATGTGAGAGCTGGACAATTAGGAAGGCTGAACGCAGAAGAATAGATGCCTTTGAAATGTGGTGTTGGAGAAGGGTTTTGAAAGTCCCCTGGACAGTGAGGAGAACAAATAGGTCAATCTTAGAAGAAATTAACCCTGAATGCTCACTGGAAGGTCAAATAGTAAAGATGAAGCTGAAATACTTTGGACATCAAATGAGAAGGGAGGATTCACTTGAGAAGGCACTGATGTTGGGGAAGGTGGAGGGCAAAAGAAGAAGGGGGAGGCCAAGGATGAGATGGCTAGATGGCATTGTAGACACAATGGGCACAGAGCTGGGAGGGCTGAGGGGGATGGTGGAGGACAGAGGCGCCTGGAGAGCAATGGTCCATAGGGTCGCAAAGGGTCGGAACCGACTGTGCGACTGAACAACAACAACAACAACAACAGGGTCTAAATTTTTGACGCGTTCCCACTGTTTGCCGTTATTGGCTGTTCACCCCCCCCCCTCGCGTTGGATGCTGGGATTTGTAGTGAAATTTTTCGTGTCCTTCTTCCTGTGGTATTTTTTTATATGACGTTACGTATGCGAAGTACACGTCAGTTAATTGGCACAAATGCCTTACTTATGTATCGTGCTTTCATTGACTTTAAGGTTTTGTGTGGTGTGGCGAAGGAATGTTCTTTTTTTTAAAGGGTTGATTCCCCATTCTATGCGCTCGTGCCATTCAGCTCCCTTAGCTGACATAGTAGAGGTGCAAAAGATGCTGGGACATGAAGTTCCACGTCTGCCTTTCGCCAACCCACAGTTGAAATTTTTCTGTGGCTGTTTTTTTGATTGGCCGCAGCACGTTTCCAAACGTTCATTTAGCCCATGCCGCTCAGCCTGATTGGCTCTGGTGCGGCGCGGCACAAGGAATGTTGGGAATTGAAGTTCCCTTTTTTTGTTTGCATCCGGGGGGCTCCTGCTCCACTGGTGCAAATTTCAACCCGACAGTTACTTGCGAACTCCATTCAGGCGAGTGCACGGAGGCTCGGACAGGGCTAGTAAGGCCTGGCTAAACATCCTTTGTCACATTCCAAAGGTTAACGCACCATTTTATAGGTATAGATTTGTGTAAAGCATCTCTCCCCTGCCCCGCCCCCAATCTTTTGGTATCATTCTTCAGTCAAAAAGGTAGAGTGGCCTTGACAAAATTTGGAAACTTTCGTTCCCAGAATCCTCCTGCCAGATGGCCACAGCATCAACTCTTCCACATTGGAGCTGGAGTTAAAGAAAGATGTAATGTTTGCAAAATCTGTGCTGGTGTGTCATCTACAAATACAGTCCCTGCCTGCAGGTTTGCAATTTTTTTAATAAAAAAAGACATGAAGCAGCAACCAGAAAGCGCACATGAATACATTGTTGAATTTGATCTCTCGGTGATGTCTCAGAGGTTGTGGTGTTTAGGTTTTCTTGGGGGAAATTCCACTGTACCTTCTATTCTCCTGAAGATTATCTCCCTCTTTCTTGGACTGCCAGAAAGACAAACAAATGGGTACCAGAGCAAATGAAAGCCCTAAGTCAGGGATTCTCAACCTGTGGCCCATGGGATGGATGTAGCCCACGACACAGTTTCATGTGGCCCCCCACTGACTCCACCACACCAGAAAGAGCCATGTGGTGTAGGAAGGGCAAAATGGCCATCTAGCCCCCAAAGCTGTCTGAGGGAGCGTGACTCGGCCCATGGCTTTAAAAGGTTGAGAACTTCAGCCCTAAGTTATCTCTGGAGGAAAACATGATGAAATGGAAGCTGTCTTACCTTGGACACAACATGAGAAAGAATGAAGGGAACTGGAAAAGAGGAAGAGTGAATGTGAGACAGATTAACTCCCTAAAGGAACCACAAGAGTTTAGAAGAGCGGAATAGAGCTGAGAATAGAATATTCTGAAGATTACTTATTCACATGGATGCCATAGGTTACCTTGGATACCTTGGAGTCATTATTCAGCAAGGAGTCCGCGCATTGGTAGACATCTCCGCGACGACATTCTGCACATGCAAATGGACCTGAGAAATTTAGTCCATTTGTATGTCATTTTTTTAAACCATTTGGATATCACGTCACTCTCTGGCTAGCCGGACCGTGACGTGTGCCCTCTGCTTTCACCTGGCCCAAGAGATCCAATGGTGGACGCTTTGATGAATTTTAGTCCCGACCTAACATCAATGACAAAAGATGGGCAACATTGCCTAGTTAGACCGCTCAAGCCTCCTCGCCCTGACAAGACTCTCATCTAGCCAAATGCTAGACATGACTTAATGACACGTAATGACAATAAACATCCGAGTGAACATCCTTAGAACAATGATTCACTATTGATTTCAATAAAGCTTTCATGAAGCTTATTCCCGGAAGTCCATTTGCAGCTGCATCAATAAAATGGTAGTGAAGCACACCATAATGATTGTGATGGCTTCTATCCTATGTATACTAACTTTTAAAAAAAAACATTAATCTTGATGGGTCTTACATCCAAGTAAATTCACACAGGAAGCCAGTGCACAGACCCGTTTCACTTGATCATGCATTAAGTACACAGTCATGACAGAAAAACTATAAACTGCACAATGAAATATCGATTTCGGCTACTAGTGGTCATCACTTATTTAGCAGTGCTGGTGGTGGTGGTGGGGAGTTTCTAGTGTCATATTCCCCCCACACTCATTTTCAAAAATAGGATTCAGCTCCAAAGGAATCTGAAAAATATCCCTTTTAGCTCACAATTAAAAGACAACCATATATTATAATTATAATTATAATTATAATTATAATTATTAGTTTAGGTTTAGTTTAGTTTAGTTTAGTTTAGTTTAGTTTATTTGATTTATATCCCACCCTACTCAGCACAGGCTGACTCAGGGTGGCTTACAACAATTTAAATAAAGATACAATATAACCAAAACCAAAATACAATATAACAAGGGCAAAAATACAAGATACAATAAAGAATATAGTTACAAGGTTACACAATCACAAGTCCATACAGAATAAATATAAAATGGTACAACATACGTAATGGAGCCAAGGCTCAATGAACTTAATTATAATTATAATTATAATTATAATTATAATTATAATTATAATTATAATTATAATTATAATTATAATTATAATTATAATTATAATTATTATTATAATTATTATTATTATTATTATTATTATTATTATTATTATTATTATTATTATTATTATTATTATTATTATTATTATTATTATTATTATTATTAAGTTCAGATTTATATTGCTGCCCACTCGCCGTAGCGACTCAGGGCGGCTTACAAACCTTATAACCTTATTCTCCACCTGTTCTAAGTACTTGACTGGCTGGTTGGTATGTGTTGCTAGCAAATTGAGTAAATAAATGCAACAATAAATGAAGCAGACCATTTTGAGGAATTTCCATCTTCTACTTCTGCTTCAAGTTAAGAATTAATCTGAAAGGATCAAAAGTATTTATGGTCCAAAGAGGCTGGTGGGGCAGTCAAACATTGAGATAGAATACATGGCAAGCCTGGTGACCATATTTTTTGTCCTTTCGTTTGTTCATATCCCACTTAGCTCTCAACAAAGTGAATCAAGAGTGCTTATGAAATATTTGAAAGAACAAATGCTGCTACTACAACAATACATTAAAATGCTTAAGAAGCCATGAAAGATGTGTTAAAATGACTAAAACAATTGTCTTTTTCTTTTTTACTTCCTCTTTTCCCCCTTTAGGTGTCAAGTGAGATAAAAGGTTCTTGTTCTGACACTTCTAGCAGCCTCCACCAGCCTTATTTGATGTTCTTGTAATGTTTCTTTGATGTTATTTCTCTGGGTCTGCCTCGTCTCGTGGTCTTTGTCCTTCTTCTCTTTTTACATATGCCTTGTGTGGTATGGAATGCCAAGACATTCTCTCCAAATGGGCAAACCACTTTATTTGTTGTCTCTGTATTTAGTTTAGGTTTGGTTCTATTCCAATTCTTTCCCTTATAATCTCATTCCTGATTTTATCCCTTCTAGTCACTCCAGCAGCCTTCTTCAGACATTTGATTTCTGTGGTGACCAACTTTCATTTATGTTTTGTTGTCAGTGCCCATGTTTGGCACTGGTAACATAAAGTGGGAATGAATATACTTTGTATGAAGAGTTTCTTTGTGTTGGTTGGTATTGCCTTGTGTTGTAAGAGTGGAGTTAACTGTCAAATTATATACCTTGGAGTCATTATTCAGCAAGGAGTCCACACATTGGTAGACGTCTTTGCGACATTCCACACATGCAAATGGACTTGAGAAATCAAATCCATTTGCATGCCTTTTTTTAGCTATTTGAATATCATGTCACCTGCTGGCTAGGAGGACCATGATGCGTGCCCTCTGCTTTCCCCTTGCCCAGGGGATCTGATGGAGGATGCTTTGGTGAGTTTTAGTCCCAGCTTAACATCCTTGACAAGAGATGGGAAATACTGCCTAGTTAGACCGTTCAAGCCCCCCTACCTCTATCATCACCAGCATTTCTGTGAGGGTGAATGGATTGAGAAAGAGGCTTCCTCAAAAGAGCTCAAAATCCAGAGAGGCTAACATGGGAAGAGGTGCTCCTTCAGACACCATGGATCAAAGCTGCATAGGACTTGACAGGTCAAATGGAGGACTTTTCATTGGACTTGGAATGGACTGGTATGTACTTGGTGAAGCAGTGGTAACAAGGAATGCTGGTTCTCCTCATAATCAACCTTAGCCAGCAGGCTAGCCAGAGCATTTGAGACCGGTTGAAGTTTCCAAACGCTTTCCCATGTAGCAACACACTGGACATCTCCTGGAATGGATGCAGTTGGCACACTAGCTTTAACAGGAAATACACTTTCCCAGCCACTTGGACACCTACACTTAGGGTTGAGTCCAAGAGTACATCCAAGCTGTAAACGTGAGTTTTTGGGAAGAATATGTAACTTAAATGACCACAGAACATTCTCCAGTGCTTTGCTCAAGAAAGGAGTATCAGAGACGGGTTGATAATTCTCCAATACAAGGAATGCCAGGGAGGTTTTTTTCAGTAAAGGTTATTAGGCAAACTGGAATCCTGGCTTTGGTAGTGGAGAGGCATTCATCATTCTGCTTACCCCCTTGGCCAGTCCTTTCCTGACTATGTTCATAAGCAAGGAAGGGCAAGGATGAAAGCCAAATTTGATGTCTTTCTTCTCCAAAGGATGCCATTAATATCTCCAGGCTGCAAAAACTGGAATTGATCCATTATCACAGAACAAGCAGAGGCCAAAAATTACATCCATAGGATCCATGTCAACTACACGATTGAAGTCGGAGCAGTTCTGAAAGATTTTGTCAGCAAAATGGCACATAATTTCTTCACTGTGTACTTCATTATGTTCTTACAAGGCAGAATTTAATACACCCATGACCATTCAATATAGCTCTGCTGGATGATTCTGTGCATAAGCCATGGTGGTAGAGAAGAAGTATTACTGCCAGGAAGAAAACTTTCCAAAGGTGTTACCTGACAATACTGAGTTAGATGGACCTAAGTCCTGATTCAGGATAAAGGCAGACTCCTATGGTTCTAGGCCAGGTGTTCCCAACCTCAGGCCCATGGGCTGGATCCTGCCCTTGACACCATTTCATGTGTCCCCCTACTCTTCCAAAGGCATTTGAGAAACAAAATGGCCACCCCCTTTGAAGCTGTTGGGACAAAATGCAGGCCGGGTAAAATGGCTGTCCGGCCCTCAAAGCTGACTGAGAGAGTGTGACCCTGCCCCTGGATTGAAAAGGTTGGGAACCCCTGTTCTAGGGAATGGCAGGGAATGAAATAAAAAAATGTGTGGCACCAATAGATACATGCATCACCATGTGTTGTGTATGTACAATGTTGCTTTATATGTATGTACAATGTTGCTTTAAGAAATGTATGAATGTAACCTGGCCACAATCACAATGTAACCCAGCTGTTAAAGGAACGCGAGCAAGCTGCCCATAGAGGGCAGCTGCGAGTGTTCAACTCACATGGTTCTCATTCCTCAAATCACCTGCAGCCGCGGGAACTCCCCGCAACAACAAACTACTACCGATCCACCACTGAAGATGGGCATGACCCGGACGACGTCACGCCGGTAGCAATCAATGAGCTACCGTGCAGCAAGATTCAAATGTATTGTACCACTGTATATAATGTGAGGTATCTCCGCCATTACCACATGTTCGTTCTGATCATCAACCAATAAACCTGTGTTAGTCCTTATTGCGACTCCTTCTATGTCTCCCGGAAAAGACACTAAACCATGTCAGTCTGAACAGAGAGAAGGCAGGCATGGAGTCACAAGATGTGGAACTGCCCTCCCCCTTCAGCTAGTCCCCATACCAGCACAAAGAAAGCTTTCATTTCATTATAATGAGGACAGCAGGAGTTCTCAGTATTGTTGCCAGCAGACAGGGAGGACTTAAGGTAAGAAATATGACTGGTTGGGTTGAACATGAAGCCAAAGGGAGTACCCAGCTGATGTTTTGTTGCATGTGTTGTCTACAACCTGGGGTGTGTGTGTGTGTGTCTTTAGCCCTCCAAATGCTTACACTACAATGTGCATAATTTCTCATCATTGGCTATGCTAGGTTGAGTTTTCAGGAAAATAAAGTCCAAGCCATCCAAAGGGCCAACCCTGGCTTATAATTTGGTGAAAAAAGCAATACATTCTATAGGTTTGCTTTGCTACTAACTATGAACACGAATCTCCATCAATCAGCTTTTTAACATATTTCTTTTCCGATTTCCAGTGTGAGATCATCAAATCCATGGAGCACAGCTTTATTTTTCCAGGTTGTGCATAAACTACCTATCTTGGCAACAACACTAGGCTGACGGCAGGGAAGTATTGGCTTTGCAAAAAGAGGCTGAGCTCACCAGGGTACCCAGTTCACAGTCTCCACTCCTGCTTTTCTCTCCAACCTGGTGCATATTCACATTGGCACACTCAAATCATAGCTTAGGCATGTTCCTTTCTTAGTTGATACTCCACTCCCAGAATCTACAGGCTTGGCGGTGATAAGAACCGCAGCCCAAATTGTAACATTATCAAGCCCCGGCACCCAAATAAAATTCTCTAGAGTCAACCTGCGGCCCCACAGGCCAGATACAGACCATGACACCATTTCATGTGGGGGCCCCACTGCCTCCACCATACCCCAAAGTGCCATGTGATAGAGGAAGGGCAAAATTGCCGTCTGGACCCTGAAGCTGTCTGAGGGAGTGTGACCCAGCCTCCAGCTTAAAAAGGTTGAGAACTCCTACTCTAGACTCTATTTACTCTCCTTGCTTCCCAGAAATTTAGCTCTTTTCCCTGGATGGAAGAGGAAAAACCTAGAAACTCTGGGTCAGATTCAGGCTACTGGCAGCGCTTAGCAGGCTTGGGGGAAAGGGGAAGTGTGTTATCTGCTCTCTGTGACATCACAGATAATTCTGGGTTTAACGCTCTTACAACATTCCACCGAATACTCCAAATAGCAACAAGAGTGATATTGTGGGGAATTTTGCAAACTGGCAACATGTTGTACTTTGGATGCTGCTGAGAAATGATAACTGCTATGTTCTTGTTGCAATCTGCAGCCAAAAGAATTCAGATTGCTTGCAACAAAAAATGATTTACAACTGTGCATTCCTAGAAGACGAGAAAACCATCATTTGGAGGGACCTGAAGCCTTAGAAGCCCCAGTAGAGTGCAAATAACGTCCTAGGGGTAGGCAACTTACAGCCTGTGGGCCAAATCCGGTCTGCAGTGCCAAATAATCCAGCCCCACCCTCACCCCACTCGCCCAGAATTGGTCATGGACTAATTTACAGCAGCTTAAACAGTGGTGGTGGTGGTGAACAACTAGTCCAGCCCCCTCAACTGCCTGAGCGTGATCCAGCCCCCAACTTAAAAAGGTTGGCAACCCCCGTACTTGACAAAGCAGCAATTATTTAGGAATGGTATTAAGGTAAAGGTTTCCCTTGCTCGAAAGCCAGTCGTATCCGACTCTAGGGTGCAGTGCTCATCTCTGTTTCAAAGCCGAAGAGCCAGCATTGTCTGCTTCTCCAGACGTTTCCGTGGTCATGTGACAGACATGACTAGACACCAGAGCGCACTGGACGCTGTTACCTTCCCACCGAAGTGGTCCCTATTTATCTTCTTGCAATTTCTTGCTTTCGAACTGCTAAATTGGCAGGAGCTGGGACAAAGACGGGAGCTCATACCATCCTGCAGTACTCGGGAATCGAACTGCTGACCTTCCACCTCCCAGTCAGCATCTTAGCCACTTGAACCACTGCAGTCCCTAGGTATTATCAAACCATTAATTAGCAAATTCTATCTAGCATGATAAAGGAAGACTTAGATCTATTGGTGCCACACATTCTGTCAACAGAATGTCAGGAATCATTTATGGAACAGAGATCAAATGGAGGCAATTATTTTATAACCATAAAATATTGTAGAAATTTAAGTTATGAATATTTATAGTGATTGGGACGGTTATATTGCATCTTTATGATATTGGACCTTTTCTCAGATTTGTTCAAGGTAGCATACATGTTCTTTTCCAATTTTATCTTTTTAACAAGCTAGATGTGTGTGTGTGTGTGAGAGAGAGAGAGAGAGAGAGAGAGAGAGAGAGAGAGAGAGAGAGAGAGAGACTTGCCAAATGCTGCTAGGGACTTTTTGGCTAATACTGTACTAGCATATTTCCTGGTTCACTAGGGGCTAGAACCTGGACCTCCAAACCTAATCCTCTAAACTGCTTAATTGCAGGACATTAGAATTGAATAAATATGTCACTGGCTGAGCCCTGATAACCAGATCTACAACCTTGTGAATGCTTAATACAAATGGCATGAAACAGCAAAAGATTACTAGAAATAAATCAAGATTAAAAGCCAGTTAAATAGAAGTCATCATCTCCCTCAATTACTCGTAAAAGGAAAGAAGGAGAGCCAGAAGATTCAGCCCTCAATTTACCAAGTGAATTCCTCTTCTGGGCATTTTCCAAATAATCATTTTCCTTTCCTTTCTTCTTCTTTCTTTTAACCCTGGATGACCCCAGAGCCTACAAGTTGGAACAGTCAACATGCTTTTGCAGTTCTTTCTAGCTTCCTACCAATCTCCCTCCCCATCTCCCCCCCCAGTCCACCCTTTTCTTCTCCTTCCTCCCCGCTCACCCAACCTGGTGATTTTATTCTCTTCTCTGGTTTTGAAGTCCCAAAGCAGTTCAAGACCTAACTAAAGACCTAAGAACTGTTAAGATAACATCTAAATATATAGGCAGTTCCTATTATTATTATTATTATTATTATTATTATTATTATTATTATTATTATTATTATTATTATTATTATTATTATTATTATCATCATCATCATCATCATCATCATCATCATCATCATCATCATCATCATCATCATCATTATTATTAAATCTATCAGATTCACAATCAAAGACGTATAAAATTAACAGTCAAGATGGAAACAAGGATTTAAGAACTGTTAAGGTAGACTTGTATAAAATTAACATTTCAAGAATGAAACAAGGATTTAAGAACTGCTAAGATAACGTCTGAGTACATATGCAGTTCCTAGTAAAGTTGTTTTTTGTAGTTAGGATGTTCAAGTTCATTAAATCCAAAATTTCAAAATATGTCGGAAGTACAAGAGCTCTGATAATGATTATTATTATTACTACTTTTATGATTATTACTGTTATATTATACAAATCTACCATTCAATTCACAGCCGAGGATTGGAGTAGAATTAACAGTTCAAGTTCTAACCAAGGACCTAAGACCAGTAAGGGAATGTCTGCGTATATATGCAAATCCTAGTAGAGGAGGAGTTGTTGTTTTAGAGTTAGGATGTTCAAGTCCGATAGGTCCAATATTTCCAGGGAGCCCTTTAGCTATTGCTCCAAGGGCTCCGATCACTATAGGTACAACAGATGTCTTCCTCCATAGACGCTCAACTGCAATTTGTAAATCACGATATTTTGTGATTTTTTTTCCAGTTGTTTGTCTTTTAATTTTTATTATTCTTACTTTGCTTTAGGGAGGTGCTGCCGTTGCTGCTGGTCCTGATTTTTTGGTGTGTGTGTGTGTGTGTGTGTGTGTAAATCATGCTAAACAGTTTTCTCAGACTTTTTTTCCCGTCGGTGCTCCCCACCCCCTCACCCAACTACCTACCTACCTACCAACCAAGTGGCAAATGGGCGTGGGAAGGGGGGAAAGATTAATCAGATGTGTTTTTTTTTTTTCTTAATATCCCCCTGCTGCCGAGCGCGCGAGGCTGGGCCGCGAGAGGCGTTGTGCAAAGGGGAGGTGTTATATATTAGTGGTGTGTAATACTTCAGGACCTTGACCCTTACCTGGTTAGGTCCATAGGAGTGTAATGTGTAAGGGGTTACTGTTGCCTTAAGGCAGCTTATGTTATACCATAGTGGGGATCAGGTGGTGCGGGTCACACTAACAGCTGTGTGCTGCCCCACCTATGGGTTTTATGTATATATTGGGGCATGGGTTGTGGCAACCTCGCCCTGCTTCGTTTGTGCATGTTGGAATAAAGTATCTTTTATAAAAGCCGGTGTGAACTACTTCCTCTAGGACCAAGTATTTTATAGAAGGGAAGGCGCGCCGGCGCCGGGGGTGGGAGGGAGGGGGCGAGGGAACCGATGCGTTCCGCGTCCTGCTTTCCGGTAAACATTAACCAGGTGCTGTTTGTATACAATCGCGAGGCTGGTGGGTCCCCCCACCCCCGGGGCTCGGTTGGTCCCCTCTTCAGCTCTTCCTCCCCGGCGTCGCGCCTCCCCAAGGGACGCAACTTCGCCGCCGCCTTCTCCACACGTGAGGAGCCCACCGGGAGAGGAGGGAGCCTGGCTGCAGTGCTCCCCCCCCCGCCTTGAACTTTGGCCTCCTCCCCGCCTTCCTTCCTTCGCGCACCTTCGGCCCCCACAATGCAGCTCCCCTCTGCCCTCTCCCTGGGGCCGGTAGTGGTAGCATAGCACCAAGGTTGCGCCCTGCTGTGTTTTGGCCCACCCTCCTTTTGGGCTCCGTCCGTGCGCTCCCGCCGCTCTTCGCTCGCTCGCTCTCTCTCCGGCGGCTGGAAGCGAGGCGAGCAGTTCCTATCCGCGCGCCCCCCCGCTTGCCTGTGCTGTTTGCTCCCTCCCTCCCTTTTCCTGCCTCCCTCCCTCCCCTCATTCTGCACCCCCCTTCCCCGATTGCGCCCCCCTCCCCAAAAAACCACCCCTGCTTTGGCAGCCCTGGTCTCTTTCAACTCCGCTCCCTCCCTTCCCCCGCCACCTCCGCCTGATCCTCCAATGGCCGGGAGCGAATGGGACTGGTTTCAGCGGGAGGAGCTGATCGGACAGATCACGGATCTCCGGGTCCAAAACCTCCAAGGTAATACAATCAAATGAAAAACAGTCAGATCCCCCCCCCACCTCTCTATGTACCTTTACCCCCCCTCCTCCATTTCCCTTGTCTGTGTGCGCTTTTACGCGCGCCTCGGGTACCCCTGGAAGAGAGCGCGATCCTCCCCCCCCCCCGCCCAATCCTGGTTTTTTGGCTTCCAGATGGGATCGATTTGGGGGACTTTAAACTCTGGCTCTTTTCTCTTTCTCCCCACACCCACACCCTCTCCTCTTGCCTTTTAATTCTGCCTGTGCATTTGAGCACTGTTTCCTTTTCACTTGCTGCTTTGATCTGCTGTGCTTGGAAGACCACACACACCCCACCATCACCACCACCACCACCACCACCACCAAAAAAATAATAATGTAGGCTTAAGGATCAAATAGCTGCCACTGAAGCATGCAGGAACATTCCTGGAGGCATTGCCATTGGAAGGGGGGGATGATTGCACTGGCTGGACATCTGTGAAGGTGAAAGGTTTTATTTTGCGTGCTAGGAATTAGCACATATATAAATGTGTGGCTTAGTGGTTAAGATGCTGAACTTGACTACTGGAAGGCGGCCCGTCAGCAGCTTGAGTCCCGAGTGCTGCACGGCGGGGTGCGACTGCTAAAGACGGCAAAGAGTCTTGTAGCACCTCTAAGGTCAACAAGTTTTATTTGACGTGTGCATTTCCGTGGACTACGCAGCCCACTTCCCACTTCGTCAGATACAACTGAAGCATGCATCTCTAGATGTCGTTCAGATGTTTGTTCTGAAGGAGGGCAGTCCTCGAAAGTTTATGCCAAAAAAACTCGCCATTTTAAAGGTAGCATCAGATGTTTTTTTAACAGGCACACTCCTCTCCTATCTCTTAGGTAAAGGTTGCCCTTGCTCGAAAGCCAATCGTATCAGACTCTAGGGTTCAGTGCTCATCTCTGTTTATAGCCAAAGAGCCAGTGCTGTCTGCGTCTGCAGACGTTTCCGTGGACATGTGGCAGGCATGCCTCAGCACCGGAGTGCATGGAACGCTGTTTACCTTCCCACCAAATCTACTTGCAATTTCTTGCTTTCAAACTGCTAGGTTAGTTAACACCATTACAAATGTTAATATTTTCATGGGGTTAAGAAAATAAATGTACCAGAGTGATACTTCAGTAGAGTTATGGAGAGAAAGCAAAGTTTTCTAATATGTGAAAGGTTGTTCCTCATAGTTGAGCCTTGTTTCCTCCTCCACAGTCACATTGCTGAAGAATGATTTTGCACGCCTCTGTCTGGAAAAGTAGAAAAGTCCATTAAATGTGCACAAACAGAAAGCTCACTGTGACAGTCAGGAGGCAGCATATAAACAAGTAGATGTGTATACAGTATGCTGATTTCTGGCACATGTTTTGAGTTGAATTCACACAGGTTGATATTAATGGAATGGCTGCAGAAGGATTTTTTAAGAAATACAAAACCTTTTTTTGGGGGGAATAGCTATTATACCTTTCAAAAGAGAATTTTGATGGAGGATGATCAGATATGTTAAGCTCTGGGAAGTGATAACCTTATAGCATGTTGTTTTGAGCATGAATGTGTGAACACAGAGAGTACTAATTTCAAGGTTAAAAACATCAACAGACAAATGCTTTGCTTTTTGCAATCTTTATTCCTAGAATGGATGTCAGGCGTGTACACACACACACACACACACACACACACACACACACACACACACACTTCAGAAAAATAAAAGTCATCTGACAAAGTTGTTTTATATAGACATATTTAATGTTTGTTTTTGTTTTTCATAATCAGGCTGGACTCAAAAATTATGAACATTATGTTACCAAGTAATGTAGAGCCACTGAGCTAATGAGACTTATATAAGTATGGACTTAACAAGTCCAATTCATTTGGTGGAACAAACAATTGATTGCCATAGCTGACTCCTCTAGACGCTGTGTCTACATTTTGCAAGCCTTCTTTACATACAATTAAAGGTTTTCCTTGCTCGAAAGCCAGTCGTATCCGACTCTAGGGTTCAGTGCTCATCTCTGTTTCAAAGCTGAAGAGCCAGTGCTGTCTTCTTCTGCATACGTTTCCATGGTCATGTGGCAGGCATGACTAGACACCGGAGCTCACAAAACGCTGTTTCCTTCCCACTGAAGTGGTCCCTATTTATCTACTTGCAATTCCTTGCTTTCGAACTGCTTGGTTGGCAGGAGCTGGGACTAAGACGGGTGCTCATTCTGTCCTGCAGTACTCAGGAATCGACTGCTGACCTTCTGCCTCCCAGTCAGCGTCCTAGCCACTTGAGCCACTGCAGCTCCCATACATACAATTGGGACTCTGAAATTTCAGTATCAAGGTGGTTCTGTAATGTAGGTGATAGGAACTAGGTATGGTGTCTACATATTCTTCATGATCAATTCAGTGATAGTTCTCCATTTATAATCCTCTGGATATTTTGGGCTTCTAACTCCCAGAAACCTTTACTTTTATCTTGGCTGTGCTTCTGAGCTGTAAAGTTCAAAATATCTGAATGATCAAAGAGTTTCAACCACCACTTAGCATTCTTCTCCAGACTGTCCCTTCATTCCTCATAGGGCAGGGATTGGCAACCTATGGTCCATGGGTCAGATCCGGCCCATGGCACCAAATCATCTTGCCCGCTGCCACCGAAAACAGTGGCTGTAGTAAATGTGTTTATGACAGTCGCAGGTGTGTTTTATGGCAGCATAAACCACCAGTCCAGCTCCCTCAACTGTGAGGGAGCGTGACCCGGCCCCCGACTTAAAAAGTTTGCTGACATGACCGCTAGACACCTTATTGCCTGAATCTGGTCCATCTTGTCAATATCCTTCTGGAGGCTTACTTAGGGGCATGCATAGGATGCACTATAATCACAGGCCCCAAACCTATTGATTAGTGTAGTAAATTGACTAGACTAGTCCCATTGAATCAATGGAGATTTTGTGAGTCAACTCTTCTATAAGTTCTATTGATTCTGTTGGGCCAACTCTAACTGTGACTTGCTACAATAAATGGTAGTTAGAGTAGGCCTATTGGAATCAATGGAATGTATAGAGGGGTTGGCTCTCCAAAACACCATTTTTAATGGGCCTACTCTAGTGCAATTTACCACACTAATGAACAGGATTTGGGGCATTTATTTTTATATTTCCTAAAAATATTGGAGTTAATAGCTGCATGTTTAGAATGCTTTACATATGGTAGAAAGACATCTTATTCCAGTCATTGGACTCTCAAGACAGGATAGACTTGGAGAGTTGCTTTCTGTCACTGTAGATATGTGTGGGAGGGACATCTATTCCTCCAATGTTGTTGCATTACAAATCCCATTGATGCACGCTAGCATGAGAGATGATGGAAGTTAAACAAAATCTGAAATGGCACACATTCTTTTATCCCACTGTAGGCTACACTGAGTTAGATGAACTTACTACAGTAAATGGTCTCAAGATGTTGGTTGCTAGTCAGGCTTTGTTGCTAACAGAAGATATTTATATATGACAAGAATGGAAACATAGAAGTTGTATTTTGACCTGTGATCTAGCACATGATGTAGCTAATTTAAAGGCTGGTGTTCCTCTATAAATCTTTTTTCTCTAGCTACTTAAAAGGATAATCCCTGTCTGTGTAAACAAAGATTTGGAGATCATTTTACTCAGAATTTCCTGATTTTCTTCCTTATTCACAGCTCAGTATTTTTAGCAAACTTGGAGGTGGTTCTTCTCTTTGTTACTGCTATTACTATTTTATTTCATCACATGTTCTTGAGAACAAGGAGGCAAGTTGACAGCCTGTGATTTATTTATTAAAGGAGATATAATTTTTAGAGTCCCTTTCAATGTATTTTAAAAGTATAAGCAAGCCAGATATTGTTTGGACATAATTATCAATTTTGTTGTTGTTTTGTGCTGTCAGGTCTGGTTTTTGGCAGCCTTAAAAGCCGGGGGCCGGGTCACGCTTTCTCAGTCAGCCTAGCTAATGGGGTGGCCATTTTGTCCAAACAGCTTCAAAGAGGTGGCCATTTTATTTCTCAAATACTCTTGGAGGGGTGGGGGGCCACATGAAATGGCACCATGGGCCGGATCTAGCTCATGGGCCTTAGGTTGGGAATCCCTGCTTAAAAGGGGTTTCAAGGTAGATGAGACTTTCAAAGAATGGGTTCTCCTCCTTCTCCTTTTGTATCCAGGTCAAACTTTAAACTGCACATGTGAAGCCATCTTCTTGGCTTTGTTGTTGGCTAAACCTAAATCCTCATTGGTGTACAGTGACACCTCATACAACGTCCAAACTTGGTTCCACAAGTTTGGACTTTATACGGATTTGGACTTTGTATGAGGCATGCAAAATCCTAGCCGCGATGCCTCATACAACGTCCAAATCCTTGCTGTGATGCCTCGTACAACATCATTTCCATAGAGATACATTATATTGTAACAGCACAGACTTCAGGGCAAAGTCAAGGAAACAGACAAAAAACTGACGGAACTTTAAGAAATCATTGTCTAAAGGCTAAATACATTACAAAAACATGTCAAACAACCCTAATTGTCCAAGAACCTGAAGAATGCTGCAAAAATCCCAGGAATGCTTCTAAACATTCTGACGAAAAAAATCAAAAAAATCAAAAATTGCATACAAAACCACTCCTAAACACTCTTCGCCTCGTGCAAAACCCACAAGAGCAATGCATGCATGCGTCCTGCCTTTCATACTGCCCAGGCACAATGCAACCTGGGAAAAATCCCAATGCCTCATACAAAGTTGCAGCGACTTTGTATGAGGCAACTTTTTTCAAGGAATTAAGTGATGTTGTATGATTTCGATGTTGTATGAAGCAGACTTTGTATGAGATATTACTGTATGTGTTTCTGGTAGTAATTGTCAGACCAGCAAATGAGCCGGATTCAGTATCTTTCCACATGCACACAGTATGCCGTTGTCCTCCAACAACCCCCACTTGAGCATGTTGGTCTTACATTTAGGCACTCTGACCTTCAGCCTGTTCAGGGTCCTCCGAGTGACATAGGGAAGGTCGAGTTGTTCAGCCATATCCTTTGATGTTATTCTTTGTTCAGTGAACTCCTTCTTCCTTCCTCCATCTTCTAATTTGATTTTGCTCTTGCGTATCCTCAAGTATGTTTGTTCTTGCCATAAAGCTCTTCCTGGATTTGAGTCAGCAGACGTGAGGCTCATATCCATTCAGAGAATGTCGAGAGTCATTCTCTTGCTTAGTTCTTAGCATCCACTGCTACATTCCCTCCAGTGAATTTTAGGCAAAGTAGAGATTTGAACCCAGGTTTCCTGAGTCTTAGTTGAATGCTCCAGTCGCTGCTTCCATCTCCTCCATCCTTGTCTCCCCCACTCGGCTTGGCATGACCCTAACAGCACTCCATATTAGGGCAGATGTTGTAAGCCTTACAACATCCGTCCTGCTATGGATCGCCATTAGGGAATGCCGAGACAAAGATTGAGGCGGAGGTGGCAGAAGCGGCAGCTGCACATGGCTGTATGTTTCTTTCCTGAGGGCCACTCTGATCAAGTGCAGGTGAGATGAACAGCCTGGACTCCTCCATCATCTCCTCCAGGCTGGTAAGCAGGGAAGCAGCAGGGGGGCGGAGGGGGGCCTTAGGGTGGTGCCATCTTTGCTCCTGCTGCACCATCCCGAGCCACACCACCGGGGGGGGGGAGCGGCCCGCCAACAGTCTGAGGGGGCGTAGTCCGGCCTATGGCTTAAAAAGGTTGAGAACCCCTGCTGTAAGATAATGATTAAATGTATCTTACAGGTGTTCTAATAAATCTTGCTGGCTTGAATAAATCCTGCTTAATTGCATGTGTGGTACTGTCCTAGAAGAACAGAATTATTTCATATAAATACATCAAAGTTAATTTGCTTTGTGCTTTTAGCTGCTTGGGAACTCCTGTCTCAAACCTTTTCCCACCCCAATGGGCTGTTTGTTTGCTTACTGTAAAGGCTAACGTATTTACAGTCTAAAATAGATAAAGTTCTCAAATTGCATAAAAGTTTATTTGGAGGAAAAGATAGTTGGGCAGCTATCAATTTTAAAGCATATTAATTTGGAGACATGACCTATTGGATGCAGTAGGATTTCTTTTCTCTCGCTCCTCATTAGCCACATATAGAATTATGCTATGGCCCAGAAATGTTAAATATAGCATTGACTTAATTGTTTCAATGGAACTGAGGTACTGTTTTATAAAACTGTATGTTATCAAGAAGCATGCTGGCAATGTTGGATATAATCTCAAGTACTACTTCAAAGTAGGGTAGGTGAGAGATTAGAGGACTTCTTATTTTTCAGGAGCCATATCCAATTCCAAATATTGACTATCATCATGGCAATCAGCCATGGAGGTTGTCCTGGGAACAATATAATGCAGTAGACTTCCATTTGCTTTCTGCATCACAGGGTGACACCGGTACCACTGATCCAGTTCCATTAATCATTTTTTTTGGTCCTGAGCCGTTTGGGCACTCCAGGTTGTCATCATTTCCAGGCCAGTATTGATGAAGCTGCTGCCCTCCATCAAGATGGATTCAAATGGGATTTACCAGTAATCTACTTGAGGACCATCATCCTTCTCTGTGGACTTCGCCACCCAAAGCCATTAGACCTCAGGGTTGTCAGGTTAGTTAACCACCGCCCGATGATTGGCATCATGTATGGTCTACTCCACTGATGACCAACCTTGGCATTCCAGGTGTTCTTGAACTTCAATTCCCAGGAGTGCTGACTTGGACTTCTGGTAATTGAAGTCCAAGAACACCTGCAGTGTCAAGGTTTGCCATCACTGTTCTACTCTGTTACCATAACAGGACAACCTGGCCAGATATCAGATTAGAGGACTATATTCAGTGTTTAGGTGCAGTGCCATTAAATCTGGAACAGATTTTTCCATCCATTCCCCAATCTTCCCCTCCCAAGCATCTCAGACTTGCTGTGAAGGGTTGGTGGATCCTGTGGAGCAGAGTGGGGGAAGCAATGTATGAAATGAGGAAAAGGAAGAGAAGTAAAAATAAATAAATGGCATGTACAAACTCTGAGCAGATGTCTACTCACATGACACTGGATGGAATCACTGTGAAAATAAATAGACATGGAGTTCTCCATTGCCATGTAGAATTTTTGTATTTTATCATACTGTACTTCTCTTTGAGTGTTTGTAGCATTTTAAAAGATCCAGAACCGATCCAAATTAAAATAATGTTAATCTGTATGACTGGAATGGATTTACATTGAAATGTAAAATAAATAACATTTGTACTTACAAACTGTATTAAAAATTGAACTTGGAAAACCAGCCGGTAAATAATGCTATGCTAAGGAACCTAAGTAGCAACCGAGTGAAAAGCTTGTAGAAAAAGGAAAATTTTCACATGCTGGCAGAGCACCAGTAAAACTGAAGATTATTTTTGTTCTTGCCTTAGTGACTAAAGATTTAGGATAACATAAAAGTAACTCCAGGGAGAAAAGTCACTATTAGTTACAAAAACTGTTAGCTGACTGCAACCCACAGCTTGGCCAAAGCCTCTGTTTGTTGGTCTTATGATGAAAAATATAATTCATAATAGCAAACTAATTCAGGAAGTAGCTTGCTCAGAACTGGCAGTCCCATCCCATGTTTGTTTGTTCTGACATTCCACTGAATTAATAAAGTTTGCATAGGACTGTAGACTTAAAAAGCAAGGGTAGGGAAACTGTAATCTTAAAAGGCAGGTTTAGAGAATCTCTCCTGATGCCAGTTTTTGTCAGTCTCAATCTAAGATGATTAATGGCCAGGCATGGTAGAATTTGTATATCAGGAAGGCCAAAGGATTCCCACATGTGCTAGAAAACATGCTGGTTGAGTTTAGCCATCTAGTTATGAAGTAAATACATTAGACACAGTGGTTGGAAGAGCTACCTTTTTGACTTCAAGCCCCAGCTTCTCCTGAGTCAAGATGGCCACTGGGATTTTATTTCCTTTGGGACTCTCAGAGTTTGGTTTAGAGCAATCTATTTTAGCAGATTTTGGCTCATGATGCAATGAACACAGGTGCCCTTTTAATGAAATGCAATGGCAGGGGTGCCAAAACTGAAGATCCAGGCTGCAGCGCCAATTAATCCAGCCCATAATGCCCGTGCTGCTCCCAGAAGTGGAAATAAAACATACATGTGTGTGCACATAATGCACCTGTGCATAACTGCCGTAAATGACCCATGACTGTCATAAATGCGTTTACAACAGCCACAGGTCATTTATGGCAGCATTAAGCAAATGCACATGTGCATGTGTGTTTTACTTCCACTTCCAGTGGCAGGAACAACATGGCCAGCGCACTCATCCACCTAATCGGCCCGCAGCCCAAAATGTTTGAGCATCCCTGTGCTATGGGGAGAATTAAGAAAAAAGGGACATGTGATGGTTAGAATGGTGCCTGAACGTGCATTTTGAGTCTGTAATGGAGATTTCCAGGTGTGGGAGGAGGTTTGGTGCATTCCAAGTGCAGGATTGATAGTCAAAACATGTTAGCCTCGTGGTTTGGAAGAAATGAAACTCAAAGTTTGATAGACATGTGATACTGTATAGTCGTTGGCTGGATTCCTTTAGGGGAATGGCAAGAGGGTCATGGGTGGAACATGTGAGAGGAGATAAAATAAAACACAGAGGGAAGGGGCAGAACTTTCTCTTTGTCGGATGCTCCACCCTGTGTAAGTCATGAAGGGGCTTTTAGGGCTTTCCCCTGTTAGATAGGCTTTTGAAACTAAGAAATCAATACTTCCTAAAACTTTGTTCTGTAACTTACTTAGACTACAGTATACAGTAATGCCTCATACAAAGTCCGCTTCATACAACATCGGATTCATACAACATTGCCTAATTCCTTGAAAAAAGTTGCCTCATACAAAGCCGTGCTACTTTGTATGAGGCATTGGAGTTTTCCCAGGTTGCATTGTGCCTGGGCAGTATAAAAGGCAGGACACATGCGTACATTGCTCTTGTGGGTTTTGCATGAGGCAAAGAGTGTTTAGGAGTGGTTTTGAGCACGCTTTTGGATTTTTAAAAAATTTTCGTCAGAATTTTTAGAAGCATTCCTGTGATTTTTGCAGCATTCTTCAGGTTCTTGGACCTTGGGTTGTTTGACATGTTTTTGTAATGTTTTTTAGCCTTTAGACAATGATTTCTTAAAGTTCTGTCAGTTTCCTGTCTGTTTCCTTGACTTTGCCCTGAAGTCTATGCTGTTACAGTACAATGTATTTCTATGGAAACGACGTTGTATGAGGCATCGCGGCTAGGATTTTGCATGCCTCATACAAAGTCCAAATCCGTATAAAGTCCAAACTTGTGGAACCAAGTTTGGACCTTGTATGAGGTATCACTGTACTTTTAAAAGACAAGATGATGACTGGAGTGCTTACTTGGCTATGCGTTACCTTACTTACACCCTAGATTTATATCAGGAGACATGAAAAAGCAAGCTTAAAATCCTGGATTCAGGTGCAGTCCCACCTACATGTAGACTGGGCTTCTACTCGTGAGTAATGGGATCTGTTACAATATTGCACTAATCCTCTATGTCTGAACATCACCTACAGCTAAGCAAATCTGTAATGGCTTTCATTGCCGCTTCCATTTGTTTAGTAGAAATAAAATATTTTGAAATAAGTTTTTTGCTCCTAATCAACAAGCTTGATTTGTCATGGATCATAGCAACTAAAGCAGAGGTTTTCAACCTATGGCCCTCAGGCCAAACCTGGCCTGCACCGCCATTTCATGTGGCTTGTGTTGCTTCTGCCAGAAGGAGACATGGACACATTTACAACAGCTGTAAATGCACCCACAGCTGTTGTAAACGCATTTATGACCGCTGCGGATCCATATTACGGTAGCGTTTACGGTGGGAGGAACCACCAGTCCGGCCCGATCAATTTTCTGAGGGAGTGTGGTGTGGCCTGTGGCTTAAAATGGTTGAGAACCCCTGAACTAAAGTAACAGTAGAAGAGTGTTGGTGTGCAGGGAGAGAAAAACTTTGTTTAATGTTGCAGTATATGTGAATATTATGAGAAATCATGCAAAGAAAATTGCTTCAACTGATGAGGATATGCAATTTCTGCTGCATAACAATTTCCACCATTCTGAAGAATAAAACAAAGAAGGACTTGTTTTAAACTCATGCCAATCCGGAATATTCTTAACCAGGAAATGAATCACACTGAACTGAGTGCAGTTTGTTTAGGATTGTGTTGCAAAGGGACATATGACTTTGAGAACCAATTCTGTGCCTTCTTTCATCGGTGTAGGTAGGTGACTACACTGCTAAAAAATTTAGGATTTGCTCCTCCTACACCACAGGAGAATTCTAAATTGTTGGTTTTTTTGCTGCCTGCATGATGTAAAGCAGGGGTGGCCAAACTACAACCTGGCCTGTGGCACCATTTCATGTGATCCGCCGCCGCCCTCATCACTACTGGAAGCGGACATATTTATGACCTCCGTAAAATGCACCCATGCATGTGTAACATGCCTGCGCCTGCCATAAATACTGCTGTAAATGCACCTGTGGCTGTCATAAATGCACTTAGGACAACAGCAGACATGTTTTATGGCACTGTTTATAGTGGGAGAAACCACATGACTGGCCCGCTCACCTGTCTTGAGGGCGTAGTCTGGCCTGTGGCGCAAAAAACTTGCGAATCCCTGATGTAAAGGCTTTATTAAATTCATTGGTGTGTTTTTTCATCCAAATGAGCTCCCCACCCCTGTGCTACTGAGCACTTCTGTCTTTCATGTCAGTATGTGTTGATAGAGGTCCCCCGCCCCCTCCGGTATGGATGCATTGGATGTGCTATGGAGGGAGGGGAAAGGTGTATCTGTTTGGTGATATTAGCTTTTGGCATTTTGTATGCCCTGATCATCCTCTCTTTAAGATAAGATGATAATAGTGCTATAACACTGCGTCATCTTATCACTAGATCTTGATTCATATGAAATGACTATTTCTGTGACATGTTTGTAATGCTGCCATTCTCTAGGTGCCTTAATACTAAAAAGGCATCTTTTCCAAACACCATGTATCAGTGTTAGAACAGACAGAGAGGCAAATACAGGAAATAGAACAAAAAATGGTGTTATAGCACAATTCTCATTTATTTAGTTTAAAAATATATATAAAAGATTGCATGAAGGAAATTCAAGCAGAACTGGGATCGTGGGAGGGAAGGAAAGAAAAAAGAGTTGCAGGCTAGATTAGAATTCCAGTCACATTGCCCCTGGGGATTCAGAACATCCGAATTAGTCCACAAGCTCAATGTGAGCACTCATTATGATTTCAGTCATAGTTGAGGCTGTGAATCAATGTGCAGCAGACCTAATCACTCTAATTTGGCTTTCTAATACAGTCATATCCTAAGCCCAAAATGAACACTTTTTATGCATGTAGTTTGAAAAATGCAGTATCCTTCTGTAGACATATGGCATAAATGTACATTGTGCATGAAAACCTATACAACACAACCACATATTCGAGCCAAGATATGACACTGAGGCCACATTTCTATTGGAAGAGTATTAAAGCACCTAGAGAATGCCTTTTGTCATTAGCTGGGTTATGCAGATTTGCTTTGCCCTCATGTGGGAAGATTACCGTATTTTCTGGCGTATACGACGACTGGGCGTATAAGACGACCCCCAACTTTTCAGTTAAAATATAGAGTTTGGAATATACTTGTCAGCTGCAGTTAAGTACCTGTCCTATAAGACGACCACTGACTTTGGCACAGATTTTTTGGGGTTAAAAAGTAGTCTTATATGCCAGAAAATACAGTAATTCTTGGAAGGCAAGCTATGAGAAACAATAAAAAGTAAAGACATCACCCTGCCAACAAAAGCCCACATAGTCAAAGCAATGGTATTCCCAGTAGTAATGTATGGTTGTGTGAGCTGGACCAGTAGAAAAGCTGAGCAAAGAATAGATGCCTTTGAAATGTGGTGCTGGAGGAGAGTTTTGAGAGTCCCCTGGACAGCAAAGAGAACAAATAAGTCGATCCTGAAGGAAATCATCCCTCACTGTTCCTTGGAAGGACAAATATTGAAGATGAAGCTAAAGTACTTTGGCCACCAAATGAGAAGAGAGGAGTCACTCGAGAAGGCCTTGATAATGGGAAAGATCAAAGGCAAAAGGAGAAACGGGCGGCAGAGGATGAGATGGTTAGATGGCATTGTTGATGCAATGGACGTAGAGCTGAGCAGGTTGTGGAGGATGGTAGAGGATAGGGATGCCTGACGTGCAGTGGTCCATGGAGTCGCAAAGGGTCCAACACAACTATGTGACTCAACAACGACAACAACAACAACTTCATGTATGATATTAGGCTTTTGCCTGCAAACCAATTTAAAATGCACACAGGAATCTGGGTTTGGACAAGACAAATACCGTATTTTCTGGTGTATAAGACAACTGGGCGTATAAGACGACCCCCAACTTTTCCAGTTAAAATATAGAGTTTGGAATATACTTGCCGTATAAGACTACCTCTCTTCCAATGCACACCAAATAAAAATTAACCCACACTCAACCCAAAGACGTGCAGCCCTCCGAGTCGAATGGGCAGGTTCTGGTGGAGAGCCAATCCAGGCTCACGTTCTCCTCCTCGAGGTACAGGAAGATGTGTGCAGCTTGCTTCCCCTTGCTTCATACACCCCGCACAGAGCAGGGACTCGGCCGCGGCACACCCCACCATATGCGCCGGACATATGAAGCAAGGGGAAACAAGCTGCAGTTAAGTACCTGTCCTATAAGATGACCCCCGACTTTGGCACAGATTTTTCGGGGTTAAAAAGTAGTCTTATACGCCAGAAAATACAGTACTAATGTTTTCCAGTTTCTGGAGGTCTTCTTGGGAACGTTTATATCAGCATACTGTTTTATTACAGGGAAGTTGGAATTATCAGTGGGTGCTCACATTGTAGGAACTAGAAAATAAAAGAGTACTAAGGATTAAATTACATACTGTGTTAGATATGTAACATGCAAATAAGCCTCTCCCTCTTCTTTTTATTTACAAGTCAGTGTTCAGGTCCCATGTTTAGATCAGAGCTACTTCGTGTAGAGTGGGGACATTTCACAACCTATAAACTCGTCCTACCTTCCAAGCTCAGTTTCTTCCCTCTAAATACTACATATAGGATTCTTAAAATGTGGAGCATCCCATTGGCTTCCATTTAGCTATTGTATAGTGTGTGTGTGTGTGTGTGTGTGTGTGTGTGTGTGTGTGTGTGTGTGTGTGTGTGTGTGTGTGTGTGTGTGTGTGTGTGTGTGTGCTGTACCTGCTTACATTTAGATTAAAAAAATAGAGAAGCCCAATTGTATCCCTGGAAACATTTATACTTTACCAAGCTTTTCTATACCTATAAAAAAGTGTGTGGGCCATTGGTATCCAGCATACATGCCCACACCCATCCCTACTATCCCATACCGAGCCGCCTACACTTGCCTTTAGACCGTCCGAGCATCGCAGCAAGGGTCCACCAGAAAAAAACTGCAAGGCCCAGAATCCTCTGTGCCGTGCCACCCCTCAGCCAATCAGGCTGAAGGGCGCGAGCACAGAAAACATTGGGAAAGCCGGTGTGTGAAAAAATAAAATAAAATGCCTCACGCAGCGGGAGCGCAAGGCCGATGCAACGTTTCCTGCCCTTGCTTCCCCAGACCCGCCAAAGCCACTCCCTCCCCACTACCCTGCCGAAGCCACTGCGAGGCTGCCCCTGGCCTCAAGGTAAGTTGAGGCAGGGGGGAAGCAGCAGGTAGCGCTTAATCAGGGGAGGCACCCTCCCTAACGAATGGCTGGGTGCCACCTTTGTATTACCCACACCACTGTTTCGAGAACTAATATGAAACAGCAGTGGGGGTAATAGAAAAGCAGCAGCCAGCAATCCGCCAGGGAGAGCGCCTCCCCTTACGGATTGTTGCCTGCCGTCATACTTCACCTTGAAAAATACAAGCACAACAAAAGAAACCAGTTTTAAAAAATACAAACATCAAAAATACAAACAAAAATAAACAAACAAATAAACCCAGTAAACAACAAATCATGAAACAGCAAACACAACAAAGCACATCCAAAATCCAATAAGCTAACGAAAATACATGAAACACTCACTTAAAAACACCTATCTACAACATTCCAGCAACATGAAAAAACCTAACTCAAAATCCAAAAAAACCTCAATGTACAAAATTAAAAACAGAAAAATTCAAAATAAGAAATACCTACAAGAAATATACATCCCAAAACAACACAGAGAAAATCCAAAAAGCACAATTAAACTACAAGCCAAAACAATAAATTAAAGACACATACACTCTACTTAAACCACCCAGCCCAGAACCCCAACAGCACCACAAAATGAAAAAAATAACACAAGACAACTTACAAAACACATCCTCTCACCATGCCTCCACAGCAGTACTGAAAAAACAAACAAAGAAAGTCAAACTACAGGGGGAAAACACTTAATGACAGCCCCACCAAGAGGCTGGAGGAGTAACCTACAGGCAACTAAAAATTACAAAAAACAACAACCCTAATAACATTTAAACAAACAAATAAAAATAAAATAAATAGAAAAACACAAAATCCACAACCATAAAATGTGGGAAGGCATCTGGTTTCCGTCTTCCTGTCTGCCTTCACATTGTGTAAACAAAAGTCCTCTTTGTCTGCATGAGAGATAACACTGGATTTTGGGCATGCGTAGAATATGAGAAGATTTCTCCTTTCTTCTCCTTATTTGGGCTCTGACACTTCTGATTGGCTGTATGCCCTAAGTTTTGTTTCTGTTAAGTTTCGTTTCTGGTATACTCTGCTTGCTTAAGTTTCGTTTCTGAGATACTCTGCTTGAATAAAGAGAAGCCATTAGTATCCTTTGTTCAGCCAAAGACTGGAGTCGTGTTTTCTGTCTGTCTCTGTCTTTCCTTACTCTGAGCCTAATGAAGCTGGACTTCGTGGACTCTTAACTCCCTATCTTAAAAGATCTGATGATATAAACTGCTGCTTCATGAGACTGATTGAGACATGAATCAGATTTCTACAAGTGGCGCTCCGTGTGACGCTTTGAACTACAATGAAAGAGCCTTCTTTGAACTCTGCTTCAGCATTTAGCACCTAATTATCACCTCATCGACCAGAAGGTCTCATTCACCTACGACCAGAGGAAAAGTCATTCGAGTGCTCGATTCATCCAATTCTACATTGGGTCCCACTAGGTGAGTGAAAATGGGGTGTATGCTGGCGTCGCAAATGAATGAACTTTGTAAAGATATCTCAGATCTTTTGCATATGAATGGACGAAAGGCTGATGAGAAGGAGATACAAAAGCTAGTCAAAGCTATAGGGAAAATCAGTCCTTGGGTTAAATATGATGCATGCTTGGACTTACAACAGTGGAATCAAATAGGAAATGCATTGCAAAAGCATGAGAGAATTTTTGTATCAGTTCAATTTACATGGGAGGAAGTTAGAGACTGCCTTCAGAGACTCACTCCAAAGAATATTCTGTTGTCTCAGGGGCTTGCTGGCCCCCTCCCACAGCTTTTGCCTCCAGCCAAAGGGGGGGCTATGGCAACTGCCCCTCCATCATATGAGAAACAACAGCCCCCTGATGGGGGTGGAGGTGGAAATGGAGATGGGACATTATATCCTGCCTTGCAGCAATCAAGCACTTTTAGCCCTACAAAAGACCTGTTCTCTGCTGCAATACTGCCTGCCGAGTCTAAAAAACAACTAGTGCCAGCTGATGGGGAACAAATGGTGGGGACCTCATCACAGATTGAAGCTATTAATGCATGCAGAGTGGCAGGAAGCAAGAAGTGTGGTTCAAAGAGCAGCATAGGGGATCTCAGCCCCCCCGTGAAGCAACCCTCATCACAAAAGCAGGAGAAGCTGAGTAGTAAACTTGATACCTCACATTTGGGCAGGAAGATCCTGCAGAAATGGAAAGATGGCCCAAAGGAGGAATGCACAAAACCCAAGACCAGAAAGGGGTGCAAGTACAAACTAACAGATGCAGTTTGTCATAAAGTTGAGATTCAGAAGCTGCAGATGAAAGAAATGCAGAGGAAAAGGGGCGTGGATCCGTCCTGTATGGACAGCAGGCTGTTGCAAAAATACAAGGAGGGAGAAGACATACAGTTTTTGGCTGATTTTGAACTGCCCACCCCTCAAACAAAGAGATCCAGAGTGAGCTGTCCCAAGTTTCAGCATCAGGATTGCAGGGAAAGCAACTTGGAATTCCCTGTGATTTTCTTCTGTGTAAAATTACTTGCAACTTCTGGAGAAGTCTTTGTGCTTTCACACCTCTTCGCCTGCCTTAATGCAGATGGGTGTGGCTGGAGCATGAAGGAATGTGTGTTTGATAGAAAAGCTGAAAAGGGGGGTTGTGTGGGATTGTCTTGTGAATTCAGTGAGACTTAATTTATGGCTTAATTTCAACCTTTGCCATGCCAAGAACTGTGCTGGAGAGAAGAGGGTGTTTAAGGAAGCTTCAATCAAGATTTGGACTTTTAATTTGGACATTTTAATTGGACTAAAAAGAAAAAAAGTTTGTGTGGACTTTAAAGAAGAATTGGCTTTGTTTGCATTATAAAACCTGACAGCCTTTTTTAAGAAATTGTCTACCTGCTCAGGCTATGAGTGTGAAATGCTCTAATGAGATTTGTACTGTATTTGAGTTACCATGCTATGCTGATTTTAAGTTATTGAATGCTTCTTTCATTTACACCAGTGGGAGAAGAAGAAATTTAATGCCTTACTCATGTAATTGGGGAAGTGAGAAATGCTTTCTAAAATGCAACCAGACCTCCTTCATGTAAGGAAGAAAAGAAATGTTCATGTTTTGTTTATGCTTAAATGTTTGCTTATTCTCTTGCAGGAGAAAGACCTGTCTTTGCTTATGTTATGTATTGCCTTATGAAACTGCATATCTCAAGGTACCTTCAGAAGTACATGGCAGAGTTTTCAGTACTCTACACATGTAAATGGGTTTGTGATATTGCATTTGTGTTATATGTCACTCATGTTTCACGTTTAGTTACATGGTACTAGTAATAACAGGGCATGCTCCTGTTTCTTAGGGGAGTGTCTTCCTAAGCCATTGGTCATTTATTGGCAACAAGGGAATCCTGAGTGGAAGGGTTCCTGCTCGAGCGATCCGCCCATGGAGAGAGAAGAAGGTTACTCAGCTTCAGGATGGTGGTTCACCAGTAGACTAAATTTGCTGACATTTGTTCTTTTCTTTCTTACTGTGCTTCCAGCTGTGAGAACAATACCTCATGGGGGCAACCCCAACTTCTGGCTTCATCATGCTAACTATATGTTTGAGGTTCATGGTAAGAATGCAACGTTATACTATGAGCATCCACTGGCAGTGTCTCAAATGGCCTTTCTTCCGGCATTGTTCAACACGCCAGAGTTGGTTATTGGACATTTGCAACATGTTGATAGGTCTACGCTCTTCTCTAATCCCCCAGAACAATTTAACAACACCCGCTGGCGAAGCATGACATTCAAGAAATACACTAAAGGACTTTGTTTCTGCTGTCATAGTTCTGGAGTCTGGAATAGTAAATGGAAGTACTGGACTCAAGCACAAAGGGTTTTGCGGAGTGTAGGCAATTATACGGGTTATGATGATTTATTTTTGGTTATGGGGTAGTTATAACAGTTCTTATAAGCTTAATTATACCTTGTTTAACACTACTATTGAAGATATATATGATGTGTTTCCTATGTTTACTCCTGATTATTCTGCTATAGATAGTGGTTCAATTTGCAATGGATGGCAAATCAAGGATCCTAACATGTGGTTCTTTTTTAATGGAGTTGCCACGAATTTCCATCCAGGACAATATCAATGTTCAGCACTGGGTTATTTTACCTTACCCGTACAAGTGCAAATGCCGCTTCGGGCAGATGCACGGCGCCGGAGAGCTACTGCCAGCCCGATGGGTTCTGGTTGCAATGATGAAGTGATAATCGATGTTCAGCTTTCTGATGGTAGCTCCTGGGGGAGAGCTATAGGGAGTGCTATCACTGGAGCACTCACATTGGGATCATACCCAGGTGTCATTTCCCAGGAGAATAGAAGGTCCATTTTGGGACTCACCTGTAGGCTGGAGAAATCAATCAATGCCACAGGGAGGGTCATACGGGATCTTCTAATGGAAATCACTGAGCTTCATCAGGACCAAATGCAGGACAGACTGGTCATGGATTACCTGTTAGCAAAATCCGGAGGATTTTGTAAACTGGTCGGGAACCAGGGATGTCGGGTAAAATTCCAGGATCTGAATAATACTATTGAGAAAGAACTTCAGAATTTACAGGAGAGTATTACTAACAATGTACGCACTGATGTTAATCTCTTTGATTGGGTGACTTCTTGGTTGCCTGATTTATCTGTCCTTAGACTAGTTTTCTTTTATGGGTTCATTATTATTATCTGCCTTATATCTTTGTGTTTTTGCATTAATTGTATTCCTAACCTTATTTCTATGTGTAACGCATGTCCACTGCGTAGAAGGGAGATATCGAGTTTTGCACGACGGCAATTGTACTCAATGAGGTATCATCCTCCGGAACAAGGTACCAGGAGTCAGGAGGGGTACGATGTCCAGGAGGACAGTGATGATGTATATGGAGGAGTAGTTATGGAGTATGATGACATGCAGGGGTATGATTAGCCGTCCCTCTCTCAAATTTAAATGAAAAAGGAGGACATGTGGGAAGGCATCTGGTTTCCGTCTTCCTGTCTGCCTTCACATTGTGTAAACAAAAGTCCTCTTTGTCTGCATGAGAG
This sequence comes from Bradypodion pumilum, assembly GCA_035047305.1. Classification (NCBI taxonomy): domain Eukaryota; kingdom Metazoa; phylum Chordata; class Lepidosauria; order Squamata; family Chamaeleonidae; genus Bradypodion; species Bradypodion pumilum. The sequence continues at coordinate 501,951,038 of JAWDJD010000001.1, read as the reverse complement.
ATAACACTGGATTTTGGGCATGCGTAGAATATGAGAAGATTTCTCCTTTCTTCTCCTTATTTGGGCTCTGACACTTCTGATTGGCTGTATGCCCTAAGTTTTGTTTCTGTTAAGTTTCGTTTCTGGTATACTCTGCTTGCTTAAGTTTCGTTTCTGAGATACTCTGCTTGAATGAAGAGAAGCCATTAGTATCCTTTGTTCAGCCAAAGACTGGAGTCATGTTTTCTGTCTGTCTCTGTCTTTCCTTACTCTGAGCCTAATGAAGCTGGACTTCGTGGACTCTTAACTCCCTATCTTAAAAGATCTGATGATATAAACTGCTGCTTCATGAGACTGATTGAGACATGAATCAGATTTCTACAATAAAATCTAATTTATTTTAGAAAAACTCTCACCAACAATAAAAAACAACAGAGAAAATTAAAAAAACACCACTCTTCCAAAATTATCCACCACCACCCAAACCATCCCACCAGAAAAACAAAGTCCATACATGCCCAACAAGGCTGGGCAAAAAAAGCTAGTATGGGATAAAATAACATCAAGTTAACACCTTTGTGACGGAATTGTCTAGTGGGTTTTTTTTTTTTTTTGCACTGGTCATCTGTAGGTTATATATTATTTTTGGTTTACGTTGTTATATATTGCTATTTGTTTTGTTGGATCTTTTTGGTATTGGTTGTCTTATTATGTCTAAATTTTATTGTAAGCCATCCAGAGTATAAAATCCAGCTTTTCTGGCCACCGTAGGTTCTGGCCAAGTATAGTTATGTCCTGTCTCCATTTCCCATTAAGCACAACAGTTTACTACCTTTCTTCATTTTCCTTCAGTGCCCCTCTTTTTAAGCAACCTAATGCTGCTGGTCAGTTACCGTATTTTTCGCCCTATAAGACGCTCCGGCATATAAGACGCACCCAATTTTAAAGGAGGGAAATCTAGAAAAAAAGATTCTGAACCAAATACTGTACTAAAAGGGAAGAAAAAAAACACATCTTTTCAGAAACCCCACATGTCCAGGTACAATAAAGCCACCACAAAAATACTCAAAGTCAAAATCTACCTGCCTTAGTCAACCTCCAAGAGGAACAAAGGGCCGGGAGGGCACGATGCTTCGCAGCAGCGGCGTCTTCGGAGCCACGGAAGGCTCCCTTTATCTCCCCGCCGATGGTGGGGGCGGGGAGAGCGCGGCAGCGGCGGCGTCTTCGGCTCCCTCGGCCAGGGAGCACTTTTAACCTCCCCGCCCGGTGGCAGGGAGGGACGGCTTCGCGCGGCGCGGCGCGGCTTGGCTCGGCGCGGCTCGGCTCCCTTTATCTCCCCGCCGATAAAGGGAGCCGCGCCGCGCCGCGCCGCGCGAAGCCGTCCCTCCCCGCCCCCTGCCACCGGGCGGGGAGGTTAAAAGGGCTCCCTGGCCGAGCTGGGACAGAGACAGGAGCTCATTCCATCTTGCAGTACGCAGGAATCGAACTGCCTCCCAGTCAGCATCTTAGCCGCTTGAGCCACTATATTAAGTGCCTCATAATTTGTGATTAACATTAGTGATACATTTAAAAATGACATTTTATAAAATCTTTATAATCTGGATATGTGTTTGACGGCAGATTGTCATAGTCTAAGTGAGTTTGTTCAGTAATGTGAGGCCTACTAGATGGTAACACCTTTACTATAAGAACTGATTCTCTATGAAACACAAAATTGTTTTAAACATACAGTAGCTTTAACCCATGGGCCTCTGTCAGGGAATATAGCCACCCTAAGCAGCAGCTAGTCCAAATTTAAGCATACGGTACTCTGGGAAGGTGAAATTACCTTTTTTTTCCCTAGGTAGGGAGCAATTATTCCATGTTATAAAACAAAACAGTAAATGCCTGTTGTGACACATGTTTAATGAATGTCTGTCTGAATCCATTATCTTCTCCCCTAAAGTCATGCATTTAATTTTTATTTCTCTTGAAACAATTCAAATTAAATGGAGTTATGAAACAGCCACATCTTAACATCTGAACTGAAATGCCAGCAGCAACAGAGTAATGAATACAACTCTTTAATAAAATAAAATAATTTATCATCTTGGAGAGTCTCAAAGTGTACAAGGGAGCTGCAATTTCTCTCTCTTTCTCTCTTTCTCTCCAACAATGACAGAAGAGTACCGTAGTATCTGCTTCCCAGACTCCAAATACATTTCCCAAGAAAGCAAATGAAGTTGGTACTTACAGAGTTGAAATTCAATCTGAATCTGAACTGAGCAACATGGCTACATTTGTCTGATAAAACATCATGTAAAACTGAAATGGCAATCTGAACGGGTTTATAAACTTTCTATGGAAAAGTTCAGAATGAACTCTCACCATCAGCAGCACTAATAATAAATTTTGTGTCAGAAATTACTCTGGGACGGCTTCGCACGGCGCGGCTTGGCTCGGCGCGGCTCGGCTCCCTTTATCTCCCCGCCGATAAAGGGAGCCACGCCGCGCCGCGCGAAGCCGTCCCTCCCCGCCCCCTGCCTGTACCGGGCGGGGAGGTTAAAAGGGCTCCCTGGCCGAGGGAGCCCTTTTAACCTCCCCGCCCGGTACAGGCAGGGGGCGGGGAGGGACGGCTTCGCGCGGCGCGGCTCGGCTCCCTTTATCTCCCCGCCGATAAAGGGAGCCGAGCCGAGCCGCGCCAAGCCGCGCCGCGCGAAGCCGTCCCTCCCCGCCCCCTGCCTGTACTGGGCGGGGAGGTTAAAAGGGCTCCCTGGCCGAGGGAGCCCTTTTAACCTCCCCGCCCGGTACAGGCAGGGGGCGGGGAGGGACGGCTTCGCGCGGCGCGGCTCGGCTCCCTTTATCTCCCCGCCGATAAAGGGAGCCGAGCCGAGCCGCGCCAAGCCGCGCCGCGCGAAGCCGTCCCTCCCCGCCCCCTGCCTGTACCGGGCGGGGAGGTTAAAAGGGCTCCCTCGGCCAGGGAGCCCTTTTAACCTCCCCGCCCGGTACAGGCAGGGGGCGGGGAGGGACGGCTTCGCGCGGCGCGGCGCGGCTCCCTTTATCTCCCCGCCGATAAAGGGAGCCGAGCCGCGCCAAGCCGCGCCGCGCGAAGCCGTCCCTCCCCGCCCCCTGCCTGTACCGGGCGGGGAGGTTAAAAGGGCTCCCTGGCCGAGGGAGCCCTTTTAACCTCCCCGCCCGGTACAGGCAGGGGGCGGGGAGGGATGGCTTCGCGCGGCGCGGCGCGGCTCCCTTTATCTCCCCGCCGATGGTGGGGGCGGGGAGAGCGCGGCTGCCGTATATTTGCCTTATAAGACGCACCAACTTTTCCCCCCCAGTTTTGAGGAAGAAAAAGTGCGTCTTATAAGGCGAAAAATACGGTATCACTGTTGCTTTAACTCAGGGGTGGCCAACCTTTTTCTGCCGTTGGCTGGTCATGCCCCTTCACACAGGTGAGCGGGCCAGAGGTGTGGTTCCTCCCACCACTTCTGGTGCTTCCGGTGGTCGTGGTGGGTGCAATCACCATGATTTTTGGGCTGCCTTTGCAGCCTCCACCGCTTCCCGTGGTGACAGGAAGGAGGGCAGCACATTTTTGCCATGTTTTTGTAATTTTCTGCCACATTTTCAGCACTTCCGGTGGTGGTGTGGAGCTTCTGGCAGTGGTTAAGTCCTCACTGCAGGCCGGATTAATTAGCACCATGGGCCATAGGTTGGGAACCCCTGCTTTAACTGGTTTGGTGGTTTGTTTTTGTCCTTTCTACCACTGCTTCCTTACAGCTTGTTTGTTTAAATTTTGATTCACCATCCTCAGAGAGTGAACTTAATGCTTACGACAGGCACTTAGTTACAATTTGCAGTTTCTCCTCTTTTAATTAAACATTTTTTCACAAAGCATCAGTTAGGCTCTCTACTGAACAAGGGTTTATGAAGGGTATAATTCTTGAGGCAGGTTTGCAGCTTGACATTAAGAGGCTGCTCCTTCTGAAGTGGCAATGAAGTAAGACATAAAAAGGCACATACTGTATGAACTTTATGCAAGGCAGTGATGGAGTTTCTTGTTTCCTCCTAAATCACTGATTCTAAAATGTGTTCGTGTGTGTGCATATGTGCATGTACGCAGAGTTCTAAGGAGTTCTAACTGATTTTTAGATCAAAAAAGTTTTCTTAACTTGCAGGGGAAAAATTCTGTTCCTAAAATGTAGGCTGGGACAGACGATGGGAGCTCGCTCCATCATGTAGTACTTGGGGCTTGAACTGCTGACTTGCCGGCCTTCCAGCTAACAAGATGAGCTTCTTAACCACTGAGCCACTGCAGTCCCAATTCTAAATTATGAATTATTATTTTATTTTTAATAAAAAGGGGTATGGTAAAGGAGAAGTGAGACAGTATGAGATTTTCTGTGAAACTAAAATAAGAAGATGGGGAGAATGATATTAAGCAGTTTGAGAACCACGGTCCTAAATTAATGCTATCATGTGATGTTCTCTTCTAGAGAGGATATAATTAATTAGGCTGTGTTTAATCATGAACGGAGATGGGGTAAAGTTGCTTGTTTGGACTATAAGCCTAAGAATCAAGCTGGCTCCCAGATTTTGAGAGTTGTAGTTCACAAAGATAACTTTTCCTACCTCTTATCCTCAATTATATGTGGGGGGGAAATAGTTTTATGTCTTCTTTACTCTTAATTTACATTGGTTAAAAGTTCAGAATAATACAGTATGCCTGACCTTAGTGAAATCATATGGTTCACAATAATTTTTGGTACTCATTTAAGGATTTCCCAGTAATATATTATACCATTACTGTGTTTTAACCCCTGCCTTCTCATGAATCCTTCTCTGCCTCTCTTATAATGACAGTTGGGATATTCTTTGTAATGCTCACATTTATTCTCCTGTTCTCTGTTGAAACTGAGACTATAAACAATGCAGCATGGAATTGCCCTCTTGCTACATGGCATAGTGAAGTCACTATGTTAAAAAATCAATTTGACCTTTTGAGTTATTGCTTTTATTTGGTAAGTAATACCACTTTGTAACAAGTACCGTATATACTACAATATAAGATGACCTGAATATAAGCCGAGGTACCTAATTCTGACCTGGAAACCCAGGAAAATAGATTGACCCAAGTATAAGCCAAGAGTGGGAAATGCAGCAGCTGCTAGTGAGTTTCAGTAATTAAAATACATGAAAATACAGTAAAATTAAGTATTTTAGTGATTTTAAAACTGTATTTGCACCACCCACCAGTGGTGGTGCTGCAGGTGAAGTGGGTGGGCAGGTCAATTGCACTGAGGCAGGAAGTATTGCTCTAGCCTATCCTCTTGCTCCCCCTGCAAGGAAGAAGCATGGCATTCTCCTCCATCTTGGGAAGAGTAGAGACAAAGGCAGAAGGTGCTAGTAAATAAAATCCTTTCTTTTCCCCCACCAGTTTGAAAGGGAGACACAATTGTAATGTAGAGCTTCTTTCTTCATCTGCGGTTGTCCATAGAAATTAATTGAAAACAAACTTCAGATTAGGAGAACTTGATCTTCAATGTATTCTAAAGGAAAATCGCGATTTGCGTCTTCTTGTGGCCAGTTGCTTACTTGCGCCTCAGATTCTTTCGCGGTAGAAGTCCCAAAACTTACTTTTAAAGTGCTGAACAACTCAAAAAAACCTCATATTTTAGACACTTGTGGTTGTTGACCCATGTATAAGCCAAGTTCCCTTTCTGGAGCTCATTTCTGGGGCTAAAAAACTTGGTTTATACTCAAGTATATACGGTAAATATCCTGAAGAAATAATAAGTCTCTTGCAGCTGAACAAACAAAAGAAATTTGTTTTGTTTTAAAACAGGGGGTCCCAACCTTTTCAAGCCGGGGGCTGGATCACGCTCTCTCAGTCAGCTTTGAGGGCCGGACAGCCATTTTCCCCTGCCTGAACGATGGGGTGGCCATTTTGTCCCAACAGCTTCAAAGGGGCAGCCATTTTGTTTCTTGAATACCCTTGTGTGTGTGTGTGTGTGTGTGTGTGTGTGTGTGTGTGTGTGTGTGTGTGTGTGTGTGTGTGTGTGTGTGTGTGTGTGTGTGTGTGTGTGTGTGTGTGTGTGTGTGTGTGTGTGTGTGTGTGTGGGAAGGTGGCAATATAATGGACTGTTACTCAGCCTTGCTACCATACTTGTTACCACATTTCTGCCTAAGGTGCAGAAGTGCCATCTTTCCAATTCCCATTGCAGGATGAGGGAGGGTGTTCTCGAGGTAGGCGGGCCACTGAACCTAGAGGGATCATCTTGCGTGGGTACCCCAAGTCTGGGGACCCCCTGATACCCATGAGACACGCCTCCCCCATTCACGACACACACATTGCCTCAACCATTTCTCATAGGAGTTATAGTTTCCAGACCTTTTATCAACCTGGTCACTCTCTGCTGGACAAGTGGTTTGGCATCTTTGCTGTTTTGACTTTAAAACTCCTATAATCCTATTGACTATTCGGCTCAAAGATTAAGCTGAAGTCCAAAACATTTCCTCGCCAGACTGGGGAAAGCTAATTTTTATGTACACCGGCAATCTTGTTATATCTCAGCCACCTCCACAAGCGATTGCGTACTTTCTCCAAAGGTATGTAATACACCCATGATCAGAACATTAGTAGATCATCTTTACCCCCAGAATACATGAAATGGCACTGCAGGCCGGGTGTGGCCCATGGGCCTTATGTTGGGAACCCCTGTTTTTTTTTTAAAAAAAAACAGTTTTAATTTTTGTAAGTGCATCATAGATACAGAGTTGGGAAGGACTGGTACATTTGTTTCACTTTCTTATAACAAGTTTGCTAAGTTTCTGCCACAGGTGACTGTAAAATTGCCTGTTTGAATTAAAGAAGTATGGAATGAATTAATTAATTAGTGACCATGAAAAAAAAGATGTCTGTTGGTGCAAGAAGGACTTCTTTTTCTAAATGCAAAGGTTGCACTGTTGATCTGGTTAGGAAGAAGGGAATCCAAAATTTAGTAGTTTAAGCAGTCTGAGTTTGCCAGTACAACGCAAGGCTTTCACAACTTCTTCAATAAGAAAAATATATTCTTTTTCTGTTCCGAATTCTTTAGTCATTTCATTTCGAGTTTGTTTTATTCAGACGCACAGTCACCTGTTTCATTGGCCAGTTCAGGTGGTCTCAAGAGATGAGAAATGCTTTTAAGAGAGGAATCAGACAAATCATCCCAGCTTCACCGTATGCAGAAGTTGTTGTTGGGTTATTGAATTTCTCCTGAGAACATTATTTTCCAAATATTATCCATGAGTGACCAAAGACACTGCTTTTCAGCTGATTTGGATCTGTTTAGAATTTATCAAGTAACCACTTTCAATGCAGTAGCAAGACTTGTAAGACTGGTTTTGCTTAGGTATACACTTTCAGTCAGACCTTATAGTGATACGCCAGAGCAGTATAATTGGGAGTGGACTGTTTGCTTTTTACACAGGAGTGGTTCACAATCTTAGAGTCTCAATCATCTTAGACTGTAGCTTCTGGAAATGCTGAGAAATGCTGTAGGTTTCTTCTACGTGTAGGTTCCTAAGTGTAATTGAGGCTCCTGGATATTATAGATCTAAGGTTAGACTACCCATTATAAATCAAATTTTTGCACTGAGAAGGATTTTTTCTTTTAAAAAAATGGATATGTAACATGACATGTATCCTTTGACAAGGGAAACCCAAAACTCAAATGTAAAACTCTTCTTCACATTACTTCTCAAATGTTATTTTTCAAAGCATCAAATTTTAAAAGTCTTTTTTCTGGGTCCAAAAATAACTATTTTAATAGGTAAGAGTCACCCTTGCTTAAAAGCCAGTCATATCTGACTCTAGGGTTCAGTGCTCATCTCTGTTTATAGCCAAAGAGCCAGTGCTGTCTGCATCTGCAGATGTTTCTGTGGACATGTGGCAGTGTAGAGAATGCTGTTTACCTTCCCACCAAAGTGGTCCCTATTTATCTACTTGCAATCTCTTGCTTTTGAACTGCTAGGTTGGCAGGAACTGGGACAGAGAGGGGAGCTCACTCCATCATGCAGCACTTTGGTCTCAAACTGCTGAGCTGCCGACCTTCCAGTCATTAAGTTCAAATTTTTTTTGTCTTTTTGTTTTGTTTACTCTCTGATCATCTTCAAGTGTGGCACTAGGATAGCCTCCTCTATTGCACTTGAAGCTAGTAACTCTTTTCAGCAGGTACAAGACAGATCCTGCCAAAACAGATGGTATAGCTCATAGGGTGTCTCTTTTAGCATCTTACTTCAATCTTCTAGTGTCTGTTACTTGAAGCACCTAATTCACTTTGCCTCTGATGGTGATTGAAAACAGAAGATAATTGGTTTTATTTAGACATACATCTAGTTGTCCAGTCAGTATTTGGGAGTTCAGCTTCCCACTGTGCCTCACTTGAATCATCCGTGGAGCCTTGGGCACTCTGCACAGTCACAAGGAGCCCGAGCAGAAGGGAATGGTAAACCACTTTGGAGTTATTCTCTATCCAGGATACCCTGGAATTGGTCAGCATTAGTCAGAATTTAGTTGTGAAATGTAGGTGCAATAAAAGAGGTTAGACCAGTGTTTCCCAACCTTTGGTTTTTGGAACTCAATTCACAGAAGTCTAACTCAATTCCCCAAAGCACTGATCAGCAAATATACTGACTTTGGCTTCTGGGAATTGAAGTCCCCCTGTGGGGTCTGAGCCCCACATTGGAAACCACTGAGACTGTATTGGAGACAGCAGGGATAAGTCCCGTGGTGAATCATAACACAAGAGCTTTTATAATCAGATCTTGTAATGATCCGCCTAGCCAGTGGGTGTCATGATATTCAAATGGCTAAAAAAACTGCATGCAGATTGATTCGATTTCTCAAGTTCATTTGCATGTGCAGAATGTCATGGAGAACCTCTACCAATGTGTGGACTCCTTGCTGGCTGAATAACGACTTCAAGATATCCAAGGTAAGGTAATCAGTAATGCAAAGTCAAGGACAGTTTTCATTTTTTAACCCTCCCTCTTTTTAAATGTCTGCAGTCTGTTCTCAACTCAATTGCATTGAATTGAAGAGTACTCAAAGGCCCATTAATGTTGCTAGCAAGCTAATGGGCATTTATTTTTATATTCTTTTCTGACCTATTTCAAGTAGTTGGGGCAAGTTGCAATATGGCCCGCGCTCTCCCCGAAGCCACTCCATCGCTCGGGGATGGAGCCCACCTGCGCCCGCCGCCGACGCCGCCCCCTCCGAGCCACGCCTGGCTGGAGGGGTGAAAAGCCGCCACCGCCGCCATCGCAGAGAGGCCCGCGCTCTCCCCGAAGCCACTCCATCGCTCGGGGATGGAGCCCACCTGCGCCCGCCGCCGCCGCCGCCCCCTCCGAGCCACGCCTGGCTGGAGGGGTGAAAAGCCGCCGCCGCCGCCGCCGCAGAGAGGCCCGCGCTCTCCCCGAAGCCACTCCATCGCTCGGGGATGGAGCCCACCTGCGCCCGCCGCCGACGCCGCCCCCTCCGAGCCACGCCTGGCTGGAGGGGTGAAAAGCCGCCGCCGCCGCCGCCGCAGAGAGGCCCGCGCTCTCCCCGAAGCCACTCCATCGCTCGGGGATGGAGCCCACCTGCGCCTGCCGCCGACGCCGCCCCCTCCGAGCCACGCCTGGCTGGAGGGGTGAAAAGCCGCCGCCGCCGCAGAGAGGCCCGCGCTCTCCCCGAAGCCACTCCATCGCTCGGGGATGGAGCCCACCTGCGCCCGCCGCCGACGCCGCCCCCTCCAAGCCACGCCTGGCTGGAGGGGTAAAAAGCCGCCGCCGCCGCCGCAGAGAGGCCCGCGCTCTCCCCGAAGCCACTCCATCGCTCGGGGATGGAGCCCACCTGCGCCCGCCGCCGACGCCGCTGTCTGTGGGACTTTTGCCTTTTGCCCTGTCTGGGACTCGTTCTCTACGAGGGGAGTGACAGGTGGGAACCACTGCTGTTGACGCAGCTGCCCTTATGGTCTTTGAACCATTGGGCACCTTTGTGGCTGCTGGGTGGTTGAGGTTAATGTTTTTGTTTTTTGCTCTGTTTATTGTATTTTTATATATGTTGTAAGCCGCTTTGAGTGGCACTTGTGTCAGGAAAGCGGGATAGAAAAATGAAAAATAAATAAATAAATAAATAAATAAATAAATAAATATGCCCTTACATATGCTGGACTTGACGAGCAAGTAGTTATTTTATTCTGGGGGTAAAGATGATCTGCTAATGTTCTGATCATGGGTGTATTACATACCTTTGGAGAAAGTACGCAATCGCTTGTGGAAGTGGCTGAGATATAACAAGATTGCCGGTGTACATAAAAATTAGCTTTCCCCAGTCTGGCGAGGAAATGTTTTGGACTTCAGCTTAATCTTTGAGCCGAATAGTCAATAGGATTATAGGAGTTTTAAAGTCAAAACAGCAAAGATGCCAAACCACTTGTCCAGCAGAGAGTGACCAGGTTGATAAAAGGTCTGGAAACTATAACTCCTATGAGAAATGGTTGAGGCAATGTGTGTGTCGTGAATGGGGGAGGCGTGTCTCATGGGTATCAGGGGTCCCCAGACTTGGGGTACCCACGCAAGGTGATCCCTCTAGGTTCAGCGGCCTGCCTACCTAGAGAACACCCTCCCTCATCCTGCGATGGGAATGGGAAAGATGGCACTTCTGCATCTTAGGCAGAAATGTGGTAACAAGTATGGTAGCAAGGCTGAGTAACAGTCCATTATATTGCCACCTTCACACACACACACACACACACACACACACACACACACACACACACACACACACACACACACACACACACACACACACACACACACACACACAGAGCCATACCTGTCAAGTGTCCTGGATTGGCCGGGACTTCCCGTATTTCCGCGCCGATTTTCTCCATTTCCCGCCTGGAGCTGCTGCCATCCCGTAATGTATACCTGTCAAGCGCAGCTCCGGAGATTACGGGACCTGCGCAGAACGTTTTTGCGCAGGTCCGTTCTACGCATGTGTAGAAGGCTTTTACACATGTGTAAAAGCCTTCTACGCATGCATAGAAGCAACCTGCACAGAAACGTTCTGCGCAGGTCGCTTCTACGCATGCGTAAAAGCCTTCTACTCATGTGTAAAAGCCTTCTACACATGCGTAGAACGGACCTGCGCAAAAACGTTCTGCGCAGGTCCCGTAATCTCCGGAGCTGCGCTTGACAGGTATGCACAGAGCGGACTTGTCTCTGTCCCCGGAAGAACTGTTCTGAGGAGTTAAGATAGGAAGACTATCACCATGATGATAGCCAATATCTGGAACAGATGTGGCATCCGAAGAAGAAGTTAATCTTCAGTAGAACATCACAGACCTATGTTTTTGGATACTAAGTTTCAGAATTCCCAGGCTGCATGGCCACAACTCATCTTTAAGGAGTTATAACTCTATTTTCTCTCCCCCCCAGTATAATAGGGTAGTAATGGCGAACCTTGGCACTCCAGTTGTTCTTGGACTTCAATTCCCAGAAGCCCATGTCAGCACTCATGTTGATCAGGGCTTCTGAGAATTGAAGTTCTAGGACACCTGGAGTGCCAAGGTTCGCCATCACTGTAATAGGGTTTCTGCTGGAAGAATCCAGGTCAGATATGGCTGGAGACAGAGGGGGAGTGTTAAACTCTCCATACCCCTTCCCTTATTCCAATCTGGACTGGTCCCCATGCCGCTCTCTATCCCTTCGAAATAGTATCTGCTTTGCCTCTCAATCTGAAGCATTTGGTAGGACACTGGGTCTGTGTAAATGCAGAAAAGTGTCTCGGGCCAAATGTGGCAGAAGGCTGGGGGGGATTCTGAAAGATGAAGTCCAAGAAAGTAATGTTCCCAAGCTCTTGTTAGGAGTGTGGTGTGTGTGACTATGTGGAAATAACCAGTGTGCCTATCATCTCTGCTCCATATCCCATTCCGCCTGAAGCTTTATTTGTATCTAGCTGTAAAGTGGTTTGCCCATTTGGTGAGGATGTCTTGGAATTCCATACCATTCAAGGCATATCTGAAAAGAGGAGAAGGACAAAGAGCATGAGGCAGACGCAGAGGAAGGTGGAGAGGCAACATTAAAGAAATATTACAAGAACACCTAATAACGCCAGTGGAGGCCTCTAGAAGAGCCAGAACAAGAACCTTGGCTCTCCTACAACATCCAAAGGTGTAAAGGAGAAATTAAAGAAGAGAAAATGATCCCTAACGTATCCTAAATGGATGAATGGGCAAATTCTGTGTGAAAGTACAGAAATGGGCAAAGCATGATCATTCCCCTCAAAATGGGCAAAGTATGAACAATCCAAAAAGAGCCAATCTGCAGTTAATATAGCGTCTGCCAATATATAATGTTAAATAAATGAATTAATAGTTCTCATCACTGCCTTTAAAAATAGAAATCTGTGTTTCTGCAAAGAGAGCATTGTTTGGCAATGAATAATAATGCCTCTTGGCCATCCAGTGTCTTCTTAGTGAACGTCTTGAAAGCCAACAGCAGAGTAAAAAAAGTACAGAAATATCAGCTGTTCCCCACCCCCAACAACATCACCCCATGTATATATTATTAAAGGACATACATTTTGTTATTCATTTTACTGAACTGGAGAGGGGTAAGTTCTAAAAATATCAGCTGTAGCTACTAAAAACATGGACGGCAAGGAATAATGCATCAACCACATGCCTTGTGGTGGACTTCACCCAGTGCTTTCATATATAATTTAAGGATGTTGATATACGCCATGCTTTACTCCATCATTTCAAAACGAGGAGGCGGCCAATTTAGTAACATGGCTGCAAGCGTTCTCATACAGCATAATTAAGTCTCCCAGAACAGAAGTGTGCCATATTCGTTAACGTCATCCTGTCCACACTGCAAGTTGAAGGACAGATGGGGACTATCTTTCATAGTAAAATTGGATTAACCCATGCAAAGTGCTGTAAGGCCATTAAAACAGCCTCTCTTAAGTCTTGTTAATGGCAAGTCTTGTTCAGTCGCACTGTTGAGTCTGATCCTTTGCGACTCCATGGACCATCGTACATCAGGCTCCTCTGTCTTCCACCATCCTCCTCAGCCCACTCAGATCTATGCCCATTGCATCGACAATGCCATCTATCCACCTCATCCTCTGACGCCTCTTTCTCCTTTTGCCTTCTATCTCAACAACATATAGCAAAGCAAAATCACACAAGAGAATGGATTGCATGGTATATGCCGTCTCTTCTGATCTCTGGTTGCCATGAGGAGTGTACCTGTTGCAGCGAAAATGTGAATAGTGTGTGTCTGCATGTGTTTGGATCAGTGGTGGTCCATTGTGGCTGGTGAGGTGGAAAGCAGAGTAGCCAACAGTTGGCAAAACACACTGCAATTTGGAAGTGAAACTTGGCCACATTTATGAATCAGTAGAGAAGGCTGTACTGATTTAGCCTGCCTGAAACACCAGCCCACTTATCTGAAATCAGAAATGAGCACATTGGTTTTGCTTTATTAGGTTGCAATACCAAGATCCTCTGACTGGAGCCTCATAGAATCACGGAATAACAGAGTTGGAAGGGACCTGTGAGGCCATTGAGTCTAACCACATGCTCAATGCAGGAATCCAAATCAAAGGAGATTTGTCAGATGGTTGTCCAATTTTCTCTTGAATGCTTCCAGCATTGAAGCGTTCACCCCCTCTCCAGGTCATGGGTTACGTTGTTCTACTGCTCTAACAGCTAATATGTTTTTCTTGATATTCAGCCTATATTTGGCTTCCTGTAGTTTAAGCCCATGCATCGCGACTTAAAGCATTCAGGTGTTAGGAGTGCCTTTTGAATAAAATTCAGAGTGCTGTACTGTATTTCAGAAGTCTGCATCTAGTTATCCTGCTGTTCCTTTATTTTACTAGTACAAATGGGGGCAAGAAAAATTATGGCTAGGAGAAAGGAGCCATTGTTTGCTGTTGTGCTTATACTGCAGGAAGGAAGGAATAATTTTTGAGACACTGCAAGCTTAGCAGTAGATTCAGCTACTTACAAAGTCTAGGATGAGATCGTGTGTAGAAAATGAACCTGAATTGCCTGTAAGAGGCACATCAACAAACAATGGCTCCTTTAGCTTACCTGTTTCTACACACAAGCCCATCCTAGACTTTGTAGGTAGTTGAATCTATTGCTATATAATAATTTCATGTCAGAAATTATTCTGGATTGAAAGGGGTTTTGCTGGAGAAACTTCACTCACGGGACACCCGAATGAGGTTCCTTTCATGTCCCCTATTTATCTACTTGCAATTTCTTGCTTTCAAACTGCTAGATTGGCAAGAGCTGGGGCAGAGACAGGTGCTCAAACCATCATTTAGTGCCCGGGTATCGAACTGCCGACTTGCCAACCTTCCAGCTAACAAGGTGAGCTTCTTAACCACTGAACCACCTCAGCCCCTTATAAATCTACTGCTAAGCTTGTAGTAGCTCAGAAATGATTCCTTCCTTCCAGCAGTATAAGCACAACAAGCAAACAATGGCTCCTTTAGCATACCCTGAATTTTTCCCTGACCCAAATTGTACTCAGTTAGGAGCCTATGTGCAATTTGGGATATTTGATACTGCAAATGCTTTGCAGGCTAAGGATTCCAAATTCATTCCCTGGTGTCTGTAGCAGAAAGCTGTCAGGTAACGGGGTTTTTAATCAGAGATTTTGGAGAGCTATTGACAATTGAAGTTGGTGGCACTGTGCTGGATGGACTGCTCAAATGAAGGCATGCAAGGTTACACTTAGCACATCATTGGAAGAAGTGTAGAACACCCCCTGAGAGATAAACAACACTTTTCCTAGTATGACTTTCCTCAGCATCACATATTGCAAATTAGCTTGCATTTGTTTTGTGATTGCTCATTAGGAAGTAAATACGGGCTTCACTTCTACGTCAGGCACAGAGCTTTGGAAGAATTTTGTCCCTAGGGGAAATGGAGGAATGCAAACATTTTCTTTGGTCCCAAGTAAGATTTGAAATAAGGGCTGAGAAATCTTTTTTGACCCAAATGAATTTTAGAGAAGCACATTGTGCACCATTATTTAACTTAGTCAAGGCTGTGGAGTTGAGGGCATGCCTTTGACTTACATGCTTATTTCACCCATCATTTGGCTCCTTTTTCTTCTAAACCTTTGGCATATTGGTTTGGGGATTCTAGAAGTTGTAGTCCTAAATGTGACTTGTTGTAAACCTTTCATGCTTTTTCTTGCTGACTTGCCCCTGCCAACATTTACCATGGACTTTGTCACACTTTCCGAGTTGAAGAGGGCAAATGAGAGTTGCCTTCTCAACTGGTGCCTTGAGGAACTGAAAAGGAAATTAAAATGGATGTGCTGCTGCTTATTTGCTTTATTGTGGGATGATGTGCACATGTTTCAGTGACATGACTTCATACACAGAGGAAGGAAAGGAGAAGAGGTCATGGCTGAAACTTAGGCTATAGAACAAGAAGTACTGTACATAAATAGTTTGGGGTGTCACTCTTCCTTTGGTTACAACTGTGGAGAAGAAAATTCTGAGTATATGTAACACAAGGGTGCCCAAACTTTTTGGGCTGTGGGTTGGTCATGTGGTTCAAAGGTGCCCAAACTACGGCTCAGGCCCAGATTTGGCCCCCAATGCCAATTCATCCAGCCCACAACACCCTCGTCACTCCTGGAAGTGGAAGTAAAACATGCGTTTTACTTCTGCTTCCGGGAGTGACAAAGGTGTCAAGGGCTGGATGAATTGGCATTGGGGGCTGAATCCGGGCCCTGGGCCGTAGTTTGGGGCCCCTGATGTAACATATACATTGCTTTCATTGCAGCTTAAGGTAGAAACAGATAAATTATGATTAACACATAAATCAAAATAGGATGGGAGATAAGAGCAAGAGAAGAGCCTGCCACTTGCATGGCCTGCCACTTGCATGTTTGCTGTTGTGCTTATACTGCAGGAAGGAAGGAATAATTTCTGAGCCACTGCAAGCTTAGCAGTATATTTAGCTACTTACAAAGTCTAGGATGGGCTCGTGTGTAGAAAATGAACCTGTATCGCCTGCAAGAGGCACATCAGCATACAATGGCTCCTTTAGCTTAACTTTCTACACACAAGCCCATCCTAGACTTTGTAGGTAGTTGAATCTATTGCTATATAATAATATCATGTCAGAAATTATTCTGGGTTGAAAGGATTTTTGCTGGAGAAACATCACTCTTGGGACACGACGCCTTCGTCACTCCCGGAAGCGGAAGTAAAACGCATGTTTTACTTCCACTTCTGGGAGTGACGAGGGTGTTGTGGGCTGGATGAATTGGCATTGGGGGCTGAATCTGGGCCCCGGGCCATAGTTTGGGCACTGAATCTGGGCCCCTGGCCATAGTTTGGGCACCCTTGAACCACATGACTGGCCCACAGCCCAAAAAGTTTGGGCACCCTTGTGTTACATATACACAGATTTTACTTCTCCACAGTTGTATCCATGAGCAAGAGAAGAGCCTGTCACTTGCATGTTTCATTGTTTTTTGTTTCATCAAGGAGTGGACATTCATTGCCAGACTAATCCCTTCTTAGCCACTTAGCATGCTGAGAATGGTTGACGTCTGGACACATCTGGAATCATTTGGACTAGAAGAGTTATCTAATCCCTCTTTCTATGGACAGAGGAAATATCTAGCAGACTAAAAATATCCCTATGACATTGACCCATATTATCCTAGAAAAATGTAGCACACTAAAAATAAAAGACACTAGGGGACCATGAGAGGAAAGCTGGGATAATTCAAGGTAAACCAGTGGTATATTTACTCGTTGGGCTGCATATGTAGATAATGGTCTGAACAGGGACCACATTAGTTCCACTTAAGTGTTTTTTATTTATTTATAAAAACAATTCTTAACCATTTTCTGGCTCATAAATGATGTGATGTACGCTAAAATAAATTATATTTTAACCAGTTCAAAAAAAATGTTTAGCGGGTTATAAAAACTAAAAATTCTGCAGATGTTTTGGCCAGGCTTCTTGAAGCTCATGTCCACAATGGAGCCAGCTTGACCTCCTCTGGGAGAAAATTCTGCAATTAAGGTTCTGCTACTAGTAAAGCAGGGAACTGTGGTGGCTTTGTGGTGATAACGCTGAACTTGGTGCCTGGAAGGTTGGCAGGTCAGCAGTTCAAGACCCATGTACTGCATGACGGTGTGAGCTCCCGTCTCTGTCCCAGCTCCTGCCAACCTAGCAATTACAAAGCATGAAAGTGCAAGTAGATAAATGCAGTAAAACCCTGACTTACGAATGCCTCGAGATACTAATTTTTTGACTTACAAAATGATTTTTTTGTAAACCGGGATCCCGACTTACAGAAAAACCCGAGTTGCAAAATACCCCGAGTTACGGAACAATTTGTAAGTCAAAAATTCAGTTTTTTTAGCACCCAAAATGATGCTGCCACCATTTTGGGTGCTAATAATCACTCCCAGCACCGTCGGAAGTGTAAGAAAAGGAAGCAGCAGCAGCCAGAAGGTAGGAAATCTCTCAGTTCTTTTTTTTAAAAAAATAATGCATGCCTCAAGTTACGAAATAGGCCAGGGAAGCGATTTTTTTCGTAACTCGGGGTTTTACTGTAGGTACCCATTCGGTGGGAATGTAACAGAGTTCCATGCACTCCAGTGTCTAGTCATGCTTGACACATGTCCCTAAAAATGTCTACAGATGCAGACAGTGCTGGCTGTTTCGCTATAAATGGAGGTGATAGAGTCGGATATGACTGGCTTTCGAGCAAGGGTGACCTTTACCTTACTATCAAAGCCCTGCCCTGTCTAATTTTCTTGGGGTGACAGGTTATACCATCAGGCCTTTGCTGAAGACCTCAACATTTGGAGAGATTCGTACAAGAGGATATGCCATTTCATACGTCATGGTCAAGCTGTTTAAGGCTTTTTAAAGGAAATCTATAAAGGCTCCAGAAATTGTGCCCAGAAGGAGACTGGAAGCGAATAGTGTTGTTTTAGGGCTTTTGATATAATGACTATAACCTGAATACATTATCACACAACAGTTGGCTGTATAGGTTGTGGATATTTTTTTAAAAGGCAGCTCCTTGGAAAACATGTTGTAGTTGTCTAACGGAGAGGTTATTAAGTCATTGATCACTGCCGCCTCATTAGTCTTCCCTCAGAAGGGATGTAGCTGTTGGTACGCAGTGGTTAAACTACTGTACTGCAACCAAAAGGTTGTGAGTTCGATCCTAACCAGGTGTCAAGGTTGACTCAGCCTTCCGTCCTTCCAAGGTCGGTAAAATTAGTGCTCAGCATGTTGGGGGCAAAATGTTAATTAACTTGTGAATTGCCCAGAGAGTGCACTAAGCGCTGTGGGGTAGTGTATAAGTATAATTGTTTTGCTATATTGTGTCAGGGGAAGCTGGCAGAGGCATTCCTAGTTTCAAGTCATACACAATTCTTAATCCCTATTAATCTCCTATTAATTCCTGCTGAGTAACTCACTCTGGATCCAGTTCTTTATCTTTCATATCTGCATATTTCCATTTTATACTTCTCTTGACCTTCCTCACTGTGGGAATGGTTACCTTACAGATAGTATGTTGTTGGAAATCAAAATCCTTTAATGCTCCAGATAAGTGGTTTGGACAGACTTTTGTGAAACAAAGACGGCACTTACTTTCTGTTGACCAATAACAAAACAAAGCAAGGCAATTTGGAAATTGTGGAAGATGCAAAAAAGTTAAATTACAACACAAACCTATATTAAAAACCATTAATTGTGATTAAGAACAATTTTAAAAACATTGTTTTTAAAAAATTACATTTCCTAAATCAAGTGTTCCGGGGGAGGCAGAACCCCCACCTTTATTGCTTAAAAGACTCCCTGAAAAGGAAGTTCTTTCCCAGAAGGTCTTTGCCAGATAGCTCCGTTCATGATGTGCAAGCCATGGGGCTCCATTTTGGGGATGTTAGTAGCCACGGGATTGTGTAATTAATCTTGCTATGTTAGAATTTAAATGTCTACTGTATAATTGCTTTTGTAATTTACTGAACTGTATCATCATCATCATCATCATTATTATTATTTTCTCCCTATTGTATTTTCATACTGTTATATTTGAATTAATTGAACTATGTTTATTTATTTTATTTATATTATTTATATTCAAATTTATATGCCGCCCAATCAGGTAAACCCGACTCTGGGTGGCTCACAACAAGTTAAAACACACATAAAACAATACAACCAATTAAAACCCAACATACCCACCCACCTACCCCATTCCTCTTAAAAACCCACATTAAAAAACTGCCTTCATTGACAATTAAAAGAAATGGGGGCTTAATTTATAAGCCAACAGGCGGGGGCCACTCTTCCATCTGGGCCCCACACCTGCCCCACCAACCAGGTTTTTAGGTCTTTTCTGAAAGGTAGCAGCTCCATCTGCTCCCACAAGGCCGGTGCGGACATGGAAAAGGCCCTCCTTTGTGTACCAGAGAGACGGGCCCCTCTGGCAGATGGAATAATTAGGGAGCCCCTCCGATCCGCTCTGGTTGACAAGGGCAGCCCCATGTAGAGCGCATTGCAATAATCTAGCCTGGAGGTGACCAGAGCATGTGTGACCCTGAGCAGGGAGTCCCGGTCCAGGAGCGAACGCAACTGACGGATGACGCGAAGCTGTGAGAAAGCTCTCCTGGCCACAGCTGCCACCTGACTTGTAACTGTGTATTTGTAATATCTGTTTTGTCATTTCATGTCTTATGTAAACCACCTTGAGTCAGCCATCAGTCTAATAAAGGCTGTATAGAAATATGAAATGAAATGAAATAAGGTTAAGAATGAATGAGCTTTGTGTTTCAAATCCTTTCTTGTGTTCTCATCAAACAGGTTTGGAAAGGTGGTGGAATTGAGAGAAGGACCTACCCAGAAGATCGTAAGAGCAGCCTCATATGGGATTCAGATAGCCAGGACCCAAACCATATAGGGCAGTGGTGGCAAACCTATGGCACATGTGCCAGAGGGAGCACTCAGAGCTCTTTCTGTGGGTATTTGCGCCATCACCCCAGCACAGTGTTCACCCTGCCTCTCTGCCCAGCAGCCCAATGGGAGCACTTCCTCCCTCCCCTCATCACAGAGTTCACCCTACCTCTCTGTGTGCTGACCCACCCCAGCGGGCACAGTCAGCACACAGCGGCGCTACACAGAGAATCTATTCGATGAGAGTCCAGATAGCAAAGTCTAAAGAGCAAGCTCAGGACATTCTCAGGTTCAGGTGCAGGCAGAACTGGGCTAGATATAGGGAGTGCCCACTGATCCAGGTCATCCTCAGAGTACGACAAGGACTGGATCACAACACTCTGCCCACCAGCCCAATGGGAACACTTCCTCCCTCCCCCAGCACAGTTCGCCTTGCCCCTGTTTGGGCACTCAGTCTCTAAAAGGTCCACCATCACTGATATAGGGCCTTATAGGTAATCACCAGGACATTTAATTTAGTCCTGAAATAGACCGGCAACCAACAAAGCTGTTGTAATAAGGAGGTTGCATGCAACCAGCACAAGCCAGCATTTTGTCTATAGCATTTTGAACCAGTTTAAGTTTCTGATTAGTGGGGAGAGAGAGAGAGAGCACTAGCGCAAGGTTGGTGTGCCTAACACTCTTCTTCCTCCAGCTCTAAATTCAATTTTCCCAATTGGTGCTCGTGTCTAATGTGCAATTAAATGGTGTTTTTTGCTTCAGTTGGATGTTAACTTTTAAGTTCTGAATTGGCAGACTTTTTAAAAGCTACTTTATAGAAGAAAAACTTTCACACCGGCAGGTCATATATGTTTGGTTTATTCGTATACAAAATATAGCTCTTTTAAATAAGACATGAAAGAAACTAACTTTAGACTAAGCAGCTTCTGTCTCTCTGAAGGACATACATTTTGGTATTTATTTAAAAAAAACTAAGCAGCCTTGGATCCAAAAGTAAAACCAAAGATCAAAACTGAATAGTACCTGTATTAGAACCAATGAAAGTATTACATAAATGATACAAGTGTTGGAGTTATCCCTACTGGCCGTCATCCAGTCAGGTCCAAAAACACTAACTTTTTTTTGGTACGTGGCCTCTGCACTCCACCACAGTGAAGCTGCAAGGAAGCATTCAAGATGTCAGCAAAGTCAGGGTTGTCAGCTGTAATGCAAGGGTTTTGACCAATGTGAGGCATTAAACATTCAGGAAGTACTGTACAGCCATTGGCGCGCGCGCGCACACACACACACACACACACACACACACACTTGTAGTGGTTCACAGGAAATGGAACTAATGAACATCAGCACAAACAGAAGAACATCAGTCATTTCTAGCTTTGGAACTCAGCATACAAATTAGCATATGACATTTTATGAAAATCTTTCATCCTTGTGTGTAAATGGTTAAACTAGTTTGGGATACTCGAACAAACTGTTTTGGACTGGACCTCTCAGAATTTTGCAGATACAACAACAATCCTTTTGGCTAGGGGATTGTGAGATTCAGCATTTTATACTCAGGGCAATCACCATCACAGCCCCCACCCCCAAACAGCATGTACTGTAGGTCTGTCTAGTCATACAGATGGTTTGCTAACTAAACTAGCTAATTAACTAACTTATCTTTTACTGTCATCAATGTGTGTTGTTTTGAGGCATTGTTATTGTTTGTTGTTTCTGCCCATGGTTTGTTCTGCCTGGTCTATTGTCTATGTTTAACTTTGTATTGTTACTTGTGACCATCTTTTAATTTGTTGTACTCTGCCCAGAGTGGGAGAATATCCCAGATGGGAGGTACCTCGCTTAAAGAACATAATGCGTTCCACGGGATTGCTCTTTAAACAAGTTGCTATTGAAATGAAACACTTGGAAAAAGTGCCACCGCTGCCATTGTAAGTGACCAATTGTGACTTCTGGTGGTGGTGGTGGGAGATTGTGAACCCTGATTTAGTTGTTAAGCGAGTTTTTGGTTGTTTTTAGCTAAGTGAGGGCAACCATTCAGAGAAAATTCTGCTCTTTAAGCGAGTTAGTCTCTAAGTGAGACACTCTTTATGCGAGGCTTTACTGTACTGTATATAAATGAATAAATAGCTCATGTGCCTGTAGTTTTATGGCCACCTCTCCCACTCCTAGGCATAATCATGGAATCTAACTTATGTGAACTGCCTCTCCCCCACCCCTGAAAGGAGTTCTGTGCAATCATATTTTCTCATTAAATTTTATTTATATTGTTTTGTCTTGTTTATTTAGCATGGGTGGGGTGAGTGTTGGATTTTATTTCTGTAATGCAAATTGCCTAGTAATGGGCATGCACTGGATGGGCAGTACAGTGGAACCTCATACAACAATCACCCCGTAGAGCAACGAAATAGCATAACAATTAGGTTTTGGGGGGAAATGGCATCCTGCATAACAATTTTCCCTATGGAAAAAACCGTACAACAATTTTTCGATGGGAAAAAACACTTCGCAAAAAAATCGTTGTACTGTGGTACCTCATGCAACGATTTTAATCCGTTCCACGGGGCTTGTTGTATGAAACAATTGTTATATGATGCATGCATTGTATAGCAATTTCCCCTATGGGATGCATCGTACAATGATTTTTTTCACTAAGTGGTTTTTCAGTGTTGTACAATTTTTTCAATAGGGAAAATTGTTGTGCGGGATGCCATTTCCCCCCAAAACCTAATTGTTATACGATTTTGTTGCTATACGGGACGATTGTTGTATGAGGTTCCACTGTACTGTATATGAAACAAACAGACAGATAAATGCAATGTCTTGAGAGTATACATGCACACAGCCTAGTTCTATTTAGGTGAAATTTGCATGTGGAAGTAAGAGAGAATCAAGTTCTTTGCTTCCAAACCTGAGTTCATATTTTCCCGCCATTAGAATGCCCCTTCCGTGCGCTCCGGTGTCTAGTCATGCCTGCCACATGACCATGGAAACGTCTGTAGAAGCAGACAGTGCTGGCTCTTCGGCTTTGAAACAGAGATGAGCACTGAACCCTAGAGTCGGATGCGACTGGCTTTCAAGCAAGGGAAACCTTTACCTTTACCTCCTCCTTTTTTACAATTAACACATCTCCAATGCAGACGTTACCTGGCACCTCATTTGAGATACAGTACACTGGACTCAAGTTTTTCCTGTGAAGACAACAGCATCTGCAACAACTTGATTTTCTCTTGCTATGATTCATACCTTGTGATCAGGATTTCTTTTGAAAAATCTTCAACCAGCAAGGTTTTGCTACGTAATGCTGCTGTCAGCTTGCCAGCAGCCACTTGCTCAAGCAAAAGAGCGCTGGGTTTATTATGGGTTGTAACTCTCTGTATGTATTGACTTTTCCATAAGCATGTTAGAAGGAAACAAAAGCCAGGACTAGATTGATCTGGGCAGGTCTAATTTCAAGCTGAGAAAGGTTGTCAGGCTAGATTACTGGAAATCTCAGGAAGTGTTCCAGTGAACAGAGTTAAACGTTGGGCCTGGCTGTGTTTAGCTTATCTGTTCACATTACTGGGAAATTCCTGGGTTTGAAACTTTCAACCAACAGTACATTTCACAGGCTTGTAATTTAAAACTTTGATTGAACCAACCTAATCTTTGCACAGAATGGTTGGATCCATCATGCTGAACCACAAATTATGAATAATGTTTGAACGTTCTGCCCTGGTTTTTGACACTGACTTGGCTACATTTCTTTTCTTTGTCTCTCCTTCCCCCCATCCCCGTCCCGATCTTTTAAACACATTATTTGGTACCAGGAGTAGGATTGATAGCTTTGCAGATGGGCAACTTTTCCAAAGTGACTTTTTGGCTATAGCTCTTAGATCAAGCTATAAAGGGAGTTACAATCAAGAACCAATTTTCCAGGTTTTGCGCAGTCTGACTGTAGAAGGTAAGCTAGGATTTGGGGCTCGGATAGCTGCTTTATGTTTACGGGTCTTTGAATCCAGTTCCATTGAACAGGTTTGTGGTTTAAACCACAATGTTAAGCATTAACTATTACACTTATATACTGACCCATAGTGCTTAGTGCATTTTCTGGGCGGTTCACAAGCTCATTAGTATTTTGCCCCAAACATGTCATTTTACTGACTTTGGAGGAATGGAAAGCTGACTCATCCTGGAGCCCCATCACTAACTCATGTCAGCAGTTTTGGCTGCAATACAGCAGTTTAATCAGTTTAACAAGTTAATCAATTAACCTGTTTGTCTGGACCACAACATGATTTTGTGTCTTGGCAATCAGGCTGGCAAATTAGATTTCTGTTTGCTTTCAAGTGGCTGAGAACAGAGTACAGTACTGTACACCAAATTCAAGGCACATTGTTAAGGAAGGTCACATGCTACAACAAGTGGATATCATTTGCCACTTAGGGATGGGCAAGCAAAAGCAGTTACACTTATTGTCCCAGGTATGTCATTTTCTAGAGATTTTCCAGTACATAAAATATTAGACTCTATTTCTCGCACCAGGCTCAAGTCGAGGAAACCAATTTGGGATAACATACCACAGTCTTATGACTCAGACGAAGAATGGCGATTAAAATTAAAATGGGTGACTTTTAATAATTTTCTTTCTTAAACAGGGATTGGAATTCAGATCTCCCAAGTCTCAGTCTTAAGAGCCCTGGTGATGTCGTTGTTAAACTGCTGTACTGCAGCCAAAACATTGTGAGTTCAATCCTGACCAGTGATCAAGGTTGACTCAGCCTTCCACCCTCCCAAGGTCGGTAAAATGAGTACCCAGCATGTTGGGGACAAAATGCTAATTACCTGTAAACCACACAGAGAGTGCATTAAGTGCTATATGGTGGTATATAAATGTAATTGTGATTGCTTTTGTTTTAACCATACTGGCTGTCTCGGGACAGAGAATCTAAAATGTACCTCTTGTGCTCTCTAATTAAAAAACACGGTCTTAATCAGTTAATTTGCAATGTGCACCCCTTTCAATGTACCTTGATTTTATTGCTGAAGATGTCTAAGCATTGCAGTCGTGTGGTGTTACAAGGCTGTCAAAACATAATAATAGTAAGTTGTTAGTTTAGGAGGGCTGAAGGCTTGAGATTTTTCTAGGTCTGTGCATGTTGCTCTCCCTCTACAATAATCTGTGGATAACGCATACCAGCCTGGCAATTTTACATATGCCATGTACACTTCTGGTTTCTTGTGGAAACCATTAATTGCAAACACAGAGGGTTTTTCTAAGAGTTTATTTGCTTTGCATTGTCAGAATTACCTCCAAAGCTTAACACACTCAGTTTGCTGTATTCCCAACCCCACATCACCCCAGCTACTCAATGCGTGTTTGCTGTGTTAAAAGGGTAGCATACATTTCCAGGAACGCAGGAAGGGCTTTGAGGGATGGGCCAATCTAAACATGCAATAGCTGCCAACGGCTTCGGATCTGGGAACAGCTGTTCGCAGAGTGACAACAATATCATAAAGATTCCCACTGCCTATGAGTTGCGTACCGACAGAAGCAGAACAGGAGAAAATAGTAGGATTTTATGGATGTGTGTGTGCGCGCATACCAACATACAAAACTGTTACTTGGAAAGTTCAGAACAGCAAACACAGGGCTCCCAGTGGCCCCCTATAGATGCAATTATTTGAATTTATACCACTGTAGCTTTTACACACTTGGTACTCAGAGCAGTCATCAGGCAAGAGTTGAACTGGAACAAGTCTGGAAACAACAGATCAAAAACAGTTGTTGGAACTATGCCCAAAGGTGTATAACAAGTGATCTGAATCACTTTGGAGGGTCGGGGCAGTAAGCAAATGGATACCCAGATATGTTTCCCATATTCTGAAGCGCCTCTCCTATACGATAATTTCTTGTTTGTTTTTTCCCTGTACCTGCTCAAGAGAAGCAGACTTGCATGGTTCATCCTTAACCTACAAGCAAGCCTGTCCCATATGTGGTGTCTGAAACCAAGTTTAACCCCCCCCCCCCCCGCAATGCATTATCCCTTAACAGATTTCCTGAAGCAATAAATGCAACATTTCTTTTAGATGATTATGAGTTCCTGAAGTGGTTTAACAGCCATAAACTCTGCCACTGGCCTGCTGCATTCGGCTGCCATAAATACCATACAATAGACATATAACTTCGAATATAACAAAATTAATTCAAAATCCCGCAGCTACTAACGTCCCCGAACCAGAGGCCCATGGCTCGCACGTCATGAATGGAGCCAAAGAAGAAAATGACCCAGCCCCAACACAGCTGAGGCCAGGAAATGGACCGGCAACTCCAGCTGCGCAGCATTTCAAAGGTCCCACCGCAGCAACGCCAGTCAGCTGCGCTCCCACCTCCCCCTCTGGGCATAGCGGGGGAGGGAGCCGAGATGGAAGTCCAGCTCTGGTGGTGCAGGCGGCTTGGCTTTTGAAAGACCCGCCGTAGCAACGCCGGTCAGCTGCGCTCCCACCTCCCTCGCCGGGCAGGGTGGGTGAGGGAGCCGAGGTAGAAGTCCAGCCAGTACAGTACTGTAATTATTCTAGATGTCTTTGCAATCTTTTGATTGTGATTGTATGAATGATTGTTTCAGTCTCAGTCTTGTCACCTTAAAACTGAGGCTTTAAAGGGTGACAGTGATATGTTTAGGGCACTTTTCTTCTTCTACACTATGTGCTTCAAGATCTCACAACCCACATTGAGTCACTGCCCATCTACAACACTGGTTGCAAACAGTTAACGTGAACAGACTAGAGAACTCTACCCTGAGCCCCAGGTTACTTAAGGTAAAGGCAGTGATGCACTGAGCCTGGTTCTCAATGGTTCTTGCGAACTGGTAGTGGAAATTTCTCCAGGCCATGCCCGCCTGGCCAGCCACACCCACCTCCCCACCCCACCCGCCCACCTCCTCCTCTTCTCCCCACACTCTGTCTGGGTGCATCCAGGAGCCGAGGATGAAGAGCCGCCGGAACCAGGGGCAGGGAGGAGGAGGAGGAAGCGTGGCTGGCCGCAGCCTAGCCGTGCTGCCGCCTCTGTTGCCCGGGCATCCCTTTCCCCTTCTGAGCCTCCGTTGCCCTGGGGGTGGAGAGGGGGAGGAATCGCTGATGCTTGCCCCTTTTGGGTGAGTTCCTCGCCTGGGGCTGTGTTGGGAAGGAGAGGCTGTGTGTGCACATGCTTGTGTATGTGTGTGTGGAGAGGGGAGGGTGTGTGTGTGGAGGGATATGTTTTGAGTTGACCTAGTTGGCCAGATCACATGCTGCCGATGCTTTTTCTATCAGCAGCAGCACAACTCTTGCAATGCATGGACATCCTGCAGGAAGTTTTCTTTCTGCAGGATGTCCAGACATCGTGAGAGTTGCGCTGCTGCTATAAGGGGTGGTGGCAGTGCCATGCAGGCTGGTCCAGGCTGCACAGCGGGAGTTCTTACCTACCCCCCACCCGGCATTTATTTATTTAATATTCACATTTATATAGCCGCCCAACTCAGAAAGACAGCAGTGCTGGATGGGCAGAGTTCGCACCAGTTGGGCGGAAGGTCAGTCAAGAGCTGAGGCCAAGGTGGTGCAAGCTCCTCTCTCCCCTCCTCCCAGCCACACATGCCACCTTGGCCTCAGCCCTCGACCGACCTTCTGCCCACCCGGCGCAAACTCCGCCTGGCACTGCTGCTACTGACGCCGGGGGAAGGGAAGAGCTCCTGCTGTGCACCGCTGCCCGAGCAGGAGCCTGTGCCACTTGAGGAGGAGTCACATGGCCACCTGGCCATGCCCACCAAGTTGGCCACGGCCACCTAGTGGGTAGTAATTTTTTTTAGAGTGCATCACTGGGTAAAGGTAAAGGTCGCCCTTGCTTGAACGCCAGTCATATCCTACTCAAGGATTCAGTGCTCATCTCTGTTTTTAGCCAAAGAGTCAGTGCTGTCTGCATTTGCAGACGTTTCCCTGGACATGTGGCAGGCATGACTAGACACGGAATGATGTTTACTTCCCACTGAAGTGGTACCTATTTATCTATTTGCTATTTCTTGCTTTTGAACTGCTAGGTTGGCAGGATCTGGACAGAGATGGGAGCTCATTCCGTCGTGCAGTACTTGGGTCTCGACCTGCTGACCTCCCAGTCATTAAGTTCAACATCTTAACTATTAAGCCACTGCAGTCAATAGTTTCCATCTAGCAGAATAAAGCTGTGCTGCCCGCTCAGTTGCCCTCTTAGAACTTTACTCTCACTTGTCTTCACCTGTCCTGTTTAAATAACTAGGTTGTGGGAGTTTGAATTTCGATTATTTTTAATAATGTTTTTGTCTAATAAACTGCCCATTGTTAAAATGGTGGAAGGAAGAACAAGGAAGCAAGGTGAATGTTTTCTGTCACTTAGGATTTATATAACCATGGTTCCTTGTGATAGGTTCTTCTTAATGAGCATGTGTCTGTAGGGACTAAAAATCTCGTTAACGGACATTTAGGGCACAGGGTGATCAGCTGCTGCCTGGCAACCTCATTGCTGAGCATCTCATGGGAACCCTAAATTCTCATTAGTGTCACAGATGGAAGAACTGGGAAATGTTATAAGACCAGTTCTTGCCTATCAGAAAGACACTAGAAGTAAGCATTTGCCGTACTGTCTCCACCATTGATGCCCAGTGGCTTCTAAGGTGGGCAAACATTTTTGTAATTCACACCAGATTTTTTTTTAAAAAGGTAAAGGTTGCCCTTGCTCGAAAGCCAGTCGTATCTGACTCTAGGGTATGGTGCTCATTTCCATTTATAGCCAAAGAGCCTAACATCTGTTTCTGCAGATGTTTCCGTGGTCATGTGACAGGCTTGACTAGACACCGGAATGAATGGAACTCTGTTTACCTTCCCACTGAAGTGGTACCAAATGATTTATGGGGTATATTCTTATACCACTGAGAATTCCAGAATACTAAGAATTAGCAAAAAGGTTCAGATTAAAGCACACTTGCTGTATTTTTTGACACAGTGAGAATTTCAGTGCCCACACAAAAAGGGACAGTCTACTAATAAGTGGGCAATGTCATTTCTGATTCTCAGTATCACACTTTGCTAAGAAATGGCAGGTGATTTTTTTTCGTGTCAACAGCTTGCACTGGCCAGTACGAGAAAGTATTCTAGTGGCAAAATGCCATAGATTTTTTGGGACATTTTGTGCCCAAGAAGCATTTCTTGACTTAAGGACAACCAACAACTACGTGCATAGCCTGTGGGTGAAACTTGAAGAAATTATTAACAACTCTTCAAATGATAATGCTGTAGAATTCTTACACTTTAGGTCTACTTCTGTAAAGATTTCACAGTGAAACATCACTGGATGACTAAAATGTCTTGTCACAATAAGATAAAAGCCGCCCTTGCTCGAAGGCCTGTCATATCCTACTCCAGGGTACGGTGCTCACCTCTGTTTACAGCCAAAGAACCAACACCGTTTGCACCTGCAGATGTTTCCATGGTCATGTGGCTGACACCGGAGCACACGGAATGCTGTTACCTTCCCACCAAAGTAGTACCTATTTATCTACTTGCAACTTCTTGCTTTTGAACTGCTAGGTTGGCAGGAGCTGATACAGAGACAAGTGCTCACTCCATCGTGTAGCACTCAGGTCATGAACTGCTGAGCTGCCAATCTTCTAGTCGTCAAGTTCGGCGTCTTAACTCACCAAGCCACCGTAGTCCCCTTGTCATGGTACCTGAATGTGTACAAATAAGCCCTACAGGAGAGAAACATCAAACTGAGATTTAAAAGGGGTGTATAAAACAAAAGGATTTAGGAACCATGGCCAGGTTCCTATTAGGTCATAAAATCTCTCCTTTGACATAGCATAAGATCTCTGACTTGTACAAATATAGGTCAACCCCCGGTATCTGCAAGTTATTCAGCAAAGTGTAATTTCTAGAAGAGTTTCCCAAGCATTCCCATGATTGCATGACCATAATTGTGCTGGGATATTCTGGGTTTCATCATCTGAAAATAACTTCTTCACTCTCTAATAAATGTTTCAGGCCATTTCCCTTTGGGATTTTAGTTTGTTGATAATGAGGAGCAAGACCTTTCATCGTGGTTTGTGCTGGGTCATTAGAGTTCTCTTGCAAGAAACATCAGTGCCGTCCTGACTTTGAAATCTTTGAGGTGCTAAATTAAAACAGTTTCTAATTGTTGTATGATTTTAATGGATGGTGATTGGTTTTTGTTCTCTTTGCTGTTTAAAATAAAAAGCCCAATTTTGATCCATTATGGTGGGTATACTTGTCAGCTTTCAACACTTTGGGGCATTTAAGGTGGAATGTTTAAATTATTTAAGTTCATCGGGAGAAGGCAAAGGAGTCTTTGATCCAGAAGAAATCATTATTGATTGATTACTTTTGCAGCAAGAAATAACAGCTTCCAGTAAGCAGGTAGGAAAGCAGATTCACTGCCCTCAACTTGCAAATTAATGATAGACATACACAAGGAAGCAGTCTAGGTCCAGTATGTATTTCTTTCGACTAATGGCTTACTTCTGAGTACAGTACTTGGTTTACCCACTTTTGTTTCTTTCACATTTTCCCTGGACCTGAATTATGTGATGCTATTAATTTATCATTTTCATTTGTATCAAAGGGTTGCACAATTCAAAATTCAAACAAATTAAACTACTGTATTAAAATAATTCGATTTTTGTTTACCAGAAGAAGGCTACTCAATAGTGTTACCTCATTCATTTACTAGATCTTCTTTTGTACAAATGGTGGGGCATAAATTGCATGCACAGAAATGCTGCCTTCATTGAATTTCTCCACATGCACAGAATCACACACACACACACACACACCGTATCCAAGTAGCTCCATTTTCTTTGATTATTCTTTGATCTTCCTACTTTACTTCAAAGAGTGAGTTTTAAGTGACTTCCAGATTGTCCATGCAGAATTTTGTCCTGGTGGGCAAAAATGACAGTCATCCATTCAGCAAGCTGTATTATTTTTGCTTTCCGTAGATTTAGCTTAGCCTGTTTTGGTTTAATATTTAGAGCCTAGAACAGTGATGGCAAACCTTTTAGAGACAGAGTGCAACTCAAAACCCAACACAGCGACAGGGGAGGAAGGAAACACTCCCATTGGGCTGGTGGGCAGAGGGGCGGAGTGAACTCTGTGCTGGGGGAAGGGAGGAAGTGCTCCCATTGGGCAGCTGAGCAGAGGGATGGGGTGAACTCTGTGCTGGGGGGAGGAAGCACTCCCACTGGACTGCTGGGCTGAATGGTGGGGCAAACTGCTGAGGTGACTGCATGGGTGCCCACACGGAGGGCTCTGATTGCCACCTCTGGCACGTGTGTCATACGTTCACCACCACTGGCCTAGAACAGTGGTGGCGAGCCTATGGCTCACGCGCTGTTGCCCCAGCACAGAGTTCGCCCTACTCCTCTGCCCAGCAGCCCAATGGGAAGTGTTTCCTCCCTCCCTACAGCACAGAGTTCACCCCACACCTCTGTTAGGGCACTCTGTCTCTAAAAGGTTCACCATCACTGACCTAGAAGTGCATTTGCTTGTCCAGTATTTGTTAAACAGATGAAGGAGCCATTCTTTTCTTTTTTGCCTAAAATGTTTAATTTGCTTGATCTGGATATAATTGACCACCACAGCTATGCTGTTCTTATATCTTTTTTATGGTTTCCTCTAATTCTGCCATTATGAAGGCAGTAAAAGGTTCATTGGATTCGCTCTGAACATCCCTTGATGTTTTAGTTTGATTATGTGTCATTTGGTCTTTCCTGCCAGGAGCAGTTGGTATGCTGTTTGATTTGGGGTTATACTGTATTTGCATACAGAGTTCTTTTATTTGGACTATTGCTGAGTCTTTTTGGTAGTCTCCCAACTTTCTGGCTGCTTCTTGCTGTGTCAAGTGCTAAGTTATATGTAGCAGCAGCACAGTAAAGCGGAGCAGGTTTTAGGCAAATCTTAGTTTGAATGCAAGTTCTCCCAAGATTAATCCCTGTTTAGCTCACCCAATGAAAACACATGCACTAAATGCTTAGAGAAAGAACAAAATATAATTTACTCACAATTAGGCCAGAGAAATATACATGTGCTCAGGATTGTTGCTGAGATTGTTTTAGAAAGAAATACAGTTAAAGTAAAGTCTTTAGGTCTTTTAAGTCTTTTAGGCCTGCCATGTGACCTGCAAAATGGAGCAGCTCAAATACTGTAGACATCTTTTGACATCTTTTGTTTTGAATGGCAAAAAACAAGAGAGAGAAGGCAACATGCAAAGCCTTAATACATGCAAATAGGTCAAATGACCCCTAGAGGCAGGAAGACAGGAAACTTTCCAATTGGTTACCTAGGGACAAAAAATAAACAACTTCCTTTAGTTTAGGCAGTGATGAGCACCAAAAAAATTTACTACCACACCATGGGGCGTGGCCTAACCAGTGGGTGTGGCCCAACTGGTGGGTGTGGCCTAACCAATGGGGGTGGTCTAATCGGTGGGCATGGCTTAATCGGTCTTTAAGGTGCTACAACATTTTTTGTTTACTCTCTGATATGCTTGCACAGAATAAAATGGCACCAATTCTAAAGTTTTATTCTGTGCAAGCAGATCAGGAGGTAAACAAAACAAAAATACAAAAATGTTGTGGCACCTTAAAGACTCACTGCCACCCCACCCCCACCCTGGGAAATCCCTTTAGCCTCTGCTCCCCTCTACACACACACGGGGGGGGGGGACAATATATTTTTAAAAGATGGAACATTTATTAAAATAATATGTCTATAATTTAAATCAATACAATGACCTTGTATCTTCAATACTGTGTACAATACATATTTCGGCTTTTATTTCTTCCAGCAGTTGTTAAATATGCTAATGGAAAAGTAAGCCTGCATAAATTCATAATTAAATCCATTGCTCTAAGACAGGGGTGGGCAAACATTTTGACTCGAGGGCCATGTAATAGATGAAGTTGAAGAATGGAAGTGCTGGGTGATTAGCAAGAAATGATTAATGGTTTTTATTCTTTGGCTTCCCTTCTGCAAAATCTTAATAAGGGCTCCTCGCTATACATCAGTTAACAAGTCAATAAACTGTGGCTCATTATACAGTCTTCAGAAGATACAAAGAGAATTAAGAAATGAGAGATTAGTCTCTGATCCAAACCAAATCAAAAACATTTTAATCTTGGAGGGGTGTGTGTGTCACAAAAAGACACACTTACCAAGAAAGCGACACGTCAGGGTGTTCCTTCCTCCCATGGGGGGGGGAGTGCTCACGTGACATGCTTTGGCGTTTTCCTCCTCCTTTAGTCCTCCAGGACCAGCGAGTCCAGCCCTGCTGCTGCTTGCAGAGCGGCTGCTGGTGGTGGAGGTGAGTGCGCGCCTGGCCCTGGAGGAAGAGGAGGGGGAGCTGACATCACGCACCACCCAGGAGAGCTCACCTGCATGCCCCGGCACCCCTCTTTGCTGCCTCCTAGCAGCAGCAGCAACTTTCGCAATGCCTGGACATATTCCTGCAGGAAGAGAACTTGCTGCAGGATGTTTGTCTGGGCATTGCGAGAGGTGTCCAGGCAGGGCAACTCTCGCAATGCCCAGAGTCAGACAGACATCCTGCAGGAAGTTCTCTTCCTGCAGGAATAATAGGTCCAGGCATTGCGAAAGTTGCTGCTGCTGCTAGAAGGAGGCAGCAAAGAGTGGCGGTGGGGGCACGCAGGCGAGCTCTCCTGGGTGGTGCGTGACTTCAGCTCCCCCTCCTCTTCCCCCAGGGCCTGGCGCACACATGCCACCACCTCCACCACCACCACCCGAGCGGCACCCGCAGCCACTCCGGAGGAGAATGAAACGCCAAAGATGTCGGGTTGCCTGCTCTCCCGCGAAGAGGTGGGTGGTGTGGGGAGGGGAGGGGGCGTGGTCAGCCAGGATTACTAACGGTCCACTCGGACCGGGGCGGACCGGCTGATGCCTGACACTGAGTTTAGGCTAGTATTTCTGTCTCTATGGTTATTGAAGTAACACCCACTGCATGCTGGGGTTGCAGTACAATACTCAACATCAACTTCTATTATAGTGTCTATCCAGAAAGTTCTTGCCCCCCCCCCTCCCCGGAAAGTCGGGAGATCAAATTTCTTTCAGCTTTTATTATATGTTGGCTAAAGGGATTTTCTTTGAAACATGAAATATGATCTCAGTGTTGGGCATGTGTTTATGGATGAAGACCTGGATTGTAGTTGGTCTGACATCCTGTTAGAATGGAGGCAACATATTGAGAAACATTTACCTGTTATTTATTTATTTAATTTTATACCTCTCGCTTTGGAAATTTCCCATTCTGGGCAGTGTACATACAAATATCAAAATAACATAATAAAACACACAACAAATTAAAACTAAACCAACCAAATAAATACATCCTAAAATAAAATAACTGGCACCTGTAAGCACAAAGGATCAACTGGCTGGTTAATTTATTGTTAAGGAGATAACATTTTGAAAGGCTTCCTTGAATAGGAAAGTTTTTAATTGTTTTTTGAAGATATCTAGGGCTTGGGCTTGGCACAGCTCCACCTGGTAGTGTGTTCCTGTTGTGTTCTGTAAAGCTGTGCCTTTAACAATGTACCTTTGCCATGTGTTATCAATGTAACCTTTCTGTGTGCAACATTATAACCATCAGCTGTATCAATGTAAACCTGATAAGGGGACGCGAGCTAGTGACCACCAGATGGCAATAGCGAGCGTCCAGCTCTCATGGCTCAGATTCACCTGGTTCAGCAGCGCGGGAAGATTCCCCGCCACCTCTTCACCTGGTCAAGAAGGGCGTGACCTTCTACGACGTCACGCAGGCAGCAACCAATAGTCTGTCGACGAGCCACATTCAAATGTATAGCCAGCTGTATATATTGAGCTACCCATCCGCCATTACCACATGTTCCTCCGGATCATCATGCAATAAACCTGTGTTAAGCCAACCCTTCGGCTGTTTCATTGTCTTCGGTCCCTTACACCAAATGAGAATGGAGGCAACATATTGAGAAACATTTACCTGTTATTTATTTATTTAATTTTATACCTCTCGTTTTGGAAATTTCCCATTCTGGGCAGTGTACATACAAATATCAAAATAACATAATAAAACACACAACAAATTAAAACTAAACCAACCAAATAAATACATCCTAAAATAAAATAACTGGCACCTGTAAGCACAAAGGATCAACTGGCTGGTTAATTTATTGTTAAGGAGATAACATTTTGAAAGGCTTCCTTGAATAGGAAAGTTTTTAATTGTTTTTTGAAGATATCTAGGGCTTGGGCTTGGCACAGCTCCACCTGGTAGTGTGTTCCACAGCATTGGGGCTGCCAACAAGAAGGCTTTATTTCTAGTTATTATAGACTTTCTAACCATCCTCGGGGTCAGCACCTTGGAGCTGCATAGACTGTGATGAATGAGTGATGTGGGAAGTTGTTCTGAGGGAGAGATGCTGTGACAGATAACAAGGTCTCAAACCATATACTGTAGGTCCTTATATGATAACACCAATACAGGGTTTCTCAACCTATGGTCCACGGCATCATCTCATGTGGCCCATGGCAACGCTGCCACAGGAAGCGGAAAAGGAAGCGGACACATTTATGACAGCCATCATTGTGCCTGCTGCTATCGTAAACACATTTATTACAGCTATAGACACCGTTTACAGCAGTGTTTATGGTGGGGGAACTGCCAGTCCATCCCGCTCAGCTGTCTGAGGGTGTGTGGTCTGGCCCACAGATTAAAAAGGTTGAGAACCCCTGCACTAACACCTTGCATCTGTCACAGTAGGCAACAGGTAACCAGTCTGCCAAGGCTACGGAAATATGATCAAATTTCTTTAAGCCTGTCACCAACCTGGCTGCTGCGTTCTGACCCTATTGTTATCTCCGTATCAGACACATGTGCAACCCCACGTAGAGAGCATTACAGTAGTGATA
The DNA here is from genome assembly GCA_035047305.1 of Bradypodion pumilum. NCBI lineage: Eukaryota > Metazoa > Chordata > Lepidosauria > Squamata > Chamaeleonidae > Bradypodion > Bradypodion pumilum. The sequence goes on along the minus strand of JAWDJD010000001.1, from coordinate 501,915,126 downwards.
ATTTTATGTTCTTGCCTGCTTATTGCACACATGGTACCTGTTTGATGGACTGTAATACTTTTTTTTAAAAAAAAATGTCAGGATCTCAAATCTATTCAAGTTTAATCAAAAGGAAGTATAATTTTGTTCGATGAGACTTGATCACAGGATTGTATCTGTAGAACTGCAGAGCCTTAACATGTCTGCTTGACTGCCCATCCCTTTATCAAGCAAAAGTAGCTAAAATGTTCAAAGTACGGACGATCAAATAAGAATAAACACTGCTCACCACATCCCAAAAATATGACACGGGCTCACTGTTGAAAATCCTAACATGCTTCAAATACATGTTCCAGAATGTTAAAAGCTCGAAAATATAAGTGTTGTAAATGACTTGCTTGAGATACAAGTGGGGATTTAATTCCAGGAAATTGTTGTTCAAATACTTTTTATATATTTGAAACTTGGCAGACTAAGGTTGTTGTCAAAGAGTAAAGGTACTTCCCAGTTAGTAGAGAGGAGAAGAGGCCTGAAATATTGATGGGGAATTCCAGACATTTTTGTAAATTCAGCGTGTTCCTGACCTGTAAATTAAGTTAATAGTCCAATGAAATCTTAATTTTGAAAGCCTGTAGATAAATCTGTATACCTCGTGATTGCCTGACCTTTCTCATCATTGTTCACATAGTAAGAAAGCTGTATTCATTATAGAGTACTGCACGATAGCCATCTCTGTCCCAGCTCCTGCCAACCTAGCAGTTTGAAAGCAAGAAATTGCAAGAAGATAAATAGGGACCACTTAAGTGGGAAGAGATCTTGGGGACATGAAATGAGCCTCATTCGGGTGTCCCCTGAGGAGAGTTCCTCCAGCAAAAATCCTTTCAACCCAGAAAGCACCTTTGTGTGCTTCTGACACAATTTAAAAAATTATTACATATGCACCAATGTTAATGGCAGATGGAATTCTGCCATTAGGAATAGAATGGTATGTTATGATCTAGGGGCCGTGGAGACTTAGTGGTTAAGATGTTGAGTTTAATGACCTGAAGGCTCTTTGGGCAATGATCAAAGCATCAGACTCTCAGACCTGATGATCCAGTTGAGATGCCCAGCAATTCTGTTTAAATTATAGAAAGCGTTTCTATTTTGGCATCTCTACATATAAGAACATAAGAACATAAGAACAGCCTTGCTGGAACAGGCGACAGCCTATCCAGTCCAGCATTCTGTCTCACACCGTGGCTCACTATTTGCTTCAGGGTATTCCCAAGCAGATGCCTTCACTTGCTTAGGATTCCCTGGAAATGGCATTGAGAGATATCCTGCCTATCTCTCCAACTCAGAGGTTGTCCTTAGGTATCCATAATTAATAGCCATTGATACCCTTGTCCTCCATGAACTTGTCTAATCCTTTCTTAAAGCTGTCAAGACTGACAGCTGTCACCACTTCTTCTGGCAGGGAGTTCCATAGACCATTTAATGTCCACTTTTGGCCTTTTGTGTGTGTGATCTACTACCCTCTCTTTTGTTACTGTGCCTGTGACTGTAATTGAGCTTTCCAATCATGGATTCAGTGAAAAGAGGCTGGGTTGTGTGAAACTATACTGGGTTTTAGGGATATACATTAAGTGCATTTTTATTCCTAGGTAAAGGTAAAGGTCTCCCTTGTCCTAAAGCCAGTCATATCTGACTCTAGGGTTTGGTGCTCATCTCCATTTATATCCAAAGAGTCAGCACTGTCTCTATCTGCAGATGCTTCCATGGTCATGTGGCAAGCAGGCATGATTAGACACCAGAGTGCACAGAACGCTGTTTACCTTCTGAAGTGGTCTCTATTTATCTACTTGCAATTTCTTGCATTCGAACTGCTAGGTTGGCAGGAGCTGGGGCAGAGATGGGAGCTCACTCTGTTGTGCAGCACTCAGGTCTTGAACTGCTGACCTGCTGACCTTCCAGTCGTCAAGTTCAGTATCTTAACCACTAAGCCACCACAGTCCTTTTTAAAATTATTATTATTCCTAGAAAGGGCTAAAATCTATGATTTGCTTAATTGTTGCAAACTGCAACTGATTAAGGCATCCTCTGTTCAAATTAAGTCCCCCTCATAAATTGTAATTGAAACTTTTACAGATAAATATGAAAATTTTAGCTGCAATCTCACCCATGCTTTCTTGTGAATAAACTCCATTGAAAGTGTGGGTAGTGTAGGAGATATTCTCATTGGGTTGTATCCTGTGTTGTTAAATGAAGAAATTAAATAAATTGTTCAAGTCACCTGTAGCCAGATTCTGATAATAAATCTCATTTTTATAGCAAAAGGCATAGATGATCACATGGGAATTTGTCCTTTGTGTATTCCAAATAAAGTATTCGAAATCAAATGCTAAGAACCACTCAGTTTAGAATTTCATTTTCTGGTCAAAGATTACATTCCCTGGCAAACAACCAAGAGACTTGAGATTTTGCATGTCTCTTGAGACAAACATAAATTACTTTTTTCTAAACTGACAGAACATTTCATTTTAGTTTTGTCTTTCTATAGATGCTGAAGTAAATTGAGAAATTGAGAGTTTAACAACAGTTGCATTATAGTCTGAGTCTTTTATCAACCTCGGTGTTTAGAAACAAAACCAATCTAGCTTTTTGTGGTGTTTTCCCCCAGAGGGATTCATTTTGTCAATATATATTGTCTTGTAATATATTTGTCAAGAAGCTAAGGTTAGCTGTTAGCTACTACCCAGATCACGTTTCTATCCTGCCTTTCTTTTACTGAGCTCAAGAAAGTGGCTGAAATCCTGTTGTTTACCATAGTGCAAAGTCACATTGGAATAGTCCCATTGAACCAGTATAGATTTACTGAGTCAACTTCTCTGCAAGTTCTATTGCCTTAAATGTGTCTATTATAATTGTAACTTACTTTAGCATACAGTAAAACCCCTAGTTACGTAAAAAGTCTGTTCCATAGGCTTTTATGTAAATCGGTTTTTTACTTAACTCGAAGAAAACCCATAGGAAAAATGATTTTTTTACTCAACTTGAAGCAAACCCATAGGAAAATGCTAGTTATGTAAATCGAAGCAACCCCATAGGAAAAATGATTTTTTACATAACTCGAAGCAAACCCATAGGTAAAGGTAAAGGTTTCCCTTGCTCGAAAACCAGTCGTATCCGACTCTAGGGTTCAGTGCTCATCTCTGTTTCAAAGCCGAAGAGCCAGCGCTGTCTGCTTCTGCAGGCGTTTCCGTGGTCATGTGGATGTTACCTTCCCACCAAAGTGGTCCCTCTTTATCTACTTGCAATTTCTTGCTTTCAAACTGCTAGGTTTGCCTGTAGTACTCGGGAATCGAACTGCTGACCTTCCACCTCCAGGAGAAATGAATTTTTTACATAACTCGAAGCCAACCCATAGGAAACTGTGTTATGTAAATCGGAACATTTATGTAAATCGGGACATGGTTTTAGTGCAAAAATCATTATGTAAGTCAAATTTTATGTAACTTGAGGCATGTGTAAGTCGGGGTTTTACTGTAGTAAGCAGGCTCATTTGAATCCAAGGAACTTACCAAGGAGTTGACTCACCAATTTGCTTAATGGTTGCAAATCTAAACCAATTTGATGAACTTACTATAGTGCAACTTACTACACTAAGCAACAGAGTTTCAACCACTCTATGTGGCTCCCCAAATTTTATTTTCACAAGTCTCAGTTAATATGGGTGAGCCCTAGAGAGAGAGTGGCTCTCTGCCACTGATTGATCACCGTGGCTTAAGTCTTATGTTTCGAATCTCCCAGGCATGATTTTAACCTGGATCTGTAAAGTCTCATCCAACACTTTAACAACAACTCTAAACTGGTTAAGCCAGACAAGTAACTTAATACATTCTGGTGTTCCAAGCAGAAAATCCAAATGTAGTGTATATTTCATAGTACTCTAGCAGTGATAAAATCAATAAAACCATCTAAATAACCCTGAAATTGAGGTGGGCTCCAGGGCAGGTGTTTTATGACATTTTGAAGTTATTGGCTGTGCTTGAAATACCACTGTTTATCATTTTACATGACTGCTTCTCTTCTGCAGCTTCATATTTTAGAATTCCTTGGTGTTTTCACCACAATTAATAAAAGATAGTCCCATTGATAATAGTTGTGTAACCCAATCCAGAGAAGATTATAGCATAAACAGGACAGGAGGGTATTTGAAGGAAGAGAGTAATAGGCTTCAAAGTATGCACTGTGCTAATAGAAGGCAAAAATAAAACTGAAATAGAACAGCTGTATTTTTTTTAAAGAAACAGGAAACAAAATGGATTGCTACATATGGGCAGCAAAAACCAAGAACTAGAGAATCTTGTAAGCACTAAATACTAGGAGGTTTCTGGACTATAACACATTTCTTCAGGTGTGAGTATCCCCTCCAGCATAGTGCCAGTGCCATTTTCCAAAGACTGTTAAATAATCTTTAAAATCCTTACATTTCACATTCCCCATATCCCCATGTGTGTATAAATGTCTGTGAATTAATGGCTGTACTCCTTGTCATCCATGAAAGCATGCACCAAATAAAGTCTGCCAGTCTTTAATGCAGGGGTTCACAACCTTTTTGCGCCATGGGCTGGTCATGCCCCCCTCACACAGGTGAGTGGGCCGGAGGCTTGGTTCCTCCTGCCGTTTCCAGTTGCAATGGCAGTGGGTGCAGTAATGGCGTGATCCTGGCTGTTTTCTCCGTTTCCGTGGCTTCCCGTGGTGGCGTGAGTGAGGGCAGTGCGTTTTTGCTGTTTTTTGCTTATTTCATGGTGTTTTCAGTGGTTGCGGCGGCGGCTCCAGGATCCTCACCGAGACTGGATTAATTGGCGCTGTGGGCTGATTAGGCCCGTGGGCCGTAGGTTGTGAATCCCTGCTTTAAGGTGTCAGAAGACTCTGTTGGTTTCACCACAACAGGCTAGTACAAACTAATACAGCTCCCCTTCTAAAAATTATGAGATAATAGAATAGCTCAGGGATTCCCAACCTGCAGCCTGTGGGCTGGATGTGGCGCATGGCACCATTTCATATGTGCCCCCCACTGCCACCACCACACCAGAAAGTGCCATGTGGTGTAGGAAGGGCAAAATAGCTATCTGGCACCCAAAGCTATCTGAGGGAGTGGTCCATGGCTTAAAAAGTTTGAGAACTCCTGGAATATTTGTTCAGAAAACATGGCCCTTTTCCTGCAGCTGTTTGCCTTAATGAGAGAAGAATGTGTAAAGATGTGATATGTGAAATGCGAACTAAGCCAAACCACACATGACTTTTAAAAGCTATTTTGCATGTATCCTGCCAAGGTTTTAGAAGGAAATTGTTGGTAACAGGCCATTCTGATAGTCGGATCGGAGTAGCTAAAGGGTGAGATTTTAAAAAGCTCTTTTCTCCCTTGCTGCTGTCCAGAGGATAAACCCCTTCCTTGTTTTGGGAGAAAATCTCCAACTGAAAACAAACTCATCACCAAAATAGCAAAGGTCTGAATAGTTAATTATTTTGGACTACAGTTCCTGGAAACTAGGCTGTGATGGTTGACCTTTAAGGGAACTGTCACCCTGAGAAAATAAAGATTTGTAAACTGTTGCATGTACTTGGCCGAATCTTGGTGAAGGAGAAGGTGGCCATAGAGTGTGTTATTCCCTGTGAATGGGTTCAAAAATCACTATCTAGTTTTCTTTAAAAACAGATCCTTGAAAACATCCAGAATTATACATAGCAAAAATATAGACAAATTGTTATTGTACTTTAAAGTCTGATTTATTTTGACTGCAAGCTTTTGTGGATCACGGTCCATTTTCTCAGACATAGAGAGTATAATTTGTATCTGTTGGAGCATCTCTCCCAGCGTTTGTCGGCCCGCATCACCCATTCAACTCAAACAAAGCAATTCCAGGTGCCAACCTCATCAAGGAGGAGGGCCTTCTTTGTGGTGGCTCCTTCACTCTAGAACACATTACAGACACAGCTGCGCCAAGTCTTATCCCTGGAAACATTTAAGAGTTGAAAATCTTGCTCTTTAAAGAGGCTTTTCATAAGATCCTCCCTAATGGCAATTACAGTAGTTGTAATTTTTTAATTTCACCCTTCCCTTTGTATAGTTTCCTGACTTTAATTTTGGTTTGTAACCTCTTAGGTAACTTCTTAAAATTTTAGATGTAACTTCTTAACACAACATTTTACCTTAAGTGGTGGGCTCCAAAAAAATTTACTACCACACTGTGGGTGTGGCCTACTTTGCGAGTGTGGCCTACTCTGTGGGCATGGCCATGTAACTGGGTGGGTGATCTAGTTATGCCTGCCCAGTGGTGGGAATGGGATTCAAAAAAAATTACTACCACACTGTGGCCGTGGTATGGTGGGTGTGGCCAGGGGGAAAGCCCTGCATTGCACCGGAATTAGGACTACAGTACTTTATTTCAAAACTTGGATGTGCGGGGCCAGCCAGAATTTCTGCTACCGGTTCTGGCAAACTGGTGCGAGCCTGTGAAGCCCACCACCACTGCTTACCTTTGTGTTTTTCCTATGCATGGCTACAACAGATTAACAACACAGGCTGCCTTGTGGAAAATACCTAATTAGTCTCAAACTGATGTAGAAAAGCCTCCATAAAAAGTGTGACTAGCGGTCAGTAGTGATGAGAGTTGATAGTGTTGAGGAAGGCAGAGTTTTAGTCTTAATGACTGAATGTTCTTTGCTTCACCCCCTTTCACAAATAAAACCACAGAAAAATGCCAAAACCAGGCGCTGCTGCATTTTGTTGCCATGGATGATGTTAAATCAGAGTAGCAAGCACATAAATTGTGCAATTTAAAGGGGGCAGGTTTCAGAAGTAAAACAACAGGGAGTAAAGTTATTTTTTCCAATTAAATTAGGCTTTACTGTTCTAATCCTGCAAGAGCAAGAAGGCTATTTTTGGTAAATAACATCATTTTATTAAGTGGCTGCAAAAGCTAATACAAATCCAGGAGGTCTTATTGTTTTTGAAGTACTGTTCAATTAAGAAGCTAATTTTAAAGATTCTGTGGGTGGTACAAAATGGCAAATCCTGTCCTTACAGAAAAAGCTAACTCTTCGTTTTGTGCTCCTGAAGAATATACAGGTTGGTTTTAAAAGTCTGTTTTATATGTAAGTTTGGACAGTTGAGATAGAAGGTGCCTCTTCCAGAGCTGCTAACTCTGTCAAATAAATTTCCCTTAATAATAACAGTTTTGTGTCAGAAATTATTCAGGGTTGAAAGGATTTTTACTGGAGGAGGACCGCTCAGGGGATGCCGAAATGAGTCTCCTTTCATGTCCCCAAGATCTTTTCCTACCAAAGTGGTACCTATTTATTTACTTGCAATTTCTTGCTTTCAAACTGTTAGGTTGGCAGGAGCTGGGACAGAGATGGGCGCTCAAATCGTTATGCAGTACCCAGGAATTGAACTGCCAACCTGCCGACCTTCCAGCTAACAAGGCGAGCGTCTTAACCACTGAGCCACTTGTTGTTGTTCAGTCGCACAGTCGACTCCGACCCTTTGCGACCCCATGGACCATTTTCCTCCAGGCGCCTCTGTCCTCCACCATCCCCCTCAGCCCTCCCAGCTCTGTGCCCATTGTGCCTACAATACCATCTAGCCATCTCATCCTTGGCCTCCCCCTTCTTCTTTTGCCCTCCACCTTTCCCAACATCAGTGCCTTCTCAAGTGAATCCTCCCTTCTCATTTGATGTCCAAAGTATTTTAGCTTCATCTTTACTATTTGACCTTCCAATGAGCAGTCAGGGTTAATTTCTTCTAAAATTGACCTATTTGTTCTCCTCGTTGTCCAGGGGACTCTCAAAACCCTCCACCAACACCACATTCAAAGGCATCTATTCTTCTGCGTTCAGCCTTCCTAATTGTCCAGCTCTCACATCCATACATTACTACTGGGAAAACCATTGCTTTGACTATTCTAATTTTTGTTTGCAATGTGATGTCTCTGCTTTTCACTATGTTCCCCAGGTTTCTCATTGCTTGTCTCCCAAGAATCAGTCGCCTTTTTATTTCATGGCTACAATCCCCATCTGCAGTGATCTTTGATCCTAAGAAAGTAAAATCTGTCACTGCTTCTACTTCTTCCCCGTCTATTTTTCAGGAACTGATTGGGCCTGTTGCCATTATCTTGGTTTTCTTGATATTGAGTCTCAAGCCAGCTTTTGCACTCTCCTCCTTCAGCCCAATCAAGAGATTCTTGATCTTTGGCTGCAGAGTATGTAGTCAATCTGGTTTCGGTGTTGGCCATCTGGTGATGTCCATGTGTAAAGTCGCCTCTTGTGTTGCTGGAAGAGAGTGTTTGCTATGACCAGTGCGTTCTCTTGGCAGAACTCTATCAATCTTTGCCCTGCTTCATTCTGTGTTCCAAGACCAAATTTGCCTGTTATTCCCTCCACTTTTTGATTTCCTACTTTGGCATTCCAGTCTCCTAATATAATTTGGACATCATTTCTTGGTGTCTGTTCTATGAGGTGTTGTAAGTCCTCATAGAACTGGTCCATTGTGGCTTCATCTGCACCAGTGGTTGGTGCGTATATTTGGATCACAGTGACATTGAAAGGTTTGCCTTGAAATCTGACTGACATCATTCTGTCATTTTTGAGATTGTATCCCATTACTGCTTTTCTCACTCTTTTATTGACAATTATGGCTACTCCATTTCTTCTAAGATTTTCTTGCCCACAGTAGTAGATATGATGGTTTCCAGACCTGAATTCACCCATCCCTGTCCATTTTAGCTCACTGATGCCCAAGATGTCAATGCTTATTCTTTCCATCTCATTTTTACCACTTCCACTTTTCCTTGATTCATAGACCTCACATTCCATGTCCCTATGCAGTATTGTTCCCTGCAACACTGTATTTCTCCTCCCCCTTTCGTATCCCTCCCTCTTTTCAGATCTGCTGTGCTGAGCATCCCCTTGTTTTGGTCCATAGGGTTCTCTTGGCAAACTTTGTGGCGTGCCTTGCCGGTCTCTACGCCAGTCTTTTCCCATCACACATGTTATCACAGTTTAAACAGTTTTAAAACAAAGTATTATCATGCACAATATCACAGTTTATCACATAGTATCAAAGTAAAAGTTGAACTAATTAATGAAAGGGAAAGAAAGAAAGAAAAAGTCAACTATATCAAGTCTCTATGTAAGTCAGTTTCTTGTACAGTCACTATGTCAGTTGCCATAAGCCATCTATGTTTAGTCAACTATATTATTTCAGTTCGATTACTTATCCTTTGCATGCACACAGCAGCTCTTGCCTCCCTTCGGCCACATGGAGTCGGTCAAAGGCGTCGGCTCGGGCCTCGCTGTGATGGTGATTGTGGATGGTATCTCCTGGGGGTGGTCGGGGGTCTCCGGAGGTGTCCTTCTCTCTGGCCCCAGGTCTTTGGATGGGGAGGGAGGGGCAAGATCCTTTACTCACCTCCCCTGTGGGCCTCTCTGGATGGAATGAGCAGTACAGCTGGGCCTTCCTGATTCCTTTTCTTCCTCTCCAGGCCCAGGTCTTTGGATGGGGAGGGAGGGGCAAGATCCTTTACTCACCTCCCCTGTGGGCCTCTCTGGATGGAATGAGCAGTAGAGCCACTGCGGCCCCTTAATTTCCCTTAAATATGTAATTTTGTAAATCTCCAAGGCAGGAATTAGTAACTTGTTGCCCAGTAAGTGTTAAACCCCTCCTCATAGCCAGTAGTAAAAGGTCATAGGATTTGTAGTTCAACAACATCTGGAAGTCCACAACTTGCAGACTCCTTGTGGCAAGTGACATAATTTCCTATTTGAGCCAGATGATAGTGTGTCTATTCAATGTACCGTATTTCACAGAGACTGAAAGTACAGGTGAAACTCAGAAAATTAGAATATTATGCAAATGTCCGTTCATTTCACTTAAAAGGTGAAACAGATATATGAGATACACTCACAACATGCAAAGCGAGAGATGTCATGCCTTAATTCGTTATTGTGATGATCATGGCATACAGTGTACATGAGATTATGTGATGATTATGGAGTACATGAGATTGGAGGGGAGTTGGGGTTTTCATAAGATGTAAGCCATAAGCATCAATAAGCAAAAAAAAAGGGGGGGGGGCTTGGACTATCTCGCTTTGCATGTAATGAGTCTATCTTATATATTTGTTTCACCTTTTAAGTTGCATTACTGAACTGAATGAACATTTGCACAATATTCTAATTTTCCGAGTTTTACCTATACTTGCTTATTTGGACTGCCTTTTGCTATAGAACCATTGCACTATTTTGAAAACAGTTTATAATTTATCCACTCCACTTGAGTTCACTGTTCTTTCCCCATTGTTTTCTAAGAAATGGATTTCATCAGCTTGATTTTGTATATTTAAACATCTTCATATCACACCGCTTGAAGAAATGCCACAACCAATTTTGCCTATGAAATTTAAAGAGATGTTACAGGGCAAAGAGAAATGTCAATTGTAAAAAGAACTCCCACGATTAATATATAAAAGGAATTATTTCTTATAACTTTCTCATTGTAATTGACAGGTATGCAAATACTGTACCAGTTCATCAGTCACCAACAGCCGCATCTCATGCTTGTCTTTTCCTTGGCTTTCTAAAAGGTAAAGGTCGCCCTTGCTCAAAAGCCAGTCATATCCGACTTTAGGGTTCAGTGCTCATTTCCGTTTATAGCCAAAGTGCCAGCGCTTCCAATCATCAAGTTCAGCATCTTAACCACTGAGCTACATGGGCACTGCTTTGTCCATTTGACAGTTTAATATTAATGGAATGAGATTGCTGGTCCAGTAAAACAAATAGACCACTGCCCAGTCTCAGAACTTGTGTTGTATCCATCCTACCTTCTTATATGTCTTGGAGTGCGGGTGTTCCTTTTCTGCTAAACTCCTAAACTCATCACATGTGGTGTGCATTGAGGGGTGAGAGACAGGTGTGAGGCAGCATCGTCTCATCCTTACTATACCCAGCACTTTTTATTATTGTGAAGATTTGTATTATTGTTATTATTATGTTGTAAGCTGCCCAGAGTGGGAAAATATCCCAGATGGGCAGGGTATAAATGTAATAAATAAGTAATAAATAAATAAATCACTGACAAGCAAGCCTTCTGCCTTGCCAACCATTGTGGGCACCAGGTGCCATTGTGGGGAAGGAGAAAAGAGAATGTGTCAGTAACATGGTGGCTTAGTGGTTAAGATACTGAACTTGATGACTGGAAGGTCGGCAGGTCAGCAGTTTGAGACGCGAGTGCTGCATGATGGAGTGAGCTGTCTCTGTCCTAGCTCCTGCCAACTTGGCAGTTTGAACATAAGAACATAAGAACATAAGAACAGCCTTGCTGGAACAGGCTTGCATAAGAACAGCCTTGCTGAAAGCAAGAAATTGCAAGTAGGGACCACTTTGATGGGAAGGTATACAGCATTCCATGCACTCTGGTGTCTAGTCATGCCTGCCACATTTCCATGGAAATGTCTGGCTCTTTGGCTATAAACAGAGATGAGCACTGAACCCTAGAGTCAGATATGACTGGCTTTCAAGCAAGGGCAACCTTTACCTTTACTAACACCAGCAGTATGTAGCCAGTTTTGACTATATACAGTGAACCCCCGCCTAACGACACATTCGAATAATGTCATTTTCGATTAACGACGCTATCAACGCACCCCACGTGATCTCGCGCACAACGACAAAAACCGTCGTTTTTCGAATAATGACTTTTTTACCGTCATTGTGCGAATAACGATGGTTTTTTGTCATTCTGCGGTAATCTCCCATAGGAAACCACATAACGACGTTTTCTGCATAACTACGCTACTTGGGGAACCAAGCAACATCGTTATGTGAGGGTCTACGTACAGTCATTTTTTGTCCCTACATCTAATTACTGGATGAGAAATACATTTTGGACTGAATGCGCTTTTTAGACAGTGGACTTCCTGCTGAAGGCATTTGCTCTGAATTTCCCTGAAGTCGCCCTCTCTTCATTCGCAGTAGAGTTGAAGAGGTTGTTTTGATTCTCAGCTGGAAGAAAAAGCAGAATTGTTGAGATGGAAAAGTTGATAATCTCTCCCTTTTGTTGGGGAGAGGCAAAAGAAACATCATCTTCATGACCAAATTCCAAAGGATTAACTTTGTCTGCTCAGTTTTGAATATTATTTTTTCGTCATTCTTTCCCCCCAAAAAACACATGTACTGTACAAGAAATTACTCCATTTTTAACCCAGAAACTGACCCAAAAACTTCTGTTTGGTTTTGTGAGACAAATGCAATTGATTAGTTTATACAGGAACAACTATTAAACATGATTAGATTTATAGAGTTTGGACTTTCCTCTCTTGGCATCCAAATGAAGTAGATGGGATAAGTACAATTACTATTATTATTTTTAAAAGAATGGGTTTTTTGGAAGTACATTATGTTCTTCATATAGAATTGTAGAGTATGTCACACAAAAATTCCTTCACAAGCTTTTTTCTTTCAACATGTAGGGTAGATAATAATGTTAAATATTTATATTTATATTCAGCAAAATATTAGAAATAATAAATGTAATATGGTAGTTAATACTGTAATAATATTAGAACTAATACATACTTTTATTTTGGCAATTGTACAACAGCCTTGCAGATTACTGTTATTACCCTTGTACAGTTATTTTGAATGGATGCACAGGTTAGAACATAAGAACATAAGAACATAAGAACATAAGAACAGCCTTGCTGGAACAGGCCACAGCCCATCCAGTCCAGCATTCTGTCTCACACAGTGGCTCACCATTTCCTTCAGGGTATTCCCAAGGAGATGCCTTCACCTGCTTAGGATTCCCTGGAAATGGCATTGAGAGATATCCTGCCTATCTCTCCAACCCGGAGGTTGTCCTTAGGTAGCCATAATTATAGCCATTGATAGCCTTGTCCTCCATGAACTTGTCTAATCCTTTCTTAAAGCTGTCAAGACTGACAGCTGTCACCACTTCTTCTGGCAGGGAGTTCCATAGACCAGTAATCCTCTGGGTGAAAAAGTACTTTCTCTTATTTGTTTGAGAACTAGTACCCAAAAGTTTCATGGAGTGTCCCCTAGTTCTAGTGTTGTGCGATAGGGAAAACAGTTTTTCCTTATCCACTTTGTCCACACCGTGCATGATTTTATAAACTTCAATCAGGTCACCTCTTAGACGCCGTCGTTCAAGAGTGAAAAGGCCCAACCGTTGCAGCCTCAGATGGTAAGGAAGGTGTTCCAGTCCCCTAATCATTCTGGTTGCCCTCCTCTGTACTTTCTCCAACTCCATAATATCCTTCTGGAGGTATGGCGACCAGAACTGTACACAGTATTCCAGATGGGGCCTCACCATAGATTTATAAAGAGGCAAAATGACACTTGCTGACTTATTTTCTATACCCTTCCTAATGATCCCTAACATTGAGTTTGCTTTTTTCACTGCTGAGGCACACTGGGTTGACACCTTCATTGAGCTGTCCACCAGGACACCAAGGTCCCTTTCCTGGTTTGTCGCAGAGAGTTCAGACCCCATCAGTTTATAAATGTAATTGGGTTTTTTTGCCCCAACATGCATCACTCTGCACTTACTGATGTTGAAGCTCATTTGCCACTGTTTTGCCCACTCCCCCAGTGTCAAGAGATCCCTCTGGAGCTCTTCACAATCTCTCACAGTTTTCACTACCCTGTATAATTTAGTATCGTCAGCAAATTTGGCTACCTTGCTTTTTACTCCTACCTCTAGATCATTTATGAAGAGGTTGAAAAGCAGGGGTCCCAGTACTGAACCTTGGGGGACCCCACTCTTAACTTCCCTCCACTTGGAGAAGTGTCCATTTAGTGCTACCCTCTGTTTCCTGTCCCTTAGCCAGTTGCTGATCCAGGACAAGACCTGTCCCTTTATTCCATGACTGGTAAGTTTATTCAAGAGCCTTTGGTGTGGGACCTTGTCAAAAGCCTTCTGAAAGTCCAGATAAACAATGTCAACTGGATCCCCCTTATCCACATGCTTGTTGACACTCTCAAAAAATTCCAACAGATTAGTGAGGCATGATTTGCCCTTGCAAAAGCCATGTTGGCTCTCCTTTAGCAGCGCCTCCTCTTCTATGTACCTATTAATTCTATCTTTTAGGATGGTTTCCATCACTTTACCTGGGACACATGTCAAACTGACAGGCCGGTAATTTCCTGGATCACCCCTGGATCCTTTTTTGAAAATTGGTGTTACATTCGCTACCTTCCAGTCATCAGGCACAAACCCTGATTTGAGGGAAATATTATATATTTTGGCTAGGAGATCAGCAATTTCATCTTTAAGTTCCCTGAGAACTTGTGGATGGATGCCATCTGGTCCTGGTGATTTGTTAGTGTTTAGTTTAACAAGACATGCAAGGACCTCCTCCCTGGTTATTTCTATCTTGCTTAATTCTTCGGTTTCCCTCCCTACGAAGATAGGTTCTGTTTTGGGCATGTGGTCTCTATCTTCTTCAGTGAATACTGAAGCAAAGAATTCATTGAGTCTCTCTGCAATCTCTGTTTCCTCTTTAATAACCCCTTGCCTTCCATTGTCATCTAATGGTCCAATGGCCTTCCTAGTTGGGTTCTTACTTCTAATGTACTTAAAGAAGTCTTTGTTATTCCTCTGAGTATTCTTAGCTATACGCTCCTCAAAGTCTTGCTTTGCTTTCCTGATTGTTGCCTTGCATTTGTTCTGCCAGAATTTATGTTTCTGCCTGCTGTCCTCATTTGGACAAGCCTTCCATCTTCTAAATGAGCTTTTCTTGCTCTTGATCACTTCCCGAACAGCTCCTGTAAGCCACATTGGAGTCCTCTTGGACCTGGCAGTGCCCTTTTTCCTTTTGGGTATGCATTCCAATTGGGCCTCTGTTATTGTTTTTGTAAACAGCCTCCATGCCTCTTGGAGTGTTTGGACTCTCTCAATTTTCCCTTTCAGCTTCTTTTTTACTAGTTTCCTCAACTTTGGGAAATTTCCTTTTTGAAAATTTAAGGTCTCTGTGTTAGATTTTATCAGTGACTTGCGGTCTATGTTCAAGTTAAACATAATTGAGTTGTGGTTACTGTTCCCTATTGGATCAGTCACATTAACATCTTGCACCAGATCCTGAGTATTACTCAGGATCAAGTCAAGGATTCTTGTACCTCTAGTTGGGTCTTCAACCATCTGTCCCAGGGAACAATCATTGAGCATATCTAGGAACTTTATCTCTTTATCATGTGCTGAACAACAGTTCACCCAGTCTAGGTTGCAAGGCTAATGGTTTATTTAAAAACATTTGGTAATACTTTTTCTTCATGTATGATCTACTGGCTGAATTTTTCAGTAATTTGGAGTACTCGTGTATTGGGAGTTCATTTTCCCACTGTGCCTCCTGGGATTAAAAACAGACTATGTTGCTTTGTACAATTTGCAGTACTTGAGATTAAGGAAACTCAGGTAAAGATAGTAAAGATAAACTTCTCCCTTGCTCAAAAGCCAGTCGTGTCTGACTCTAGGGTGCGGTGCTCATCCCCATTTACAGCTAAAGAGCCAGTGCTGTCTGCAACTGCAGCTATTTCCATGGTTATGTGGAAGGCCTGACTAGATGCCAAAGCATGCAAAATGCTGTTACCTTTCCTACCAAAAGGTACCTATTTATCTACTTGCAATATCTTACTCTCGAACTGATAGGTTGGCAGGAGCTGGGAGAGATGACGGAGACTCACTGTTACACAGCACTCAGATCTTGACCTGCTGACCTTCCAGTCGTCAAGTTCATTGTCTTAGCCATTAAGCCACTGCAGCCCACAGGCAAGGATAACCATAATTCAAAACATATTAACACCACCAGGACTTTCATGACCGCTATTTTCCTTCTGCAGATTTGTCATCGGGAGTGGGAGTGAGTCATGGGTTATTCTGTTATTTTTCATTGGATTTTGTATCTACTGGATTTTGTATCTATTGCATTTTGCACTGTGTTTGCAATATTGTATTTTTTGCTTTTTGTGATATTGAAACTGTACTTGTATTGCATTGCATTGTATTTTCATGTTGGATATGCCCTTTTGATATATTGATTGTTATTATTCTTAAAGATTCCCCGTGCCCGGTTGGGCATCAGTGGCCTCTGGCAGAGGTTAAACCAGCGAGCAAACTCCTGGCCTCTGGCCCTTGTCAGGGCGTAAGGGGGGTGAATCAATGATAGGGATTAATTCGGCCGCTTGTAGCCTGACCGACGATTCTGCCGAGCAAGCATCTCGCAGACCTCAGTTACCCATTAGAGTAATCACTCATCCCCTGGCCAAGGTAATCCCCGGTGTAAATATCGGCCATATTTACCCCTGCCTAAGCCCTAAACAATGGTCTCCCTCGCCCCGTGTTTGTCCAAGTTAATTAACTTCCCTTTGAGAGGTTCCCCATTAACCCGGGTACGTGGGTTAGGTAATTTTCCTGTCCGATGCCGGTTTCGCCACCGTTGCGCTTTTCCCCCTATAAATGATGTTGCCTTTTCCCAATAAAGTACTGATCTGATCTCGCTCCATTTGCCTCGTGTCGTCACTTGATCAGTCTCCTTAAGGCCACCCCAGTGGCCCCGATTCCTACATCTGGTGACCCCGACGTGATCTACTCGTGAGTAAGCGACCCAGGAGAGGTCTACTCGCGAGTAGCGATCCACGCGGTCTGGTTCTACGCTTGAGCCGCGACCCATCAGCCCGGAGGACAGCGCGGCGCTCCGGCCGGCAGCCAGCCGGTCAGAAGGACGGCCTGCGGCGAGGCATCCCAAGAGAGGCATTCCTGCACCTTGCTCCCGGCTTTCGGGGAGACTTGCGCTAAAGGAAAAAACGCGTTCCGCTCAGGGCAGCTGTGAGCCCCTGACAGCACAGAGGCCGCCGAGGGCCCGTGGCAGGAGGCCACGCTCCGAGCTCCACCCAGACGATCGTCGCCAAAACCAGTTACCTTGCCCCCAGACGCGTCAACCTGTCCCGAGGAGGAAACTTCAGAGGACTACTCGCAGGTAATATGGGGACTTGTTCTCAGGGACAGAGTCCGTCCGCTAGCCAAAAAACTCGTGAGGAGGAGTTTAAAATCCTGGCCAGGGTATTTAAGTTACGCTTTCACAGCAGGGAACTAGCGAGACTTTTGGCGTACCTTAGGGAACACTGCCTGCTTTACCCAGAAGTAGGTACGTTAACCCTACAGCTCTGGGATCGGATACGAGACTGCATTCAGCAACCCCCGAATGCCCCAGGAGGGATAGTTCGCACATGGAGGAAGTGTAGGAAACTCTTAGCTGAGATCGAACCAGTCCGGATAGAAGCGGAAGAACCCCCGTTAAATAAGTCATCAATCCAGCCAGTCGAGCCGACTGCGCCCACCGCACTCTATCCGACATTCAAGTACCAGCAGAGTAGCGCAGGGAGCCTTCCCGCGGTGACAGCTGCAGACGTCACCGAGGGAATGCAGGGCATGAGAAGCGCAGGCGCTCCTCTGACAGCTTCGGTTTCCCTAGTTACCAAGAGTGCCCTTCAGCGCACAGCTGAGGAAGAGCTTAGGAAGGGGGATCTGTCAGTAGAAGAGCTAGTGGAGCTCAGACAGATATGTCCAATCCGCATGGAAATGGACGCGCTCACGGGTGCACAGCAGATCGTTCATTCCCCAGTCCCGTATAAGCTCCTCATGGCTATGCGGAAGGCAATTGCAGAAACAGGGCTCCAAAGTCGTTTTACTAGGGGCACGCTTCAGCAAGTGTGCGAAACTACCATGTGGATTCCTCATGATTGGAAAGCCGTCATGAGGATGATGCTGACCCCTAGCCAGTACATGATCTGGGACAGCGAGTTCCGCCTAGAGGCTCAAACTCGGGCTGCCAGGATGGGAGGCGCGGTGCTTCCTGAGCAGCTGTATGGCTCCGGTAATTTCGAGTCAATCAATGCTCAGATCAACCTGCCTCTCGCCACTCTCGAGATGTCAGCCGAGGCAGCCTTTAGGGCCTACTTTAAGATCCCAGCCACTGGCAAAGCGGCTAAGAATTACACCTCCATCAAGCAGGGAGCCCAGGAGCCCTACATGGACTTCATCAATCACCTGGAAGAAGCCATTAGCAGGCAGATTGATAATGAGCAAGCCCAGGAAGAGCTCATGATTAAGTTAGCCAAGGACAATGCCAACTTGGACTGCCATAGAATCTTGCAGTCCCTAGGCAATCGTCCTGACTTGACCCTATCGGACATGATTAGAGCTTGCGCCGACGTTGGCACAGAATCCTATAAGATGGGTCTGCTAGCGGCAGCGGTGCAAGGAGGGAAAAGACCTAACGGTAAGAGCAAAGGAGCATGCCACAATTGTGGCAAGATCGGTCACTTCGCTAGGGAGTGCCGATCCAAGGGAGGCGGACAAAAGTTCGGCCGTCCCAAGGCTCCGAACACCCTCTGTCCGAAGTGCAAGAAAGGCTATCATTGGGCCAGGTATTGCCAGAATTCGGGAAACTGGAGCACGGGCATGTCTCTGGCCCCAGTCCAAACAGAGGCGTCCTTCACCCAGAACTCACCAGAGCTAGAGTAGAGTCCAACCCCATCCCAGACATTGCGAGGGCGCAGGCCAGCCCCAAGGGCAGCACGGGACTAGAATTGACTTGCCAGGCGGACGTTACATGCGACCTGCCAGGCACAGTCTATCTGGTCGACTCCCAGTACATGGGACCCCTGCCCAGAGGCTTTATAGGTTTAGTTTTGCCCCGTAGTGTAGCTGGTGCACGCGGAATTTTTATAATTCCAGGAGTCATTGACTCCAATTTTTCAGGCGTTCTCCAAGTTCAGCTTTGGACGCACCTGCCCCAAACCATCCCTAAAGGAGACACCTTAGCGCAACTGATCATGGTTCCTTGTCGCTCGCCAGCAGAGAGCCAGGGAGGGCTCAGTGACAGCTTCGAGTCCCGGTCAGAGGACCGCTCGAGCGCCAGTGAGGCAGCGTAAGGATACCAGGTCTTAGCGACAGTGGAGACCAACATTGAGTGGAAACAGTGCCCGGTTATTGAGGTATTTCTGAATAATCGATCATTCTCAGGCCTGTTAGATACCGGAGCAGATGTCAGCGTGATAAGCAGAAGCCAGTGGCCAAGGGAGTGGGCCACTGAGCCAGTCTCCGATGTGTGGGGGGTAGGCGGTGTGCAGGAGGCGTTTCGGAGCCGAGAGTGGGTAGAAGTCACAATCCCAAGGGCTGAGGGCACGGCGGTGATTCGACCGCACATTCTTGACGTGCACATCAACCTTTGGGGGCGAGACATTCTGCAGCAGTACCACCGTAATGGCGTTGCCACTTAAATGGCTCACCGATACTCCGGTCTGGGTAGAACAATGGCCGGTAGTGGGGGAGAAATTGGTTGCTCTCAAGCAGCTAGTTAAGGAACAGCTAGACGCAGGACATATAGAACAGTCCACAAGTCCTTGGAATTCGCCAATTTTTGTTATTAAGAAGAAGTCGGGGAAGTGGCGACTCCTCCACGATCTCAGAGAGATCAATAAATGCATACAGCCAATGGGTCCGCTTCAATGCGGCATCCCGAATCCGAACATGATTCCCGAGGGGTGGGAGATTCTCGTCGTAGATCTCAAGGATTGCTTTTATACTATCCCCTTAGACCCCAGGGACCGGGAGAGGTTTGCCTTTACGGTGCCGGTCGTGAACCACAGTGAGCCTACGCAGCGTTACGCGTGGAAATTTTTGCCACAGGGCATGCTCAATTCGCCCACCTTGTGCCAAATTTACGTTCACGACGCACTGGCGAAGTTCCGAAACCTCTACCCACAAGCCTTAGTTTGTCACTTTATGGATGATATTTTGGTAGCGTTGCCAAAGCTTGGCAGCGAAGTGTTTTCAGACCTCCAGGCCAGCCTGGGGGACCAAGGTTTACTCATTGCCCCGGAGAAAGTGCAGAGAACCGAGCCCTTCTCATACTTGGGCCATCGGCTTCTCCGCTCTTTCGCAGCACCAGTTTTGCCTCAGATCAATTTACAGGACTCAGTCACCTTGGTAGAATTGCAGCAGGTTTTAGGGAATATTAATTGGGCCAGACCGTATTTTCAATTGGATACGGATCTTCTGAAACCGCTCTTCTCGCTGCTAACGCTAGGTAAGCAGCCGGCAGACCGGATAAAAAATTCTCGAGACGCGCGCTTGGCGCTCGAGAAAGTTAACCAAGCTCTCAGCCAAAGATGGGTAGATGTGATCGCCCAGGGGCCGTATGCCCCAATCCTGAATCTGTACATCGTGCGGTCGGGATCCATGTTCACGGGGGCGCTAGGAGTAGACTCAGAGAAGGGAGCGAAAATTGCGGAGTGGGTGTACTTGCCTAACACCTCATCTCGGAACATTGTTGCGCCCCAAGAACTGGTCTCCGCAGTGATCTACCGCGGCAGGCTGAGAGCTAGGGACATTTCGGGGCACGATTTAGCCAAAATCGTGGTCCCGTTCACCAAGGAACAAATTCAGCAGTTGATGCAGCTAGGTGACTCGCTTCCGATCGCCTTGGAAGGGTTCACTGGAAGCTTGGCATACCACTTGCCTAAAGACCCCAGACTTGTCTCGCTTCAAACAGGAACGGTCAGCTTGTTCGAATTGCTCTCGCTGGTCCCACTTCAGGGGGCCAGGACAGTTTTTTCTGATGGTGGACGCACCTATGGTGTCCTGACCTGGCAGGAGGGCGAAGCTTGGCACACGCTGTTAACTCTCCCACAGCAGTCCACGCAGCGGGCGGAGTTGGCAGCTGTGAACCTTGCGTTGCGCACCTTCGCCAAGGAACGTTTAAATATCATAACCGACAGTCTGTATGTTAGGAATTTGCTTCACAGTCTACCGGGAGCATACATCACTCCCGCGATAGACAAGAATCTGCTTAGCCTGTTTCTCACTGCTCAATTTCATTTGCGGAACCGCATGGAGCCGCTCTATATTGCCAACATCCGAAGTCATCAAGACCTACCGGGTCCGATTTCCACGGGCAATAGCAGAGCGGATGCGGCGGCAAAGGAAATTCAGCAACGTTCAGTTTTGGGAGTTTTCACTACTCCAATTCAAAGTCATGCCTTTTTTCACCAAAACGCCAGGGCACTCGCCAGACAGTTCAATTTGCCACTTTCTCAAGCCCAGGGTATAGTACGCTCTTGCCAGCATTGCGCAGGGGCGCCGGGGGGGGCCTCGTGGGGGGTTAACCCACGGGGGACAGAGGCCAATCAGGTGTGGCAAATGGACGTCACGCATGTGCCGCAGTTTGGCAGATAGCAGTACATGCACGTCTGCATAGACACTTTTTCCCAGTTCGTTTGGGCGACGGCGCAGAAGGGGGAGACTGCCTCCCACGTGGAGCAGCATCTCCTGTCCTGCATTGCGGCAATGGGCAAGCCGCGGCACGTGAAAACGGACAACGCCCCGTCCTACTGCTCTAGGCAGTTGGCCGCCTTCATGGCCACCTGGGACATCAAGCACACATTTGGCATCCCCTACAATCCGCAAGGGCAGGCGATTGTAGAACGGGTCAAACGGACGCTAAAGTCCTATATTGACAAACAAACAGAAAGGGGGGAGCCACCAGCCCTCCCCACATCACAGGGACAAGCACAGTTTTGTCTGAATAAGGTATTGTTCACATACAATCACCTCAATGTTTTTTCGGACTGCATGCCGCAGGAGAGGCACTTCCGCCGCTCGGAAGCTCTCCCGCGACCTATGGTGCCACCGGACCCTTCTTGGAGGGGCCCGGTGCCACTCATAACCTGGGGGAGAGGGTATGCTGCAATTATGTCTCCTACAGGTGTCGTTTGGATTCCGGCTCGGTGCTTCAAGCCTCATTTGGAACCTCATGGCGTGGACCCAGACCGACCCGAGTCCGATCCCGGAGATGGAGGACCTCGCTCTGACCGAGGAGACCCACCGGGAGAGACGGCGGCTGCGGACCCCGGCACAGAGGATCACCTGTGGGATGGTCAAGACCCTTTGTAGTGAGGCCCAAGACGCCCTCCAGCGTGAGAAGGAGCCAACACCGGAGAACTTCGTTGCAGCAGTCTTTGCCCAGATTAATGCCAACTCCGTGATCTTCACCATCATCCTGGCCCTCGCCCTGCTTCTGGGGGGAGGCGCTCAGGCCGCTTCGCTTCAGGCCAACGGCCTGCCGCCCGGTGAAGACCTTTCAGCACGGATGCACTACAACTTGTGGGCAAGGTTGGCGGGTCTCGTCAACCAGTCCGATTTTTGCCTGAAGCAGGACATTGGTTCTGCCTCGATCCTCAGCACCTGTCTCATCCCAGTGTGCCACACTCTAGAGGCACGCGCCCGGGATGGTGACTGGCTATTAAAGAAGGTTTTCGGACCGCATCTCCCTGCGAGTTTTGCAGCTTACGCTCGCTGGGGGGGATTACGGTTCACCACGACTTTGCCGGCTGACGCAGCCACTCTTCACACCCCGCGAGTGGCGGCCAGCCCGAACTCTACTTGTGCTCGAATAGTCGGCTGTGCTGCAGTCGGCCGAGCTCAGCGCCGCTGCCTCGATACCGGCAGCAGCAACTGGACTTGTGATAAACCAGAGACACTTGGTTCTATGTATGCTCATGTTACATTACCATCTGGTTGGTTTTTTACATGTAATCAGTATACCTTTAACTATATTCCCGCAAATGTATCAGATTCCACATGTTGCCTTAGTCGGTTGACACTGTTGCTCCCCACTAAGGATATGGTTACCCCAAGCACAAATGTTCCCAATGTTTCAAATGCTTCAAATGTTTCTGCACCCATCAGGCACACTCGCACCACCCAGTTAGACAGCTCATGTGATAGCAGCTTTAGAGTCCTAAGTCCAGCCGAATACGTCTCACTATCAGTCAGTATAGTTGGCGTGCCAGGCTTAGCCGTCGGCAACGCACGGAGAATTGGCCGCTTGGCTTGCGGCTTGGCAAAAGCCATCAACCATACCTCCACAGCGATAGCGCTCCTCAATCAGGAGCAGGCGGAACTTCGCCATGCCATTCTCGATAACCGAGCGGCTATCGACTACCTCTTATTATTGCACCACTTGGGTTGCGAATCCCTTCATGGTATGTGCTGCTTCAATCTTACTGACAACTCCCGGAAAATCCAAAGCCAGATCACGGATCTCCACACCATAGTTGCGGGCATCACGGAAGGCTCCGCGTGGGGGGCCTGGTGGAGCTCCCTGTGGAACTGGATGTGGTCATGGATCCCCTGGGGGTGGCTCTAGACGGTACTCAAGGTGGTAGTGGGGGTGACTGTACTAGGCATAGCGTTATGCTGCTTTGCGCAATGTATTCCCTCACTGATCTTGAAGTGCCGCCCCGAGAAGGAACCCCGTGACGTCATTCCCGATCAACAGCTGATGCCGCTTCTGCGCAGAGTCGCCAGTCAGGCTCTTAATATAAAAAAGTAAGGGGAGATGAAGATTCCCCGTGCCCGGTTGGGCATCAGTGGCCTCTGGCAGAGGTTAAACCAGTGAGCAAACTCCTGGCCTCTGGCCCTTGTCAGGGCGTAAGGGGGGTGAATCAATGATAGGGATTAATTCGGCCGCTTGTAGCCTGACCGACGATTCTGCCGAGCAAGCATCTCGCAGACCTCAGTTACCCATTAGAGTAATCACTCATCCCCTGGCCAAGGTAATCCCCGGTGTAAATATCGGCCATATTTACCCCTGCCTAAGCCCTAAACAATGGTCTCCCTCGCCCCGTGTTTGTCCAAGTTAATTAACTTCCCTTTGAGAGGTTCCCCATTAACCCGGGTACGTGGGTTAGGTAATTTTCCTGTCCGATGACGGTTTCGCCACCGTTGCGCTTTTTTCCCTATAAATGATGTTGCCTTTTCCCAATAAAGTACTGATCTCGCTCCATTTGCCTCGTGTCGTCACTTGATCAGTCTCCTCCGGGACCTTAAGGCCACCCCAGTGGCCCCGATTCCTACATATTCTGACATGTTATGCTAAGATATTGTATTATTATTGTGGAATCTATTGTAAGCGTATTGACTATTTATTTTCTGTATTATTATATTGTTACTGTACTTATATTAACTTGCTGTAAGCCGCTCTGAGTTGGCCTATGGCAAGTAGAGTGGGGTATAAATCCAATAAACATAAACTAAGATTTAAATCAAGGCAAGAGTGAGTGACTATGATTCATGAAACCTAGGATAAAATCCCTGCTTGGCCATGGAAACCCACAGGGGGTTTGTGTGGAATAGATAAAAACTACTTAAATATCTTGCTTACCTTGAAGGCTCTAGAAGGGTTACTATAAGTCAGTTTTAACTTGATTGCACATAACATAACAAGATTTAAATACTGTAAGTGATTTTTCTGGTTCACATTCGTTGCATGGCAGTATAACTACTTTTGATTTCCAGAGAGGTAAAATAATGTTTACTGAAGAATAAACAAGGAGTTCTGTGGCACCTTAAATGTCTGACAAATTGATCGTGTCATTGCTGTATAATGTTAAGTTGCTTCCTACTTATGGTTACTCTAATAACTCTTTTGAGGTATATGAGATTTCAAAGAGTGGTGTATCGTAGCCATCTCCTGTGAATTTTCATGATCAAATTAGGATTTGAATAGAGGTCTTCTGAGTCCTAATCCAGCACTTTGTTTTCTACACCTTATTGCCTATTATATTGTGGCATAGGCTATAATAAGTCATCTATACCTATAAAATGGTGCGTTAACTGTTGGAATGTGACAAAGGATGTTTAGCCAGGCCCTACTAGCCCGTAATGGGCCTCCGTTCACTTGCCCGATCCCAGTTCACAGGTAACTGTCAGGTTGAAATTTGCACCAGTGGGGCAGGAGCCCCCCGGATGCAAACAAAAAAGGGCACTTCAATTCCCAACGTTCCTTGTGCCGCGCCGCACCAGAGCCAATCAGGCTGAGCGGCGCGAGCAAAGGGAACGTTCGGAAACGTGCCGTGGCCAATCAAAAATAAGCCGCAGGGAAAAAAACTGCTGCACTAACTAAAAACGCGCATGCCAAACTATAAGCCCCAGCATCCTGCGCGCCATGAGCACGCAGAACACTGAGGCAGCCAGCGCGTGAAAAATAAAAATAAAAAAGGCAGGCCGCGAAAACCACACACACCCATTGCCGCATACAGCAGCAATGGGATTCCCGTGGTCTGGCCACCCAGGCCAGAAACAGTCAACACCATCCAAAAACAGTCAAAAATAATCAACACCAAAATAAAAACAGAAAAAGTAAACAAATGTAAGCGGCAATACAAGGCCGGACCACAGAAAAACCCTCACCCCAACGCCACATGAAGCGGTGAGGCAATTTCCGTGGTCCGGCTACCCAAGCCGGCCCACGGAAATACCACCACCCCAATGCCGCATCAAGCAGCAATGGTATTTCCGTGGTCCAGCCTCCAAGACCGGCCCACGGAAATACCCCCACCCCCAACACAAATCAACACCATCCAAAAACAGTCAAAAATAATCAACACCAAAATAAAAACAAAAAGTAAACACAAAAACATCCAAAAACACAATCCAAAAAGAGTCAAAAATATTCAAAACCAAAAATAAGAAACACAAAAAGGAAACACAAAAACATCCGAAAGCAAAGAAGACAAAACACACAGAACCCCCCCCCCCCAAAAAAAACCAAAAAAATACCCCCCAAAAAAATTAAACCAGGGAGTTTACCAGGAGACGTTCACTCCATGACGACCAGAACTAAATTGAGGAAAGAAAGAGACGACTTACCAGAAGAAGAAGCTCACCACCCAGAGGACAGTGGAGAAAAAACATTCAAAAATATTCAAAATAATAAAAATAATTCCCAAATTAATGGAATAAGTTATCAAAACATTCAACAATATTCACAAATAATTCCAAAAAAAGAAATAAGTTTTCACTCCAAAAAAAACATCTAAACACAGTATAGAAACACTGATTTTTTTAAAAACATATTCTTACACATTCTAAAAATTATTATCCAAGGTACAACTATTTTTAAAAATTCACATAGTAACACATTATTTGGTAAAATGCAATAATTATAAAAAATTATATCATCCTTTCCTCTTTTTAAAAACAAAACAAAAAAACAAAAAATAAAAAATCACAGTTTATAACAGCCCATGCATAAAAATAAAAATTTAAAAAACCACAATTAAAAACTAACCTCATTTACATAAACATAAAACAAAAACCTTCCAACACAATTTAAAACAGCCCGGCGCCGCTGGGCAAAATCTGCTAGTAGCCTATATAACATTCCCCCAAACACTGTAATTTTTCACTTGAGTCCTTGATTTATTCAGTAACTGGATATTGCTTCCAAATTTAAAGTGTGGCAGTAGAGTTCATTACAGAAGCACAGTCTAGAAGTCAAAATTTGAGGTTTGTGTCTGTATGTGTGAAAAAGCTCCTTTTTCTTCAAAGTTTTGCTTTGCTGTGTTCACCAACACTGTCCTGCTTTCATCAGTTTGCTTCATTGATTTCTGCAACAGACCAGGTCATATCTGGAGTTTTGCTGTATGCTCGAACTATTTGGTAGTTACTAGCCTTTCCTGCTGGTACATTTCAGATACTCTAACTTTCTCATTCTTTGACATCCTACCCTGAATTTGGCTCCCTAAATCTTCCCAAATTCCTGCAAAGGACATTTGTTTATCCAACCACAAGGCTTCCTCAGCTCCATGTATTACAAATTTAGCTTGCTCTTATTTTCTGATTTGTTGTTGAGAGGCAAGCCCAGGCTTCATTTTGTGTTGGATTGGGGTCTGATACGGGCCGGGCGGTCCTGGAGGAGACTGGTCAAGTAAAGACACACGAGGCAAGATGGAGCGAAAACCAGCCGTTTATTGATCAGAAGGCTCTAATCTTTGTACTCTGCCTAGCTCGACCACGTGCATAGGTTGCGCGTGGCCGTTACACGAAAACTGCAAGTCTGCACTTTGAGATTACACAAGTTACTCATCAGGGATGACTTCACCAGGGGAAGTTCCTTATCTATCTAATTTACTACAAGGGGGACATGCATTATCTCCTGCTATTGGGAGTAAACATCTGCCTAAATTGACTCTTAGACTCAGAATCTCTGCGGATACAAGATTACCCATTACATGCTGATCGAGTTCATCACCCGGTGATCTTTTGCCCTCTACTGTCCGAACTGCCTGCCAGGTCAGCGATCGGTGAATTAAACTATGACTATTAATCCGCACCCCAATGTCTGTCCCTTCGGAACCAGGCTCCAAGGAGTGTCCCCCCGAGCCGTGGTTCTGTCAGGGACAGTATGCCAATTGTGTGCGCGGAACCCACAATTTTGCAAGTGTGAATGTATGCAGTTTTAAAAGAATTTATTTCTGGAAGGATATCGTTTAATCACATTATAATTGTGGAAATGGCATTTTGTGTCATTTTGACCCTAGTTTGCTTTTCACTGCATAGTGAGGAAATACTGTATTGATTTTCAGACATCAACTCATTAAATGTTCCAACTAGTTTGGGCACTAAATTGTAGTCCTTAAACATAACTTGTCCCATTTCTTGAGGATTTTTTTGTTCATCCTTCACCAGCACGTCTTGTGAATACTGTTTGGACGTGATAAGGCTCTAGAACAGTGTTTCCCAATCTTCGGGTTTTGGACTTCAATTCCCAGAAGCCTAAGTCAATTCCCCGAAGCACTGATCAGACAGTGTACTGACTTAGGCTTCTGGTAATTGAGGTTCGCTGTGGGGAATGTGCCCCATGTTGGGAACCACTGCTCTAGAATGTCTGTGAATCATTGTTACTTGCTTGTGCACACTGCTGAAGGGGTTCTGGATCTCATAGATGTCACATGCAGTAGATGTCTCAGTGTGCTAATTTCAATTTTATGAGCTGAGAGTGAAAATTAAGTCTAGTTTAAAATAAGCTCAAAGATACTGTGGTTCAGGTGTTGCCAGTGTACAATTGAGTGCAACTGAATCTGAAGGGCAATTATATGCATTGAGCAATGCCAGAAGGATCTAACAAGTTGCTCCTAGGGGGCCATTCAACAATTATGTGATTCTTAAAGGGGGGAAGGGGTCTGCCATCTGAATTACGGAAAAATTACATGGGGGGTCAGGGGGTCAGGTCAAAGATTACATAATCCATTTCGAGCTGATGTGCATTAGGCACCAATAGTGAAAAGATCTAAAAATTAGAGTTTCGATACAAAAGCTCTGGATTACTTAATTTTAAAGGGGGAGAGGGGTTGAAGCTAAAATTACGGCCGGATTACATGGGGGGAGGGGGTCATTTTTTCTCAAAAAATGGATCACATAATTGTTGAATGACCCCTAGGCTTGGCCTGGGGGATCTTTGGTCTTCAATCTGTTTTGGATAACATCTTCCGTGACCATAAGCATTGGCGATGTTGGCTGGTACATCTGCAAATTGAGGTCTAAATCGTATAGAGGTGTAGAGGTTCCTCATTGGCATTATCATGCATGTCCACCCCCTTCTTAGATTTGTACCCCGCCTTTATGGCAGATACTGTTAACCTGATTTAATAGCTAGAAATGGAAACTCAGTAGTCCTTTTCCTCATTACCTATTGAGAGACAGCTTGCAAGT
This sequence comes from Bradypodion pumilum, assembly GCA_035047305.1. Lineage (NCBI taxonomy): Eukaryota > Metazoa > Chordata > Lepidosauria > Squamata > Chamaeleonidae > Bradypodion > Bradypodion pumilum. Next base: position 501,886,526 of record JAWDJD010000001.1, on the reverse strand, counting down.
TCACAGTGTCAAAAAGTAGCGACAATTCTCAACTGGAGAATTTGGAAAGCCAAGGGACATATTGAGGTGGTAGCATTTAGCTTAGTTTCCTTTCTCCAGTGATGTCTAGAGATGGGATTTATCTTTCATTAATTTAATTAATTTAATTTAATAGATTTATATACCGCCCTATCCAAAGGACTCTGGGCGGTGTACACTAAGACCAATATACAAGTAAAACAATTAAAAAACCCAATAAAAACATAACAATATTACCCACTCACCGCAGCCGTGACATCTATTATCTAAAAACAAATATACAATCTTAAAAACCTTTAAAAAAATTAATTACAGGAGGGGGAAAACCTCAGACAAGCCAAAAAGGGAAGCTTGTTGACAATCCCGGACCCCAGACCCATTTTGCCAACCATGTCTCCAGTTCTTTCCTAAATGGTAGCAACTAGCCCTGGAGGCGTAGTTCTATTGGGAGGAGGTTCCATAGTGTGGGGGCTACGACGGAGAAGGCCCTTTTCCTTATGCTGGAGAGGCGAGCTCCCCAACAGATGGCACCTGAAGGGTGCCCTCTTGGTTTGCTCTTGTGGGATGGGTCAATGTCCTAGGGATGATACGGTCCCTGAGGTATCCTGGTCCGTTACCATTAATGCTCTTTCATTGCATTCATTTTCTGGGTGAATTACCCTTAGGAGTTCAGGAATTAGGCTAGCAGAAGATAAACCAGAATTGGGGAATAATACCATTCTCCAGCACTTTCCCAGGTTTATAGTAGAAATAGGCAACTTTGGCATATTTGTGGAGATCGGTATTCTGCCTGTGGAATACTGTGGGGATTGTACAGGCAGCCAGAAATGCAAAATACATGTGTTTGTGTATGTGTATATATGTACATATACAAACTGGAAATTGCTAGAATGTATTTCCAGTTTTGAAAATTCAAATCCTCCAACACCTTGTGGTATGCAGATCTCTTGACCTTAATTCACTGAAACCTGCAGCCAAACAGTCTTTATCAGTCTACACGCAGAGATGGGCAGTCTTGGCCCTCCAGCTGTTCTTGGACTTCAATTCCCAGAAGCCCAAGTCAACACACCAGCTGGTCAGGGTTTCTGGGAATTGAAGTTCAAGAACAGCTGGAGGGCCAAGACTGCCCATCACTGGTCTACAGGTCGTCTTCTTTTCCTGAGTTATGTCAGAACAGATATCTTTGAACATTATTTAAAGTCTGACGTCTTGAAAGGCACTTTAAAAATTCCCAGCATTTGGAGCTTGATCAATGTCCCTACAGTCAAAGCTTTCTTTGTTCCCTAATGTTATTGAGTTCGAAGTTCTAGCATTACGTCAGATTCACATGAGATTAACTGTTTTTTAATCTATAATGATTATTTCTTAGTTTATTTTTTTAGGGTTATTTTATTGATTAAGCAGTATTTCTCATTTGAAATATTCCATGTACTGTACCTGCGTTGGTCTTAAACAAGTACAGTGGAACCTTGCTTAACAAACATCTCGGTTACCACAAAAATCGCATAACAAAAGGAAAGCCATAGAAAATAGTGGCTCAGTTAACAATGTTTTCGGAATAGATTAATTGGTTTTCAGTGCATTCCTATGGAAAACTGCATTTCTGTTAACAAATTTTGGTTTTCAATGCATTCCTATGAGAAATTTGCTTTACAAATTTTTCATAGTACAAAAGGTCACGGAGAACGCATTAAATTTGTTAATGGAGGTTCCACTGTAGCTGTATTCTTTAGGACTACTTTGTTGTTCCTGCCTAAAATGTCTTCTGCGCCTATTGCCATCCACAACCTGGAATATAAATTAAATAATGTGATCTGAAATGGACCAAAAATATAAATGTATATAAAGGTAAAGGTCTTCCTTGCTCAAAAGCCAGTTGTGTCCAACTCTCTCCGTCTGTGGCAAGCATAACTAGAGGCTGGAGCACACAGAACGTTGTTACCTTTTCCACCAATGTGGTACCTATTCATCCACTAGCAATTTCTTGCTTCCGAACTGCTAAGTTGGTAGGAGCTGGTGCTCACTCCATTGCTCAGTACTCGGGTCTCAAACTGCTGACCTGCCGTCCTTCTAGTTGTCAAGCTCAGCATCTTCACCACTAAGCCACTGCAGCGATATGAATGTGTATAGTGACCCTTAAATTTTGCTTTTGACCTGACTTCACTAAACCACTGGCAAGGAACTATTTTGTGACCACAAACAAAGTGACTTCCACCTCTTTCTCTTTTTGCTTTTCTTGCACTCTTTCCTTTTTTGTCTGCCAGGCAGGCTGTCATGGGAGACACAAATCACTCTTAGTAGAAAACTCAAATGATTTCATGAAGAGGGTGTTTGGAATCAAGTTCTCATGTGATTAGATTGAGGGCCACAAATTATCTGCCCCTGCTTTAATCCATCCAGAACACTAGGGATGGGGTGGGTATTTCTCATCTTGAGTTCCTGTTGTCTATATGGAGCCTAAAGCGAGGTTAAAACCAAAACCAGACCGTTCTCCTTTATAGCTCATATTATTGAATTCTTGCAAGCAATACTTCTTCCTGGCACAAAGCCATGGGCTGGCAAACAGACCTGGCCATATGCTGTGTGTAATTATGGTATTTATAATCTCGTTACTGCTCTCTGGATGCCTAGAAAAACCCAACTCAGTTTCAGTAAACTCTATTCATGCGGGTTGCAAAGTTAATGCAGAACTTATTTTATTTTTATTTTATTTTCTGGCTACACCTTTTCACAAGGGTAGGTGCAAACAAAACATGTTCATTTTATTTTATAGAAACTATAATGTTTATGGAGTCTGCACAAGGCTTGGAAATTGAAATGGCTCATAGTGGGAGTTCTACAAAACATGAGCGGGAAAAGAGAGAATGAAAGAAAGAATAGTGGGATATATCCATATACTTACCTTGGATCCCTTGGAGTCGTTATTCAGTGAGGAGTCCGCACAATGGTAGATATCTCCATGATGACATTCCTCACATTCAAATGGACCTGCCAGATCAAGTCCATATGTGCATGGTTTTTTAGCCATTTAGATCACCTGCTAGCTAGGCAGACCATGACATGTGCCCTCTGCTTTCACCTTGCACAAGGGATACAGTGGAGGACACTTTGGTGAGTCTTAGTCCCGGCCCAACATCATTGACAAGTGATGGGCAACACTGTCTAGTTAGATTGCTCAAGCCCCCATGCCCCGACAAGGCTCTCACCATAGACTTAGATAGAAATAATACTTTAAAGGCAAAAGGCTCTTTCTCCAATTTTAAGAGATTTTTTAAAAAACCAAATAAAATATGTAAATAATGCAATAGCAAAAAAGAAAGAAAGAAAAGAACAATAAGCAAGCAGGTGCAATAAAAGCAGCCAACCCAGACAATATATTAATCAGCTGGTCAAATGAGATCTTTTTCTAATGCCATTCATAATTTTTGAAAGTTAGTTGAGTAGTTTCTAGAAAACCCATCTTAACTGAGTCGGTTTCTTGGTTCTGGTATTCTTTTTAATTCTCCATTTGATGGAGTAACTTGGTGCCAGGGTTATCCTATCAGAGGAAGTGTTTCAGATAGAAGATTTGAGTGTTATTTGAGAGCAGAAAATATTAGTTGTTTACTTTGGTTTTTATTGGCAGAAATCCTGTTGTGCAGCAGGACACTGTGTAAGGCTGATGGTGTCATCAGGTGCAGAGGATTTTGGAGATTAACAACTCTTGATTCCCATCCAATCTTTGAGATTCTGAGACTCTCGTGGGATCCCTTTTATTTGGGGGGAAGCTGTGGGGGCTGTGGGATGAGGGAGATTTGTTAATTTCTGAAAGTTGCCATCATTGGCATAATCAGCCTTATATAGTATAAAGTTGTGCAACAGGGTTTTAGCTGCTGTATTTCGCAATATGTTGCTAGAAGGGGAGAGAGGCACTTAAGCCCCCCCCCCCCCCTGCACCAATATGAGTTGACTGACTTTGAGTACTCAGGTAGTGTGGCTTTCACTACTCAGGCAGTAAAATATTTTGGGACAGCCCCAGTAGTTACTGCTTTTAGCTTTTAAGTACAGGACAAAGTCAAGCCAGTTTGCCCAAGTCTTTAATGTGCAGTGGCTTAGTGGCTGGAAGGTCGGCAGGTCAGCAGTTCGAGACCAGAGTGCTGCCTGGAGGAAAGTGGGAGCAGCTGAGTGGCATGGTGGGCATAAGAATGACGCCGCCACCAGACTCCTTTCCTCGGCCCGTCTGGCCTGGAGGGAAGTGGGAACAGCTGAATGGCACAGTGGGCATAAGAACGACGACAACGGCAGACTCCTTCCCTCGGCCCGTCCAGCCTGGAGGGAAGTGGGAGCAGCTGAGTGGTGCGGCAGGCGTAAGAACGCTACTGCCACTGCCACTGGACTCTTTCCCTCTGCCTGTCTGGCCTGGAGGGAAGTGGGAGCAGCTGAGCGGCACGGTGGGCATAAGAACGCCGCTGCCACCGCTGTCACTGGATTCCTTCCCTTGGCTTGCCCGGCATGGAGGGAAGTGGACATAGCTGTCTGAGTTTGAATTTTTTGCAATAGCTTATGTATTTTGTGTGTGTGTGTGTGTGTGTGTGTGTGTGTGTGTGCATTATCTTTGAAATGCTTTTGTATGTGATACTTTGTAATTCTGTTTAACGTATTATGGGAATTGTTACACTTTGTGATTCTTTGTTAGCTGGCCAGAGTTGCACTGCTAGTGGGGCGGCATACAAGTCAAATAAATAAATAAATAGACGGAATGACGGTGTCTTTGTCCCAGCTCCTGTCCCAGCTCCTGCAGTTCGAAAGCAAGAAATTGCAAGTAAATAGATAATACTTTGGTGGGAAGGTATACAGCATTCCATGCACTCCGGTGTCTAGTCATGCCTGCCACATGTCCATGGAATCGTCTGCAGATGCAGATAAGACTGGTTTTTTTTAGCAGTAAACAGAGATGAGCACTGAACCCTAGAGCCAGATACGACTGCCTTTTGTGCAAGGACGACCGACCTTTACCTAACAACTTTTGCTTGGATGCATTGTTTTTCTTTCTGGGCTTTTAAGTTCTGTGTTTTGTTTTTGTTTTTTGCTTTGTTTGTCATTTCCCAGTATTTATGCTTTTAAATATAGGCATTTCTACTGTTTTGCGATGCTACTTCAAGTTAAAAGTCCTGTTTCACTTGATACCTTCAGTTTTTTTTTAAATGGAATAGAGATTTCTTCTTAAAAATCTTGACTGCTTGTCTCATAACCCTAAGCCTGATCTCTCTATAGGCCTGCTTTGTCCTCTTTGTTTTTGCATGCAAGTCTAAGCATTGCGTTCACATGTTACGGTGGCTGTTCTCTTGTACTCATTTGGTAACTTACACAAATCCTAATATAGGTTGATAGCAATAAAGTAAAAGTAGATACTATTTCTTCATACATGGAGCTTTACTCTTTAAAAAGGACTTTCCCATGTTTAAATAATGTTGAGTTCTATTTCTATTTTTTATAGTGGAGAGAGAAAATGTGCAAAAAAGGACTTTTACACGATGGATAAATCTACATTTGGAAAAGGTAAGCCTGTTAAACATATACTGTAAGTACGTTCAATTTTCTAATGTTGAAAACTTAGGACCTTGTTCAGGTTATTCATGGTGTTAGCCAGGGATGGCTAAGAGACAAAAGTATATCACAGGCCTACAAGAAAACATTTTTTTGTTGGTGCCTAGGAGTTTAGAACTGATTTTAGCTATATTGAGATCGCTGAATCCAAATATGAAATCAGTTTTTCTCTATCTGCTCTACTTTTTTAGATCAGTGTTTTTTTAACGTGTAGTTCTACGCGAAATGTGCAGTTCTAACTCCATTTTGTGCAGTTCTAAATCACATATGCAAGGATTGGTTCCTGTATATTTGCCCTATTGTCATTCGATGAATGAGGCTGAGCGAAAAGCCTGGACTTCATTTGTTGCAGTTGTCGGAAATTTTCTAGGCAAACACAAAGCTGAAAACTATGTTGAACTGGTAAACGAGATGCTTAACAGTTTCAAATCCCTTGGGTGTAACATGAGTATTAAGGTGCACTATTTACACAGCCACTTAGACCGTTTTCCTGAAAATTTAGGAGACACCAGTGAAGAACAAGGTGAAAGATTTCACCAGGATATTAAAACTATGGAGGACCGCTACCAAGGAAGATGGGATACACACATGATGGCAGATTACTGTTGGAGTTTAAAAAGGGACTGTTCCAAAATACAGTCCAGAATGTCACAGAAAAGAAGCTTCCAAAGTGTTGAGTGACTAGTTGGTTTCATCAATGACTTTTTCCTCTGTCTTTGTACAGTATATAATATTTGTATCCTATAATAATAAACATTCCATGTTTAGTTCTTTTATTTCTTTCATGGATTTAACTTAAGATAGTGTAACATATATTTCACTAAAATGTTATATCTTAGAAATTTGAGCTCCTAGGCAAAAACGAATGCCATATTTGAATTCAGGGGATCAAATTCATATGGAATCAGCTCAAAAAACCCCGGCACCAAAGCAACTGTTGGCCTGTATTATGTTTGTGTTCCTCAGTATTGCTTCCCTTTCTTCACAGTGCAGCCCTCCTCTGAAAGTGAAAGATTTGTTGGTAGACATCAAAGATGGCAAAATCTTGATGGCTTTACTGGAGGTTCTATCTGGACAAAATCTGGTATGTACAAAATACAGTAAAACCCCTACTTACGAAAAATGTCAATTCCGTAGGCTTTTGCTTAAATCAGTTTTTTATGTAACTCGAAGCAAACCCATAGGAAAAAAGAACTTTTATGTAATTCGAAGCAAACCCATAGGAAATCATGTAAATCGGGACATGGTTTTAGCACAAAATCATTATGTAAGACGAATTTTATGTAACTCGAGGTATATGTAAGTCGGGGTTTTACCGTACCATCATAAAGAACAAGGAAAGTCTTTCTGATATTATATAAATTAAATAGAACTGCATGGCCTTTTTCATCCTAAGGCCAACATCAGAAAAAATATTTCAGTTGGACAGCAACTATCGTTTTTTTTTAATGTGTGGGTGTTATTTTTGCTTTCTTAATATTTATAATTTTATTCAATTTGTTTACATTTTTTTATTGTAAACATTTTGATGATTATGATGAACGCCACCCAGAGTGGGAAAATAACCCAGATGGATGGGATTAAATAAATAAATAGTTGTACGCACTGCAAAAATTCTAGCGAGCACTCGGGATCAGACTATTTTGCCAAGCCCATTGGGTCAATGGTTTCTTTCAACTAGAGTTGTGTAATTTTGTAGTTTTGGACTGCAACTCCCAGAATTCAGGAAGTTTAGCTTCCTACAGAACTCTGAGAGTTGTAGCCCAAAACCAAAAATCTGCATACCTCTAATTTCAGGGGTAAATAAATCAATAACAAATCAATCAAAGGCTACATAAATCCAAGGCTACACACAGTTAAGAGTAAAACTGATTCACACAGCTTTCCTCTACTTAAGGTTCTCCAGATTTGCTGAACTACAGCTCCCCATTATGTTCCAGCAACATGGCTAATGGTCTTAAGCTTTTAATGTTATACTGGCAGAGAAAATACATTTCCAGAAGTCTTTTTGGTTTCTCTCCCTATCCAATAATTTAATGATTTGCTTCAGCAAATCTCTGACAGCAAATACAATTGAAAGGAATCTCAGGTAGGTTAGACTTTTTATCAAGTTGGATAATGCCCTGTCTGCATGCACTCCCCACCAGACTCCTGACTCTGCTGCCATCTTTGTTGCCATGTTGTTGACTTTTTGTAGGAAATTAGTCCTGCTTCAGCAAGCTTCCAAAGTTTAATTTTAAAACAAGGTGTTTACTTACTTTTGTTCCTTGTTTTAAAACTGATTTGTGTCACAGGCAGGAAAGGCAGCATTTCGCTGATTAGGCTAAGACGTATTGCTAAAACATTTATGTATTCCTCTACCTTTGCAAGCCTGTTCCATCATGAAACATAGATGTGTGCATCTATTCTAACCCACAATGCTGAAGAAAAAGTTCAGTAGCTTCTGGTTAGTCAGAAAAAGTTAAGTTAGTCATGGAGAATTCATGATCCATATGGAGTAGACTTAATTAAATGTAAGAAATATTGACAATTTTTGGAGGCCATTTTCCCAGCCCCAGTGGGATGGAGTGGTGGTAGACTGTATATAAGAGAGAAAGATTAGAAAGACAGATAGCGTTAGTCTTAGATAGGTTTGGATATGGGTTGAGAAGTTTAGGTTTCAATTAATCAAAGGCTACGCACAAATGGCCATTAGGGCAGAAATAATTGTACCTGTATGAGGGACTGTGGTGGCTTACTGGTGAAGATGCTGAACTTGATGACTGGAGGGTTGGCAGATCAGCAGTTTGAGACCTGAGAGCTGCACAATTACGTGAGCTCCCATCTTTGTCCCAACTCTTGCCAACCTAGCAGTTTGACAGCAAGAAATTGCAAGTGGATAAATGGGTACCACTTTGATGGGAAAGGTAATAGCATGTCATGCACTCCGATAGCATTCCATGTGCTTTGGCCTCTAGTCATGCCTGCCACATGGCCACAAAAATGTCTGCAGATGAAGACAGCACTGGCTCTTTGGCTTTAAACTGAGATGAGCACTGCCCCCTAGAGTCAGATACAACTGGCTTTCAAGCAAGAGAGACCTTTACCTATGTTAGGTGGATGGCTTCAAATAAATATTAAGCATAGAATGAATGGGTTAATGGAATGTCCTGTACAGTATTATGAAAAACATTCACATTTTGTCCCAGTTTTGACCAAATTTAAATTACTGGACATCCAATGCTCAGTTGCAAGCAGGCATTAAAATCAGCACTGGTTAAGCAAGTATTTGACCCAACAAAACACTTGAAAGTTTTAATTAGATCTGTCTTCCTGTTTTGGGTAGTTCTGGGATTTGCAATCCAAAAAGACAAATCTCTAGAACATAGCACTATTTTAATGGGGTTTTGTTCCCTACACTAATGACTTATGTGTGTGTTTTTTAGCTGCAGGAGTACAAGCCTTCTACCCATCGCATTTTTCGACTGAACAATATTGCAAAAGCCCTGAGATTTTTGGAGGATAGCAATGTAAGTAATGTGAAAACTGAAAACACAATGTTTACTTTATCCATTTTATTACAAAAAGAAAAGTTGTGCACCTAAAATGAGGATGTGTAAAGTGAAGGAATATTGTTTAATGGTGTCTAAAACGTTGTATAACAAACCATACAAACCCCACCCCTACTTGTTGTTAGACAAAGTATTACTTTTTAAATGTTCTGATGTCAGGATTTCAACAGGATTAAAGGATTAGAATTCCGATATTAAAAGAAAATAATAATAAAAAATGTTTGCAGTTGACAAGGCAATATTCATCAATAAACCAGTTACCAAGGAGCACGAGTGGAAAAGCGCTGTATCACTCATGTTTTCCATAGGACTTCCATAAGCAGCTGACTATCAGACAGTAAGCATGTGTGGGGAAATCGTGCATTGTGTGGAGAAAGTGGATTTTCTCATTCTTTCTCTGACTCTCATAATACTAGGATCTTGGTTTGCCTGTAGAAATGAGGAACAGGAGAGGAGGTTCATCATGGCTAAAATAACATACTTGTTCATGCAGTGCAGTTTTACCACAGGAAATAATGACAAGTAACAGCTTGTAAGACTTTTTTTACAGGCAGTCAACAATGTTCACAGGGTATGGGACTGTCACTGTTAGTGGCTGCATATGTACTGCATATGTACTGTCATGCTGGATATGTACTGTTTCCAGTAAGAAGGATGCATCTGTATATTACTCATCGGCAACTGCTAGAAGTTTTTGGACTGCAAATCATCATTATTAGCTATGCCAGTAGATGCCACTGGAGTTGCAATCCAGTAACACCTGGAAGGCCAAAATTTGCCCATCCCTTAATTAGACTGAAATTAATTTGTTTATTAAGATGCTGCTCCCAATCAATAATTTTAACTAAAACAAGTACAGTACAGTAGTTTAAAAAGCATGCACTGTGACATACACTAGAGGAATTTCCATATAGGACAGAATGACTCTTCTGAATTGTACCTTCTATAGTATATCTTTACATGATTTAAACTCAACAAATTCTTTTCTTGTCACAATGAATTTTTCAATCATATGCAAATTAATATGTAGATTGAGCAACAGTCCTTTTGCATACAGAAATGTCTAGCTTCCATGTCACCTTGTCTGTTTCTCCCAGGGTCTGACTCTGCTCCCAGTTCTGCATGGCGTTTATTACAAGATTGACTGTTTGGATTATCTCCCAAAGTCTGAGCAATTGGAAAACTGAACTATTTGTTTTCTGCAATTTAAGAGAAATTGCTATATCAAAAGTCCTGGGGTGGTGATGTGGGGCTGGAATTTGATCATTCACCCACACCTATAATTCTGCATCACAATAGGTCTCATTGCCCAGAGAAATGTAAGCAGTTCATCTCTCACTTAGTAAAGGTAAAAGTCTCCCTTGCTCAAAAACCAGTCGTATCAGACTCTAGGGTTCGGTGCTCATCTCTGTTTATAGCCAAAGAGCCAGTGCTATCTGTCTGCAAATGTTTCTGTGGACATGTGGCAGGCATGACTAGATGCCAGAGTGGACAGAATGCTGTCCCATCAAAGTGGTTCCTATTTATCTACATGCAATTTCTTGCTTTCAACCTGCTAGATTGGTACTGGGACAGAGACAGGAGCTCCCTCCATCATGCAGTGCTCAGGTCTTGAACTGCTGACCTTCCGACTTCCAGTCATCAAGTTCTGTGTCTTAACCACTAAGCCACTGCAGTCCTTCATCTCTCACTTACAATGACTCTATGAATAAGAGATCTCCAAAATGTTCTGTTCTCAACAGCCCTGACCAGCTCGTGTAAACTCAAACTTATTTCTTCCTTTAGGGAATCAATCCCTCTCATATCTGAGCTTCCTCTTTCCATGCTGCCTTCATGATTTCACTGCATCATTGTCTTTCCCAGAGAATCTTTCTTTGCCTTCTCATGAGGTGCCCAAAGTAGGACTGTTTCCATTTCACCAATTTTGCCTCCAGGCCGCAAAAGTTGTATGAAATGGTATAACTGAAGGCTACGACCTTGGCTTCTTAGCTTTCCTGTATTACCATACTGCCTTCCATAAATATCTGACAGATGATTGTTGTTTTCCTGGTTTTTGCATAGTCTGCTGTAGAATTCTGCACTGGCTGTTGGCGACATCATACCTCACATGTCAAGACATTTATTCCGTTGCTAGGGAGCTTCATATGTCATAGTAAGGTCTTCATCTTGCCTTAAGCTTATATCAGGGGAAGCTGTGTTCAGGCATGGTGATGGATTGATTTGGCCTCACTCCTCAACCCTCTTCTGAGGGTGGTACCTGCAACCATATACTTGTAAGTGACTCATTGAGAAAGAGTAATACATATTTAAAATGTATAGTAGCCTATCTAGGCTGTCTGAGCCCATCATGAGGGGACAAGATTCAGTGGGGAAGGCAGTGATGGTTGAAGACAATAGGAAAAGAGAAGACTCAAATGTGAGATTGATTGGTTGAATAAAGGGAGCTATCGACTTGAGTTTGCAGGACCAGAGTAGGGCTCTTAATGAAATAACTTTTGGAGAGTCACTAGTTTGTCAGGTTGCACCAAGGCAGAAGTGACCTGATGGCACCTAACAACTAAGTGTCTCTAACGTAGTGATGTTATTTGGAGTGTTAAAAGTGTGTCCCTCTCCTGATGTTGTTGGACTACAACAGTGGTGGCGAACCTATGGTACGCGTGCCAGAGGTGGCACTCGGAGCCCTCTCTGTGGGCACCCATGGGGTCACCCCAGCACAGAGTTCACTCTGTCCAGCAGCCCAATGAGAGCACTTCCTCCTTCCCTCCAGCACAGAGTTCACCCCACCCCTCTGTCCAGCAGCCCAATGGGAGCACTTCTTCCTTCCACCCAGCACAGAGTTCACCCCACCCCTCTGCCCAGCAGCTCAATGGGAGCATTTCCTCCCTCCCCTGTTGCCATGTTGGCACTTTGCGATAAATAAGTGGGTTTTGGGATGCAGTTTGGGCACTCTGTCTCTAAAAGGTTCTCCATCACTGGACTACAACTTCCATCAGGTTCAGCTGGTGTCACAAGCCATGAATAATGAGGAGAACAGCAACCAGCATAACCAGTATTAAAGGATGATGAGAGTTGCAATAGCTGAAGGAGTAACATGTTTCGTAACATGAGTTTTCAGCAATACGTGGTTAGGAGAGTTTTAGCAGTGCAACATTTTTCATGTATATATTAAAGGGTATCTTTCAGATTAATATTGCATTCTAGTAAATTGCATGCCTGGTGGTTGCAGTAAGAGCTGAACAATAAAAGAGTGATTATATAACGAACAAAACAGTACGTGCTAGTGTGAAAGAGAAGTACTTATTTAAAAATAAAAGGAATAGAAAAGCTTTCACCAGCCAAAATTAGGTTTTGCTAATTATCTAGTTGTATTTTTCCCTCAGATGAATGACAGAAGGGCAGTAACATCTTAGTGGCCTGAGAATAATTGTTGTCAGCCATTGATTAATTAGAGATTAGAGATCCTCAATCTCATTACATTTTAAGCAAATGCAAAAAACAAGGGTGGTGAAGAGAAAGGGTTTTTCCTCAACCCTGGCTGTGGAGAGTCAGAAGTTTAAATATTAAACCAGAAAGGAAGGGGCGGAGATATACTGCCATTTTATATAATTATGTAGAGCTTAATAAGGTTAGGTGGCAAGTGAAGAAGCTCTGAATCATGTGTCTTTATTCTCTTCAGTATAATTTATCTTGGGCAGTGTTTGTGCTCGGAGAGATACTTGTGTGTTGGGGTGGGGGGGGAGCTGATCATGTTGAGGGTATGAGGGGCTGAAATCTGTGATGCATAGCAATACCAATTACACTTCTATATTGCCCCATGGTGCTTAGTGCATTATCTGGGTGCTTCACAAGTTAATTAACATTTTGCCCCTCAACATACTGGGTACTCATTTAATCGGTCTCAGAAGGATGGAAGGCTGAATCAACCTTGATCGCTGTCAGGTTCAAACTCACAACATTTTGACTGCAGTGAAGCAGTTAAACCACTGAGCTACAGTGGCTCTTATATGCCTTGGTGCACATTCCCAACACCTATTTGCTACCTTCTCTTTCCATCTTCTTGCCCCTTCTCTCCTAACCCAGCTAGCAAGCTATAACCAGGCAGGGGTACATGGTTCCTCCCACTAGGAGTGGAAGTAAAACGTGCCTGTGCATGTGCAAAATGCTGCCGAAAAGCACCCGTGGCTGTCATAAACGCATTTACAACAGCTGAGGGTGCATTTATGGCAGCGTTTTGCGCATGCGTGGGTGTGTTTTACTTCTGCTTCTGGAAGCTGCAAGGGTGGTGTGGGCTTTTTACTTCTGCTTCTGGAAACTGCAAGGGCGGTGTGGGCTGGATGATTTGGTGCCAGAGGCCAGATCCGGATAATAATAATAATAATAATAATAATAATAATAATAATAATAATAATAATAATAATAATAATAATAATAATAATAATAATAATAATAATAATAATAATAATAATAAATATAGCATCAGAAATTATTCTGGGTTGAAAGGATTTTTGTGGAAGAAACTCCACTCCGAGGACACCCAAATGAGGCTCCTTTCATGTCCCCAAGAGCTGGGACAGAGACAGGTGCTCATTCCGTCATGCAGTACCCGAGTCTTGAACTGCTGACTTGCCAGCCTTCCAGCTAACAAGGCAAACATCTTAACCACTGAGCCATCACAGCCCCCACAGCCATGATGGCGAATTCTGGTACTCCAGATTTTCCCGGACCCCAAGTCTCTGTGAATCCACACAAATGGGTTCACTGTGCGTGTTCTTGGACTTGAACCCCCCCAGAAGTCCAAGTCCCTGTGAATCCACATGAATGGGCCCGCTGCTCATATGCACAATAAACCCATTCGTGTGGACCTACAGGAACCTCCTTAGATAGTGAGAGGTCTTTTTTCTCAGCCCAGTTTGTATCAGAAGGACATTATGTTCAGGTTTCCAAATACTCACAAGCTCAGACGAGGCTTCAAATGAATAATGATCCCTGATCTACACATACCATGTGCCAGAAGGCTGTATGCCAAAAGGAAGTTGAATAGGCGTAACATAAAGTATTAATACTTAATAGGCTTACCATTTTAAAAATGCAGAGAACTGAGATTCATACTAGTAATTACACTAATATATAAGAGACATGTATATTTTTGATTCTCACCTCCCATCACCTTCAGTACTTTATCATTATTATTGCGGTGCTGTGCATTTCTGTTTTCCACCTCGCTTGTATTCAGTGTTGTAGGTGGCAAAACACACACCTCCACCACCATGGAGTACACTGGCATCAGTCCAGTATGATTTGTGTGGGTCTGGCTCTTTTCCAAATGCAAGATCAGAAGATTTTGATTTCCGTGTTTTTCATGCTAAAAATGTATGAATGTAGCTTTGTTCACTTCAGCAACATGTATCGTGAAATCTGTGTTCTAAAATGTTTTGGTAGTGAGTTTTTAAGGCTCTTTAGATGTACTTTCATGGTTCATAGAATAAGGGAGTTGGAAAGGCTGTATAAGGCCATGCAGTCCAAATCTCTGCCCAGTGCATGGCCATGCTGTCTGGAGATGGTGAGATATACAGTCCAACATATTTGGCCAAATGGGGAAAGCTTTGTGACTCAGACATCATTTAATTTAATTTAATTTAAGCACTTGTATGTTGCCCAATCAGGGAACCCGACTCAGGGTGGCTCACATAGTACCGTATTTTCCGGCGTATAAGATGACTTTTTAACCCTGAAAAATCTGTGCCAAAGTCGGGGGTCGTCTTATACACCAGGTACTACGGAGCCAGGGGCCACCCGGCGGGGAAAGCCATCTGCCGCTGCCGCCGCGAGGCCTCCGGAGCAAGGGGCCGCCCGGATATCACCACCCTCAGCCTCGCGGTGGTGGCGGTGGCGGGTGTCTTTCCCCGCCGGTCAGCTGCTGCTGCTGCTCCTCCTCACCCCCCCCCAGGTGGTGAGGTGGAGGACCAGCTGACTGGCGGGGAAAGCCATCTGCCACCACTGCTGCGAGGTTAAGGGTGGTGATATCCGGGCGGCCCCTTGCTCCGGAGACCTTGCGGCGGTGGTGGGGGCGGGTGGCTTTCCCCACCGGTCAGCTGCTGCGAGGTCTCCGGAGCAAGGGGCTGCCTGGATATCACCACCCTTAGCCTCGCGGCTGCGGCGTATTTCCCCACCGGTCAGCTGCTGCTGCTGCTGCTCCTCAACCCCAACCCCACCCCCACCCGGTGGTGAGGTGGAGGACCAGCTGACCGGCGGGGAAAACCATCCACCACCGCTGCTGTGAGGCTGAGAGTGGTGATATCTGAGTGGCCCCTTGCTCCGGAGACCTTTCCGTCGCACCTCCTCCTCCTCACTCCCCCGGCTAGGGTGCAGTGCTCATCTCTGTTTCAAAGCCGAAAGAGCCAGCACTGTGTCTGCTTCTGCAGACATTTCCGTGGTCATGTGGACAGAACGCTGTTACCTTCCCACCAAAGTGGCCCCTATTTAGTAAAGGTAAAGGTTTTCCCTTGCTTGAAAGCTAGTTGTAGCCGACTCTAGTGTGCAGGCAGGGAGGGATGCGGCGCCCTCGCCCAAGCTTTGCTGCTTCTTTCTCATCCACTTAAAGCGGCTGCTAATCGCAGCTCTGCTCTGAGTCTGCCCTGACGTCTCCGAGTTTCCCCGCTGAGGGGACAAGAGGAGGAGGAGGACGGGAAAAAAAGGCGGGTCTCGTTGTGCTCAGAGGGCAGGAGGGAGTCCAGACTCCCCCCCACCCCTCCACTGACCCGATCTGTTGCCTTCAAAACACAGGAGTTCATGGAATGCTGTTACCTTCCCACCAAAGTGGTCCCTGTTTATCTACTTGCAATTTTTGCTTTCATGATAATAATAATAGGTAAAAGTAAAGGTTTCTCTTGTTCAAAAGCCAGTCGTATCCAACTCTAGGGTGCAGTGGTCATCTCTGTTTCAAAGCTGAAGAGCCAGCACTGTCTGCTGCTGCAGACCTTTCCGTGGTCATGTGGCAGGCATGACTAGACACCAAAGTGAACGGAACGCTGTTACCTTCCCTATTTATCTACTTGCAATTTTTTGCTTTCGAACTGCTAGGTTGGCAGGAGCTGGGACAAAGACGGGAGCTCATTTGGTCCTGCAGTCCTCGGGAATCGAACTGCTGACCTTCCGTCTCCCAGTCAGCGTCTTAGCCACTTGATAATTACCGGTAGTTATTTCTAAGCTTTAGAATAAAAGCTTGTCCCCAGCGACCCACGGCCCTTTATCCCTCCTGGTAGGAGCAGGGAGGGAGAGGGAGGGACCCCTTGCAGCTGTGGCGGCGCTCCTACCAGGAGGAATAAAGGGCCGTGGGCCGCCTTAAAAGGGCAGTGTAGGCAGGCACTGGCTGTCTGCCGGCATTGGAAGAGGGGTAGTCTTATAGGGTGAGTATATTCCAAACTCTATATTTTAACTTGAAAAATCACATTTTCAGTGCCAAAATGGTGCCGCTGCTATATTCTATAGGGATGCCTCAAGTTACGAAAAAACTCAAGTTATGAATGAGGCCAGGGAACGAGGTTTTTTCCTAAGTCGGGATTTTACTGTACACAATATACAATACACAATATACACAGTAAATACACAGTAATACAATATACAAAATTGAATCTACCAAAACAGCATATAATATAATAATACACCACAACAGTATAAATGTATATTCTATATAAATGTATATTCTGTAATTAAAACCTGCATTCTTGTGTTTAAAACTTCTCACCTTCTTTTCTTTAGGTAAAGCTAGTTAGCATTGATGCAGCAGAAATAGCAGATGGAAACTCTTCTATGATACTGGGCCTGCTATGGAACATAATCCTGTTTTTTCAGGTATAAACAAAAATGTTGCTGTAACTGCTTCTTAGCTGTTCCATCACACTGTATAAGTGTCGGATAAACATATTCATTTTGATGGAAATAATGGCACCATATAATCAGGACAGAAAGCAATAATAGAAATGAACCTCATTACACCTTGCTTTCTTCCCAGTCTGCTCCAATCTGTTCCTCTCAAAAATGCATTTCTCTCTCAGATTACTTCAATCAAGCCTGATTTGTGTTTGCATGGCTCAGGTTAAAATCCAAGATCACAAGATCTTGCTTTACATTTTCGAAGGACATGCTAAAATTGCATCAGTTCTGCTTTGAACACTTAATAGGTCAGATCTTGAGATCTGTGTCCTTAGCAAATCATCTCAGCAATACTAAAACCACTTAAATATACTGTATGTTGATTTCATGATCCAAGGAGCTACCAGATAACTGGGCAGAACCACATGATTCCCTACTGCCTGGCCAAGAACAACCATGGCTTGTGTGGAAAGCTTTAAGTAGACTGCATGCAGGGGTAGGAATATCAAGGACTAATCTGAGAAAGTGGGGATTCCCTGTAAAAAGACAGCCTGTATAAATGAGGAGAAGAACAAACTATCTCCCATATGATACAATGCACACATTGCCCCTCAACGTGCACTGAGGAGGACCTTAAGTTGGCAAGAGGAAATGCTGTTGATGTGGCCCGATATTGGGCAGATGTCCCCTTTTAATTCTACATTTTGTTTTAGATGTGTTGATTTTAGCTTTGTATGTTATTATATGCTGGTGGTGCCTCTGACACGAATAAAGAATAACCCAAGCTTGAAACTGGGTCTTGAAATGAGATAAGAAATAAATAAAATCAGCTAATGTTTTGCCATGCCTCTAGGTGCTATAGGTACAAATGAAACCTACCCAATTTCTTAAATGGTAAAAGTACTGGGGAAATGACATTGGTCTAATTAAAGTGCTATCTACCCACCGCCCTGAACAAATTCTGCTAGCTCCTCCCCAACCTTTTTTTAAATGTGATTCTGAATTCTTTTGGTACCACATTGAAAAATGAAGTTTATTTCCCAATTTAGCCAGGATTTGAAAACTGGGGCTTAAACCTTTGGTTGCGGAAGAACTAGAATCCCCTTTTTAAAAAATTCTGCATTGTGTAGAACTTCTCATGAATAGCTTGCATGAACTTTTGGTGTGGATTTGGTCCCTTTCCAAAGAAGAAAGCAGTGCAGTTGCTCCTAACTCACTGGGATGCAGCTTTTGAGAATTGGGGGATCCTGCTAAACAGAACAAGACCAGGGCTCATGGTTGACTCAGCCTTCCATCATTCCCAAGCTGGTAAAATGAGTACCCAGCATGTTAAGGCAAAATGCTAATTAACTTGTGAACAGTCCAGAGAATGCTATGGGGTGGTATATAAGTGTGACTGCTTTTCTTTGCTCTGGCTGATTCTTCCTTTTCCCATATACTCTGCTATCAATGTACTATGGATGATCCTTAAAAAGGGTAAGGGTCTGGAGGAAATTGGCCTTTAGGAGGAGTCACCAAAAATTATCTCCGTCTTCTAGCATGAGCTAGCTAAGCGAAGCAATCACACTTATATACCCTCCCCCCCCCCGCTCCCATAGTGCACTCTCTGGGCAGTTCACAAATTAATTAGCATTTGGCTCCCAACATGCTGGGTACTCATTTTACCAACCATGGAAGGATGAGTCAACCTTGAGCCATGGCCAGGATCGAACTTACAACCTTTTGCAGTATAGTAGTTTAACCCAGTGATGGCGAACCTATAGCAAACATGCCAGAGGTGGCAATCTGAGCCCTCTCTGTGGGCACCCGTGTAGTCACCCCATCACAGGGTTTGCTCCGCCTTTCTGCCAGCAGCCCAATGGGAGCACTTCCTCCCTCCCCCAGCACAGAGTTCACCCGGCCCCTCTGCCCAGCAGCCCAACGGGAGTGTTTCCTTCCCCTGTTGCTGTGTTGGCACTTTGCGATAAACTTACCAGTCATGGAATAAAGGGACAGGTCTTGTCCTGGATCAGCAACTGGCTAAGGGACAGGAAACAGAGGGTAGCACTCAATGGACACTTCTCCAAGTGGAGGGAAGTCAAGAGTGGGGTCCCCCAAGGTTCAGTACTGGGACCCCTGCTTTTCAACCTCTTCATAAATGATCTAGAGGTAGGAGTAAATAGCAAGGTAGCCAAATTTGCTGATGACACTAAATTATACAAGGTAGTGAAAACTGTGAGAGATTGTGAGGAGTTCCAGAGGGATCTCTTGACACTGGGGGAGTGGGCAAACAGTGGCAAATGAGTTTCAACATTAGTAAGTGCAGAGTGATGCATGTTGGGGCAAAGAACCCCAATTACATTTATAAACTGATGGGGTCTGAACTCTCTGCGACAAACCAGGAAAGGGACCTTGGTGTCCTGGTGGACAGCTCAATGAAGGTGTCAACCCAGTGTGCCTCAGCAGTGAAAAAAGCAAACTCAATGCTAGGGATCATTAGGAAGGGTATAGAAAATAAGTCAGCAAGTGTCATTTTGCCTCTTTACAAATCTATGGTGAGGCCCCATCTGGAATACTGTGTACAGTTCTGGTCGCCATACCTCCAGAAGGATATTATGGAGCTGGAAAAAGTGCAGAGGAGGGCAACCAGAATGATTATGGGACTGGAACACCTTCCTTACCATCTGAGGCTGCAACGGTTGGGCCTCTTCACTCTTGAACGACGACGTCTAAGAGGTGACCTGATTGAAGTTTATAAAATCATGCACGGTGTGGACAAAGTAGATAAGGAAAAACTGTTTTCCCTATCGCATAACACTAGAACTAGGGGACACTCCATGAAACTTTTGGGTACTAGTTCTCAAACAAATAAGAGAAAGTACTTTTTCACCCAGAGGATTACTGGCCTATGGAACTCCCTGCCAGAAGAAGTGGTGACAGCTGTCAGTCTTGACAGCTTTAAGAAAGGATTAGACAAGTTCATGGAGGACAAGGGTATCAATGGCTATAATTATGGATACTTAAGGACAACCTCCGGGTTGGAGAGATAGGCAGGATATCTCTCAATGCCATTTCCAGGGAATCCTAAGAAGGTGAAGGCATCTGCTTGGGAATACCCTGAAGGAAATGGTGAGCCACTGTGTGAGACAGAATGCTGGACTGGATGGGCTGTGGCCTGTTCCAGCAAGGCTGTTCTTATGTTCTTATGTTCTTAAGTGAGTTTTGGGTTGCAGTTTGGGAACTCGGTCTCCAAAAGGTTCGCCACCATTGGTTTAACTACTGTGCTGCCAGAAATCCTGTCAGCTGCTTTTCTGTAGGTACTTTCAGGTGGCATAAAATTGGTCCCAAATGAACTTTTTTTTAATGTGGGGCTAGCTGGCATGAACTGAGTTTGTGATGTCTCCAAGCAGCCACTTGCCTGAAGAGATGAATGGTGTTGCTTGTCCTGCTGGCAGCATGGCAGGATGATGGATTCTCTGATCTTTGTTCCTGACCTGACTGTCTTTTCATGACAGATTAAGGAACTTACTGGCAACCTCAATAGGAACTCCTCCTCTTCCAGCCTGTCATCAGGGCCCAGCGGCCCTGATTCGGATACCTCTCATCCCAACACTCCTAATGTCGAGAGAAGCATGTCTGTTTCTGTGAAGGATCAACGTAGAGCAATCAAGGCCCTTTTAACCTGGGTTCAGAGGAAAACAGGGAAGTAAGTTGTTTTCCTCCATTTTTCTGGAGACATAGAGACGTTGTGATCATTGCAACCATAAACAACGTAGTTGGTCAAATATAGGACGGAGGGGGTGATGCTGGCTCTTTGTGGTCTGTGTGTAGAAATGCAAAGCATAATCTAGTTGAAATAACAGGACGTACTGCCTGCTGTCATCCAGGAGAGAAAACTTTGCAGGCAGCTAGCCTCTTTCGTCCTTCTCATATGATGTTGTTCTACGATAAAACCAGGACTTCAGAAATTATGGGTTTCTAGGAATTACAGTCAAAAATGTAACTTTTCAGGCTCTGGATTTTTCTCTGTAGTATTATGTTTTTGGGCACACTTTCCTCACAATGTAATGAGATGTTGTACATGTTGCTACAAAAGAACAAAGCTGCTAGTTATTTCCAGTTTCTGTTCTTGGCAGAGATTCATCATTTGCCCAGCTCAAAACTGATGAGTCTTGTCACCACCCGACATCTTGTTCTTATTAAGTCAGAAGAAATGAAAACTCATACTGTAATTTAATTCCCTCTGGGAGCTCCCCCACATACATCTTTATTTATTTATTTAGTTAGTTAGTTAGTTTTTAATTTTAATTATTATTTATTACATTTATATCCAGCCCATCTGGGATATTTTCCCACTCTGTGCAGCTACAATATATTTTTTTTAAAAATCTTTACAGTAGAAAATTAGACATAAAGAATAAACCAACTAAATAAATTATAAATTTCAACAAAAAATGATGCCACCCCAATGTTTTTTTTAAACTACAACAAACAGCTTACAAATATCTCACAACATGCCTATAACAGTTACATTGGCTTCTTTCGTTTTTTCATTATTTCCTGGTTGCTTCAGTTACAAAAGTAATTTGTTGAGTTTTACGTCCAATTCCCTCTTTTGTGGCTTACTGAAAAGAAATTACCCTTTAAAATTCATAACATTCACGGTGTGCCATCACATCAGTTCCAACTAAGGACAAGATTTTGGGTTTCTGGGTTGTGAGTATAATGAAAGGCATTAGAAAAAGAAGAAGACCTTGATGTTCTCTTTTGGGGGTGCCCTGGGACTTGTGCAGCTTGCCCGGGGCTACTCACATTGGCTTTTCTCTCAGGAAGCACCATGGGGAATCAAACTCCCAATCTCTGGCACTCCTAACTCACCAAAGTATCCAGACAACCATAAAACCTGGGGAAATCCTGTGAAAATGTTTTTTGAAATGCCTTTTAAATTAACATTTGAAAACAATGAGGCGTTGCTTGTAACACCTAAAAAGTAATTTTGCAACAACTAATTATATCATGGTTTACTCTAAAAGGAACTAAATGTAAGTAAATTACTTACTTCTGAGCTCTGCTCAACTGTCATTTTTTGTTGCACACAAAGCTAATCCAAGACCTTTTTGGGTCTCAGGTGAAAGACAAGATGTCAACTGTAACTCGTATCCGAGAATGCATTTTTTCCTGAAGCAGGAAAAATGTCATTGGCGTGCATTTGTTTAAGGTGGATCCCAACTTGCCATGAAGTGACCCACACACTATGATCACAGAGCCATATCCTGCTGCACACATGAAATGAGACATGCAGGATTTAACACCGGGACTGCAATGGACTGCCACAGCCTTGAGGATATGGACAAAGTATGCCTTCACAACCACTCCATTTGGCATGGCCTCTTCTGCTTCCATGACCGTTGGGAATCAGAGTTCCTCCTCCGCTCATTTTGCCATTAGTCCAAAAGACAAGATGATGTCTCATTTACACATTCTGTGTCCAAAAGCTAACTGGGCTAGTACTGTAATTGATTCTCCTTTTGATACGAACAGTAAGACAAGCACAACTGTGGACAGTGGGCTAATAGAGAAGGTACAAGTCTGACTGTTTGTACCACACAGCACTATCCTCCAGCATTTTGTTGTCAATTCCTAAGGCTCACTGGCTGATGCCTGATGCTAGCTAGCCCTTGTTAATCTGGAGTGGGCAAGGATAACCATGGCAGATACAATTCTGCTATAAAATGCTAGAAGTCTGCAGTCCACCACTTGAAGAACAAAAGGGAACATACACCCTCTTGCAGTGTGAGGGATAAGGTGATTGATGAGGAATGCCTCCCTCCCCTTCTGTTAATTAGTATGAGTGATGTATAGAGCAGGGAGTGATGTGTATAAGTTGCAGGGAGCCAGTTTTTGGTGCTGAGCCAGAAACACATGCACATCCATTCTGACTCTGGCCTAGAGTAGTTCTCAACATTGGGTCCCCAGATGTTCTTGGACTACAGCTCCCAGAAGCCTTCAGCATTGGCTGTGCTGGCCAAAATTTCTGGGAGCCATAGTCCAATATCATCTGGGGACTAAAGGTTAAGAACCTATGGATGAATGCAGTGATGCTCCCCATAACAATACAGATTCTCCCATGTGATGGTGGCCTTCCTAGAAATTCATGCAGTTTCCTCTAAATGGAGAAAAAAGAGGATTCCTCTTTCCTGTTCCTTTTCCTGTTGATTGCTGGTCAATCAACCTACCTTTGGTTCATCTGGAGATTCATCTTTGCTGATGTAGATAGATAGATTGGTGGGGAGAGAGAGAGAGAGATTGCTGTGTGCTGTGAAATCAATTCCATCTTATGGTGATTCCATAAATTAAAGATCTCCAGGAGATCTTGTCATTAGCAGCCCTGTTCATGTCTTGCAAACTCAGTGGCATCCTTTATTGAGTCAACCCAACTCTCATCTTCTTTTCCTACTGCCTTCTATGTCTCCTAGTATCATTATCTTTTCTGGTCTTCTTAACATGTGTTCCTAATATGGTAACCTAATTGAATCATTACATTTCTAGTGAGAATTTAGGTTTTATTTGCTCTAGAACCCATTACATCTTTCTGGTGTTTAATGATATCTCTAAAGTAGGGGTGCCCAAACCTTTTGGGCCATGGGCCGGTCATGTGGTTCAGCGGGCTGGTTCCTCCCACCAGAAGCTGAAGTAAAACACACCTTGCAATTTGTTTTGCAACAGGGTGAGATAGATTTTAAGCTGCCATTTTTTCTGCTTAAACCAGGGGTGCTCAAACTACACCCTGCAGGCCAGATCCGGGTCCAATTCCAATTCATCTGCCCATGCTGCCCTCGGCACTCCCATATGTGCGCTCCCATATGTGCTTGTTTTACTTCCACTTCTGGAAGCGACGAGGGTGGCATGGGCCAGATGAATTGGTATCAGGGGCCGGATCTGGTCCACGGGCTCTATTTTGGACACCCTTGCTCTAAAGCTTCCCTATAAAGCCACATTTTTAATGAATTGGTTTGTTTCTGAAAGAGATTATTCTTATATTTGTAACAGCTTTGAGATTGAATATTGTTTAAAATATGGAAAGTAGATTGGGAATTTGAACTGAGTGATGGGTATAAAGAGATGAAATATAGCCACAAATGATAAAAATAATGTGAGCTAAAGGTTAAAAAAAAGGGATTAGTTTTAAAAAACCTGATTTTAGATAAATATGGGGAGAATTTTTAGACTATGTATTAGCAAAAGAAAAAGGAGTAAAACTAGAGTAAGGCGTATTATCTTTTTGGTATGAGGGAACATTTAAAAAATAATGAAACAGTAATACCTCATACAAAGTCCGCTTCATACAACATCGGATTCACACAACATCGCCTAATTCCTTGAAAAAAGTTGCCTCATACAAAGTTGTGCGACTTTGTATGAGGCATTGGGGTTTTCCCAGGTTGCATTGTGCCTGGGCAGGATAAAAGGCAGGACACATGCGTGCATTGCTCTTGTGGGTTTTGCACGAGGCAAAGAGTGTTTAGGAGTGGTTTTGTGCGTGATTTTGGATTTTTTTGAATTATTCATCAGAATTTTTTGAAGCATTCCTGGGATTTTTGCAGCATTCTTCAGGTACTTGGACAATCAGGGTTGTTTGACATGTTTTTGTACTGTATTTAGCCTTTAGACAATGATTTCTTAAAGTTCTGTCCATTTCCTGTCTGTTTCCTTGACTTTGCCCTGAAGTCTGTGCTGTTACAGTACAATGTATCTCTATGGAAACGGTGTTGTATGAGGCATCACGGCAAGGATTTGGACGTTGTATGAGGCATCGTGGCAAGGATTTTGCATGCCTCATACAAAGTCCAAATCCGTATAAAGTCCAAACTTGTGGAACCAAGTTTGGACATTGTATGAGGTATCACTGTATTGAGAATAGTTAATTGAATAGATATATAATGTTCCATGATGATGGGTACACATAGTACTTTTGTAATTTTGTTAAGATTTTTGTTTGATGTTTCTTTTTTCCTGTAGTTGTTATGATGTATTCTGTTGTTTACTTTGTGTTGTTTTTTTATTCTAATAAAAAAATTGAAAAATTAAAAAAAGAAAGCAACTCCTGTATCTAAGCCTTCATATATGTTGGATTTCCAGGAAGTTTCTTTATTGCAGTAATTTTCCATGTTACAAGTGTTTTGAATCAGAGTCCTTTAATGTTTTGTGTGTGAATTTTTACTCTCGTTGGTACTCCTGGCTTTAGGTATGGCGTCGCAGTTCAGGACTTTGCCAGCAGTTGGCGGAGTGGCCTTGCATTTTTGGCTGTAATCAAAGCCATCAATTCCAGCTTGGTAGATATGAAACAAGCTTTGGGGAAGACATCCCTGGAAAATTTGGAGGATGCATTCAGTATAGCACAACACCATCTGGGTATTCCAAGACTTCTGGAACCAGAAGGTAATCTACCTGTCTGAAAAATATCTTCTGCATGAAAAGCTTATAGATTCTATCTGGCAGTGATGGCGAACCTTGGCACTCCAGGTGTTCTTGAACTTCAATCCTCAGAAGCCCTGATCAGCAAGAGTGCTGAGTTGGGCTTCTGGGAATTGAAGTCCAGAAACACCTGGAGTGCCAAGGTTCACCACCACTGCTGCTTCTTCTGCCATATCCAAATCCGAATATTGTCAATCCTTATGGTGATCAGCCATGAAGACTGTCCTGTGAAAATAATGCAGTGGCCTTTCATCTGCCTTCCACATCGCAGCTTGACACCCATACCACTGATCCAGTTCTGTGAGTCACTTTCTGGTCCTGAGCCCTTTTGGCATGCAAAGTTCTCAGCAGCCCCAGGCCAGTATTGATGAAGCTACTGCCCTGGGATTTAATCCACTTGGGGTCCATCACCCTTCCCTGTGGACTTCAGCACCCTATGCCCTTAGTCCTCAGGGTGGTCAGGTTAGTTAAGCACTGCCTAACACTTGGCGTTGAGTTCTTGGCAGTAAGGTCTGCTCTATTACCATAGCAGGATAACTTGGTCAGACTGGACATCTCTGCATAGAAAGTCCAGCATTTCCCAAACTTTGGTTTTTGGACTTCAATTCCCAGAAGCCTAAGTCAATTCCCCATGCACTGATCAGCCAATGTACTGATTTAGGCTTCTGGGAATTGAAGTCCACCAGTGTTCCGCAGAACATAGTTTGGGAAATGCTATAGTTTGAACAGAACAAGCACTAGCTTTATCATACACTCATATCAATACATCAAGAAGATCTTTACTGTTATTTTCAGAACCACAAGTAGAAGATATCAAGGCACTTGACTGATAATAGAAATATTGTCAGCTATTTAATGTTGGAACTGACTTTTGCAGTGTTCATGTTGATCAGGCATTTGTAACCTATGGCCCGTAGGCCAGACCTGGCCCCTGACGCCAAGTCATCTGACCCGTAATGCCCTCGCCGCTCCCGGAAGCAGAAGTAAAACGTGCCCAATGCATGCGCAGCATGCTGCTAAACGCGTTCTGCGCATGCACATTTCACTTCTGCTTCTGTGTAGGAGGAACCACGTGACCAATCATCTATCCAGGAGGTATGGTCAGGCCCGCAACCTGAAAACATTGAGAAACACTGATGTAGATAAACTAAAGCTATTTTTAAAAAAGCATCAGACATATTATTATGAAACTGATAAGCAGATTTACTCTATCTAACCACAGTCTCCTTAAAAGTGAAATTATTATTATTATTATTATTATTATTATTATTATTATTATTATTATTATTATTATTATTATTATTATTATTATTATTATTATTATTATTATTATTATTATTATTATTGGCAACTTTAATGTGCATGAGGATTTTCCAGGGCTCAGTAGCTGATAAACAGAAACTTCCTTTGGTTGTTGACTAGCACAGTTTAATGATGTAATCATAATGTGCCATGAAGAACAAAATAAAAGATAAAGGATTTGTGTTAATGCTAAATTTAGTTATCTAATGGAACACCTTTTTTGCAAGTTCGCATTGAGCATAGCAACTTTTACAAACAGCAAATGAGACAACATTTGTGATTTCTCTCCAGATGTCATGGTTGAGTCACCTGATGAACAGTCCATTATGACTTACGTGGCCCAATTTTTGGAACATTTTCCAGAACTGGAAGGGGTATGTGTTTTCCTTCTTCTTATTTAATCCACCCCCGCTATAAGATAATTATATTGTACCACTTTTTGTGATTATTTGATATTTAAAAAATGGCCTTATGAATGCCGTGTGACTCATATTAAAAATGTGACTTCACATATCCTAAAAGCAATAATGAAGAGTCAAATGTTGAAGTGTCAGCAAGAACTCTTTGCCAATGAAAGTTCAAAAATGTAGATTGACACATTTCATCACTGCCAAGAACAGGACATTTGCAAAGCAAACGATTCTTAACTGCCAATTCAAGCTTAGAAGCCACAAGAATGAAGAGATGCAGGGTTAGGATGCTATTGTCCCTGCCAATCAATAAACCCTGCCACGTCTACTCTTTGTTTTACATTCAGAAGATTCTTGGTTCAGTTTCTCACCTTTTCCAGCTAAAGATGGATAAGGGAGTAAGTGGTAGGAGAAAACCTAGGTCTGGAGCCATGGATGGAGACCTCCTGCTATTTATGGCATTGACACAGATTAGGGGTGAGTAAACTTGGCTCTCCAGGTGTCTTGGACTTCAGTTCTCAGAAACCCAAGTCTGCACACCTGCTGATCTGAGCTTTTGGGAACTGAAGTCCAAGAACATCTGGAGATCCAAGTTTGCTGACCCCTGACACAGATGATAAATAGTAGGAATGTGTAGTTTTTTCTCTTCTTCTTGACTCAAAATCCCAGAATTCTGCAAGATTTCCCCAAGTAGAATTTGAGAAGAATGGCTGAAGCCTCCACCTAGGCCAGTGATGGTGAACTTTGGCACTCCAGGTGTTCTTGGACTTCAATTCCAAGAAGCCCAAGTCAGCAATCCTGCTGATCAGGAATTCTGGGAATTGAAGTTCAAGAACAGCTGGAGTGCCAAAGTTTGCCATCACGGACCTAGGCCTTTATTTTTGTTGTCATGACTCCTGGGAGAAAGCTACCATAATACAGCCTTTGTAGTAAGAGCCCGGGTGGCACAGTGGTTAAACTGCTGTACTGCAGCCAAAAGGTTTTGAGTTTTATCCTGACAGGGATCAAAGTTGACTCAACCTTCCATCCTTCTGAGGTGGTAAAATGAGCACCCTGCATGTTGGGACAAAATGCTAATTACTTCGTGAACTGCCCAAAGAGTGCACTAAGCGCTATGGGCGGGCAATAACCATCACCACCCTTCTTGAATAAGCTGTTCTTTCTTGAATAAGTTGCTCTCTTCCAAGTACCTTAGACTCTGTTGTCAGAAAAGATAAGTTGGTACATTCAGGGAAGCATCGCCTTCTGGTGCCATTCAGTGAGCAACCAGAGAGCTTTATTTCCAACTTTGAAGCTGTCAAGGTGGATGAGGGAGATCTGCTCACCATACAGGCTAGCTTGAAACTTGTCAGCAGAATGGGGATGGGTTGTTTAGGAATTGTGCAGGCAAAGTAGGTATAACCTTCCATTTCCCATAACTAGCCTTCCCTGCTCTGGTTGCCTATTGGGCAACCATCATACTACCCTGAACATGTCAAGCCTGCTTGATTTTGGAAGCTAAGCAGGTAAACATTTGGATGAGCAATTCCCAAGAGTCTCCAAGTAGGGCTAAAAAAACCTGCCCTATATTCTCAGGCAAGCTACTGCCTGTAAGAGTAGACAGTATTGGGTTAGGATCAATGGTCTGATTCAGTACAAGGCAGCTACCGACATTCTTCTCTTTCCCTTGAAATGTATAAGGGGTATGTGGCCTCAGCTCTTTTTGCACAGTCCTCTAACTTGCTCTTGTTTACTGCCATCAGCCTCAAGGCATTTTCCCTCAGATCTACATTGTTCTTCCTGCCCCAAGCAACACCATCTACTGCTGTTTTTCCTGTCCTTTTCTTATAAAAAAACACAATACAGTATCAACATTGTTTCTTCTGGTTTCCCTGGCTCCTTTTGTCATCTACTACTTGGTCTTATCCTCCATACTAGTATTTTGGTAATTTGTTAGCCAGCAGAGCTCAGGTATCCAGAACATTAACTTTTCTTTATTGAGCTCTAAATATTTACTTTTGATCTAAATCGGTAGGCTAATAATATTTGTTACATTTTGCTTTTAAACATGAACCTCTTTAGGTCCCCATCTTCCAGAAAGTTGGTGTTCACTGCTCTAACCAGTAAAGGGCTGAAGGAAATGTCAGGGCTTTATAAAATATGATGGGCCCTAATTCTGCTTATGGAAATAAGGAAGCCATATGTGTGTTCATGGCTAATTTTATGGGGAAAGTAGCTATTGTGGGAAAGAAGTTTCTAGGAATTTTGTTATTCCTTTTAATTAGCATAATACGTTAGAAAACAACAACACAGAAATGTAGAGAGATCTGCCCATTTTCAGTAGACAATACCCTCTCTGATTTGTGTGTAAAACTAGCACTTTGTAAGGGAAAAACACTCTAGAAACACTTAAAGTAGAAAAGAAGAAATCTTTACTTACAGTTACCATCTGCAGTTGTAGTCATAAGGAAAAGGAAGGGGGAATGGATTATACGGCATGCAGAGAGACCTTGCATGCTTGCTTCTTGGAGGATGGTCAGAGAGACCATTGTCAACAACACTGCCGGATGATCGGCCCTCACCCACCCGGCCTGAGCGAGGAGAAACAGCTATGAGGGCCACCGATTCAGAAGATGATGGTCTCTTGGTCACAGTTGTTGATGTATGTGTTGGTCTTTTATGTTTTATTGCACTGTTACATTTTATATTGTTATATTTTATTGCATTGTTACTTTTTATTGCATTTGTTACACATTATTGTATTGTATTTTATTGTACAGTGGAGCCTCATACAACAGTTGCCCTGTATAGCAACAAAATTGCATAACAATTAGGTTTTTTGGGGGAAATGGCATCCCGCATAACAATTTTCCCTATGGAAAAAATTGTACAACAATTTTTCAATGGGAAAAACCACTTAGCAAATATATATATATTGTTGTATGATGCATCCCATTGGGAAAATCACTATACAGTGCATGTATAGTATAGCAATTGTTTCGTACCACAACGAGCCCCATGGAACGGATTAAAATTGTTGTATGATGTACCACTGTACTGTAATGTTTGATATGTTGTGATTTCTGAGAGCCGCCCTGAGCCGCGTATGCTGAGTGGGTGGCATAAAAATCCAATCAATCAATCAACAAACACAAATAAATAAATAAGAGAGGGGGACAGGTGCTTGCCTCAAGTGGCAAAGGTGTGGGGGGGGGACTTTATTAATCAAGTTAATGGCAAAGGATAATCGCCTCAATACCCAGATTTGGTACATGCAAGATTGCTATTATCCCAACATTAATAATATGCCAGATAGTGGCTGTTGTAGGCCTTGTTTGTACTTGCATATTGAAACACAGCACTGGCACTTTAAAGGCTCAGACATTTTATTTGGGATAAACTTTGGTCGACAGCAGTACACAAAATCTTATGCCAAATAAAACAGCTTAGTTTTAAAAATCCATAAGATTAGATTTTGCTGTATCAGACTAACAGGGTTAGTCTGGTCACCCTTCCCCTGCTATGATTTAAAAATACACACATACATACATAGTGGCCTGCATCATGATTTTCCCCCCAGATGTTTTAGGAAATAATGACTTTTTATCGAGAGAGCATCTGAGTATCTTAAAATAGCATTACATATACATACTGCTTACACATATGGGGATGAGTGATATACTCCTGGAAAGGGAGGCTCTGTTTTCAGAAGCAATATATTTTAATATAGAAATAAAACTCATTTTCCCTTCCCCAAGCTGCAATATTGGAACCAATCCTGAGCTACCAGCCCACCCTAGTTCCTGTGGCCCTGTGATCTAAAGAAGAAGACCATACCCCCAGTCTCCTAAATTAGATCTATTTGGAGGTCCCATTGTAATGTGGAATTCCCAGACTCTAACCCAGCTGGTCAGTTGTAAATGAATCACTAAATGGTTTCTCCAGAACTTCCTATTTCTCTTGAGGGTTGATCATTATTATTAGCCAAGCTTGAAGGATAGAATAATGAATGGTTCAACTTCTTTTTGCTCTTGAACTCTGTTGGAGGGGTTAACTGCTTATAATAAAAACCCTAAATAGTTTCAGAATGAGTGCCTTCCCTCCTATCAACCTTTCTGAGCATTAATTAAAGATCTTTTTTCCCAATTAAAGAAAAATATCATTCATCAGGAATGCCCTCCCATGGAAGAGTCATATAATGATAACATAGCCATATATTTTTGCCATGTTAAAATCATTCTCTTTGTCCATGAATTTTCAATATTATATTTAAATTTATATTTTTAAGTTGTTGAAATATTTTTTTTGTAATAATTCAATTTTAAGGATTTGTTTTTTTAAAAAACCTACTGAATATATATGTGCAGTGCACTATTCTGACATTCTCTGTGGGGTGAATGTATAGTTTATAACATTCAGAATGTATATTTGTGTCCAATCACTCTATTTGTGATTATCCATTAATTATTATTTTGCATAATGCCATACAGGAGAATTTTTCAGATCTGGACAAGGAGTTTCCTGTTGAATCTACATATGCCCACGTGACAGAGATACCCGAGGAAGAGAAAGAAAGGAAGGTTTTGATCCTGAATGAAAATGGAGAACACACCTATACTGGCCACCTAGACAGAAGCCAGTCACCACCTCTAAAAGTTCATATTCTTGGAGATCAGGAAAAGCAGCATTTTCACATTGGAAATGATGACATTAGTAACCATCTGGACCAGCCATTATTGGATCATTCAGAGACATTCATTGAACAACCCAGGAGACCTAGTTCGTTATCAATAACAGAACTTGTTGTTTCTCAGTCTGGTTCTGTCAGTGATAATGCCAACACGTCTGAAGGGAATCAGAAGAGCATGAGTGATCCAGCAAAGCTGGATGATGATCTTCCTCCAGCCATGCTTAAGTACCGCAGGCATTCTGTGGACCAGATTGACTCTCAAGACTTTACTGGACCAAAGCCAACCAGTGAAACAAAAGAGTCATTGGAGAGGAGGACTAGGTCTTTGCCTTGGTCTTCATATCCACATAAAAACATGCCTGAACATCTGAGAAAAGAACTTGAATGTCCCATTCCAGATTCTCAAGAAAAAGAGGCAGCTCACAAATATATATTGGAAATGTTGCACCAGGAAATAACTAAGCTTCCAGAAAACAACTGTGCAGAGCAGACTTCAAGTGAAAAGGATGTGCGTGCTACTGATCAGAAAACAGATAGGTCTGATGTCAGGGATGCTTCTGAAGTTTCTTGTCTATCTGAACATTTATCCTTACCGGTTAGGAATACCCCCAAGAGTCTGGATGTTACCAATGAGAATGGGCCAATGGATACGGTGATACCAAATTCTTCAAAAGTTTCTGTAATTCCCCACGAGCTCTTCTATTATCCACATTATGATGTTCCCATATCAGCAGTTTTGGATGCCTTTGCCACCCCAAACTCAGACTTAGAACCAGACCCTTCCCTTGCAGAAAACAATAAAATCTGCACCAAGCTCCTAGAGAATTGTTTAGCAGAGGAAGAACCTGTGGAGCAGGACCTTCCAAAGCCAGATCTTTACACCAGTGTGAAGGCCGCACCAGCAGACAGAGATGATAAGGGCCTGGAAAGGCTGTCAGAAGAGACTCATGGTCATAAAAAGTCTTCCAATAACAAGCCAGCGTTGATAGGAAATAATATGGGACCCAAAGTAAACAGCCATACCGCTTCTGCTCAGGATTCTACTCATCCAGATATCCCTGCGGTAAAACCTGATTTTGTGTTTACATATCTGCTCCCCAATGCAGGGGTGCCCAAACTTTTTGGGCCACGGGCCAGTTACGTGGTTCAGGGGACTGGTCACTATGGCCCGGGGGCCAGATCCGGCCCTGACACCTATTCATCCAGCCCACAAAGCCCTTGTCGCGCCCAGAAGCGGAAGTAAAATGCCCCGGGCCATAGTTTGGGCACCCCTACCCTAACGTATAGACTTGCATTGCATGGTGTTCAAATAATTGCTAGAGAGGCTTTTACCCCAACCTCAATTTGTTCTAATTTTGTTGGTACCATAGATTCCAGTCTGCATGTGATAAGGTCAGTGTTTGAAATTTGGTAGATGTTGACATTCAGTTTAGAATGTCCAAAACTTTTGATATATCAATCAGTGACATAATCTCCTTGTCATTGATGGCAACTGCTCATACATCCCCTTCAATTTGGAAACTGCATGTTTATTTTCAGACAGTCACAAAAATACAAAACAATAATAATTACCATTTAGAATTGTTAGCCTTTGCATGTGAATGTCAACAGTTGCGAACAGTACCTCTTGACTGTAATTGCACATTGTACGTTGCTATCTGGTCTCTTTGTTGATTACTGAAAACATGACATGGTTTAGTTTAGAAAGAGATAGAGGGATGTAGCTTTTGGAACTATATATTCAATGAGTATCTTTTTTGATATCACTTTAAGTAAGCACCTTCCATTTTATTCACATGAAAATGCATGGAGAGGCCCAAGTTCCATCCATCTGACATAAAGGGCAGCAGGACCACTCTTCTGGGCCTGATTCCAGTGGTCTGCATCTGCTTTTATTGTCCTTTGTAGGCAAAGAAGCTGTGTTTGCAAACATCTGTGGATAAAGACTTTCCCAGGAATTCTGATTGTCTTCCTACTCTCAGGTGGCCTGGTTGCAGAACTGACAAACACAAGTCTTATGAGAGAGTCAGGTAAATCAGGTATGGGAGAGCTGAAATTAGAGTCCCAAACCAATCCAAACACAGGCTAGTCCATTAGTCATTTAAAAAGGGAGAATCAAAGAAATCTGATCAGGCTGGTCCAGAACACATGCAGTGAGTTGGCAACAAGTGCCAGGATACGTAGGAGACAATATCAGGAGCCAAAAAGGTCATTGCCTCCTCAAACTTATCACAAATGCATGCAACCATTAGGCATATTGGAGATTCTGTTGCATACTCATGCCTCTATTGTATTTGTACTTCCACAATGCTCTTGAATTTCAAATACCTCTTCAAAATGGTCTTGGGCTCTTGAAACAGCAAATAAACTTCTGCCATTTTCTTTGACTGACCTGCCTGCCATGCTACCAATAATTCTTTGGAGCGAACATCATAGTACACATGGGCATTGTAATTCAATTTAACTTCAAAAATAATACATAGATAACAGCTCTTAAAATGTGTTTACATTTTTGGCACCCTCTGTATATCGGAGTTTAATTAATTAAATTTATACCCCACCCATCTGGGATATTTTCCCACTCTGTGCAGCTTACAACACAATACCCAAAGAAGTAAGTGTCTAGTGGGTCTCTTAATGTTATTCTGTAGTATTGTCTCCTGCTTTGACAGTTTTCCATTGTCTTTTGAAAAAAATTCAACTACTGTATATACTCAAGTATGTCTAGTTTTTTAGCCCCCAAAATAGGATCCATAAAACGGACTCGACTTATACTTGGGTCAACAACCCCGAGGGTCTGAAAACCACAGTGGTGCAAATTCAAACATACATTTTTAAAAAGCACTAGCACTACTGTAAAAACTCAAAAACATACCCACACAAATGTCTGAATAAATTAATTTTACCATATTTTCGTGTACTTTAATTACTGAAACTCACTAGCAGCTGCTGCATTTCCCACCCCCGACTTATACTCGAGTCAATCTATTTCCCTAGTTTTAGAGGTCCAAATTAGGTACCTCAATTTATATTCAGGACGACTTATAGTCAAGTATATACGGTAAACCTTTTAATTCCCTATTTTATACAGTTTTATTTTTTTCAAGCTCCTTATATTTGAGAATATCACCTTCGATATCTTATCGCTGCCTTCTGCCATTTTAGTTACTGTTAAAAATTGCGACATCGACCAGAATCTTTGCTAGGTTTCTGCAGCACAACCCAGAACTTAAATTAACTGGTTTGTGCAGTTGTGTTTCACATTTTTGAATAAGCCCCTGTTATGCCCTCAGTTGCACACATAGTCATTCACACAAGCGCCCAGCAAATGGTGGGAAAATTGTGGAATCCACTTACATGGCATTTCATATAGGATTTTGGATGTTACTTATTTTCTGGTTTAATTATGGATGTACTACTTTCTTTGTAAAGGACTCCCAGAAAAGAAATCCCTGTAAGGAAGCAATCAGTAAATAAGTGCAATCTGTCACTATAAAGAAATTTTTTTAAAAAAACTCTATTGAGGCATAGGGTTCTGACACACTTTTGCTAAATCTGCCTTATTTAAAACTGATTTTCAATTTTTGTTTTAATAGATTGTAGTAAACCAACGTGATAGAACAGGTGAAGAAAGAAAACTGCCAGAAGAAAGAAGTAAAAAGAAAGAAAAAAGGAAGAACAAGTCCGTCACCCAAGGAGAAAACATTCAGATTCCAAAAATTGGCTCTCCCAGGTTACTTGATAAGTCAGAAGAGGAACCTACAGATCACCAAGGATTTTCAAGGTACTTTCTGTTTCTTTGCATCCTAAACACAAAAATTGTCCTGCCATTTTCCTTCTGTACTTTCCAAGCAAAGCTTATTTATCTGATACATCCCATAATTTATGGGCCTTCTTGGCTACAACCCTGGACAAGCCACCTCATGGACAGGAGAGAACATTTGGGAAGAATGTGATCCAATCAGAATCCAAGTATTTATTGTGTATCCTGCTTTTTTCAGCAGAAGAGATTTCATTTCATGTATCCAGGTTATCCTACTATGCTAATAGAGTAGACCATGCTGCCAGCGACTCAATGCCGAGTGTCAGATGGTGGTTAACTAACCTGACAACCCTGAGAGCTAATGGCCTTGTCTGGAGAAGTCCACAGGGAAGGGTGATAGTCCCCAAATGGATTAAATCCCACTTGAATCCATCTTGCTGGAGGGCAGCTGCTTCATCAATCCTGGCCTGGGGCTGAGGAAGACTCTGCGTGCCAAAAGGGCTCAGGAACAGAAAGTGACTTGTGGAACTGGATCAGTGGTACGGGTGTCATGCTGTGATGCGGAAGACAGATGAAAAGCCACTGTGTTATATTCTCAGGACAATCTTCATGGCTGATTGCCAAATATTCAGATTTGGATACAGTAGAAGAAGAAGAATTCAGCGAGGCTTGAAAGTGCTGATGTTCTAATGGCAATAGATCACCCAGAAGGTGGGAACAAAGTGTTGCCTTTTTTAAAAAAAAATCCTCCAAAATTATATTTACTGCATTTCCTTCTTCCTCCAGTAATTTCACTGTAATTTTCCAGGACTGAGGTTCTTCTCTTAGGGAATTCAATAAAGCAGCAGTGCAGAAAGTAGAACCAGTACAATGGTTACAGACCTGCACAACTCAATGACCTGGCAAAGTAAATGCACTGTTGTGGACTGCCAGTACCTCAACAACCAAAGATTTATCACGGCTTTCTGGTGGGCTGCCATTCCTGACTTAATGAAAAGACATAAGAAGAAACTGCTGGTTTGACAACTTATTAAGAGCAGCATGATTTTCTCACAGTTGCCCAAGCAGATGCCTGCTAGAAGGCCACTAATATCACTTGAATGCAACTTTGACCTCCATCTCTCATTCCCCAGCATTTGATATACAGGGCTGTGTTGTATATGTGCTGGATCAGGGGTCAGCAAACATGTTGTTGAACTTCAGTTCCCAGAAGCCCTGATCAGCAAGAGTGCTGACTTCGGCTTCTGGCAACTGAAGTTCAAGAACACCTGGAGATCTAAGTTTGCTCACCCCTGGGCTGGATCTACAATATAGGTTCACACATTTCATTTACCTGTATCCAGGATTTCTAGCTATAAATGATCAGCCAGCTTTTAATGAGATTTTTCACAAAGATTTTGGGAGAGAGACCACAACTGAATGGGGCAGCACACAGACTGCATGCAGAAACATTGCATGGTATTTCAATCCCTGATATTTCCAGGCAGAACTAGAGAAGTATCTTGTCTGAAATTCCAGAGGACCACTGCCAATCAATGATGGTTATTCAAAACTAGATGGACCAAGACTTGATATAAGACAGATGCCTGAGTTTTTGTGGGAAACTTATAAGTAAATGAAATCACAGCTTTGTCGTGTCTTTATATCAAGTAACTTTAGTAGAAAGTTATTCAGTGGCAAGCTCATAGATGAGTGTGGGCCTCTGGTCCTATTCTACTAGGACAAGGATAGACAACATGTAATCCATGGACCATTGTAGACCACCAGGGGTATTTTGGCCATACCCATCTAGTGCAACTCCGGAAAATACTGGGACTGCTCTGGCCCGGGCACACATGTGCAGCAACAGCTCCTTTGGCATGTGCAAAACTCCTTTGCACATGCGCAGAGCTCATTTGTGATGGACATGCATGCACAGTAACCCCTTCCCTCGCCGTTCAAATACGGGACGGCGGCAGCAAAGGGGAGGAATGCGCAGAGAAATATGGGATTTCCCGGCCGATCCGGGATACTTGACAAGTATGATTTTGGCAGTCACCAAGGCTATCTGGGATAAATCATTTACTGTAATTTGTTATTTTCATTGAATATGGAGAAATTCAATCAATGTAGCACATATTTATTTGCATGCAAGTTATACCCCACCACATTTACAAAAGAAGACCTATCAGTAGTAAATGGCTGTGATAACACTATTAAAGTAGCCTGCCTCTGGTAAAAAAATAGTCTAATTATTTTAACATTTTAATTTGTTTTTAATTTTACCTATATTTCATAGACATCTAGAATTTAAAATTGTACAACATTCCAATATGAATAAATAAAAGACTGTAGTACATGGGCAAAAAAAAAAATACAACAGGTTGTGAGGTATGCCAAAAGTTACTTTAAAGAATGTGTTGCAAAAGAGTTTATCCATTAATTATACTTTAATTTACTTACGTTTTCCAGGATCAGCCACAGTGACCCCAATGTTTTGTTCCAAAGGAATGTTATGGATTCAACCAGTAAGGTAAATATGTAGATTTATTTATTGGTGTATTTTCACTTTCTAATTTCAGTTCTCCCTAATAGTTGTCCAGAATAAAGTTAGCTTTAAATAATTAATTAGGTAAGTAAGTGACTTTCGGTGGTGCTGTGATAATTTATACAATACTAGCATATTTGTGCCCGGCCAGCCGGGCATTTTTAAAGTGTGTGTTGGTGGTTAGGGGTGGTTTTGGGTGTGCACAACCACCATCACCCATACAATATCACTCCAACCACCAACACACACATTAAAAATTCCTGGCAAGGTAGGAGTGTCTCGTGTGTGTGCGTGTGTGTGAGAGAGAAGCAGTGTGTGTGTATTGTATTGTGTGTGTGTGTGTGTGAGAGAGAGAGAAGCAGTGTGTGTGTGTGTTGTCCCCCCAACCCCCCCCACCGAACCCAGGGGCCCCAGCAGAGAGGGGATCCCCCCTCCCGCAAGACACCCCATTATTAAAGAGAAGAAAGCATGCTTTTTCTTCTCTTTAAAAACGGAGTGTTTTGGAGGGGGGTGGATTTGATCCCCTCTCCCTGGGCCCCTGGGTTTGGGAGGGTTGGGGGGACAAAAGGGGTCTGTCCCCACAACCCTTCCAGAGCCAGGGGACCCTGCAGAGAGGGGCAAGGAACATTGGGAATTGAAGTTCCCTTTTTTTTTGCATCTGGGGGGCTCCTGCCCCCCCCGGCCGAAAATTTCAACCCAACAGTTACCTGAGAACCCCGTTCAGGCGAGTGCACGGAGGCTTGGACGGGGCTAGTGGGGCCTGGTGCAACATCCTTTGTCACATTCCAACGGTTAACACACCATTTTGTAGGTATAGATGGTTCCATCTTTGTTGAGTTTTTGGCACATTAAACCGTATTTGTCCTTTTTTAAAATTGATTTTTTACATGGTTTTACATTGCTTTACAAGGAATGCCTCTACATACAGTATTTAATTATTTCCTTAGTGCTCAGAAAAGCAACTTATAATAATATTTTAAAAATCCTTTATTCCCAAATGGCTGCAATTATGGAGAGGTTTCTTCAGAAAATATAGACTACATAAGAACATAAGAACAGCCCTGCTGGAACAGGCCCCAGGCCATCCAGTCCAGCATTCTGTCTCGCACAGTGGCTCACCATTTGCTTCAGGGTATTCCCAAGCAGATGCCTTCACCTGCTTAGGATTCCCTGGAAATGGCATTGAGAGATATCCTGCCTATCTCTCTAACCTGGAGGTTCTCCTTAGGTATCCATAATTATAGCCATTGATACCCTTGTCCTCCATGAACTTGTCTAATCCTTTCTTGAAGAGAATGACTACAGGATTAGAAGAGGTAATGTGTAATTTGGCAATTGATTCAACAACAACTACAGCCGCAGAAATAATGATAGCACTAATAGTTGGGTATGGCTAAAATCTAGTACAGTAAAACCTTGAATAAAGAGAGCCTCGCTTAGAGACTAACTCACTTAAAGAGCAGAATTTTCTCTGAATGGTCACCTCGCTTAACAACTAAAACCAACCAAAATCTCGCTTAACAACTAAATTGGGGTTCGCAATCCCCCCCACCAGAAGTCACAATTGGTCACTTACAATGGTGTTTTGCTCCATGGTGGGCATCAACAGGTTCACACCAGTTCGCCAGAACCGGTAGCAGAAATTCTGCCTGGCTCCGCCCAGCCAAGTTTTGAAATAAAATAGTTTTAATTCGGGTGCAACACAGGGCTTTCCCCCTGGCCACACCCACCATGCCACGCCCACAGTGTGGTAGTAAATTTTTTGGGAGCCCACTGGTTTTGCTTAAAGAGCAATCCCGTGGAACGCATTATGCTCTTTAAGCGATGTACCATTGTATCCTGAAAAAGGAGAAAAAAGGACTTATATTTACTGCCCAAGAGCAAGCACTATGAACCAATATAATCAAAGCAAAAATTGAAAAAAATAGAACTGACAGTAAGTGTAGGCTTTGTAAAGAAATGGATGAAACATTATTAGTGGATGCAATAATATTACACATCAGCTACAAAGGATGACATAACTGAGATGCAGCAATGATACTTTGGAATCTGTGCAAGGATTATGGAATGCCATCTTTGAAATACTGGTTGGAACACAAACCTGATAAGGTCAATGCGAATGAGGACAAGATGGTTAAGATTTTGTGGGACTTTAAGATCCAAACTGATAAGAAGCTCAAACACAAATTTCAGACGTTACTGTTGTTGAAATTTTTTGTTGTTGTTGTTGTTAAGCTGATTGATGTGGTGATCCCAAGTGACAGCCAGGTAGAAGAAAAAGAAGTTGGGGAAAATCATGAGATTTCAGGATTTGAGAACTGAAGTACAGCATCTTTAGGAGAAAATATTAACAATTATACCAGTAGCGGAAGGAGAGTTGGGAGTAATCCCAAAAGGGTTGAAATAACATCTGAGTGTGATTGGTAATAGAATACTACTAGGTATTAGCTACATTATCAGGCGTTACCTTGCTGACTCTTAGGGTTAGGGTTCCAAAACATCAATCCAAACATCTGGTCGTCTGTATACACCAGGGGTCCTAAAACATTTAAAGCCAGGGCCCAGTTCATGGTCCCTTATACCGTTGAGGGGCTGGACACTGATACCAACACTTCTACTGCCTCAAGCCTTGTCCCCTCAGCCTCGCTTGGTGTGTCTCTGCTGTTGCTCTGTAGCAGGGTAGATGTTGTATAGCAAAGATGGTCATGGCAGTGCCCTTTAAATATTATCTTGATGTTGTAAGGACTGCTATTGGAAGGGCTCAGCGAGTGAGGCAGGTGTGTGTACAGCAGCTCCTTACAACATTCGCCCTGCTACAGAGCAGGGACACACCAAACCAAGTGGAGGGGACAAGGATTGAGACAGAGGCGGCGGAAGCAGAGGCAGAGGTGGCTGCAGCAAGAGTGAGGGCCATGGGCCGTAGTTTGAGGACCCATGGTATACACTGTTGATAGTGGTGGTAGTATGCTTTCAAGTCAATTCTGCCTTATGGAACCCTTTTCATGGGTTTATAGACATAGATTACATTGAAATGGTTTAGCATTACCTTCTAAAAGCAACTTAGGACTGTGTAGCTTTTCCATTATTATCCAGACTTGTTATTCTCCCAGGAGGCATAATGGGGAATTCAACTCCAACCTCTGGCTTTCAATCTACTGGCATTGTTACCATTTTTCTCCAGAGCGAAGGACGGAATCTATTAATCAGTTATATCCTACAATTTTTATTCTTTGCCTTATCAATGAAGGTCAAATTCATCAGCTTTGTAGGTGATAGGTCTATATAAAACAATTGTGGATATTACCAAAGTTGATAAAACAAAGCCTTTAACCATGTATGACCTTCATCCTCCCAATGCAATTCTCTGGGACTCATCCAGCTCTCCCCCTGCCCAGGTTAAAAATATATTTAACAATGAACAGTAAATATTACCTCAGAAGCCTTGACGAGTTTATTTGCCATTTAAAGGCTATTTAAGGACTTCGTAGGCCTTTTCCAGCCCAGACATAGAAGAAGGAAGAAGATAGGGGCGGAGCCACACTAGCCTTTAAAAGCTCTGAGCTCTTTCAGGGTCAGCCATTTTGACTCTGCATGTGCTCTTAAGCAGAGCTGCTGCTGAGGAGAGCCAAACAAAGGAAGTGAGCACTGGTAAGTTTTGCAGTTGGAGTAGAGCTGCTTTAGAGGCCTCTACTAATTTAAATTGATAATTGAAACTGCTGAGAGCCACCTCTGTTCAAACAGAGGAAGCAGTTTGAAGCTTCCAGAAGCAGGGGGGCAGGGCCACACCAGGCCCTTCCCTGAACTGTGACTCATAGGGGCGGAGCCACACTAGCCTTTAAAAGCTCTGAGCTCTTTCAGGGTCAGCCATTTTGACTCTGCATGTGCTCTTAAGCAGAGCTGCTGCTGAGGAGAGCCAAACAAAGGAAGTGAGCACTGGTAAGTTTTGCAGTTGGAGTAGAGCTGCTTTAGAGGCCTCTACTAATTTAAATTGATAATTGAAACTGCTGAGAGCCACCTCTGTTCAAACAGAGGAAGCAGTTTGAAGCTTCCAGAAGCAGGGGGGCAGGGCCACACCAGGCCCTTCCCTGAACTGTGACTCATAGGGGCGGAGCCACACTAGCCTTTAAAAGCTCTGAGCTCTTTCAGGGTCAGCCATTTTGACTCTGCATGTGCTCTTAAGCAGAGCTGCTGCTGAGGAGAGCCAAACAAAGGAAGTGAGCACTGGTAAATTTTGCAGTTGGAGTAGAGCTGCTTTAGAGGCCCGCGCGCCTAACGGCGCGCGAGATTACAAACTAGGAACATAAGAAGAATATAGTCTTACTAGGTAGAAAGGTAGTAAATGTGTACATTTTTGAGGCCCAGAATACTGCACTTGTTAAAATGGATTCTGAGGGAACAGCTGTAGTTACCTGCAATTCTTGTGCCATGTTTGTGTTCTTGCCAAAGCACATGGAGAACTACACTTGCAGCAAGTGCAAGCTGGTTGCACTACTAGAAGAGAAGGTCCAGCAGCTAGAGGCCCGCATATCTAACCACCAACAAATTAAGGAGCTTGAGCTGTTCTTGGACAGAGCGGAGCTGACTATGCTGGACAAAGAAGAGACAGGGCACAGTTCTGAGGGAGAAGGCCCTTCACTAACTCAGGAGGGAGATGGTTGGAGGAATGTGACTCAAAGGAGGAGAAGAGTAGGGGATCACTCTGAGAGTCTGAAATTACAGAATAAATTTGAGGCTCTTTCCCTTATCACACCTGACGAGGAACACACAGAGGAACAACTGGTTCCACCTGATGATCTCTCCTTCATCACACTTGATGAGATCCAGGAAGATAAACAACAGGAACAAACTGAGTTTCTCTCCCTTAATATGGTTGATGAGGTGCATGTAGATGAACAGATTGCAGGAGAGAGGCTCCTTGTACTAGGCGATTCAATAATTAGAAATACAGAGAAATGGATTTGTGATGCACATGATAACCGTATGGTGACTTGCCTGCCAGGTGCAAAAGTTGCAGACATCACAAGAAATCTAGATAGATTGTTAGAGAGAACTGGGAACGAGCCAGTTGTCATGGTACACGTTGGTACTAATGATGTTGGGAAGGCCAAGCGGTCTGTCCTGGAAGCCAAATTTAGGTTGTTAGGAAGAAGATTGAAGTCCCGGACTTCCAAGGTAGCATTTTCAGAAGTGCTGCCTGTCCCTCGCGCAGGACCTACCAGGCAGGCAGAGCTCAGAAGCCTCAATGCGTGGATGAGGCGGTGGTGTCGAGAGGAGGGCTTCAGATTTGTCAGGAACTGGAGAACATTTTGGGACAAGCCAAATCTGTTCAGGAGGGATGGGTTGCATTTAAACCATGATGGGACCAGATTGCTGGCACTCAACATCAAAAAGGCTGCAGAGCAGCTTTTAAACTGATAACTGGGGGAAAGCCGACAGGAGCTGGGCAGCATCCGGTTCGGGAAAGTGTGTACTTGGGTAGTGAGGAGGATGCAAAAATTACTGAGCAGAGCGAGGAGCTAGTCACTAGCATTCTAGCAGAAGGATGCAAGAGGCAGTCTAACAATGCAACTGGACACAAAAGACTGTGTCAGAAAAGCATATATAAATGCTTGTATACAAATGCCAGAAGCCTCCGGAACAAAATAGGGGAGCTGGAATACTTAGCAATAGATAAAAATATTGATATTATTGGTATCACTGAAACCTGGTGGACGGATGATAACCAATGGGATACAGTTATCCCAGGCTACAAACTGTACAGGAAGGATAGGAAGGGGCAAACGGGAGGTGGTGTAGCCTTGTATGTCAAAGAAGTGATAAAATCGTATGAATTGGAATATCTAGGTGATTTGGAGTCACCATTAGAAGCTCTGTGGGTAAGAGTACCAGGCCACAAGGATGGTCTAACAGTAGGCATATACTATCGGCCTCCGACCCAAACTCTTGAGGGAGACTGGCAGTTGGAGAATGTTGTAAAGGAGGCATCCAAGAAGGGAAGCCTGGTTATAATGGGGGACTTCAATTACCCTCACATAGACTGGGTGAACTGTTGTTCAGCACATGATAAAGAGATAAAGTTCCTAGATATGCTAAATGATTGTTCCCTGGGACAGATGGTTGAAGACCCAACTAGAGGTACAAGAATCCTTGACTTGATCCTGAGTAATACTCAGGATCTGGTGCAAGATGTTAATGTGACTGATCCAATAGGGAACAGTGACCACAACTCAATTATGTTTAACTTGATCATAGACCGCAAGTCACTGATAAAATCTAACACAGAGACCTTAAATTTTCAAAAAGGAAATTTCCCAAAGATGAGGAAACTAGTAAAAAAGAAACTGAAAGGGAAAATTGAGAGAG
Organism: Bradypodion pumilum; assembly: GCA_035047305.1. Taxonomy (NCBI): domain Eukaryota; kingdom Metazoa; phylum Chordata; class Lepidosauria; order Squamata; family Chamaeleonidae; genus Bradypodion; species Bradypodion pumilum. The sequence continues at coordinate 501,842,011 of JAWDJD010000001.1, read as the reverse complement.
TCCAAACACTCCAAGAGGCATGGAGGTTGTTTATAAAAACAATAACAGAGGCCCAATTGGAATGCATACCCAAAAGGAAAAAGGGCACTGCCAGGTCCAAGAGGACTCCAATGTGGCTTACAGGAGCTGTTCGGGAAGTGATCAAGAGCAAGAAAAGCTCATTTAGAAGATGGAAGGCTTGTCCAAATGAGGACAGCAGGCAGAAACATAAATTCTGGCAGAACAAATGCAAGGCAACAATCAGGAAAGCAAAGCAAGACTTTGAGGAGCGTATAGCTAAAAATACTCAGAGGAATATCAAAGACTTCTTTAAGTACATTAGAAGTAAGAACCCAACTAGGAAGGCCATTGGACCATTAGATGACAATGGAAGGCAAGGGGTTATTAAAGAGGAAACAGAGATTGCAGAGAGACTCAATGAATTCTTTGCTTCAGTATTTACTGAAGAAGATAGAGACCACATGCCCAAAACAGAACCTATCTTCGTAGGGAGGGAAACCGAAGAATTAAGCAAGATAGAAATAACCAGGGAGGAGGTCCTTGCATGTCTTGTTAAGCTAAACACTAACAAATCCCCAGGACCAGATGGCATCCATCCACGAGTTCTCAGGGAACTTAAAGATGAAATTGCTGATATCCTAGCCAAAATATATAATCTTTCCCTCAAATCAGGCTTTGTGCCTGATGACTGGAAGGTAGCGAATGTAACACCAATTTTCAAAAAAGGATCCAGGGGTGATCCAGGAAATTACCGACCTGTCAGTTTGACATGTGTCCCAGGTAAAGTGATGGAAACCATCCTAAAAGATAGAATTAATAGGCACATAGAAGAGAAGGCGCTGCTAAAGCAGAGCCAACATGGCTTTTGCAAGGGCAAATCATGCCTCACTAATTTGTTGGAATTTTTTGAGAGTGTCAACAAGCATGTGGATAAGGGGGATCCAGTTGACATTGTTTATCTGGACTTTCAGAAGGCTTTTGACAAGGTCCCACACCAAAGGCTCTTGAATAAACTTACCAGTCATGGAATAAAGGGACAGGTCTTGTCCTGGATCAGCAACTGGCTAAGGGACAGGAAACAGAGGGTAGCACTAAATGGACACTTCTCCAAGTGGAGGGAAGTAAAGAGTGGGGTCCCCCAAGGTTCAGTACTGGGACCCCTGCTTTTCAACCTCTTCATAAATGATCTAGAGGTAGGAGTAAAAAGCAAGGTAGCCAAATTTGCTGATGACACTAAATTATACAGGGTAGTGAAAACCTTGAGAGATTGTGAGGAGCTCCAGAGGGATCTCTTGACACTGGGGGAGTGGGCAAAACAGTGGCAAATGAGCTTCAACATTAGTAAGTGCAGAGTGATGCATGTTGGGGCAAAGAACCCCAATTACATTTATAAACTGATGGGGTCTGAACTCTCTGCGACAAACCAGGAAAGGGACCTTGGTGTCCTGGTGGACAGCTCAATGAAGGTGTCAACCCAGTGTGCCTCAGCAGTGAAAAAAGCAAACTCAATGTTAGGGATCATTAGGAAGGGTATAGAAAATAAGTCAGCAAGTGTTATTTTGCCTCTTTATAAATCTATGGTGAGGCCCCATCTGGAATACTGTGTACAGTTCTGGTCGCCATACCTCCAGAAGGATATTATGGAGTTGGAGAAAGTACAGAGGAGGGCAACCAGAATGATTAGGGGACTGGAACACCTTCCTTACCATCTGAGGCTGCAACGGTTGGGCCTTTTCACTCTTGAACGACGGCGTCTAAGAGGTGACCTGATTGAAGTTTATAAAATCATGCACGGTTTGGACAAAGTAGATAAGGAAAAACTGTTTTCCCTATCGCACAACACTAGAACTAGGGGACACTCGATGAAACTTTTGGGTACTAGTTCTCAAACAAATAAGAGAAAGTACTTTTTCACCCAGAGGATTACTGGTCTATGGAACTCCCTGCCAGAAGAAGTGGTGACAGCTGTCAGTCTTGACAGCTTTAAGAAAGGATTAGACAAGTTCATGGAGGACAAGGGTATCAATGGCTATAATTATGGATACTTAAGGACGACCTCTGGGTTGGAGAGATAGGCAGAATATCTCTCAATGCCATTCCAGGGAATCCTAAGAAGGTGAAGGCACCTCCTTGGGAATACCCTGAAGGAAATGGTGAGCCACTGTGTGAGACAGAATGCTGGACTGGATGGGCTGTGGCCTGTTCCAGCAAGGCTGTTCTTATGTTCTTATGTTCTTATGGCAATGATGATGACAACGACTCCTCCTCTTCCTACATTCAAAACAATGTTCAAGTCAAAATAAACAATATAAAAATATTGATGATGATGAGAAGTGCCAAATGACTGTCTGGTTCAAGATAATAGTTAAAGAGCACTGCCATGACCATCTTTGCCATTCTTTCCCTTATTTCCCCCATCATGGATACTGATAGTATTAGGGGTGTCAAGTGGTGGCCAACCATGGGTGGCTGATGACATGAGAGTCCTCAGTATCCTCAAAATATGGCCACTTTTGGTATACTTTAACTCCAGATGGCATGCTATCAACCCAAAGTCATTCAGCTTCCTTGTCTTGCTTTCTTTTGTCTTCTGGACAATTGATTACAGAAAGTTAGAGCTCATTTCAGCATGATTAATTAGGGAACTGTCTTATTTTGCAGCATTTCCACAGAGGAACTTAACATTAGCAAGAGGTCCCAGAGACATTGGCAATTACACTCTGATTAGGAGATGCCTAGAAAAACACATCATCACATTTGAATGGCTTTGGAAAAGACAAAGTAGGGTTTTTCACAATAGGTGGCCAGATTTTTAGTGCTGAAAGTGAAGTCTGTACAAAGACCTATTTTGATGTACATGTTTTATATTGGCTTAGAAAAACAAAATGCCTGTGTAATTCTCAACTTGAGCAATAACAGATTGGCTTAATGTGATATATATATATGGGGGAAAGGTTATTTGCTATACAGATCAGATATTTTACAATTCAAGCCACTCATTATATACTTGCGATTTAACAGGAGAGTGACAACAGTGATCTACACAGCAGCATGACCACAAGTGAAAGCACAAGTACTGACAGGTAAATGTTTCACTTTCCTTTTTGTATTTTGATACTTAAAGGGATAACAAACATGTTCTTGGAGGGTGGGAGAGGTAAATTTGCCTGTGATGGTGCTAATTGCCTACTGCACCAGTAACACAATCAGGAACTCTTCGGGTCCAATCCTATGGGTGGTTCTATAACTTGCTTCCTTGGAGACAGTTAAATGTATTTGTGTTTCTCATAAAATAGCAATAACACTTATATACCACCTCATAGTATTGGCCCCTACATGCTTAGTATTCATTTTACCAACCTTAGAATGATGGAAGGCTAAATCAACCTTGAGCCTCATCAGGATCAAACTCATATCAGGATTAGTGTTTTTTGGTTGTATATTATAGTTTTTTGAACTACTGCACTACAAGGGCTCCCAAGGTGGACAGCTGTGTGACAAATGCGGACGATGGACATCAAGGCTGATGCCCTGTACAGGTGCTCAAGGTGCTAGAATCAGTGGTGGGCATAAAAAAATTCCTACCATACTGTGGGTGTAGCCATCTGACTGGGTGGGCATGGCCTGTTGGCCATGTGACTGCTCTTCGCTATAGAGCTGTGAAAATATATAGAAGCCTCTTCTATTTTCATTACTCTTTAGCGAACCTCTGAAGCCATTTTCCCCTTGTCCAAGGCTTTTCCAGGGCTCTGTTTCACCCCGAAATTTTGGGTGAAATGGAGCCCAGGAAATGTGATGGATTAATAGAGGATCAGTGTTATATCTTGACAGGAAAAGCCTTGGACAAGGGCGAAATGGCTTCAGAGGTCACCATAGAGTGATGAAAATAGAAGAGGCTTCTTTTTCATAGCTCTATAGTGAAGAGCCCCCTCTGAAGCAATTTGCCCCTTCCTCCAATGCTTTTCCTAGGCTCCGTTACACCCCGAAATGCCTCCTCAATCACTCCAGAGTGGCTTTGATGAAGCCTTTGATGAAGGGGGAAATGGAGCCAGCCCCCTCTGAAGCCTCTTCTTGGAAGGGGTGGGGCAGGAAGGTAGGCAGGGCCAGCCATTTTTACTACCGGTACGCACGTACTGGTGTGAACCTGCTGATGCCCACCACTGGCTAGAATGTACATCTGACATGCACACTGTGGACTGACAAAGAACCCAACCTCATGAAAAACCCACTACAACATCTCTTTCGATATTGCTCTGTTTTCATTCAGTTCTGACTGTGCTACAAGTTATTCTCGGAATACATAGCTCTTAATTCCCTTAAGTTTTTATCCTCAAGGGAAAATCTGTCCTGAGGATAAAACTGCATTTATACACTTGGGCTTCTGGCAATTAAAGTTCAAGAACACCAAGGTTGGCCACCCCCGATCTAATATCTCCAGAAAGGCTTACCTGGAAATCAGACTGTAATAACCCCTCTATTTGCAATCTATTTGCAGGAAAAGAAAAGACAGTGAAAAGAAAGAAGCTCCAGAAAAGTCTGCTCCTCCTAGTAGCACCACTTCACGGACAGAACAACCTGATCTCTTTTACTTCATTGTTTTCCTCTGGATCGTGGTCTACTGCTTATTGCTCATTCCACAACTTGTTGGGAGTGGCCATTGATCTCTGCTAATGAGTCAGAATAATAAAAGATAGCAGCTTGATTTTTTTTCCTTTTATGCAATCATAAACCTATTCTTTCAGGGGTACAGAGGAGAGAATCTGGATTAAGAAGAAGAACTACATCAGATGTTCTCTAGTCTAACTTCGGGTTTGGAATATATCCTGATTTGGTCCCAGAGTGATTTGAATCTCATCCATTTTAGTTTGAATCTTAGATATAATACATTTATAAACTTCCCATTGACTTGCCTTGCACCAACACATGCAATATTTAGGGTCACGATAGACCTTAAAGAGAGTAATGAGTCTGGCGATTTCAGTCAGGAAACTTCAGAATTAGAATTGATTTGCAAAATTTTCTTCCCTTTGCTCTGGAACAGAATCTGGCCATTCTGCTTCAATTCCGAACTCTCATGAACAGATCCAGATCAAACCAGTCTGGTTAGTAATAACTGATTTGCATGAACCCATGGCAGAAAAATGTGCTTGATATGACCAACATAGCTGTCAAGTTTCAGGAAATTTCTGTCAAACCCCTATATTTTACACCCTTTCCCACCATCATCCCGGATTAGTTAGACTGGAGTTAGACTGGAGGCCAACACAGGATAAGCATAGCTGTCCAGTTTCCTGTTTTGGCTGGGAAATTTCCCTTATTTGACAGAAATTTCCTGAAACTTGACAGGTATGATGACGAAAGGTCTTTAAGGCCAGCATTTCTTCTCTCCTTGCCCCAATAGATGCCTGTGCGATGTCCACCAGAAAATAGAAGGGCAGTACCACTTTCCTGATCATATTTCCCAAGGGGAAAAAAGCTCTAACACTAAAGAGAAGGTGACTAGATGAGAAAGAGGGTGGGGTGCCATAGAATATTGAACATTTTTACACCTGCAGATAATTGAACCTGTGGATGCTGAATCCGTGGATACGTGACTTGTATATTACTTCCACTTAGGGTGAATGCATGAAAAAGTGGAAGGAGGAAGTTTTGGCAGGTGTAACTAATAATACAAACCTGCATTTGAGCAAATGCAGGTTTTTATTATGAGTTACACCTGCCAAAATTTCCTCCTTCCACTTTTTCATGCATTCACCCTAAGTGGAAGTAATATACAAGTCACGTATCCACGGATTCAGCATCCACAGGTTCAGTTATCTGCAGGTGTAAAAATGTTCAATATTCTATGGCACATTATCAGAGCTGGCTACTAGAGGCCACTGTCTACAGTTTAAAAATACAGAGTTCATTGTTATATGCAGTTTCAGGTATCCACAATAGGTATTGGAATTATCCCCCCTGGATATTGAGGGTGGGCGCAACCTTGAGGGTGGGCGCAACCTGAAAAGCCATGATGATTAATAGCCATATTGTCTACGAATCTGTTCTAATTTCTTTTTAAAACTGTATATTTTGTTAGCTGACTTATGTTTTGTGAAGGACCTCCTTTTGGCTATCATGAATCATCTACTTGCAGGTTTATTGGACAACCCTGGATTCTAGTATTTTGAGAGCTGAAGAAAAACATCTTTTAATTCACTTTCTCCACACCGTGTATATTTTTATATATTTCTGTATCTCACTTATTTTTCTAAACTTAAAAAACAAAACACCCCCCTCCAGCAGACATTATAACCTTTCCATAGAGGGTTCAGAATTCATTCCAAGGGGGTTCTTAATTATTTTACTGTTGTTCTCTGTTACATTATGAAGACTCCGCCATTTGAATTTGTGTACATATATTATATATTTATATATATTGATAGATAGACCTATATAGAACAAAGTCATTGAGTTAATATTTGCGATTTTTGTACGTTTGTGCCTTGCTTTATAGGACTCTATATAAAGTGAATAAATCTTTTAGGGGAAAATAATAGATTTAGAGTGTTTTAGTTTTCAGAAATCATTGCTGTAATTTAAATTTTTCCAAAGTCATAAAAATTTGACACTTACATGCATGTAACGCACACTTTGTTTTACAATCGCCTTCCCTGTAGACATGTTGAGTGGAAAGACTTTACTCCTTTTCACCAACTGAAGTGTAATGTGATTCTTTTAGATTTGTGTATGACTTATATCTAGAAGCAAGTGAAGTGACACCAGAAAAAAATGGGAGAAGCAACAGAGCAGGTGCTTCAGAAATATGTAATGTGTCTTAAAATCAGAATTTAGCTGTCACTCCAATATATATTTATTGTTAGGAATATTTCAGTGTCCTAGAGGCATGATGGCTAACCTTGGCACTCCAGGTGTTCTTGAACTTCAGTTCCCAGAAGCCCTGATAAGCAGGAATGCTGACTTGGGCTTCTGGGAATTTAAGTCCAAGAATACCTGGTGTGCCAAGGTTAGCCATCACTGTCCTAGAGTTTAATGGTAGAAGGGAGAGATGGGACCAAGCCACATGTTGAAATGAGATGATGCTATATTTTTTAGGTCTGCACAGGAAAGATTAATCTTTAACTTAAAGTTTATAGAAATGGCAAAAAGTCCAATCTGTGGTCCTTCTGACATAGAGGAAGTTATTTCCAATATGGGAAAACTACACCTGTAGTAGCATTAACTGGAACTGTAGTCAAAGATGTAACTTTACCCATGTAGCATTCTTACAATATGCAGTACATGCCAATTCCACTCCCTCTCTCTTCCTTCAACACGCATATCCACAAACATAAACCAAAGTCATAGATACCTGTTTGGTGTTTAAAGGATAGGTTTGTCCAGATTGAACGTATGCTGGAATAAGAAAATAGGAAAACACCCTGCTGGATCAGTTTGGTACCCATCTAGTTGACCATTTAGTTTCCAACTGCAGGTAGTTAAGATGCTTTTGGGTATCTTAAAAATGGAGGGTGAAGACAAAGCTTTTTTGTCCTACATATGTGAAACTACCAGAAGATGGTGGTTTCATTTAAATGTAACATATTGGAAAACTGCTTAGACTGGCTCTTTGTATACTTTCTAGTTGTCATCTTGTAGAACATTAATCTGTAATGAATGAGGCCAGTACATGCCTTTAGTTCACCTTTTTTCGTTGAACAGTTTGTCAGCCTGTCAAACAACAGGAGTCTCATTCCATTTTGTTAAGGTAGATTTTATTCTGTCAGGCTAGCTTGACATCCATGTTCTTGAATAATGCCAAACAGCAGTCGAGATGCATTCTTTATTTTTTTTATTCAAATTTGTATATTGCCGCCCAATTTGAATGAGCGACTGGGCGGCATTATAACAATACTGTATAAAAAACACATCACAATCTTAAAACATTTTTAAAACCCTTTTTAAAAAAACCTTAATAAACACTAAAATTACCTCCCCACCCCATCAGTTATTTAGAAAGTCAACCCCAAATAAAAAATCCCACCCAACCCATCTGTAGAAAAGAGGGAGGGTCTTGATTATCTCTTAAACAAGACAGCAGGCCGGGGTCAGACCTCCATCAACGCCCCACATCTGCCTTGCTAGCCAGGTTTTAAGATCCTTCCTAAAGGGTAGCAATTCTGTCTGCAGCCGCACCGCAGTTCTATCGGCAGGAGGTTCCGTAAGCCCGGAGCGGACACGGAGAAGGCCCTCTTCCTTGTGCTAGAGAGGCAAGCCCCTCTAGCAGATGGTACAGTTAGAGAGCCCCTCCGGTCCGCTCTGGTTGGACGGACAGACGTTCTTGGGGAGACGCGGTCTTTTAGGTATCCTGGCCCACTATCTCCTATACCCTTTCTTAACATGGGGCCTTCTCCCTTCCCCCCAGTTACTCTTGAAACAGTACCCATGTTTGCAAAACTGGAATTCTCCTTAGCTGACACACTAATCGATTCTTAGTTTTCCCAGATCATTTATGTGTTTCAGCTGTACCAGGACAATACAGAGGAGAGAGTCCGTTGGGTTACAACTCAACAATCCCAAATGTTGCTGGATTGCAGCATCCAGCCTTCCTGACCACTGGCAAAGTTGACTAAGGCTGCTGGGAGGTGTAGTCCAAAAGCATCTTTAGAAGATCCCAATTCTCACACCTGAATCCTCGTTTACAGGCTCATGCCATGGGATAAGATGTGTTTTACCCTATTTCCATAGATGTCGAGGTCGTTGCAGGCACTTTGTGTCTGAAGCTTGAGTCCCGATCTATAGAAGAGGTCAAAAATAATCTCTCCCACTTCAAGTGGCAGGTTAAACTTGGAGAGATGCACAGGTTGTTTTTTAACTCATTGTTTTGGATACTTAAATTATTTTTACTTCACTCTTCAGCCAAACAGGCTCTGAAAGGATCAATAAAAATCAGTATAGAAACAAGCCACAAGACCAAAAGGCAAAAGGGATTGGAGGGCAGGAAAAATTCTAAATCACAGTTACTCGTTACAGAAGTTTTATGGTGATGGTGGGATAGTGATAGTTTGGCTTGCAGTTGAAAAGTCGAGCTAGAGGCAAAGGCAGCATCTGGTCTCTCGGCAGAAGTAAAGGAATGGAATTCTCTCCTCTCCCTTTGTAAATACATCCCTCTGTTTAAAACAACATCCCTGCGAGCAAAAGATCAGAAGCGTGTAATACAGTACTGGTTCTGTTTGTTAGAGCTTCTCTCCTGGATGTGCTGTTTGGTTTTAGTTTGTCCCAATAGTTTTTTTTTAATGGGGAGGGCAGGCAAGGAGTATGTAAAAATGACATGCTTGACCCACAGGCTGAAAAGTTGCCTTAAACATTATTACCTGGCCAGGGAGTAGAGGCTTGAGAGATGCCACTAGGAGTTCCTCTGTCTTTCCAGATCTAGTAAAGTGGTTGTCTCAGGGACAAATGAAGCCCACGTTGTCTGAAGCTATTTAAGTCCTTGGTTTGTAAGTCCCCAAAGCCACCTAAATAAATACCTTTTCTCCATCAATCCCATTAACTGCTTTATGGTGATCCTCCCTCCTGCCTCCTGTGAAAGAGGATAGCCATCCACCTCCTTGGCTTTCAGTATCAGATTAACTCTGCAGGAAGAGGCCTCTTCGCTTATGACATAATGTGGTTATTTTGTCTCATGCACTTCTGTTTCTGGCAATCACCCTGATGGCCACGAGAAATCATTTGGATCCCTTCCTCCCTGAGAGCTTTCCCCTAGTGTTGTGTTCTAACAGTGTAACCTTCTACATGTGATAACAATGTATCTGAACCAATGTAACCTTGCCTACGAGTAACAATGTAACCTTCAGCTGTATCATATAAACCCTGTAATAGGACGCGAGCTAATGACCACCAGCTGGCAGCAGCGAGCGTCCAAGCTCTCTTGGTTCAAACCCATCAAAGGCCACAGCGCGGGAAGTTTCCCGCCGCTACCTACACCTGGACAAGAAGGGCGTGACCAGCCATGACGTCACGCGGGCAGTAGCCAATGGGCTATCGTGGAGCCACATTCAAATACGTTACTACCATATATATAGAGCTGTTCGTCCGCCATTACCTCATGTTCCCTCTGTCCACCATGCAATAAACCTGAGTTAACCCAGCCCTTGGCTGTTTCCTGTGTCTTGACTCTCATACACTAAACTGGCGACGAAGGTGGGATTATGGATCCCCAAGGAGCCAGGGCACAGAGCGGATTCAACATTACCAAACCGCAAGACTGGGAGCTTTTTGAGATGGACTTCCAGGCGGCACTGGTGGAACTCAAAGTCAAAGAAGACGACGAGGAAAGGAAGAGGGCCATCCTCACCCGCATGCTTGGGATGGAGACCAAGCGAACGCTGGTGGGCATTATTGCACCGAAGAAGATGGGTGAGTTCAAAGCCGATGACATCATGAAACTGCTGCGTGAGCGCTTCCGACCCTCGAGGGCAATGTTTCCCGCTCGGAGCGCGTTTTGGAGGCGAGTTCAAGCGCCGGACGAGTCGGTAGAAGCCTTCGTAACAGCTATGAGAGTAGCCGCCACCCCCTGCAGATGGGACCACTTTCTAGAGATGGCCCTCAGGGACGGAGTGCTGTGTGGCCTGAAGGACAAGGAAGTGCAGCGCAGCCTGATGAACAAGGAGCCACCACCCACACTGACAGAGGTTGTAGAGGCCGCGGAAGCCGCGGAATCCACGAATGCTGGAGTAGATGAGATGCACAAGTGGCGTGAGTGGCGTCCGAGGGCCGGCAAAGCGGAAAACTCGTTGCACGGAAAGTCCGGACAGTCGGTGCACGCAACCCGACGGACCTCGAAGTCGTCTTCGGAAAGCAGCGACGGCGAGGAGGTCCAGAAGGTCCGAAGGGGAGGGCGCCGTTGCGATGGTTGCGGAGCGGCCCATGAGCGCGTGAGGTGCCCATTCAGAAAAACCGAGTGCTACAACTGCGGCCGTCGGGGGCACATCGCCAAGGCGTGCAGGAAAGGGAAAGAGGGCCGGAGACAGTCACAAGACCGTTCGGCCAGACCGGACCGTCCAGCGAGGTCCAAAGATGGCGCCCGGACCACGAGGAAGCAGGACGGCGTGGGCCGCATCTCGGACGACAGCGAGGGCGACGCTCCTGTGTTCAGCGTGTCTGCGGGACAGCCCCATTACTTCGTTGAGGTACTAGTACAAGGGACCCCTATTAGGATGGAAATTGACTCGGGGTCCTCCTATTCTATAATTCCCCAGAGAGAGTTCTTGAAAATCGACCCCCACGTGCGGCCCAAACTTAAAGCGTTGAGGGCCACACTACGGGACGTACAGGGGAACAGCATTCCAGTGTTGGGGGTCGGGACATTCCGGGTTCGTTTTAAGAGACATTCTGCGGAACTTCCCCTAGTGGTGCTAAAAGGGGGGAGTTGTAGCCTCCTCGGGACGCAATGGTTTCAGCCTTTAGGTTTGTTCATAGGGGGGTGCATGCCGTAGGCGTGGACCCAATACAAGCGGTGTGCGACGCACACCCCGCCGTTTTTAAAAGTGGACTGGGAAAGTTCAAGGGACCCCCTGTAGCCTTCGACCTAGACCCGGAGGTCCGCCCGATAAGACTCAAACCGCGCAGGGTACCGTTCGCACTAAAGGACAAAATAGAGGCGGAACTGGACAAACTGGTGGGTCAGGGGATTCTTGTTCCTGTGGATTCCGCGGAGTGGGAGACTCCAATTGTAACAGCACTGAAGGCTAACGGGGAGGTGCGCATTTGCGCTGATTATAAGTGTACAATTAACAAGGCGATCCGCCCTAATGCATACCCGGTGCCAGTGGTCAGCCACCTCCTGGCCAGGCTGAATGGGGGAAAGTGTTTCGCTAAGCTCGATTTAGCACAGGCCTACCAGCAACTCCCTGTAACCCCCGCCACAGCGGCGGCACAAACGATAGTTACACATAAGGGGGCGTTCCAGGTGTCGCGTTTACAGTTCGGCGTGAACTCGGCACCTGGCCTTTTTCAGTCGCTCGTAGAACGCCTCCTGAAGGGGCTGGAGGGGGTGTTGCCATATTTTGATGACGTGTTGATAACGGGGGGGGGAGTAAGGCCGAACTGGCACATAGATTGGATAAAGTTCTGACCGTGTTCGAGAAAGCGGGGCTGCGACTGAGAAAAGACAAATGTGTATTTTTCGAAACAGAGGTTGAGTTTTTAGGGTTCCGTGTCACGCCCGAGGGAATTAGGCCGTCCAAATCTAAGGTAGCCGCCATCAAGAAAGCTCCTCGCCCCACATCCAAAACCGAACTACAGTCATTTCTGGGGCTTCTCAATTTCTACCATACCTTCCTTCCACGGAAGGCGTCTGTTGCCGAGCCGCTCCATCGGTTACTTAAAAAAGAGGAAAAATGGCTGTGGGGTGACGAGCAAGAGAGGGCGTTCACAGAGTTAAAGCAACTCCTAACATCCGAGGCAATCCTGACTCATTTCGATCCCAAACGGCCAGTAGTGTTAGTCTGCGACGCATCCCCGGTGGGGGTGGGGGCGGTGCTTTGCCACGTGTTGAACGACGGAAGGGAGGCCCCGATAGCGTTTTATTCAAGGTCCCTGTCCCAAGCAGAGCGGAATTACGCACAGACCGACAGGGAGGCATTAGCGATAGTAGCGGGAACCAAAAAAATTCACGATTTTCTGTATGGTCGCCCGTTCAAGATCGTGACTGATCACAAGCCCCTGTTAGGAATCTTCACTGCAAATAAGCCCACGCCACAGATCCTGTCCCCGAGGATGCTGCGGTGGGCTATTTTTCTTAACGCATACCAACATGAGTTGGAATACCGGCCCGGGAAGGAGATCAGCCATGCAGACGCGCTCTCACGGTCTCCGTTGCCCTTGTCGGACGATCAGAAGGCAGGGGTAGGAAGAGACCGCCAGGTATTGCTAATAGAGGTCTTAGATTCACCCCCAATAGTACCGGCCGACATTGCCAAGGCGACCGGAAAGGATAGCACACTGGAGAAAGTATGCTCGTGGGTACAGAAGGGGTGGCCGGCGTCATCCCCAAGCATGGAATTCGACCCATTTTTTCGAAAACGAATAGAATTGTCATTAGAGAGGGGGTGCCTCTTGTGGGGCCAACGGGTGGTGGTTCCTACGTCCCTGCGACCGAAGGTGCTAAAGCTGCTGCACGTCAGCCACCCGGGAATCGTCCGTTCCAAGGCACTGGCCCGGAGTTATTTCTGGTGGCCCCAGCTGGACGCCGACATAGAGCATATGATTGGCACTTGTGAGGCATGTCAGGGCTCCCGACCGGAGGTAGCCCGGCTCCCGCATAGGGAATGGGACGCAGCAAGGGGACCGTGGTCCAGGGTGCACGTAGATTTTGCTGGCCCGTTCCGAGGAACCATTTTTCTCCTGGTAGTGGATGCGTACTCAAAGTGGCTGGAGGTCATTCCGGTAAAGGGCACATCCTCCGCCACTACCATTGGCCAGCTAAGGAGGGTCTTTTCCACGTTCGGTTTACCCGACACTCTGGTCAGCGATAACGCTAGCTGTTTCACGTCCGCTGAGTTCGCGGCATTCATGGAGGCAAATGCAATTCGGCACGTCACATCCGCGCCGTTTCACCCGGCCACGAATGGCCAAGTGGAACGGTTGGTGCGCACAACAAAAGATGCGCTGCGGCGCATGGGCTCGGGGGATCTAAATCACCAAGTCTGTCAATTTCTGTTAGCGTACAGAGTGACCCCCTTAGCGTCCGGATACTCGCCGGCTGAGCTGCTGATGCGGAGGAAACTGACCACCATCTTGTCCAGGTTAGACCCGACGAGGGTCGAGGATAAAGGGAAGAACATAGGTTTAGCGGTCTCGAAAGGTTTCGGCGTAGGCGATCCTGTGCACTGCAGGAACTATGCCAACGCAGGCCCAGTCTGGGTGCCAGGGACGATAGTAGAACAGATGGGACCAGTGTCGTATCGGGTGGAAACGAACACCGGTCTCCTCTGGAGGAGGCACGCTGACCAACTGCGGCGCCGAGTGAGTGAGGGACCGATCAGTGGGGCTCAGCAACCAGATTCAGCGATAGGGTTCTCCCCCACCCGTTTAGCCCAAGGGGGAGACAGAGAAGGACACCAGTCCAAAGCCAGGGGGGAAAGCAGTGAGCCCGGCTCATATCCTTTTGACACGCCAGCTCTACCAGCTCTATCCGAGCCCGGGGAGGGGGAAAAGGAGTTTGCGGCCGCCGCTGCCGCTTCCCCCGAATTCGATTACGATTTTAATTTTGCTAGCCGGGGGGGTTTTTTGGAGTGTTCCCCCACCCATCCAAGCGAGAAGAGGGGTTTTTCGTTAGCCCCCAGTGCCCCCGGTTCTTCCCAAACAAAGCACACACCTCCCGACAAAGCCGCAGAGCCGCGGCAAGCTACTAACAAGTCATCCTCTCCGATTACAGGGCAGGAAGCCAGGGAGCAAGGAGGAGGGAGCGAAGCCGGGGCAGGGCAGCCCGCGCCGAGACCCCAGCGTGTTCGAAATAAGCCATCTTGGCTGAGAGACTTCGTCTCATCCTAGGGGGGAGGAGTGTTGTGTTCTAACAGTGTAACCTTCTACATGTGATAACAATGTATCTGAACCAATGTAACCTTGCCTACGAGTAACAATGTAACCTTCAGCTGTATCATATAAACCCTGTAATAGGACGCGAGCTAATGACCACCAGCTGGCAGCAGCGAGCGTCCAAGCTCTCTTGGTTCAAACCCATCAAAGGCCACAGCGCGGGAAGTTTCCCGCCGCTACCTACACCTGGACAAGAAGGGCGTGACCAGCCATGACGTCACGCGGGCAGTAGCCAATGGGCTATCGTGGAGCCACATTCAAATACGTTACTACCATATATATAGAGCTGTTCGTCCGCCATTACCTCATGTTCCCTCTGTCCACCATGCAATAAACCTGAGTTAACCCAGCCCTTGGCTGTTTCCTGTGTCTTGACTCTCATACACTAAACCTAGGCTGGCTGTGCATCGAGGTGTTTGTTTTAAACATTGAAGTCATCTAGAAAGAGCAGCATGACACCTCTGAAATTGTTTTGTCTCACCACTTGGTGCTACTGATAGCCTTCCAAAAAGGTTCCTTTGCCAGGAGAACAAGGATGGACTGTATGTTATTATTCCTCTCTTTTTTCCACCCTGGTGCTTCCCAAAGAGCCATTCAAGCAGCAGAGTGCTCAGATTAAACCTTGCAGTCTGCAGCTGCTACCTCAAACAGCATTTAGTTGATTCTTCTGTGTCTAGGCCAGATGTGAAACAACAAGGTTGCCGTTGTCTGGGGTACACCCGATTGTGGTTCAAAACTACCACAATCTTTGAGGAGGCTCTTTCTGTGTACCCCATTTAGTTGATAGAACAGGCAGAATAGCAGAACAACAATTTTTCTGTCTCATGCATCTAAGCAGAGCTGTATTTATGGAAAGGGAAGATGGTTTGAGATCAGCAGCATCATATGGCTCTCATCCCAGATGCTGCCTGCCTGCTCACCCTCTTTCTTGTATCTGTTGCTGTGCTTTAGAGAATGATGATGTAAAACGGCAAGAGAGTGCATTTCTTTGTAGCTTTTCCCCATTGAATGGCCTTGTGTCCCCCTTTAAAGCAGATGGTACATCAGATCAAGAGTTATCTGAGGACAAATCTGCTTTTGAAGATTTCCTTCATCTGAAAGGCTCCCTTGTCCAGGTTTGACATAAAGGTAAAGAACCACAAGGAAGATCAAGGCACTTAATAGTTGACCATACAGTTGGCAACTCAGCAAACAGACAGATCACCTGGTAAAGATCTCCCACAGTCAGGTGAGATGTGTTTTAATTCTGTTTAAATCAGTGTTCCCCAACCTTTGGTTCTTGGACTTCAATTCCCAACAGCCTAAGTCAGTACATTTGCTGATCATTGCTTTTGGGAATTTGTTTAAGCTTCTGGGAATTGAAGTTCAAGAACCAAAGATTGGGAAACACTGGTTTAAATGCTAAACATCATTTTCAATTTTGTATCTGTATACAAGTATACTCAGCTGTATGTAAACCAACAGTCTTTTTTTGGTGGTGTTTAAGTGGCTACTCTAATTTGCAATGCATTCTCTTGCCCTTTT
Source organism: Bradypodion pumilum (assembly GCA_035047305.1). Taxonomy (NCBI): domain Eukaryota; kingdom Metazoa; phylum Chordata; class Lepidosauria; order Squamata; family Chamaeleonidae; genus Bradypodion; species Bradypodion pumilum. Next base: position 501,825,907 of record JAWDJD010000001.1, on the reverse strand, counting down.
ATCAGTTAAATCCTAATTATATTTACTGCCATTCCAGATAAATATTCACAGGATTGCACCCCAAAACATGCAGCCTAAATCCAGTGTGATACCACCTTGACATTAAGATAGATTTAAGCAATACAGTATTTGTTAGGATCACTGACCTCTCTCCCTCAGAGATCTTCAAGTTACCCCCCCCCCCAAAAAAAAAAAAAAACACCAGCTCTGAAGAGTTCTGCAGCCATATAAAGTAGTTTTTATTTGAGTGCTTGGAGAAATACAATTGCAGGGACTTTAGATTCTTCCACAAGCAGAAGCACAGAATCCAATACAGCCTTATGTGATTTTGATCTAGTCAAGTTTTCTCACTTTTGTGTTCGATGGCATGGATCAGCCTTTACCAGTGTGGTACTGTCCAGATGTGTTAGATTGCAACTCCCATCATTCCCATCATCATCATAGTCTCTACTGTTTAAGATGGATACAAGTCATAGTTCAGGACACCTAAAGGGTTTCAAATTGGGAATATGATAATTCTCTTATTATGTTAGAGGAAGTACCATGATGCCCACCAGTCTTAGAAGACAGTAAGAAGATGCTAAACTTGATACCTCAAAATAATATATCTTACATTCAAAACTAAAAACTGATTCCTAGCAAACTTCTTCTTCAAGTGCTGTATCCATTTCCGAATATTGGCTATCATTGTCCTGGGAATATAATGCAGTGGTCTTCCTTCCACATCGCAGTGTGGCACCCTTACCACTGTTTCAGTTCCATAAGTCACTTTATGATCCTGAGCCCTTTTGGCACACAAAGTCTTCTTCAGCCTCAGGCTGATGAAGCTGCTGCCTGCCATGAAGATGGATAAAAGTGGGATTTAATCCATTTGGGGACTATCACCCTTCACTGTGGACTTCACCACCCAAGGATGTTGTCCTCAGGGTTGTCAGGCTAGTTAACCACTGCCTGACACTCGGCATTGAGTCCCTAGCTGTAGGGACTACTCTATTACCATAGCAGGATAACCTGGCCAAACTTACTTGTGGTTTACCTGTGGTGATTCCCCCCCAAAAAAGGAGATCTTACACCTTTTTTTATCCCATCCATGCTGTTGCTGGATTGTTGTGCAGGGCTACGAAATTGGCCAAACAGATCCCAGAATAGTTTATCACAATTGTTTGGCTAAATACTTTAAGAACTATTAAGTTCTTTCCTCTGAAATTTCAGAGGAAGAAATAGTTTTTACAGTCAGATTGCACCTAGTTAATCCTGCTTTTATTTTTATTTTTTAAAATCCTCTCCCATGTCTTTATTAACCCTGGTATCATGTTTGAAAAATTTGTGTGGTATCCAACAGTCTTAACTAGGAACAGGAAGACGTAGGTTAGAATTTCCATTTAGACCCACTAGTGTATTCCAGCCATTATGGGACCATGAGTCATTTGCTATCTCAGCATAACCTACCCCAGAGAATTGTTGTGGAGGATAAAAGTTGGGGTGCAGGCACATGTCATTGTTTTTTTAAAAAAAACCTGATACTCCATCCTTATTGCAAAATAATAATAATACGCGACATAGCTAAAGATACTACAACCAACCTCAATTAAAACATCACAGAAAAACTAATCTGCAAAATCATAAAAGCACAAAAAACAGTAGATAGAGTCATCCACATTCTAAGCCAGTGATGGCGAACCTTGGCACTCCATGTGTTCTGGAACTTCAATTCCCAGAAGCCATGATCAGCAGGAGTGTTGACTTGGGCTTCTGGTATTTGAAGTCCAAGAACACCTGGAGTGCCAAGGTTCGCCATCATAAGCAGTTCATTCTTCACTGACAGATCACTTCATTTGCCAATGGTAAAGGTTGCCTTTGCTCAAAAGCCAGTTGTATCTGACTAGGGTTCAGTGCTCATCTCCATTTATAGCCAAAGAGCCAGCGCTGTCTGCATCTGTGTATGTTTCCATGGACATATGGCAGGCATGCCTAGTGCACAGAACGCTGTTTACCTTTCCACCAAAGTGGTACCTATTTATCTACTTGCAATTTCTTGCTTTTGAACTGCTAGGTTGGCAGGAACTGGGACAGAGATGGGAGCTCACTCCATTGTGCAGCACTCGGGTCTCAAACTGCTGACCTGCCAACCTTACATTCATCAAATTCAGCATCTTAGCCACTTGAGCCGCCACAGTCCCTCACTTGCCAAAAGCCTGCTGGGAGGGGATTTGATCCCTGGAATCCTACTCCAAGTCTCAATCTGTCCACCATGCTGCCTAAATGTGTCTTTGATAGTGATAGAATGAAGATAATCTCTATTCAAGATCTGAAAAATGAGGCAGGTATCTTAGCTGACTTGAACATATTGAAGGAAAGGATGTCTTTAAGAATCATATAAGCAAGAAATAGAATAAAATTCATTCTGTATAGAAAAATGCAACATTGTACCAAATTCTTTTTACTACTGTTGTACACTGTAGTTCATATATTTGGGGTGTAATCATAATATACACACTCTCTGGGGAATACGTTTTGTTGAACTCTGTAGGACTCATGAGTAAATCTGCATAGAATTGTGCCATTAATCCTAACAGTGATTTGAGTCTAAAAATTGCTAGTGTAGTTTGGCTTAATTAAGTTTATTCGGAAAGAGGGTTACGGTCGCATTTGTGTGAGAGAAGAGGGCAATCTAAAATGTGGTTATTAGAGAAGATTTATTTTTAAATAACAGAACTAAGTGAATACATGTACTTCTGGTATATTTTGCTGGTCAGACGTGAACACTGAATATTTGCACTTATTCTCCAACACTTACTTTTTTTTGTCGTTTTTCATTTTCATTTTTGCAAAATAATTTTCCCCCTGTATATTTGGAATAAAGAGCAAAGGGGATGGTGGTTGGCTGTTGATCTGCAGCAATAATTTGAAAAGAAGAGAAGGTGCAACAATGATCAGTTTAAAACTTTCATTTTCTAATGCGTCCAATTTTCAAATAAACAGATAGATTTTTCTGGACTGAATAGATCTTCTCTGTATACATTTCTCTGATAAATACCACACTGGAGATTTAGGCTAAATAGTTTCAGATTTGATAACAAGCAGAAATTACTGGACAAGAGACAAACATGGCATATGGCTGCAACATATGGGTTCATGTTGGAGAGCTCATTGAGTTAACTACTGCATTTGGTCGCAGAACCAGAGCTTTGAAGTCTGATTCCCTGCTGTGCCTCCTTGACAAGTGCTAGACTTGATGACCTGTAGGATCCCTTCCAGCCCTGCAGTTTTAAGATGATAATGATTATCGTCATTTTGTCTCTGCACCCACTGTCTTTAAGCCTACCTGTGTTTAACTATATAGTAAAACCCTCGCTTAACAAGTATAATATGTTCCACGGGATCGCTCTTTAAGCAAAATGCATTTTCCCATAGGAATGTATTGAAAACCAAAAAACTGGAGGAAGAAGAGGAGGAAGGCAACTGTGCAGCACTAGAACAACCAGGTTCTTCCTCATTGTTTTAAAGAATCTGTCACTAAATCAGCAGAACATAAAACAAATGCTTAACAACCACACCACGGCTCTCCATTCCAAGAGCACCAAGTCTATCCACACAAGCTAATGAAAATCCCAAAAATCTGTCCACACAGTAAAATCTGTCCACACCAGGCAGAATACACATAGCATGCACAGATGCACATGTATGTACACAAGCCAAACACACAGTAAAATGCATGCCAAGGGCATGTAGAAACGAACATAGAATCCCACGCACACATGCAAAGCATAATGGTGATTACAAGCCATGCAAAAATGCTAGATATATAAATGCTCCTCCAAAATTTCAAACTAAAAACGCTCCAAGAACAAACAGAAAATGGTTCTCAGACTTCGTTTTTATACAGTAATCCACCCTACTTCATTTAAAAAATCCTCCAACCCTCCCTCAAATCCTCACAAATGTTGAATCAAATACTCCCTCCAAAAATTGCTTCAAAAAAACCTCCTCCTCCACTGTTGAGTCCGGCGCTTAAGAAGTATTCTGACCAGCAGGATTGGGTCAAACACAAGTGCTTTATATTCAGCTCATAGATACCAGACTGGGGAACATGTACAAGGTGGCCAACTTATATACAGTGAGGCTGGCAGTTACACGGGTTGATACATTTTGGCGGGCTTACGGAGAACCGGGAAGTTTCTACCAACGAATCAGCTATTTCAACAGTAGTTTAAAAATGGTACCTTTGCAAAAGGTGCACTATTCTGCCCAGACTTTACGGCACTAATAGCGGTTTTAATAACGCTTGGACACAACAACCACACTGCTGAATCACAAACTCCCAGGCGCAATGCAGCATGGGAGGGAGAAGATCCAGTCACTGAGATTTTTAGTCGCCACATGAGGGTGCTATTTCCTAACAATTTCCAGTTGTTAACTGAATTTGTTGCTCTATGAGCTGCTTGCTCTGTGAGCTTGTTCTGTGAGGGTTTACTATACAGATTCTTCCTTTGTCAATTCTGTCTACCAGTCTTCCCCAGCCTTCTTCTAATGTCTCTTGTGTACCAAAGATTAGACTGAAACGATTCCAATGTGGGCGAAATGGAAGAATCAGGCCAGGTACATATGCACTGAGACCAATGGTGCTTAAGAAAGGAAAATGTGTCACTCCTGCAACTTCATACAACGGCTACTGTTTTCAAATAAAAGTGTTGCAAGACTTATTTTGTATCTATCAAACACTATATATACCCAAAATGTATGGTCCCCTGCACTGGCAAAGTCTTTGTTTAACTTCCTGAAGTTACGCTGCATCCTTCAGTAGTACTTGGGTACTGGCTGCTAGAACCATATAAATAAAAATAAAGGTCCCCCTTGCTCGAAAGCCAGTCGTGTCTGACTCTAGGGTTCAGTGCTCATCTCTGTTTATAGCGAAAGAGCCAGCACTGTGTGTTTGCAGATGTTTCCATGGACATGTGGCAGGCATGCCTAGACACAGGTGTGCATGGAATGCTGTTTACCTTCCCACCAAAGTGGTACCTATTTATCTACTTGCAATTTCTTGTTTTTGAACTTCTAGGTTGGCAGGAGCTGGGACAAAAACGAGAGCTCATTCCGTCATGCAATACTCAGGTCTCAAACTGCTGACCTGCTGCCTTCCAGTCAGCGTCTTAACCACTTGAGCCACCACAGTCCTACACAACCATGTGCATGTACCCAATTCTTAAGGTCTTATCAGATGGCTGCACCTGAGCACACCGGAAACAGTCGTTTTAATGTGAGGAATCACCCTTAAAGCAGCTCTCTTGTCTGCTAGGGGATCGCTCTAGCCTAGCCCAACACATGGGCCAACAAGGTCCAACTCGAGCATAGATTGGGGTTTGGCTGGAGTGCATTTTCCCCACATCATTGGTTCGCCAGGAATTAACTCATGCTCCAAAAGCTGCCCGAAATGGCAGTGTTTCTCCATGTGATCACACCCTTAGTTCAGTTATAGAAGATACAATGAATGAAAAGGAATTAGTTAAGTCATCATCACAGGTACACAGAAAGAGCCTCCTCAAATATTGTGATATTTTTGAGCTTCAATCAGGCGTACCTCAGGCAACGGCAACCTTGTTGTGTCAGCTAATCTTTCTCACACTAGGCCAGATGAAAGGAATAAATTCACTAAAAGGTGGCTTGGTTTTGGCAGTTTAAAGTCTGGCCTAGACACAAGAAGTCATCACTTATGTATGTCCCAATGACTCAGTGGGTCTACCCTACTTGGACCTAACCATTGGATTTAAGCCATACAATATTTCTAACTCATACAAGGTGCATCGTTCTGCTTTTCTCAGCTAGAGGAAGAAATATCTCCTGGGAAATAACTGAACGAAGGGGAGCAGATGTCTATCCAGTGGGAGTTTTGTCAGGACACATGGTGATGCTTGTCTGGCTGGCTTGGACACATTTTCCATTCTCAAGCATTTTAAAAGTTAAATACCAGCAATGAGATCTTTCTTTTTCTTTTTTTAGCAATAACCAGGGGAGAAGGAAGAACAACAAATCTTTACAAGTGCTTCTGATTCTCATCAACACAGTTTCTTATTGCACAGGGACTTCCATTAAAAGCCAGCATGAGGAACATTATCTTCATGCTAAAAGTGAGCAGAAGGAAAGTGAAGGGAATATTCTCTGTGGGCAAATCCTTTCTTCTTGCTATTTTTGCTTCACTGTAGAAACAAGCAGGACCTGCTTGAAAGGAGAAACCCCTCGTGCCAGTACTTCTGCCGTGCAAGCTACTCAAGGGTTGAGTTGGGTTTCAGTTTGGTTCCTATGCAGCTGCACTTTGTGTTTTATCCACAACCTAACCCATGGATGAACAACTGCAAGCCTCCCCCACCCCACTCCGGCACATTTACCAGACATAAAGAAAGATTCAAATTTGCACAGGAGTGTCATTTTTCGGCCTTATGACAGCTTCTGCACAATTGTTTCTTTTACACTTTCCACACCAAATGTCATTTTTATTCAATGTATTTTAGATGGTTTGTGTGCTTTATACATAATAAAATGTCAATACATTCTGTGCTTACAGAGATCAATAATACACAATTCCTTCTAATTGGAGCTGCCCCCTCTCTCCCTCCCCCCCCCCACACACACACGCACACGGGGATCACAAAGATGTAAAGAAGCTCTCTGGCTGTAATTAAAATTTACAACTCCAACTCCAAGTATGTTGTAACAAAACAGTGCCTGTCGCACAAGGCAGTGTTCCTTCACCCTGAGGATGGAGGGATTCTCAGAAGATACACAGTCAGGCTATGGTCACTTACCAGCTAAGAGTACTTTTCTTTCTGTAAAATTATGCTGCCACCATCTCACAAAACCTCATCAAAGCCTAACATTTTAATAACCAATATCTATCCTGGTATATTGTAACCTGAATGGATCAAGAACTAGATTTAGTACAAGATTTCCCTTAAGTAAATCCAATTCCAAATGCCAGGATGTGTTGCAAGAAATTAGTAAGTAGATAAAACACAAGGAAAGGCTGTGATTTTTGCACAAAAAGATAGATAAATGGAAATACACAGCAAGTACACAACCAATATAACAAAGTCTATCTCCTGACAGCTACACTTTTGCTTGTGTAAGCCTCTAAGATTCTTTGGAAGATGTATGTCTCTGCCCTATTTTTCCATAGGACAGCATATCTGGACTTCCACTCTGCTCTCTCCAGAAAGATGGATGAAAAGCCTCTGCCTTCCTTAGGAATCCTGTTGTTGTTGTTGTTCAGTCGCACAGTCGATTCCGACCCTTTGCGACCCTATGGACCATCGTTCTCCAGGCGCCTCTGTCCTCCACCATCCCCCTCAGTCCTCCCAGTTTTGTGCCCATTGTGTCTACAATACCATCTATCCATCTCATCCTTGGCCTCCCCCTTCTTCTTTTGCCCTCCACCTTTCCCAACATCACGGCCTTCTCAAGTGAATCCTCCCTTCTCATTTGATGCCCAAAGTACTTTAGCCTCATCTTTACTATTTGACCTTCCAATGAGCAGTCAGTGTTGATTTCTTCTAAGATTGACCTATTTGTTCTCCTCGCTGTCCAAGGTACCCTCAAAACTCTCCTCCAACACCACATTTCAAAGGCATCTATTCTTCTGCGTTCAGCTTTCCTAATTGTCCAGCTCTCACATCCGTACATTACCACTGGGAATACCATTGCTTTGACTATTCTAATTTTTGTTTTCAAGGTGATGTCTCTGCTTTTCACTATGTTCCCCAGGTTTCTCATGGCTTGTCTCCCTAGAATCAGCCGCCTCTTTATTTCATGGCTGCAATCTCCATCTGCAGTGATCTTAGATCCTAAGAAAGTAAAATCTGTCACTGCTTCTACTTCTTCCCCGTCTATTTTCCAGGAACTGATCGGGCCTGTTGCCATTATCTTGGTTTTCTTGATATTGAGTCTCAAGCCAGCTTTTGCACTCTCTTCCTTCAAACCGATCAAGAGATTCTTTAGGTCTTCCTCACTTTCTGCCATTAGGGTGGTGTCGTCTGCATATCTCAGATTGTTGATGTTTCTCCCAGCAATTTTGATCCCATATTGTGATTCCTCCATCCCTGCATTGCGCATTATGTGCTCTGTGTATAAGTTGAATAAGCAGGGTGACAAAATGCAGCCTTGTCTTACTCCTTTTCCTATTCCAAACCACTCGGTCATTCCGTGTTCTGTCCTAACTGTTGCTTCTTGGTTCATGTACAGATTTCTCAGGAGGCATATGAGGTGTTCTGGTATTCCCATCTCTTTAATCACTTGCCACATCTTGTTGTGATCCACACAATCAAATGCCTTAGTGTAGTCAATAAAGCAAAAATAAACTTGTTTCTGGTATTCCTTTGTTTTCTCCATGATCCAACGTATGTTGGCAATGTGGTCTCTAGTCCCCCTGCCTCTTCTGAAACCAGCCTGCACCTCTGGTAATTCTCTTTCCACATGCTGCTGAAGTCTATCCTGTATTATCTTGAGCATCACCTTGCTGGCGTGTGGGATGAGCGCAATTGTTCGATAGTTTGAACATTCTTTGGCATTGCCCTTTTTTGGGATTGGAACATATACTGATCTTTTCCAGTCCTGTGGCCACTGTTTTGTTTTCCAAATCTGCTGGCATATTGAATGCAGTAATTTGATGCCATCATCTTTTAGAGCTTTGAAAAATTCAACTGGGATACCATCATCTCCACTAGCTTTGTTGTTTGCAGTGCTCTTTAGGGCCTTTCTGACTTCACTCTCCAGGATGTCTGGCTCAGGTTCAATTTCTTCATCATTGTGACTATCAGGAGTGTTGAGTTCCTTTTTGTAGAGTTCCTCTGTGTACTCTTTCCATCTTTTCTTAATCTCTTCTGCATCAGCTAGCTCCTTTCCGTCTTTGTCCCTTATCATGGTCATTTTTGCTTTAAATGTTCCCTTGATTTCCCGGATTTTTTTGAAAAGATCTCTGGTTCTGCCTTTTTTGTTGTTTTCTTCCATTTCTTTGCACTGTTCTTTTAGATAGTTTTCCTTATCTCTCCTTGCTTTTCTTTGAAATTCTGTGTTCAGATGATTGTATTTTTTCCTTTCTCCTTTGACTTTTGCGTTCCTTCTTTCCTCTGCTATTTTAAGAGCCTCATCAGACAACCACTTTGCTTTCTTACTCTTCTTTTCTTTTGGTATGGTTTTCTTTGCTGCTTCCTGCATGATGTCCCTCATCTCTGTCCATAATTCTTCTGGCACTCTATCTATTGAGTCTAAGCCATTGAATCTGTTCATCACCTCCACCGTGTATTCTTTAGGGATGCTGTCTAGGTGATATCTGTCTGGTCTCTTTGTTTTCCCTATTTTCTTTAGTCTAAGCCTGAATCCTACTTTTCTAGAAAAACTGGTAATTCTTCTCAATGGTTCTAGGTATTAATTCTTAATGGCTTCCTGTTTCCCTTAAGGACTTTTCAATACTGTACTGTATTCCTCTTCCACAAGGACAAAGGCTGAAGGAATCCTCAAATTCCTTAACTACTTGGGTCACCAGCCTCAGCTAGCTTTCTATTGTTATGACAAATACTGCTTTCTTTCCTGTTGTGAGACTTTGGACCCACTCCAGCCAAGCTTCTGGGTTGCACAGTTGCCCCCAAGGCTCCTACCTGTAGGTCTCAAAGCTCGTCCAGCCTTTCCAAAGGCTGCCTTTCCCTGGGTTTCTCCTGTTAGGGAAAAACCCAGCTAAACAAAAAGGAGAATTTTAAAAAGATTCCTGGCAGTGTAAAGTAGGCCACTCTTATATCCCCAATTCAACAGTCAAGCACTATGTAGAAGAAGATTGTTTATTCTTCAGGGAGAGAAGTTGCAAAAATATCAATTACAACTAATCACAAAAACTTTTATGGTTGCACATACAGGTTTCCCCCATTAAAAGAACACAATCTAACTAACCTTAAAAGTTCTTGTTAGGACAGCAAAACAATTCCAACAGCAGGACAGTTTTCCTCTGTGTTTTTCCCCCTCTCTTGCTGGCTTATTTTTATCTACCCCATAAGGGACCCAGGCAATCTAACAAACCTGGCTTAGAATTAATTAGCTATTAGGGACAAGTGATAAGGAAAGAAGCAAGTAGTAAGCAGATGACCTCACTCAGATCCTGAAACCACAGAAAGACTTAAAAAGCCATGGCCCATTTAAAAAAAAAGCCAAACAGCTTTTTAGAACCAGGGAGAACCATGTGAATGACTTGGGACCATTCCATCACACCTGTTTACAAGGAACAGACATTATCTCTCTTCTGGATAGTACCTGTGGAATGCATTCCACATCACTTTGTCCCTCACATTTTCTCTACGCATTTACAGTGTGTCCCCCCCCCCACCAAACCCCTGAAACAACATACTAACCATTAAATTTCCTGGCACATGTTTATTAAGAAATAAGCCCCCCTGAAGTAAAGGGTACTTTAGCAACATCACCTCACTGGAATCTTGCTCCTGAAATGGCTGTGGGTTGGCGTGTCTACATGTAAGACCAACATGTTCAAGTGGAAGTTGCTGGCAGACAGCAACATGCTGTGTGAATGTGGATATATACAGAATCTGGCTAATTTGCTGGTCTGTTGATTACTATTGGAAACTTGCACCAATGAGGATTTAATTTTGGCCAACAACACAGACAAGGTGGTTCATTTTGGCAGTTTAAAGTTTGATCAGGACACAAAAGAAGACTGGAATCTTGCTGACCATCAACAATTAATCCATATGTTTTGTGATAAAACTTTTATGCCTGCTCTCTGCCTGACTTGAAATCTGGCATTTCTTCAAATTAGCACTTCAGAAAGACCCAGCGCCAATTTTCACATGAAGCCCTTCCCCTCTTTTCCTCAGTTACAGCATAACCCCAGATCTTATACTCAAGTCTTCTCCTAATGCAAATCTACTGAGAGAGCCAAGTGCAAGTTTGCAGCCTCACACTAGAAGACTAAAAGCCAAGCACTGGTGAGTTTAATGAGGCTTCCTCTTGATGCTGTGGTGATTGCCCTCCAGCATGCTGTTCTTGCACATTTGGAGCAATAGGGGAGGGGGGATATGCCAGATTGCTCTTTGTGGATATTAGCTCAGCATTTAATATCATTCTACCGCGACATCTGATATCTAAATTGGAAGATCTGGGGCTTCCGCCATTACTTTGTGGGTGGATATTGGATTTTCTGTCGGCTTGCTCCCAGAGGGTCCGGTTGGACCCTTATACCTTCAATATGCTTAGTACTAATACAGGAACACCACAGGGATGTGTGCTTATCCAGCTCCTTTATATTCTCTATATATTTGATTGTGTCTCTGCCCACCCCAGTAATAGGATTGTCAAATTTGCAGATGACACAACCATGAGTGGGCTCATCTCTGATAAGGAGGGTGAGACAGCCTATAGAGATTAGTTGGAGCGGTTGATAGTGGTATAGAACCAATAACCTGTTCCTTAATATAAAGAAAATGAAGGAGCTTGTGGTGGACTTTAGGAGGCAGAAAAGCGATGTCCAGCCACTTTTGATTGACGGAATCTGTTTGGAGAGGGTAGCAATGTTTAGATTTCTGGGCATTGAGTTAAAGGAGGAACTGTCCTGGGAGTGTCAACACAAGGGGGCTTGTGAAGAAGGCGCAGCAGAGACTGTATTTTTTGAGAACTTTAAGGAAAAACCATCTTCTGCAAAAGCTGCTGCTTGCCTTCTATCATTGCGCCATTGAGAGCGTACTTGAGCGTACCGGCTGGTCGGCAGGGAGTGAAAACAGCTGAGGGCGATGCGCGCCCTCAAAAGCGCTGCCGCCAGCCTGGACGCCGAAGCTCTGCACCCTCCCCCCGGCCCGGCCGGCCGGCAGGGAATGAAAACAGCTGCTCACCTGGCAGCCGGTCGGAGGAGGAGGTGGGGAGGAAAGAACTGGCCACACCTGGGGCTCGCCTTTCCGTGGCCCCAAAAGCGGCTTCCCACCTACAGACGACACCACCTACGTCAGGGCTTGGAGTCCTCGCAGAGCTCGCCTGGCAGCCGGCCGGAGGAGGTGGGGAGGAAAGAACTGGCCACACCTGGGGCTTGCTTTTTCTGCGGCCCCAAAAGCGATTCCCCACCTCCAGACGACACCAGACTCGAGCCTCTCCCAGGGCCTATTCCATTAGTCCCAGGATGGGAGGCTGCTGCGCCCGGCACCCATTCCTCTGGCCCCCACCAGGCAGGGAGCTCAAAAGAAGCTGGAGCCGCCACTCCTCATCTGCAGCTGGACTTTCCAAGTCTCTTTTTCTATTACTGGTTAGATTGTTTTTGATATGTCCTGTGGCTTCACTGTTTTGTTGATATGCTTATTGATATGTTTTTTTTTGGATATACTGGTTGTTGATATTTTGACTTGTTGTACTGATATATTGTATTGTGGAATTTATTGTAATTGTATTGTAAGTGTATTGATTATTTATTTTTGCATCATCACACTGTTACATTGTACTTATATTAACTTGCTGTTAGCCGCTCTGAGTTGGCTTGTGCCGAGTTGAGCGGGATACAAATCTAAATAAATAAATAAATAAATATTGTTTAATTTTCTATTGCTATTTGTAAAAATCTTGCATATTATAGTATGTTTAAATTTATATTGTTATTTGTAAAAATCTTGTTACATTGTTTATTTTATATTATTATTTTAAAAAAACCTTTTAATCTGTTGTACGCTGCCCAGAATGATATAATATAATATATTTTTGTTTTGTTGTTCAGTCACACAGTCAATTCTGACCCTCTGCGACCCCACGGACCATTTTCCTCCAGACACCTGTCCTCCACCATCCTCCTCAGCCCGCCCAGCTCTGTGCCCACTGCGTCCACAATACCATCTAATCTTTGGATGCCCTCTTCTTCTCTTGCCCTCCACCTTTCCCATCAAGACCTTCTCAAGTGAGTCCTCCTTTCTCATTTGATGTCCAAAGTACTTTAGCTTCATCTTCACTATTTGTCCCTCCAATGAACAGTCAGGGTTGATTTCTTCTAATATTGACCTATTTGTTCTCTTTGCCGTCCAGGGGACTCTCAGGACTCTCCTCCAACACCACATTTCAAAGGCATCTATTCTTCTGCGCTCAGCTGTCCTAATGGTCCAGCTCTCACACCCATACATTGCCACCGGGAATACCATTGCTTTGACTATGAAAATTTTTGTTTTCAAGGTGACGTCTCTGCTTTCCACTATATTCCCCAGGTTTCTCATAGCTTGTCTCCCCATAATCAGGTCTTTTTTATTTCATGGCTACAGTCGCCATCTGCAGTGATCTTAGATCCCAGGAAAGTAAAATCTTCTACTTCTTCCCCATCTATTTTCCAGGGACTGATCGGACCTGTTGCCATTATCTTGGTTTTCTTGATATTACATCTCCAGCCAGCTTTTGCACGCTCCTCGTTCAATCCAATCAAGAGGTTCTTTAGGTCTTCCTCACTTTCTGCCAATATAATATAATATAATATAATATAATATAATATAATATAATATAATATAATATAATATAATATAAATATAAATATAAATATAAATATAAATATAAATATAAATATAAATATAAAAATAAATATAAAATAATAAGACAGGGAGGCAGCATCTAAAATTAAATCGCATTTTATCTCTAACACAGCCACACGTTTACTACTTCCACTCGAGAGCCGTTTGGGAAAGCGGATTCACACGTAACTTTTCCCAAAGGGTAACAACAAGCCATCTCTCTCGTTGCCCCACTCAATTTCCCTCTGGAAACCAGCCTCACGCACGCACGTGAAACGCCTCGGGCGTTCCACGTGCGTGCGGAAGGCTGTTTTCTAGGGGGAAATTGAGTGGGGCAACGAGAGAGATGGCTCGTTGTTGCCCTCCCCCAAGCCCCGCCCCCTCCGACTGCTTCCCTCTTAAACCCTCGCCCTTTGCTGGCACGTGATTGGCTCATCCCTTCACCCATAACCTTTCACCCGCTCTCGCTTCCAATCGCGCTGCCTCTTTCATGCGTGCGGGGCTGGGAGGAAGCCAGGTCCCCAGCAGCACGGGGGAGGGCGTAGCTAGGGAGAGAAAGAACGTGGTGGAGAAAACGAGGTGAGTGTGTGAGTGTCTCGCGCGGCGCGCGTGGGCCTTTTTTCAAACGAGGCTGGGGGTGCGTCGCTTCTTGCGACCGTTGGTGGGTTGGGTGGGGTGGGGGGCGCGCGCGCAGCCCCCGTCGGCTTGGAATTCTTCGAGCCCCTTTGCGCTGTTAGCGTGGAGTCGGGGCCGGCCGGGCCCCGTCGGGAAAGCGAGCGAGGCATTGCCTTTTTTTGCCTCGGCAGAGGCGGGGAGGAGGCTGGTGTCAGCCGGCCCCAGGTGAATGGAGGGACCTGACAGTTGAGGGGCGGAGGCGAGCGAAATGGCCGCCGCAAAGAGCAATGGCGGCAGAATGAGGCGAAGCCTGTGAACCGGGGGCGGGGGAGACCCCACCACCACCCGGCAGGTAGGAAGCGCCGGTGGCCCCTTTTATGGATGCCTCCCGTTCCGCTTCTCTTCAACGGCCTCACCGAGGGGCCCAACACCCGGAGGGGTGGTCGGGCTTCTTTCCCTTACTCCGTCGAGCTAATACCGAGGCCGAAGGATGCTGTGTGTCAGGAAGAAGCCTTTGTCTTTCCCCGCCTCGACGCGCCCCTTTCCCTCTAGGCTCCGCGGTCGGGGGAGGTTATCCGCCTCAGGTCATCCGCCTTCAGGACCGTGTGGTGAGAGAGAGCCGTCAGGGTGTTATTTCCCCCCACACCGCACCCCATACTCTTCCCTCGTCCTTTTTACCCATGCCATGCGTTATATTGTTGTTGTTGTTGTTGTTTTTTTACTCCTGCTAGAATTTCAGTTACCTGTAGACATACTGGGTGGTGGTGGGTTTCAAGACCCGCTTTATGTTTCTCCTCTATTACCATATCTGTAATAACGAGGAATATTTGTTCACATGTTAACCCTGCCCTTTTGATTGAGCACCACTCAGGGCAGCTGTCTATCTATCTATGGAAAGCAGATCCACACGTTATATTTATAAATGATCAGATACATGAAAAATCAGTATGCGTGCATCCATATATTTTGATCTTTCATGTATCTGATCTTTTACATACGCACACTGATCTTTCATGTATCTGATCTTTTAGTAAAGATAAAGGTTTCCCTTGCTTGAAAGCCAGTCGTATCCAACTCTAGGGTTCACTGCTCATCTCTGTTTCAAAGCCGAAGAGCCAGCACTGTCTGCTTCTGCAGACGTTTCCATGGTCATGTGGCAGGCATGACTAGACACCAGAGCGCACGAACGCTGTTTATCTTCCCACTGAAGTGGCCCCTATTTATTTACTTGCAATTTCTTGCTTTTGAACTGCTAGGTTGGCAGGAGCTGGGACAAAGACGAAAGGTAAATATAAGATCAGAATAAAAAATCAGTGCTAGCCAATAAAATCATCCAGTACTAACTAATAAAAACACTAGAAACAAAACCACATGGCATCAGAAAAATTTAAAACCCAAACAATATGATAGGAAAATGGGCAGCATTCTGAGTATGGTTTGTTGGAACAAAATAAACAAAGAGGGTTTTTATACTAGACTTGGAAAGCTGGGGGAAGTCGGTCATCCGCCTCCTTACTGGGATGTAAGTCACGATCGATTTGGTACTCGATTTGGTATGCTTATTCTAGAGGGGTTTGGCATTGTCTGGAAACACTATTCTCACCAGGGTCATTTTAGCCATGGCAGGAATCCTTTTCTGACAATTTTGTTGGGTAATGCCATAAAGATCAAGCTGTATGATACATGAGAGGTGGAGGAATATTCACCAATGCTATTTTTACTTGTATCTGTCTTCCGCTGCCAGGTTTCACTTAAAAGAGAGTCATCCTTGGTCTTCCCTTCCCCCACACATCCGCTTAAGTGTCTGTTGAGAAATCATGTCACTTTGGTGTCCCTTTATTTCATTCTCCCTCCTATTGTTCTCTGAGGTTCTCAGCCCAGTCTCCAAGGAATTAGTGAGCCTCTGTGTGACATGGGATTAAAGAGGTCTGGACTCCAGTGACATTCATTGATTTGCCTCACTAAGGCTGGCATAAATAACCTTTATGCCTGCTTCTTCAGCTCAATTCATTCTCCCTGTTTTGTGTATTGTTGGGATTACAGGTGGAAGTTTCTATACCTTCACTGCTCCCTCGCACCTGTTGTCTTGAAAGGGATTCATCACTGCTTCTTTTGATTCTCTTGAACTTGTTAGTGAGCAAAAGATCTAGGGAACCCTATTCAGTGCTGTTGCTGCTTTTCTGGTTATGTGAGCTAAAAATGAAAAGATGACATATAGCATAACTGGAAAGTTTAAGTTTTTAGGGAAAGCTCTGGAATTCATGTGATGTATACAGTACCTTCTCTTGGAAGCTAGTCTGGTGATTTGTAGAAGTTAATTGCTTTGTAGTTTTTTTGTGAGATATTTTATCCAGAAACCTTCCAACAGCTATAGTGGCAGGGATGTATTCCCCTATAGGCTCAATCATGCCCACAAAGGTGTCGGCTAGTGGTTCAGAATGGAGAGTTCTCAGTTCTGGAACTGCAGGTCAGCTAAGTGGGGTCAGGTACTTGGGCAAAGCACCTGGCCAACTTCAACATGAGTCCAGCCAGCTGTGTCGTCATATTTAAAATGGCTAAAGGAACATTGAAAACACAGGCCTCAGTCCCCCGCATGTCATTGGACCTGCTACAGTAGCGGTAGGACCTCCCAATGGTGAGAGGCTGCTAAAATCTCAAAACAGTGGGAGATGATGCTTTGATTAGCCACATCAAACTGATGTGTGAAACAGATTAACCAAGGAAATATGTGTTCTATTGCTAGTCTCATGCACAATTCAATCTCATTGGATGAAGTATTGATTTACCATTCAAGAGTTGTATAAATTCTGTTGAGTCAGTACATTTACTTTAGTTGGGATTAGCAATAGAATGCTGTCTTCTGTGCATAGTGAAAGTTTTATATTGAATTTTTTCAAGGAGCCTCATCCAGTATCATGTAGGCAGACTTCCTTTCCTTGCCAGGATTTCCTGCAGTTTGTTCCAAAGGATCCCTCCAGTTTCTGGATCTAATTAGTGCAGAATGCCAAGGGATGAAGATGGAAGGGGGAGTCTGTTCTGTCAATTGTGTCAGTTCTGTTAGCAGACAGGCATGGTTGGATTGTTGAACCCACAGTGTAAAAGTGTCAGATTAGTTCTGTTGTCAGGGTCTCAAAGTAATGCCTACAGACCTTGTACCACAACTAGAAACAGTGATCTGTGCTCCTTAACTAGCAAAATAAGAATGGAAAGTCACTCATACATTTTTTAATTGTACTCTTCTGCTCTTAGGAATTTAGGATTGATTATTGCAAAATGTGACTAATGTATCAGATAAGAAACAAAAGGGGGGGGAGTGGCATCTTACTGGCTAACTGCTGTATGTGAGCTTCCCTGAATTGAGTTCCTCAGACATAAGCGTGACAGTACTTAAGATAAAGAGACAGTGTGGTTCATTTAGCAATCCTGGATCTGAAGGATTGACCAGCTCTATGCCCTTGTCCAGAGAAAATCTAGTACAGTACAGTCACAATACTTTTCACTCTACCTATGAGGTTCCTTTTTAAAAGTTGCAAGTAGATGTTACTCTTAATGAACCATGCAGGATTGTTACTGGCTTTTTGAAACTACCAACACTGAAAAAGTATTATTTGACTGGAATTGCCCTTCAGGAAGTATGCCAAAAGGTGATAGAAGACAAATGAAATAAGGTAATACAGCACCAAATCCATCTACTTTATGGTCAACAACCCCTTTTGGTGATGGTTGAAATTGAGGAAAGGTTTTCTTCTCTAAATATTAAATCAGAAGGTCTGTAAACTAAACCTATGGAGAGTGTAAACACACCTTGCCAAATGGATGACTGCCAAGGAGTGTCTTCCACCAGGATAAGATTCTGCCTGGACCATCTGGAAGTAATTTAACTGACCCCAAAGCAAAGTGGAAAGATAAAAGGACAATCAAGAAAAATGGGGCTACTTGGATACAGGATAAATTATCTGAATACGAAGAAATTCAATTATTGCAGGCTTTCTGTGCATGCAATTTATGCCTTGCTGCATGTACAAAATAAGGTCTAGTTAATGGCTGAGATAATGCTATTTAAGTACACTACTTCTGGCCAACAATAGTCTAAATATTTGAATTTGTTTTGAATTTTACCTATGCTTCACACACATCTATAATTTAAAATTGTGTAGTGCTGTGAGAGGAAGAAAGTACAGTAAAACCCTGCTTTACGGGATTAATTCATTCCACAGGGTTTTCCTTATCATAAAAATTCCTTATCGTGAAGTCCCCATAGGAATGCATTGAAAGAAAAATTCCATAAAGTGAAGCATGGTTTCCCATAGGAATGCAGTGAAAACCAATTAATCCATCCTGGGAAAACATCATAAACCAAGGCATTGTCATTGGTGTTGGTTTTTTTTAATGTGTGGTGAGTTTATCGTTGCGTGAGCCATCCGTAAAGCAGGGTTCCACTTTACTTGGCTAGGATGCAAATTGTGTAAATGAATGGATTTTGCAACTAGTAATGACTTAACACTTGTTCCATATTCTCTCCATTGAAGTTTTGTTTTACAAGAAGCAACATAGTTAGTGGGTAAAGTAACTCTAGACCAGGAGTTCTCACCCTTTTAAAGTTGGGAACCGGGTCATGCTCCCTCAGATAGCTTTAGGGGCTGGAAGTCCATTTTGCCCTTCCTCCACCACATGGCACTTCCTGGTGTGGTGGAGGTGATGGGGGCACATGAAATGGTGCTGCGGGCCATAGGTTGAGAATCCCTGCTCTAGACTATAGACAACAACAACAGAAACATTTGTTTTTGAATTAGCCGTGTTAATCTGTGCAAGCATATCAGACATGAAATGAAACAAAAAATAAAGAAGACAAAAAGATTGTGGTACCTTAAAGGCTAACTGCTATATTTTAATGTTGAGCTTTCGTGGATTAGATCCACTTCCTGATAATCGTTGTGGCATATATTTAGTAATGAGTTAAGAATCCTTGACTTTAAGGTTGACATTTCTTCTGGGAAAATGGCAATGGTTAGTTGAGAAGGAACCTGGACTATGGAAAATAACAGCAGATACAGTAACATAATTATTGTAGGGTTTTTACATTTGCTAATAGCTTAAGAACTCTTTGTTGAAATTTATTCTGTTGATATGGAAAATCAAGCATAAAATTTATATTTTATCTCAACTGTTTCTGTCTGGATTCTTGTCCTGTATTTCCAAAAGAGCAACTCTCAAATCTTGTGAAGTAGACTGAAGTGATTGAAAAAGGGTTTCTGTGTATTGCCGTTTTTGTATCTAACAGCATATCTTGTCAATTAAAAAGAAGGTAATCCACATATTTCTGCCTTGCTTTATAAAGAAGGGAAGTGATTTTAGACTCAGCCTTCCTGCTAAAGGGGCACTAGTCTTATTTGAATGGGTTTCCTCCATTTCAGATTCAAAGTAGTTTCCTATGCTTTAGGTGAGAAAAGAGAGACTGGAGATGGATGGAAGCGTTTTCTCATAACCTGATGAGCTCAAAGGAAACTGCAGATGCAAAATGTGTTTTTATGTGTGAGTTCCTCATCCATCTTCATGTATCCGTTCAGAAGCTACCCCCTTACTTGTTTATCTTCTCTGAATTGAAGGTACAGTGGTACCTTGTACAACTATTTTAATCCGTTCCATGGGGCTCGTTGTACGGAAAAATGGCTATACAATGCATGCATCGTATAGCGATTTTCCCTATGGGATGCATCGTACAACAAATATCTCTATAGGAAAAATCGTACAACAAAAATTCGTTGCACAATTTTCCCCATAGAGGTGCATTTTAGTTGTTCTACGGGACACAATGGTTTTTCAAATCCTCGTTATTGTATGATTTAATTGCTGTATGAGGCATTTGTTATACAGGGTTCTACAGTACAGGTTTTGGTTTAGTTTTTGAATAATTGCTTGACGTTTGAAAGGTATATAATTAAAAAGTCAGACTATTTTGCTGTTCCAATATTTGTTCCTTACCTAAACTTCTTGGTTTTGGTGACATGAGAATTAGCAAATGTCCAAATCTGTTATACTACTACGTAGTTTAGAGGGCTGGCTGGATACACGTTTGCCTTTATAAAAATATTTTGAAATCATTACATTAATTGGCTTGATAAACTTGTAAATCATGTGCCTTCATTTTTTAATGTGTCAAGTCCAGAAAGTTTATTCCCTGTGATAAAACATTACAGAAACCTATAGAAACCCATGACGTGAAGTTGGCAATAACATAAGCAGTGTGTGCAGTTTTGCCAGCTATCTATTATACACTTTACCATGCCTGGGTCATGTACTTGCCTACACATTCAGAAGTGTAATAGAAGGCTGAAATAGGGTTGCTTTGATTTACATAAATATCATTTTCCTATAGGTTTGCTTTGAGTTAAGTAAAAAAATTCATTTTCCCTATGAGTTTGCTTCGAATTATGTAAAAATTCATTTTCCCTATGGGCTTGCCTCGAGTTAAGTAAAAAACCAATTTACACAAAAGCCTATGGAACAGACTTTTTACGTAAGTAGGGGTTTTACTGTATAAGTCTCATCATCACATTCACAACTGTAGACTCAATGAGGCAAGTCACGTGTAGTGCATCTTTTCATATGTACAGTTCCCAATCAAGCTAAGGAGAAGCATGAATAAAATTTTGTTGTTAGAACCACAGCTAAATCAAACTACGTGTTTTTGAAAATGTACTGAATTCTACGGTGTCCATAAAATCAGTTAGACAGTCTTGCTATTATGTTTTATGCAGATATTTATCTATGAAACATACAACATAGTAAATTTAAGTAAAGGTAAAGGTTTCCCTTGCTCGAAAGGCAGTCGTATCCGACTCTAGGGTGCAGTGCTCATCTCTGTTTCTAAGCCGAAGAGCCAGCGCTGTCTGCTTCTGCAGATGTTTCCGTGGTCATGTGGCAGGCATGACTAGACACCGGAGCACACGGAACGCTGTTTACCTTCCCACCGAAGTGGTCCCTATTTATCTACTTGCAATTTCTTGCTTTCGAACTGCTAGGTTGGCAGGAGCTGGGGTGAAGACGGGAGCTCATTTCCATCCTGCAGTACTCGGGAATCGAACTGCTGACCTTCCGCTTCCCAGTCAGCGTCTTAGCGACTTGAGCCACTGCAGTACCCTAAAAATTTAAGTAACTGGCTGAAATCCAGAAGTTAGTTGGAGCTGGAGTAGTCATATTCAGCCAGTGGGAATTTGATGATTCAACTCTAATATTAAAGTTCCAAAAACTCATTGGGCCTAGTCTAGTTGTGACTTGTCACTGGATTTGAGACTGTAAATTTTAGAAAGGAAAAATAACTAAAATAAAACCTGGAGGTTGTCCTTGGGTATCCATAATTATAGCTATGGATACCCTTGTCCTCCACGAGCTTTTCTAATCCTTTCTTGAAGCTGTCAAAACGGACAGCTGTCACCACTTCATCTGGTAGGGAGTTCCATAGACCAGTGATCCTCTGGGTGAAAAAGTACTTTCTCTTATTTGTTTGAGAACTAGTACCTAAA
Source organism: Bradypodion pumilum (assembly GCA_035047305.1). Lineage (NCBI taxonomy): Eukaryota > Metazoa > Chordata > Lepidosauria > Squamata > Chamaeleonidae > Bradypodion > Bradypodion pumilum. The sequence goes on along the minus strand of JAWDJD010000001.1, from coordinate 501,804,252 downwards.
TGTTTCATGGAGTGCCCCCTAGTTCTAGTGTTGTGCGATAGGGAAAACAGTTTTTCCTTATCTACTTTGCCCACACTGTGCATGATTTTATAAACTTCAATCAGGTCACCTCTTAGACGCCTCTTGAGTGCTAGCAACAGTTCACCATAGTGATTTTATGCTTCAGAAAAGATTCTGCTAAATAAAATTATTTGTCCTTTCATTGTTGCCAGAGAAAGAGACTTCTGAACTGACATTTTTGAGGGGCAGATAGAAATTCTACCTATCCATAAATGGAAACAAGACTGATTCTATTCCCCTGGTGGCTGAACAATAATTGTTGATAGATTCATGTGACAATACTTGCTTTACAGCACAATAATAAATCTGAAGTATAGTTTATGCACTCTAGATGTCAGGGTCTCAAGGAAGAGATCAGGTCAGTTAATATTTCCATATTAGGAGCATTCTTCTAAGTTACTTGCTTAACAGCATGGTAACAATACAGTACAGGATTCTAATTGTAATTTTGCAGTTTGATAGTTTAACTGTAAAGAGCTCTTAGTAAACTATATGGGAGCAAGCCTACTGTTTTCACTATTTTATATTATTTTTACTAAGGCCTTTGATATTACTCCTTTTTGCCATTGCTGCATTGAATGAAAAGATGAGATCCTATCCTGGAAACTTAACTCAAGCTTTAGAAGCAGAAATGGAAATATCAATATTGCAAGGAAATTATCTTGTCCAGTGTAAGAATAAAGGTAAAGTTTTCCCTTGCTCGAAAGCCAGTCGTATCTGATTCTAGGGTTCAGTGCTCATCTCTGTTTCAAATCCGAAGAGCCAGCGTTGTCTGCTTCTGCAGACGCTTCCGTGGTCATGTGGCAGGCATGACTAGACACAGGCGCATGGAGTGCTGTTACCTTCCCACCAAAGTGGTCCCTATTGATCTACTTGCAATTAATTGCTTTTGAAAAAAACCAACAATATAAAATTATATAAAATTAGCAGGCTTGTTGGAGTTGGAACCCATTCAATCCACATTTTGTTCAACTTTGCAGTTGTAGTTAATTCTTCATCAGTGCCTTGGCCACTATATATGCTATATTACATTTCCACCTCCTTACCATCCTGCATAAGTATGGATAATGAACAAGACGTTTGTAAAGTTTCTGGTGATTAAAAGCTTGCTAAACAATTTCCCTTTAAATTAACACAGAAAAAATGAGTCCCAAAGTTCATGGTAGCAATTCATGGTAGCAATTCACTTATCTCTTTTGTGTGTATACATACATCTTCAGCATATAGACCTTTGGTTCCCATGAATACAAAAAGAAGGGGCCAAACGGTAAGAAACAGAATAGGAGAAAAACCGTTTGAGGCAAAGATTCAAATAATCCAAATGTTTAGTCACAGTTCAAACTCTTTAAGATTCATTCTGAATCTTCTGAATCTCAATAGTTTGAACTGTGATTAAACATTTGGATTATTTGAATCTTTGCCTCTAACGTTTTTTTTTCCTATTTTGACCTTTGGTTCCCAGACTGCTTGACACTATGATTCTCCTCTTGATTTTTGGAGACTCTTATTTTCCCCACCTTTTTCTTCATTGCTAATTTAAATTCAACATTTTAACATTAACAGTTAACACAAAATGCACTATTTAGAATTTTTTAAAATGAGCAGGAATAGTTTTTCTTGCCATTAAAATGGAAATAACTTTAAGAAGGCAGAAACAAAAGAAATTTAATGTGAATGATACTGCATTTTCTTAAATTGAAAAAGCCTAGAAATGTACAGTACGAGCATTCCCCCATATTGCAAAAAGAGCAATAGGGATATTTCTGATATTTAAAGTTTATTTGTATATTTTTCTCCCCAATTTGAAAATAAATTTGACCCAAATTTGAAATTGTCCTTGTAAGCATGCCATTTGATTTGGTATAAACTATTTTGTGGAGTTGATGTCAATACAGTATTGTTCCATCACATTTCCTGTTCTGAGACCTGTTACTCTTTGAGGTGAAATGAGAGACAATACTAGAATGTCCATGTAGAATACAGGGTGAAAAGCAACAGTAGGGCATAAGTCAGACACTTTTTCATTGCAGAAAAAAATGGTCAGATTTATCGTGTCTTGTAAAGCTAGCCACCTAAGAATTTTTAACTATTAACTAGGTGACATTTAGAAATCGATGAGGCTTACCTCTAAGTGTATATGCCTATGGCTGGAGTGCACCTCTCTGTGTATATGCCTATGGCTGGAGTGCACCTCTCCATTATGTCTTACTAGCAAAGGTTGCCCGGCGTTGCCGGGCTGTTTTAAATGGTGTTGGAAAGTTTTTGTTGTTAATGTTTGTAAAGAAGAGGTTAGTCTATAATTGAAATTTTTAAAATTTTTATTTATACAAATTTTTTTGATGGCCTGTTATAAACTGTGATGAGTTTTGTTTGGTGTTTTGGTTTTGTGGATGAAAAAAAGAATAAAGGATGATATACTTTTTCGAAAAACTCTTGGGGCCTTTTGTGTGGGGCTATTGTGTCTTTTTGAATTTTTATTATTATTGTGGGCAGCAAGTGCTGCTGGTAGGGGTTATCTTGTATTTTGACTGTTTTTTTTCTCGTGGCCTCTGGGTGGAGCTTCTTCCAGTAAGTAGTCTCTCTCTTTATTCATTTCTTTTCCAGTCGTTGTGATATGAGGTCGTGTGGTGGTGAGTTGGCTGTTTTTCTTTATTTGGGGTGGTGGTGGTGTTTGGATTTTGTGGTGTTTGGCTGGGTGCTGGGTGTGTTTGGAAATGTTTGTTGTTGTTTACTTTTTTTGGTGTTATTTTTGTTTGTTTTTGTGTATTTTTGAATGTTTTTGATTGTTTGTTTTTGTGTTTTTTGGTATCCTACGGGGTGGGTCCCCTCTCTGCCGTCTCCCCTGGCTCTGGAAGGCTTGGGGGGACAGACCCCTTTTGTCTCCCCAAATCTTCCAGACTCATGGGACCCAGGAGAGGGGGTCGAATCCAGGCTACCCTCTGATATTAAAAGGGAAATCTCAATTGGGGATTCCCCTTTAATATCGGTGGGGGGGGATCCCCCTCTCCGCTGGCTTCCTTGGGTTTGGGAGGGTTGGGTTGAGAAAAGGGGTCTGTCTCCCCAACCCTTCCAGACCCAGAAGAGCCATCGAGAGGCATTCCCCCCCAACCTCCGTTTTTAAAGAGAAGTAACCGCTTGGTTTCTTCTCTTTAATATGGGGCGTGTGTGTGTGTGTGGGGGGGAGGGGAATCCCCTCTCTGCCAGGTCCCCTGGGGTCAGGAGGGTTGGGGAGACAGGCTCCTTTGGTCCCCCCAACCCTCTCAACCCCAGGGGAGCCAGTAGAGAGGGGGAGCACAACACCCTCCCCCACCCAGTGATATTAAAGGGGAAACTCCGATTAGGAGCTTCAGGCGCAGATGGGGAGGGGGGCTTTGGTTCCCGCGGCTTGTCAGACTTGCTCTCCCGGTGTTTTTGTTTTATTTTTTGGGCGCTGGCTTCCTCAGCGTTCTGCGCGCTCATGGCGCGCAGGACACTGGGGCTTGTAGTTATGGGTTTGTGCTTTGTGTTTGTGCTGCTTTTTTTAAAACAGTTTTCTTTTGATTGGCTGCGACGCGTTTCCGAACGTTCCTTGTGCCGCGCCGTGCGAGAGCCTCTCAGCCTGATTGGCTCTGGTGCGGCACGGCGCAAGGAATGTTGGGAAAGGAAGTTGTTTCCCTTTTTTCGCGTTTGTGGGGCTGTTGCCCTGACCTGCGGACCCAGATCGGTCGTTTGCACGAAGGGTGAGTGCAGGCAAGTAGGGCGAGGCATAGCAACCTATAGCAAGTTCCAACGGTTAACCCTTGGTTTTATAGGTTAAGATCTAGGAAATCTGAAAAGTATATCACAATAAAATTATACTTTATGGAACTAAAAATAAAGAAATTATTTGTAGAAAAAGCAGCCTGTTCAGAAACAGACAATTAATGGTGGAAGAAGAGTTTGTGCCTTTTGTAGCTTTCAGGGAAGAGGGGTGAGAGTAGGGGCAGAGTGCTGCTGTAAAGCCACTAGCAGTTAAAATCAGCAAATTCACAAATAAAAGGCAGAATCTCTCAACGGTCTTAGTTGTTACTGTCTTTTCTGTCACATGCTAACACAGCTCTCCCCACAAGAGACAGCCACTCCACTTTACTTCCACCCCTTTGTTTTTTTAAAAAAAGGGGGGCCTGATTGAATTGCAGAACAACTGGGAATAAAAATCAACAAAGAAGTGGAAATGTGAATGCCAGTATGGAGGGGAAAGAGTGCCAGATAGACTCTGCTGGTCAGTCTCTACCTCCCTTCCTTGAGAGCAGAGTGTTATTGGCACATGTGCACACGCTTGTATCCACACTTTCCTTTTGTACTGTCAGTGGCACAACTGCAAAACCCTTTTCTCTCTCCAGCTGTTGCATATAATGGGCTAAAACAATTCATGCAATAACTGGAAGAGAGAAAGGTGCAGCTTTATTTGAAGATGGAGCTTGGTTAATGTGGATGAGATGAGAACAAATAGGAAAAAGATTGAGAGCGTTGTAACTGCCCATTTTCTGTCAACAGTCGGTGTATTCGTACATTCCTCTTTTCCCCTCTTTTTTACAGCAAGAGCTGACTTCTACATAATCATGTCTTCTGCATTTCACTTTCACCTGCATTAGTGGAGATGTTTTCATGACCCCCACATTTCAATGTTTTTTAAGTCCATGTTTGCACTTCTCTTTCCATATGATTTAGGCCATCTCCTCGCACATGTGCCAGAATGTGTTTGTATTTCACAGTTTACGTAATGATGATGTAGAGTAACCATTTTATTTTTGGAAGGCATTTTGAATGAAATGATTTAATGTGAATGGTTGCTACATTCACAGTTTCTGCTACAGTCTGATCAGGGCTAATCTGAAGAATTGTCTTTAAAGCAATTAAGTTTTAATAATGCCATTCATGTAGTATGATTGCCTTTATCTGACTAAATGCTTTTATAAAGCAGGGGTTCTCAACCTTTTAAAGCTGTGGGCAGGACCATGCCCCCTCACACAGCTGAGCGAGCTAGACTGGTGGTTCCCCCCACCATAAATGCTGCCGTAAAACGGTTCTGTGGCTGTAGTAAATGCATTTACAACAGCTGTGGGAGCACGTACAGCTGTTGTAAATGTGTCTGCTTCCATTTGTGGCAGCGATGCAGGCCATGTGAAATGGTGCTGTGGGCCGGGTCTGGCCTGCAGGCCATAAATTGAGAAACCTTGTTATAAAGAATAATTCTGCACACCAGTAACATTTAATTGACAATTATTTTGTTTAATAGAGTTCTAGTTAGTGTTCTTCAATGTGATATACAGTATCTTTTTGGCAAGCAGTTAAGTCACAAGAATGATAAACAAATGGAAGATACTTTGGATACACTTGAGGAACTGAAAAAAGTACTTCTGATTTTGTTGTTCAGTCACACAGTCAAGTCCGACCCTTTGCGACCCTATACTGATATATTGCCTTATTTTAAATTGCTACTCAAAACAGGTAATGGTTTCTCTCTGTATTTGAATTGTGCTATGAAATGGACTTGTTTTGCCAGCCTGTAACACAGTATATCAAGTTTCTTTAACATTTAATATTCAGTGAAGAAAGTAGAACCATCTGTAAATCTAAATAATGTTAGTGCATAATTGCTTTAGCAGGTAGAGTAGAATATATGCAAATATATGCTCAAACCCTTAAGGTGAGCTTTCAGACATACAGTGTCTGTATCCTTGGCCAAAAAGAACATACAGTACTATGATTAGATTTTGAAGCAATGTGTTTTTGCCCCAGAACTAAATATTAAATACAAGAAAGTAGATTACCACACTTAGGTTTTAATAGAGTTTATGTTAAACTTGCTGTCTTTATGTTGCTTTTTAGGATGCCTAGGTTGAAAAAAGTTGCAAACTTGGAAATTTTGCAAAAGCTTATTAAAATTCACAGTACAAAAGATTATTCTGAAATAATGCTAAGGTAGGCTGCCTAAATTAGTTTTTCAGCAATCCTTGTGTAAATGTTCATTTTTTAAAATATTTTTATTTATTAACTTTTTAGGTTACTTGGAATCACATTACTATTTCTTTTTTGACCAATTCATTAAGAATGAGAAGTACTCATCCATCTGATTTTTTTGATTTTTTTCCTCTGCTTTCCCCCCAGTACTTTCAACATTTAAAAACAAAATTGTATAATCTTAGAAAGCAGTTAATGTCATAATGATGAAGGAAGGTTTTAAAAGCACACCATTAAAACAATAAGTTTGGTCTTTCACATTTCAGATTTAGGCTTAAATTTGCCTTTGATTTCTCAGATCACCCCTTTTTGTTCCTTGTTTCTTTGCAATGGTTATTATAATACAGTAAAACTCCAACTTTCATATGCCTTGAGTTACATAAAATTTGACTTACATAATTTTTTTTTGCACTAAAACCATGTCCTGATTTACATAACACAATTTCCTATGTTTTGCTTCAAGTTATGTAAAAATTCATTTTTCCTATGAGTTTGCTTCAAGTTAAGTAAAAAACTGATTTACATAAAAGCCTACGGAACAGACTTTTTACGTAAGTAGGGTTTTTTACTATACTGTAGTTCTCTTTGTGTATATGACAGCTGCTGAAGAGCTGCTGTCATTTTTTTTAAAGGATTAACTTGTTGGTCAGGTGAAAAAGCACTTTGTAAATGCTCAGAGGAAATGTTGAAAGACTAGTTAATGAAAGGAATTTCTCACCCAGGAGACATTTGGCACGGAGATGATGTCTGGACTGGTGCAAAAGTATATTTGTATAAAAATTGAGTGTCACAAGATCTGCCTAGAAGGCCAGGAGTTTGAGGATTCCTTCAGGCCATGTCTTTAAGCCAGAGGAGCATTAAGGAGAAGTTAGGAAACATCCAGATTGATCTAGAAAATGGCCAATTGTTATTCAAAAGTGAGATTCCCAGAGAAGGAAGATGTCTCCCATCCTTGTCAGGAAGCAGGATAGTGTCCAGAAATGCTACCCTGTAGAAGCAAGGGGACAGGGGAGCCTATCTAAGGGGGGTTATGTGAGCGTAGGTGTAGATGAAGTAAGAGTCACCCACCTCTATTCATCTTGGAAATGAATATACAGATGCTTTTATCAGAAATTTTTGAAGTGGTAGCCGTTAGTCTGTGCAAATACCTTAGATAGTAAACAAACCAAAAAAAGACAAACACTATGGCACCTTAAAGACTAACTCCTGTATTTTAATGTTAGCTCATGGATCAGGTTATTTACAACCAGTAACCTAACTCCTCAAACTGACTTCCATCAGAGATCCACCTGACAAACGGATTGCATTTTATCTCCTGAACCAACCAACTTTGCCCAGCTACTCTGGATCTCTATATCAAATATGTAAATGTATATCATGAAAATCCACTCTTATGTCTGATGAAGTGGACTTGATCCACAGAAGCTAACATTAAAATACAAGAGTTAGTCTTTAAGGTGCCACAGCGTTTTTTTGTCTTGTTTTCTCTCTGAGATGCTTTTCTCAGTATGTAACAAAAACCAACTGTAATAAAAATAATTCTTCAACTTGGTGTTAATTGAGTTACAGACAGGGTTATCCAATAGTTACTTCACTTTCTCACATTCCTGTAACGGACCCTTGTCCCTTCCAGTAAGTGGGACCACATCTGAATTGACGCCCTGTGGCTAAGCAATCCAGGATTAGATCTCACATGTCCTGACCTGAGTCAGGCTGTTAGTAAGGTAGCAAATAGTAAATTAAACAACTCCAGTCATCTTCATCTTAAAGATATATTGTAGTAAAACCAGTTACAGATTTATTAATTTCAGGAAGCAAAACAATTCTAGGCAAATAAAGCTTTTTCAGTTCAGGAAACACATTTAAAATAATGAAATCTATCTAAGTATGGAAGCCCTGAGGGCTCCCTCTTAGCTTAAAAGCAACTACAGTACATGTTTGCTAAGTTCTAAGCAGACTCCAGAGAACTACTTATGAAGCATGGTGATGAGGAAAAAAGAGAACATTCAAGTTCTCTCCCACTTCTTTTATCCCCTTAGATAGATAATTTGGCCCTTCCCCTGAATGACTCCAGCCAATCACTACACAGTCCTCCACGTCCCTCAAAAATTAGGTTTCATTTCTCCCAGAACATGAGGTTTTGTTTAGTCTACGAGACACTTCTTCCCTAGTAACAACCAGAATACATCACAGCCACCTCTCCTTCAGTGAGCAACACACAGTAATCTCCATTGCAGATTCAAAAAGTACAGGCCTGCATTTCTAGCACAAGATCATGGATGCTTTTAACAAAATATATATTTAAGCAGTACAAATCCATGACAATTCCCAAGGTATTTTAGTGTCTCATCAATGCCATATGACAAGGTGTTAGTAACTGGCATTTTACCTCCAACATGCTGGAAACTTATGAAAGGCTGAGTCAACCTTGGGGTCATCAGGAGTGAACTCGGATCATGAGCACTGCACAATGAATTATAATTGCAAATATAATTCAGATTTAGTAATAAAGTTGATAGTTTTGTATATGTATCATGAATATAAAAATGTTTTAATGAGGAATATCATACAATTTTATAGGTATGTTTCTTGAACATACATTGCTGTTGAATCTCTTGTAAAAATCATTGGTATTTTACTTCATGTTTTAACAGTTTCTTTGTATTGATTTAGGAGCTTGGCAAGAATGTGATTAGCCTACAAGTAGATATAATGGTGTCAAAATGCAGTTTAGAAAATGCGCACACAGAGGTCACAGAAATTAATACAGTAAGTGTATGTTGCCTAATATGTCATTGTCCAGATATAAATATCTGTTTAAATGTTGCAGTTAATGTTGACATTTGCTAAAGCCATTTCTTTGGAAGAAAAAGATCGATTGTACTGTAAATAAATTTTTGTAACTGAAAAAATAAAATAACATGTAAGAGTGTTTAGACCAATGTATCATATAAAAATTAATTTTATTTAGTTGCTAATTATTTTTCATAGTTTAAAATCATTTTGGATTCTGAGGAAGTGGGCTATACTGTATAAAATGTTCTTCCATGCTGTCTAATCACTTTTAGCTTATGGGAGTCCTATGTAATAATTAGCTCCAAAAGATCCTCTCACTAACAGCATTACTCAGGACACTATGTAAATTGTTACCAAATATGCTCTCAGAGCTCTTGTATGAACTCACACATGTTTAGAGAAAGGGATCTTTGAACTTGTAGAAGTTGAATGTCTTGACATAAATTGTGATTATACCACACTCGCACAGAGCTATCCACAAGGGGAAGTTAATTGAAAGATTTAAAATATAGCAATAAAACCTATAACTAATATGGGGAAATATACTCAAGGAGTACTGTAACTCACATGGCTGAGAGGGTTCTTAAATTCAGGCTGCTTTGCAGATGTGCTACCAGAAGGGACAAAAATTACTTCTCCTTAGCCTCTTTTAGATATTGGGAAGCATTCACCCAGCATCCTCTCCCCAGAATATTAATCAGAAATCTAATATACATTATGCAAAGTTGCTGGGAGCACACACAAAAAAAATCCTTCAAATTTTGGGGAGAAGAACCTAGAATCTAATGATAGATGGCAAGTATCTACTGTGTGTTTTGTATAGGGAGCACTATTTCCTCTCCCTGGGTCCAATAACCTTGGAAAAATCTGTTCTTACACCATACATATGTTGGCAAAAATGAGACTGCAGAGTATTCTGCAAACGTGGCCAGTTTGGTAACAAAATAGGATATTTTAATTTTGAAACTTTATGCATTACCCTTACAATACAGGTAATATGTTATAGTTGTGAATTTTAAATATAGTTCTAAAATATAATTTTACAGCTTTTGTCTGAAAGATTACAATGTAAGCAAAATGCTATATCAGTTGAGCAGAAAATTGATTTTTTTTCTTTCTAAAAAGCAACAAGCACAGGAACTAAAGTTAATGGTGATACAATGTGTGGTTAAAATATGCTTCCCATGTGAGCAGATGTCTTATGCTACTTTATACTGTAGAAAGTAATGGCATAGTGACACCTTTGCTGCTGGGGTAACATGAAATTTTTCCTTTTGGTCTTGTTTGAAGATTTTATAACTACATCTGAAGGCTTACTGTTATACAGCCTGAGTGGAAAATAACTTTTTAAGTTAAACTTTTTTTAAAAAAAATATGTGGATATTAGCAACTAACCTTGATTCATATGGTTTAATGCTCTTTTTCTCTCTTCCCTCCTGCAGCTGTGCTTGAACAAAAATGCAATGAAAGAAACACTGGATGAATGAATAAAAAGCCCTGCTTTGTAGTCCCTCAGCATGGCAGGACTACAGCTCATGACCCCTGCTTCCTCGCCTATGGGCCCTTTTTTTGGATTGCCATGGCAACAAGAAGCAATTCATGATAACATTTACACTCCAAGAAAATATCAGGTACGAAGAATAATGCTAATATTTTCATTAGCAAAATGGAAATGAAATCTGAAAGTTATTTAGAGACTGACCATATGTTATATGCATATCTGTTACAATACCTGTTATGGTACAGTGGAACCTCATACAACAATCGCCCCGTATAGCAACAAAATTGTATAACAATTAGGTTTTTGGGGGAAAAGGCGTCCCTCATAACAATTGGAAAAAAATCATGCAACATTTTTTCAATAGGGAAAATTGCTGTACGGTACAACGAGCCCTATGGAACAGATTAAAATCGTTGTATGAGGTACCATTGTATATTCTTTTTCTTGTTTGCTGTCACTGGAAATACGGAATATATCATGACAGTTACTCTAGGAATACTAAAAAGATGTTCCTGGCTTCAATTCAGATTTATTATAGTGTAAGAATAGGAGAAAGTGGTACAGTCTTTGCACTTTTACATTATGTGAGCTTAAAAGCTTTGGGATTTTGAAGTACAGTAAAACCCCAGTTAACGTTTGCACCGCACAAAATTAAAACTGGATGATGAAGGGAACATCGTGCAGTGCATCCATTTCTCCCAGATCTTCTCCAGAGATCTCTGCCCCAAAGCAGGCAGGGCTGCTCTCCCCCGGGAAGCACCTTCCCAGGGGGAAACCAGCCCTGCCAGCTTTGGGGCAGAGATCTCCGAGGTGCCCTTGCAGATGCATCCGCAGCTCATCCTGGAAGGGACTGGGCCAAGCACTTGGCTCCTTCCCCACCAGGACGGGGCAGCTCTGATCCCTGGCTTCTTTGGGGGAAGGCGGACTCCTTTCCCCAAAAGGAAGCCGGTGTTCGGATTGTCCCAATGCCGGCTTCCTTTCATGGAAGGCAACGCTTGCCCGAGAGCCAAGCCCAAAAGTCGGCAGGGCTGGTCTTTGCCTGGGAAGGAGCTTCCCAGGTGGAGACCAGTCCTGCCAACTTTGGGGCTTGGTTCGATCTGCCTGCCTGTTTGAAAAGGGCAGCGGGGATTCTACGTATCGAATCCCCACTGCTCTTTCTAAAGAGGCAAGCGGATCGATCCCTGGTTCCCTTTCCTCTTCGGAAAGTGAACCAGGCTTTTTTTCCACGCAGTGCGATAAATGTATCGCATAATGTTAAAAACCGGATAACACTAAGACTTGTGGAACCAAGTTTTAGAGTTATCCGGGGTATTACTGTATAGATACAGTAATACCTCATACAAAGTCCGCTTCGTACAACATCGAATTTGTACAACATCGCCTAATTCCTTGAAAAAAGTTGCCTCATACAAAGGTTGTTTTTCTCAGGTTGCATTGTGCCTGGGCAATATAAAAGGCAGGACACTTGTGTGCATTGCTCTTGTGGGTTTTGTACAAGGCGAAGAGTGTTTAGGAGTGGTTTTGAGCGCGATTTTTGATATTTTTGAATTTTTTCGTCATGATTTTTACAAGCATTCCTGGGATTTTTGCAGCATTCTTCAGGTTCTTGGACAATCAGGGTTGTTTGACATGTTTTTTGTAATGTATTTTGCCTTTAGACAATGATTTCTTAAAGTTCTGTCTGTTTCCTGTCTGTTTCCTTGACTTTGCCCTGAAGTCTGTGCTGTTAAAGTACAATGCATCTCTATGGAAACGACGTTGTACGAAGCATCGTGGCAAGGATTTGGACCTTGTATGAGGCATTGCAGCTAGGATTTGGACGTTGTATGAGGCATCGCGGCTAGGATTTTGCATGCCTCATACAAAGTCCAAATCCGTATAAAGTCCAAACTTGTGGAACCAAGTTTGGACATTGTATGAGGTATCATTGTAATGGTTTGGGTGGAAAGAAAGTACGTAACAATTGTATTTGATACTGTCAGAAGTTTAGTTTAGTCAGGTTTTTAGACCAGGAGAATGTTAAAATTCAACAATTATAGAACATTAGAGAAGTGATTATTATATTGACTGACTAAATTGAATTCAGATATTTATGCTTATAACATCTTGCTCACATCTGGGCTTTTCTATTTCCTTTCTTGCTGGAACTCCTTCTGCCCTTTCCTCCCAACCAATGCCTCTGAACGCAGCAGGGCTCTCCCATCGGATTATAAGTAGCGAGGAGGGTAGTTGAAATGAATGAAAATTGGCAATGTTTCTTTCCTGTATGTAAATAGAGATAGTTTTTGCTTGTTGAGTATCCATATTGCATCCTAGTTCTCATTTTAAGGTACTTTAAGTTAATTAGTCTGTAGATTGTAAGAATTTTTGAGTACACTATTCTCAGTGTTAAGTAGTTTGGGAAAATATTTTATTCTAAAAATTAAACATACTGTAAATTCAGTTTACTGCAAATGTACTAAATATTTTTAGAGCTGAATTGAGCAGAAAATAATAAGCTCAAGTTGGCTCTAAAATATTTAGTACATTTACAGTAACTAGAGTTATAATTTTTCTGCACTCTTATCTAGCGAAGCTTCATTGCAATAGACATTTCTTTAGATACCTTAAGGTTTTGTCACATCTTATACATAGATCTGTCCCTTCAAAAACATACATGTAAATCTGCTGCAGTTTATTTATTAGATTTATAGCCTACTTTTGCATTACAAGGTAGAACTCAAGATGGCTTACAGTCTTAGTAGTATTAAAACTAAAAGAAGTAAAACACAGCAGTCCAATCATCACATGCCAGTTTTAAAAGATGCACATTATGCTCGTGAAAGCAGTAAATCTGGCTGGGTAGCTCAGTAGTTTAGGTATCTAGCTGCAGACACAGAGTCCCAGGATACCTCCAGAGGAAGGGAATGGTAAACTACTTCTGTATATTCTTTACCTAGAAAACTCTGGAAAGAGTTGCCATAAGTCAGAATCAACTTGTTGACATACAATTAAAGCTCATTGGATTAGGTCAATAATTTAAGTATTTGGCTGTGGAGTTGGGGGTTCAGTACCTTATTGTACTTCCTAGGACAGTGGTGGTGAACCATTTAGAGACCGAATACCCAAACGGCAACCCAAAACCCACTTATTTATCACAAAGTGCCAACACAGCAACAGGGGAGGGAGGAAACACACCCATTGGGCTGCTAAGCAAAGGGGCAGGGCGAACTCTGTGCTGAGGGGAGGGATGAAGTGTTCCCATTGGGCTGCTGGGCAGAGCAAACTGTGCTGGGGTGACCACACGGGTGCCCACAGAGAGGGCTCTGAGTGCCACTTCTGGCACGCGTGTCATAGGTTCGCTACCACTGTCCTAGGAGAAGGGCTAACCTGTGTAGACATGAGCAAGCTCCATAAGATCAATACAATCAGAAGAAGGGAATGGTAAACTATTTCTGTGAATTCGATCCCTATAAAACTCTGGAAGGAGTCACTGTAAGTTATTATTGACTTGATGGCATGTAGTTTTTAAAAGCAGTCAAAGTGGAAACTGAACTTTGAAAGGAATGTGTTTCACAGTCTGGAACCTGCACATATTGGTGAGGCAGGCATTTTTAAAAAGGTCTTTCCTAAAGATCTTAATATCTGGTCAGGTTCATAACGAGGCAGATGATCCCAGGCTATAAGTTTGACCTTTGTGTAAGTTACAGCCCCTTCTAGAGCAGGTTGACTCCAAATTTCCAAATCTGACTTTATTTTGTTAAAGACATTGTTTCATTGATTTTGTGTGACAAGCAGTAATAGAGTTGGGTGTCATCAGCATGTCAATAGTACCTCACTTCAAAACTTTGAATTACTTCTCCCAGCAGTGATGCAATTGTTCTGTATGTAAATTCTGACGGGTCTGTATTGTGGGAGTCAGTTGTTGTCTTGTTGTGGCTTTTAAAATTAAATTTCTGAGAAAAGCAAGATGCTTTAGCAATATAAATCAGTAATAGTTTGTGTAATATGTCAGAATCACATCTAACTTTTTTGATCTCAAAATAAAGTTGGGTGAAATTTTTATTCACTAAAATATAAAAACCAGATACTTACTTAGTAAATAATAATTTGTAAAAAAATAATCATTTTCTATTTTGCCCATACAGGTTGAACTGCTTGAAGCAGCTCTGGATCATAATACTATAGTCTGTTTAAACACTGGCTCAGGGAAGACTTTTATTGCAGTACTACTCATTAAAGAACTGTCTTACCAGATCAGGGGAGACTTCAACAAAAATGGAAAAAGAACACTGTTCTTGGTCAACTCTGGTAAGGATGTAATATAAATTTAAAATGTGAAGCACAAAGATTCTAAGTAGTGTATACACATACAGTAAAAGTAGTGAGGACTATTACAATTTAAGGGGAAAACACGTGAACAATAAATAAAATAATCACGATTTTTAGTTTTGATTGATCTGATACAGGTAATATGAAATTAAAATCTAAAGATGCTTAGAATGTCAGTAAGTTGTTACAATAATTTTTTTCAGTAAATTGTGGGCAGCTTTACATGTAATTGGAGTGTAACTCACCATTCAGCTGTGCTGGCTAGGGATTCTGAAAGTTGTCATCTTTGCAGTAGTTGAATGGTCATGTGATAGTGGCAGTGGTTGACCTCTGAGCTTGTAGGATGCAGGTAGTTGTAGTTTTTGCTGCCTGTTAGGCTTTATAGAGGGCTCCTCCTGAAGTACTACAACTTTCTGGAAGCACCATGATAAATTTCCTTTAAAAAAAAAACAGTAAGTAAAGGTCAGAGAAGCTGATGTAGTTTTGGCAGTATGTATACTCTTTCTTAGAAGGGCAAAATCTAAGGGTTTACTGATTTGTGTTTGTGGACTGGAACTTCAGAATTTTGCTGAGGAATTCTTGGATAATTTTAGCAATTGAAGTCCAAAAACACACATGAGCATATACCATTAATGAAGGATTAAAACACACTGTGTTTAAATAATGAGAGCTGAAGGAGCATTCACATGATCACAGAAAATAATTATCAGAGTCCCCAGAGAACATGAGCAGAATATACTTTCAGTCTGTGTTACTCAGTACAGCAAGACCAGAGTTGGAGGTTGGGCTAGTGTGCAGGGCACCTTATGGGATATAGTCAATAAATTACTACCCTTTGTCCCTGGCTGCATGATTCACCAAATTTATAAAATAATGGGGATTACAGAGTCTGTAGACATGGCCTTGGGCATTGCATGTGGTTGCAAGATTCCTACATAATAATATGTATAATATTGTAACTGTATATGTACTTGATGTTTCAAAATATTCTTTACTAATTTTTCTTCCCCCATCTCCGATGAAGCAAATCAAGTTTCTCAACAAGTGTCTGCTGTTAGGACTCATTCAGATCTCAAAGTAGGAGAGTATTCAAGTTTTGAAATAACTGAAACCTGGACAAAGGAAAGATGGAACCAAGAATTTGCTAAGTATCAGGCAAGATGAATTAGTAAATTATAAAGTAAACCCATAGTTTAAAATTTCTGATTTTGTGCATGATTACCAGAAGAAGTAAAAGTGCCAGTTTAGATATGCAGACCTCTAAATGTTCAATGCAGTGTTCTATTTTCTTTTGTACATTAGATTCATTGTAGTATATCACACTGTAGCCCTCTTCAGTCATTGTGTGTGTGTGGTGGGGAGATAAAATAAATGTTAATTTGAAAGCATGAATGATCAAGGAAACAGTTCAAATCCTGCTGCTGTCTGCAGAAGGGGTAGATTATTTGAAACAAAAATCAAGGTCCCCATTCACATGGGGAGATTCTGCATGGAAGCAAACTGTCTTTTCTTCAGACTGTCCCTCTTTATCTGGTGATGGCAACAGATGGAAGTGGAACCAGAACACTTCCTCAGTTCATACTTTGAAATAATATTTTTTGAACAACTGAACAGAACTACTGTTAGTGCCTTTGTGCACTTTGAATGAAGAGCAGTTATCTGGTTATTTTTTTCTTCAGTTTGGCAAACTTGTTTCTTGTTCTTGTTAGAAAAAATAAATTAGCTTTAGGTTCGTTTAAGTCTACAGTGCAGATATATGTTAACTTAATGTCAAGGATGTAACTAACTGTTTGATAGAAATGTTACTGTATATTTTACTGATTGATTTAATGCCTAAGAAGGAATTTGAGATTGTGGTGTTTCTTTATAATAAGTTAAACTGCATTTTTTTTGGTAGCCATGTCATATTTTATCGGTTTAGGTCAGTGGTGGTGAACCTATGGCACGCGTGCCAGAAGGGACACTCAGAGCCTTCTCTGTTGGCATGCCGTTGCCCCAGCACAGAGTTTGCTCTGCCCAACATCCCGATGAGAGCGCTTCCTCCTCCCCCAGCACAGAGTTTACACCGCCCCTCTGCCTAGCAGCCCAATGGGAGCACTTCCTCCCTTCCCCCAGCACAGAGTTTGCCCTGCCCCTCTGTTTGGGCACTTGGTCTAAAAGTCTTGTCGTCACTAGTTTAGGTTCTGTAACTACCACTTGGGAGACTGAACTGCATGAAGTCCTTGGCCTAAATCTGATTGTTATTCCCAACTAGGGTTAATTTACTCAACCAGTGGAAATTTATGTACTGTAAACTCTATTGAATCAGTTATTCAAAGTCTTTTTAGAGTCTGAAATTGTAGAGAAGAATTAATGTTCAATTTATTGGTGCTGACCAAATATAATAAGCCTTGATTTTTCTTCTTTTTCTGTAAGAATAACATTCATTCTTTATTTTAATGTATCTTGGTTACTGTAGGTCCTGGTTATGACTTGTAATGTCGCTTTGAATGTTTTGGAAAATGAACACTTGCCCCTGTCAAACATTAATCTTCTTATTTTTGATGAGTGCCATCTTGCAATCCAAGATCACCCCTATCGAGAAATTATGAAAGTAAGTTGTGATAACAGCTACAGATCTTTACTAACTGACTAAATATATTGTAGTAAGAAGGCAAGCTTGCATAATAATAATTATTTCACTTTTGAGATCTCTTCATTTCTGAAAAAGTGAGCATGCATTGTCCTAGTGGCTGATAAACGTAGCAGAGTATGGTTAACATCTTTTACTTTCACCATGCCGCACATGTCCACTAAAATGTACAGTTTATTTAGGTGCCATTTCTACTTCAGAACAAAAATAATGGCCTTATAAAATGTTCCATTTTATTTTTCAGCTTTGTGAAAGTTGTCCATCATGCCCTCGAATTTTGGGATTAACAGCCTCCATTTTAAATGGAAAATGTGATCCAGAAGAATTAGAAGAGAAGATTCAAAAACTGGAGAAAATTCTAAAGAGCAGTGCTGAAACAGCAACTGATTTAGTGGTGTTAGATAGGTATGTTTTGATATACGTATACAGTATGATTGCTACTAATAAGTGCTATTGCAAAATGAACTATTCTTTCTGTTAGTTTCAAATAGTAAATGCTTGATGTACTTTACATCTGTGTTAATAAACAAGGTCAAGGTGATTTTGTATTTTAAACATAAGATCTGTATATGCTGCCATTTGTTAGCAATTTAACATGTTATTTTTTTAATGCCAAAGGTATACTTCTCAGCCATGTGAGATTGTGGTGGATTGTGGACCATATACTGATAAAAGTGGGCTGTATGAAAGACTCTTAATAGAGCTGGATGATGCACTTTGCTTTCTGAATGATTGCAACATATCTGTACAATGTAAAGAGAGAGATTCTACCTTAATTTCTAAACAGGTATAGACTCATGGTATATCTATTATTCTTACAGTATGTGATCAGTTAACTGACTATTGATACAGCTTATTTTGTAAAACCATTCATTTCTTCCATCAAGAATACTTTCTAGTCTGCTTTTTAAATACAATGGACCCCCGCTTTTTCCTTTTAGCGATTTTTTAGTGGTTTCCCATAGGAATGCATTGAAAACCATGTGGGAAACCTATTCTGTAAAGCGATTTCATTGTTATTTTCCCCCTTGAAGTGGACTGTTATTTCCTTTGGATTTCTTTCATTGAAGCAAGTTTTCCTATAGGCGGACCTTCCTTAAAGCGGGGGTCCACTGCAGTTGTGTTCATTTGTAGTACTGTAATTATGTTGGAAAATCAGTTAAGGAGGAAACAATTAAAACTGGTAAGGATTTTTCTCTTTGAAGAGGAGATTAGAGGTATGCTACAATTTGGCTGTGGAGTTTTAGTGGAAAACCACTGCACCAATTTTGAGTGGGGGATCCTAGTTCAACTTTTTAGAAGTGGTTATTTTCTTGGGAGACATTTAAAAAGGGGGCTTGTGGGACACAGTTTGATGACCTCTGATGGTTCACACCCTACTTTCATGAATGGCAGTTTCTATAAAATGGTGTACAACTTTGATATAATCTGTCATATCTCTATATTAGACTGTTACTATTCATATTTTAATATAGCTACTGTCCAACTGCTATATGTTACTATTACTATTGTTAGATAAGAATGCTGTGCATTTCAGATTGGTCTTCAAATGTATCCTAAGATGAAATTTATGCATATTTTTAGTTTGTCTACAAAAAAGAAATACTCAGAAATTCAGATTTAGCTGTTATACTGTACTAAACTGAATAATTTATTCACAGATACTGTCAGATTGCCGAGCAGTGTTGCTTGTTCTGGGACCCTGGTGTGCAGATAAAGTAGCTGGGATGATGGTGAGGGAATTGCAGAAGTACATAAAACATGAACAAGAGGAGCTGCACCGGAAATTTTTATTGTTTACAGATACTTTCCTAAGGAAAATACATGCACTCTGTGAAGAGCACTTCTCACCTGCCTCACTTGACCTGAAATTTGTAACCCCAAAAGTAATAAAACTGCTTGAAATCTTACGTAAATATAAGCCCTATGAACGGCAACAGTTTGAAAGCGTTGAGTGGTACAATAATAGGAATCAGGATAACTATGTATCTTGGAGTGATTCTGAAGATGATGATGAGGATGAAGAAATAGAGGAGAAAGAGAAGACCGAGACTAATTTTCCTTCTCCCTTTACTAATATTTTGTGTGGAATTATTTTTGTCGAAAGAAGATATACAGCAGTTGTCCTAAACAGGTATAGGCTTTTTAAATAAAATGCCAAAGTATTGTTGCTTATTAAATAATTTTAATTTGGAATAACCGTTGAAAACATATTTACTCCTTTCCCTCTAAAAAGTGGAGTTTGATATACAGTAGACCCTTGCATAGCGACATTACTTGGTTCCCCAAGTAGCATTGCTAAGTGAATTTTGTTATGCGGGTTTCTATGGAGTTTCCCCGCATAACGACTTTTTAGCGTCGTCCGGTTATTTTAGCATTGTTTCTGGACAATGACACTTAAAATGTTATGCGGGGGAACGTGTGGTGCATAACAACTCGTTAAGTGAAAATGATGCTATACGAATGTGTTATATGAGGGATGACTGTATTTATATGTAGTGAGGCTGTGTGTAATAAAATGTTGTCAACAGATATAAATCTATTGAATTGTCCTAATTAAAGTCAAAAGATCTCCTGCCAATGGAACACTGTTGGCCTCATGGATATCTTACATTAGCTTGGAATCTTTGGGAGACTTCGGAGTGGTTTTGACAAGGAGGGAGGGAGGCGATATTGTTGCACATGTTAGTTTGTGTTATATAGTCATTAAGGCATTTGCTTTCAGAGAGAAGGAAAGGAAAATGGTGTGTGTGATTATTTCCTTGATTTTTTCCACAAGTACTGTACTGCTGGAATAGTGAAAATGCAGCAGCGCTTAATACCGTGTTTCCCCGATTATAGGACCTCCTCCCATAATAAGACACCCCCCTTTTTTTCCCTGCCTTTGAAATATAAGGCCCCACCCAAAAATAAGACCTCCTTACCCCTCCAGCCCTGCTCCGGACGGAGGCCATGCAGCCGCGGCGGTAGCTGGCCTTCCTTCCCACTGCGGCCCAGCTGGACCTGGAGACCACACCCCCAGTTGGGGGTGAGTAGGAGCTGGGCCGCGGCGGGAAGGAAGGCCAGCTACCGCCGCGGCCGCATGGCCTCCTGCCCGGACCCGGAGACCACACCCCCAGCTGGGAAAAATAAGACATCCCCAAAAATAAGACCTTGTGCTAATTTTGGAATTTAAAAAAATATAAGACAGTGTCTTATATTTGGGGAAACACGGTAGGAATTGATGACTACACAGCAAGACAAGGACTATTATTGTCCACTTGTGATGGATGGAAAGATAATACACTAGTTCAGGCATAAGAGATTTTAATGGGGATAATGTGTGAAAACCACTGAAAACAAGTTACTCAGATTACAGTGGAACCTTGGTTAACATAATTAATGTGTTCTCTGGAATGTTTCTTGCAGTGAAAATTACTGTAACTGAATTTCCCATAGGAATGCATTGAAAACAAAAATATATTAACCGAAACGTAGTTTGCCACAGGAATGCATTGAAAACCAATTAATACATTCTGAAAAAAAAATCTGTAAACCAAGCCACTATTTTCTATGGATTTCCTTGTTATGCGATTTTTATGTTAACCGAGGTTCCACTGTATTAAAATGGACATCAGTACAAAGAATAAAGATTTTTGGTCATAGAAAACTTTGAGAAGGCAAGAAAATTGTTTTTCTTAGAAGTAAGAATCTTCTCTATGATTTAAAAAAAAAATCATGTCAGAAGCACACAAAGGTGCTTTCTGGGTTGAAAGGATTTTTGCTGGAGGAACTCCACTCAGGGGACGCCCAAATGAGGCTTCTTTCATGTCCCCAAGATCTTTTCCCACCGAAGTGGTCCCTATTTATCTATTTGCAATTTCTTGCTTTCAAACTGCTGGGTTGCTTTCTTAAAGTCTGTTCAACGCCTGAGTACTACAGTTCGTTTCTGCTTTCCTAAAACTTACGACTGCGCCTCTGCTTTTTATTTTGTGCATCAGACTTCAGGAAAACCAAAAATATATAAAAGCAATGTTATTGTGTTACATTTCTCTTTGCATGTAAATTGAACTTTGTCAGTATCAGTTATGCATATATACAAGACATTTCAAGTAACCTTCAACAAAAGAATGTGCATAGGCAAGAGAGTCAATTATAGTAGCTCTGCTGTTGGCATTGTTTGATAGCTCAAATAATAGTTTATATTTTCTCAAATATATGTGACTTCTAAATGTGTGCAATATGTTTAGATTGATAAAAGAAGCTGGCAAACAGGACCCAGAGCTGGCTTATATCAGTAGCAATTTTATAACTGGACATGGCATTGGAAAGAATCAGCCCCGTAGCAAACAGATGGAAGTAGAATTCCGAAAGCAGGAAGAGGTAACTTTAATAAAATAATTGCATAGAAGCGCTATTTATTTTCTTGAATTTAAAACTTTTACTACATCCAGGAAATTTCTATTGTCAAACATTCTGCATAGCTTAAAGTTCTTATTCCTTGATCAGTGTATGGAAAGATTATTATTTTTTGTAAATTTCTCAGACAAATTGTGCATGGATTTTTAAAGCATGAATAACAGGCTGGCTGAAAATCTGGTTGCAACAGAAATCTTAAATTTGATTTGCTTTCATTTAAAGCTTTGTGCCTTCTTCTCCTTTCAGATTCCGAGCCTCCTTAGGGATCCCTTTTTGCCCTGGGGAGGACTTTTGGAGTTTTGAGAATTGGGAGATGGAGCATTTAATATTGGAAACCACTGCCAACAGTCCTGCTACTGAATCAAGAATGCCTCCTTCCTGTGCCAAGGCTTCCAAAGGCTTTGCCAGGGCAAAAGGGGTCCCTAGAGCATCTGGGAGCCTGAAGGGAGGGCCTATAAAGTATTAAAGATTTCCATTGCTGGTTAGTGATGTCATCCTTGTTGCACAGTATAAAGTTGTGCCACAGGATTTCAGTCAGTGTAGTTTATGAATAACGAGGATACCTATTTTTCCTGAAAGAAGCTGTACCTTTTCTGTGCTATGATAGTACAACAGCTTTATGGGTGCATATTTATCCAGAAGTTATTGTAGAATAAGCATTGTGCCTTTAACACTTAATTTCTTTCAAAATGCGATTTGCACACTTTGTGTGGGTACCAATTATGATATTGTGAGGCCTGCCCTATGCTCGGTTGGGCACTGTCTTTTTAATCGATAGATGAAGGCATGGGAGGTTGCAAGCGAACTGGTTAATTAGACTCAAGGTAATGCTATAACACCCCAGGCTAATTTCCCTAATTGTCTAGGGTTTAAGTCCAAATCCATGGGGATGCTGTAATCCCTCCTTAGGTTAACTTCACCAAAGGGAGAGAGTCCTAACAGTTCTCAAGGACAATGTAGGACAAGTTCACATCATAGTCACTCGCAGTAGTCGCTGATTTGTTCAAGTTGGCTTGTCTGCAGCATTGGTGTGCGCAAAAATGGAGTCCACCTTGGCGGCACTATGAGGTAGTTTCCTGCAGATTAAGCCTCCTCCTTCCTGTCTCCTCCACTTATGCTGCTTTTATTACCCCAACTAAGAGGGTTTAGGGCAGTGTTTCCCAGCCTTTGGTTTTTGGACTTCAATTCCCAGAAGCCTAAGTCAATTCTCAAATGCACTGATCAGCCAATGTACTGACTTTAGGGGATATTTTGGAATGCAGGTGTTGGTTCACCTCTACCTTGGGGCCCTAATTTGCACAAGAACCCTGCTCCTTATACAAGTTCTCCCACTTGCATATGGAGGGAGTTTCTTCTGAGAGAGACTACCTTAACTAGGTACTCCTCAGCTTGCTCTTCCAGGTGTCACCCCAGGCTCTTTTTTCTACCTATTTTAGGGGATGAGTCTCTGGTCTGGACACCTTCACTACTTTATGCCCGATTCCACCACCCTCACTCTCTGTTACCTCCCGTGTATAACTGAGATCCCAAGTGGCCTCCTCCACTAGGGGTTACACCCTGGTGTTCAGACTCCATCTCGGGTGCTACCCTCTAGCTGTTCAGTCTCCGTTTACTCCTCAAGTGGCCCACATTCTCATGGTTTGGGTTCCCTCAACATGGCACTGGTCAACAAGGTCTCGCTGAAGATCATGGGGAACATACAGGAGTATTCCAGAGGCTCAGGGCTGGATGAAAAATGGATGCAGACTTATAATTAATAGGTTTATTACAAGTACTTTTAATTAACCTGTATGAGCACACTTATAGAGTTGATTTAATTTTGAAATATTTAATCAATTTTTGTGAAACTTATGATTTTATAACTGCTTGGTTTTAAAACCATATATTTTACTTATTTTTAGGTACTTAGAAAATTTCGAGCACATGAGACCAACTTGCTAATTGCAACTAGTATTGTGGAAGAGGGTGTTGATATACCAAAATGCAATTTGGTGGTTCGTTTTGATTTGCCCACGGAGTACCGTTCCTATGTGCAGTCCAAAGGAAGAGCAAGGGCACCTATCTCAAATTATATCATGCTAGCAGATTCAGACAAAATTAAACTCTTTGAAGAAGATCTTAAAACCTACAAAGCTATTGAGAAGGTATGTTGCTCAGGTGTGTTGGTCACAAAATGACCTTGCAGGGCACTTAAGCACCAAGTAAAATATGAAAATGAGTAACTCACACAAGAATCTGGACCTTTGGGTGGGGAAATCAATGCTTATAAATAGCATAATGAAACTTGTGTGGAAGATATTAGATGCTTGAGTGATGGAAATTCAGCCTATATAAAAAGTAGTACAGTACATGCATTTTGATAAGTGATAGATCTGCATATTGAGGTCAGAAAGCTTGTATCTTTGAAGCGGGAAGCAAAGGGGTAAATTAGAACTGATACATCTATTAGCTAATATGAATGTCCTTCATTTTTCTTGTTTTTGTTTTTATACATTTAATGTTTATTATATCTGTAGATGTACATAAAATCTCATTTTGTCTATTTTTTTTAAGATCCTAAGAAATAAATGTTCGAAGTCTGTAGATACTAGTGAAAAAGAACATGAACCAATTATAGATGATGATGATATCTTCCCCCCATATATTTTAAGACCAGAAGAAGGTGGTCCACGGGTCACAATAAATACTGCTATTGGACACATTAATAGGTACAGTTATTACTAGTTTTTTGTGGGTCTACTTTATTATTTTTATTATTATGCTTGGTAATTAATAGGCAATCCTGTTTATCACTCCTGGAATGGCTTGACAGAAGCTCTCCAAATTGAAAGCAAGTGTGTGTTATAGTTGTGCTTCAGGGTCTTCCAAGAATAAGGCAATCAAAACAATTTATGGTATAATGGTAATTTATTCATTTATTGATTGAGAAGAATTTTCTAATGTTTTCTGATAATTTAACAGTCCCATAGTATTTCATAGTGTAGAGGTGTCCAGTATTTTAACAAAATGGATTAGAGTGAATGCAGTTTAGGCCAGTGTTTCCTTAAAATATTTTTAAATAGTACATAGTGTTTCAGTGCCTTCTGTGTAAGCTGCTCTTAAAATGATCTAGCAATAATAACATATGCCTTAATTACATCTTCTTGAGACACTGTAATACCTTTTTCAAATGTATCTTTGAAAAGTGTTCAGAAACTAGTTAGTCCAAGTTGCTTCAGTTGCAGTGTTGACCAGCTCATGTTACACAGAATAGATGACTTATTGTTACGGTCTAGCACTTCCTTTCTACGCACAGTTCAAGGTCCTGGTTGTGACCTGTAAAAGCCATATATGGCTTGTTTCCAGGCTATCTGGAAGACATTATTTCTTATTAGCCACCTCAGCTTTTAAGTCTTCTAGTGCAGGCCTTCTAGTGGTCCTACCACCCTCACTGGCTAGTTTGAAGAAAACGGGGCCTTTTCAGTTGAAGATTCCGGGTTGTGGAATACATTCCTTCAAAAAGCCAGGTTCTATCTCTCTTGTCTATCTGCTGGCAGGCAAAGACCTTCATTTTCAAGCAGGGTTTAAAATGATTTTGATAAGTGTGAGCTTAAAGATGTGCTACACTTATTAAAATATGTGATTTTTTTTAAAAAATGGGGGGAAATTGGTTTTTTTATATTATGTGCTTTTTACCTTACATTGTTTTCATTGACTGTTGCATTGTTTTAACTGTTTATGATTCCCTTGAATCCCAAAGGTGGCATATAAAACAAACAAAGTCAGTTCCAAGGTTTAACTGACTTAGAAGACTCCCTATTGTCCTTCTAGTAGCAAGCAAGGTGGACTTATAGTATTTTCTTGGCAACTGAGAAAAGGGCTTTTAAAATAAGTACATGGCTCTTATCTTTCTATTGAAGATTTTTATAATTGCCTTCAAGTTAAATGATACTACAATTTATTAAAACATGTGTTTGAAATGTACCTTATTGAGAGTCACCTTGAGTCTATGTTTCTGAGAAAGAACATGTCTAAGTGTAAATGTCAACATCAGTTACTAAAATTTTTAAAGGCTGCCTAAAAAGGAAGGTGCTTGCTTTAAGGGTGGGGAAATGTATAATCATCCACAACCATTAAAATGATCCCTGCTTTTAACTTTTAGCACCTCATTGTCACATCAGTTTACCCCACTCACAAGCTTTCTAGGACATGGAACTGTGTTCATTCTTTTCACCAACCCAGCTGAGAACTCTTAGGCACTGGCTTTGAAAATATCCTACATAACTTCTAAAGCCAGACCAAAACCTTACAAACAATTGGCTCATTCTCTTATGAGTAGTAACTGGAAATTAAGCTAATAATAGATTTTTAAAATTTTGTGGTACAGTACCTTAAAATTAATGATTTTATTGTGTATAGTACCTTGCGTAGTTCCTGTTTTCAGTTGCAGATAGTAGACTAGAGTAAATAAAAGCTTATGACAAATAAAATATGTTATGTGCTTGGTTAATATGATTACTCCTTGGAAATATCTGCTTTGTTAGGCATTGCGAGGTTTTTGTGCCATCTTAGAATAATACATTCATTTTTAAAATCTTGTGTTATATAGGTACTGTGCTAGGTTACCTAGTGATCCATTTACTCATCTGGCTCCTAAGTGTAAAACTAGAGAACTCCCTGATAATACATTTTACTCAACTCTTTATCTACCTATCAATTCTCCTCTTCGATCATCAATAGTTGTGAGTATTTCATTTTCTTGTTGGTTAATTTAGCCTTTTAACATCGACAAAAGGACTGCAGTGGCTAAGACGCTGACTGGGAGGCGGAAGGTCAGCAGTTCGATTCCCGAGTACTGCAGGACGGAATGAGCAAGTAGATAAATAGGGACCACTTTGGTGGGAAGGTAACAGTGTTCCGTACACTCCAGTGTCTAGTCATGCCTGCCACATGACCATGGAAACGTCTGCAGCAGCAGACAGTGCTGGCTCTTCGGCTTTGAAACAGAGATGAGCACTGCACCCTAGAGTCGGAGACGACTGGCTTTCGAGCAAGGGAAACTTTTACCTTTACCTTTTAACATCTACAAGTGGTAAATTTCCTGTTCATGTTGCCAAAAAATCTAGAAGTGAAATTTATATCGCATAGGGTTATTGATGTCATCATTTGTGCCAGCTTCTTTGAAATTAAAAATGTCTGATTTCTCCCCCTCTGGAGGTCTTGAGGCTCCATTGGGAAGTCTTTGGGAGACATGTGACAGAGGGTGTCTTTAATTTTCAAAACCACTGCCTTGATGAAATCATCCTGCTGGTGGTGATGTTTCATTTTTCAAAATGTGAAGGCTCCCTCCTTGTCCTGCAGCCCTCAACTTCACAATTAAAGGGAACCCAAGGGACCCTTAAGACATTTGAGGGAAGGAAAAATCAGAAAAGAATTAGTATAAAAACCCAGTGCTGTGGTTGGTCTAGTCTAAGTTAAAACAATAGCATTTCAGTTGTTGATTTAGAACACGGGTTCCCAACCATTTCAAACGGGGGGGGGGGCACTCTCTCAGTCAGCTTCAAGGGCTAGATGGCCATTTTGCCCTGCCTGCCAGTTTGTCCCAACAGCTTCAAAGTGGTGGCCATTTTGTTTCTTGAATGCTCTTGGAGGGGTGGGTGGGTGGCACATGAAATGATGCTGTGGGCCAGATCTGGCCCATGGGCTTTAGATTGGGAACCCCTGATCTAGAATGATGCCTAGATTGGGAACCCCTGATCTAGAATGATGCCAGTCTTTTCTGTAGTGCATATTTTGCTACTAGGTTTACTCTGTCTTCTGCTAGGCTGTGTGCTCTCTTGCCTGACTTTGGTCTGTTAAATGGCACACGCCTGAGACTATTTTTTAAAAAAATACTTCAGGATAAGTCTGCATAAGAGGAAAAGAGCAGAAGATCTATATCTTCCTCTATTCTGTCTCTATTGAGCTACAATGTTTCAATGGCAAAGTCATATTATGCATAAAATTTAGGAAATGCCAGAACTAAGTTTGCATTCTGTCAGTAGCTTTCCAGCATAGTGCTCTTGGCATTTATACAGCAAAATATTTTGTTTTCCTTTTGCTTTCCATGCTAGGCTTGACCTTAGTCTATGCTCTTAAATCTGTTGTTTGGTAAGATGCCAAGGTTCTTTCACAAGCATCAGGAAACTGATGTATTCTGTAAATTATTATTTTTCTATTTTGTGGAGATATTTTTTTTTGGTAATGCTTTAGTTATGGCTCAATTTACGTTAAAAAATGTTAGAATAGTTTAACACTGATAATAGAGAAAAATATTTAAAATATGTTATAGTGGATGGGGAGCTGTAGTCGCTTAGTGGTTAAGACGCTGAACCTGCAGGTCAGCAGTTCATGACCCAAGTAAGCTCCCATATATGTCCCAGCTCCTACCAACCTAGCAGTTCGAAAGCAAGAAATTGCTAGTAAATAACTAGGAACTGCTTCGGCAGGAAAGATAGTAGTGTTCCTTGTGCTCCAGTGTCTGGTCACCTCTGCCACATGACCATGGAAATGTCTGCAGAAGCAGATAGCACTGGCTTGTTGGTTGTAAACAGATGAGCGCCGTACAGTTGGATACCACTGGCTGTCAAGCAAGGGTGACCTTTACTTTTACTATAGTGGATGGAATGAAGGCTTGGAATGAAGGCTTGAGTTTGAGTCCCGGTTCAGCCGTGGAAGCTCATTGGGCTTATGGAACTGATGAAATAATTCTTTAAATATTTCCCTTATCTTAAAAGCCCTATTAGGGTTGCTCTAAGTCGGTTCCAACTTGATGGCACATGACAGCAATATTAAATAATGTGTAAGAAAATTATTATAAGGTGATTCTAACTTTGTTTCTAGGGACCACCAATGAGTTGTGCAAGATTGGCAGAGAGAGTTGTTGCTCTTATATGCTGTGAAAAATTGCATAAAATAGGTAAGTAATGTTAGAAAGCAAAAATCATTGATTTTGAAACAAAAAGCTCAAAGCATAATGTCTCAGAATTTTAAAATATTCTGTTGATGAGCTTACCAACATTTATAATTTTATCAAGATCTATACAGTACTAGGAATGGCAAATTATTTTGTTGGAACTGAGGTTCTTGCCAAAATATCAGTTGTGTCATGAGACGTCTTGCAAGATAGAGCACGCTGTGTCCCAGAAATTGACACATTTGCAAGAATTGTATATTTCCCCGGGGACAATGTTTACAAAACCACCTGTACATTTTAAAGTGTCAACAGATTAAGTTGCATAGAGATGAAAAGTATATGCAAAAGAACTAATAAGTTTGAATAACATATAGACTTTTTCAGTGTGCAAAAATTTTGTACAAATATGCAACCTGATGCAAGTTAAAAATGTTAACCTAAAAATGTTAAAAGCAGAGGTTCACAACCTGCGGGCTGGCCCTGGCCCGCAGTGCCAGATAATCCAGCCCCCGACCTTGCTGCCGCCGCTGCAAATAACCACAGACTAATTTACAGCTATGTATGTCAGGATCTCTTGCTCATGAATAGCTCTTTGGCCTCCTCGTAATGGGATCCTGCCTGGTACTGCCTGCTCTCTTCTAGCTAAAGAGTCCAGGCTTTTAAAGCTTGCCTTCTCACTCCTGATCTGAATCTAGGTTGTAAGCAAGGTAGCGCATAGGAAATTAAACACTCCAGTCATTTTTGGGTATTTTAAAAGTATATTGTAATCAAAGTAAGTTGTAGAATAAAGTTTTTCAAAAGTTCAGAAAGCACATTCAAACAAAGAAAGCTTCTCTAACTGGGGAAGCACAGGGGTCTCCCTTCTGGCTTAAGCACCTACATGTTGTCTTAATTTCACAGCTCACCCTCAGCACAAAGCATCAGATTAAGGGAGCGTCTTGGCTGTCCATCTGGGTTTTATCTCCGCACACGTGGTCCACCCTCTTGCCATTCCCCTAAAGGAATCCAGCCATTGATCATACAGTATCACATGTCCATCACAAATTAGGTTTCATTTATTTCAGCCCACAAGGCTAGCATGTTTTCGAATACCAATCCTTCTAAAGCAGTGGTGGCAAATCTATGGCATGCGTGCCAGAGGTGACACTCGGAGCCCTCTCTGTGGGCAACCGTGCAGTCACCCCAGCACAGAGTTTGCCCCATCCCCAGCTTATTTTCCTGTAGTCTTAATACAATTTTCCTTGTTATTTTGTGTGGATACATCAACCCTCTGCAGTGGCATAGGAAGTGTTGTTGGGGTTACAGGCAAAATAAGGAATT
Organism: Bradypodion pumilum; assembly: GCA_035047305.1. Taxonomy (NCBI): domain Eukaryota; kingdom Metazoa; phylum Chordata; class Lepidosauria; order Squamata; family Chamaeleonidae; genus Bradypodion; species Bradypodion pumilum. The sequence goes on along the minus strand of JAWDJD010000001.1, from coordinate 501,774,318 downwards.
TGAGAAAATTGCTGCTCTATTTCTTCTTTTACTTTTACATTTCCCCTTAATGCAACATCCATTCAAATAAAACTACTGTGGGAAATTGCATGCCAAGGTATCTTACCCCCCCCCCCCACACACACACACACCTTTCTCCGGTGCTGTTCTAGAAGACCCATGAATCTCTTTACCCAAAATAAGTTATAGGACTATAATCAATAGAAAGGGCTGAGAAAACCCAATTGGCAAGTGGTCTTCTAGGGCCCTAGGCAATATTTTTAGAAACTATGCAGTCCTGTGTTCCTTTATTTTGGAGAATTAATTAATTAATATACCAGTCCTCTGAGAGGTGTTTCTATTCTGTGCTGTTTACAAAAACATGAAAAAGGATAAACAAAGATAGTTAAAATAAACATTACAATTAATAAACTCCCCTCCTTGCAGCATTCTGTTGAACCTATTGCTGCTTGTTATAAGGTAGATATGCAACTAGAATGATTGGTTTCAGACATTTTAACAATATAGATAGGTATATAAACAAAAATATTGAACAAAATTAATGTCATATGTGAAAATATTGAAAAGGTCCCCTGAACAATTTTCGCTAAGCCATTGAGCAGCAACTTACATTTTTTGTCAGTTTCTGGAAAGAGAATAATCTCTAATTCTTTTATATAGTGGAACCCGAGTTATGAAATTAATTTGTTCCTCAGGGTTTTTCGTATTGTGAAAATTTCGTATCTTAAAGCACGGTTTCCGATAGGAATGCATTGAAAACCAAATAATCTGTTCGAGAGGTCAGAAATGAGTAAAAAAAGTGTTTTTTCTGTTCCAAACTCTTTATAAAGTGCACTTTGAAATTTTTTTGCCACATTTTCGCCACTTTATAAAGAGGTCTGAACTGATAAAGGATGCCCCCCTCCCCCCCACACACACACATTTTTCTGACCTCCGGAAGTGATAAATTGGTTTTCAATGTATTTTCAGCACTTCTGACAGCTGCATCTAGTGGCCAGCTCTGGTAATGTGCTGGACTCATTCCCGACAATCAGTAGTTTGCTTCTCCCACCACCCGGAAGTGCTGAAACCCCGCATTTTAGCTGCCAAAAAGCACCAAAAACATGACGGAAAATTCCAGAAACTGGGCATAAATGCTTTCCATACCCTCTCGCCACCGTGAGAAGCGGCAGAGGCTGCTGAAGCAGCCCAAAATGGTGCAATTGTGTTTGCCATGCCAAAAAACTTCATATGGCGAAACAAACGTAAGTCAAAGCATTTTCTCATGGTTTTGTTTCATATCGCGAGTTTTTCATTACTCGAGGTGTTTGTAACTCAAGGTTCCACTGTATAAGAATTTCAAACGTGTTACTTTCATTACCTTGAAACAGATTAGAAATTTTAGACTGTTAGTTGGATAAGAATGTAAGATGCATTCAGTAGCAATATTTTGTTGCTGCAGTTGCCCAAATGACATAGTTCCTAAATATTTAATTATAAACCATATAACTTGTTTTGTTGGATGAGCCTCATAGTCAAAAATTGTTATTAGATTCAGCATTTGTACTTTATTATTACGTTTCAGGTGAACTAGATGATCACTTGATGCCTGTTGGAAAAGAAACAGTGAAATATGAGGAGGAGCTTGATTTGCATGATGAGGAAGAGACCAGTGTTCCAGGAAGGCCAGGCTCTACAAAACGAAGGCAATGCTACCCTAAAGCTGTTAGTATAGTTCTGTGCCCTCAGTGTGTGTTGGCCTGTGATATTTTACCTTATTTCTCTTTCCTTTGTCTTGTTTGACACAAAGTCCTATAGATAAGTAAGGTATTTATTAAAGGGAGGGTTTTTTGAATATATGAATACGTTTTGAATAAGGTTACTTTGATCCTGTGTGTGTCAGCACAGCCTGAGGTCATTTCTCTGCCAAGGATTAGTTGTAGTTCAGTTATTTTCCATGCAACAGTAAGTAATAATTGAGAGGGGAGGGTAATTTTGAAGTTCTTGTTGGTGTATTGTAAGACACAAGGCATGATAAAGATAAGAGCTGAAGATCAGCCAGTCTAGGGCTGGTCAGTGCCTACCTGTAAATGAAAGACTGTGTAGAAAGCTCCATTTGTACCATTAAAAATCTTATTTCATATTAGTCTGTAAGGTTTCAAAAGACTGTTGGTTTTGCTGTATCAATAATTGTTGGAGAAACCTTGTTAATCTGTTGCAGCAAAAATAACAAAGAGTATATTTATGGTATAAAGCAGAAGTTCTCAACCTTTTAAAGCCATGGGCTGGACCACCACCACCTCAGACTGTTGGTGGCCCGGACCTGCTACTGCCAGGAAGAAGTGGGGGGGAGGGGGCCTCAGGGTAGTCCCCTGAGCTTTTCCCCCTGCCACTAGTGGGAGCAACCATTCCCCACTGCTTCCCTGCTTACCAGCCTGGAGGACCTGCATGAATGAGTCCAGGCTGTCTTTCTCACCCGCACTCTGCCAGAGCAGCCCCCAAGAAAGACGCAGGCAGCCGTGTGCATCTTCCACTGCCGCCTCAATCCTTTCCCCATCTGCATGGCTTATCGCTAACAAGTATCTGTAGCATGGTGAATGTTGTAAGGGTTACAACATCTGCCCTGCTATGGAGCGCCGCTAGGGACACGCCAAACCAAGTGGAGGGGGAAAGGATTGAGGTGGCGACCACTGGAGCGAGGACGTGGGCCAAATGAAATTGTGTAGTGGGTTGAATCCGGCCACTGGGCCGTAGGTTGAGAACCCCTGATATAAAGGAAAGGCTAAAAAACAGGATCCAATACTTTAGTGTTATTTAATAATCTTTTTGCTGCATTGAAACCTAGCATACTCTTACACATTGCATTTGTATGTAAAGTGTTACAGAAACAAGTTGAAGTTAATGTGTACAATTTCCCCATCTTGTCAACTAGCCAGGATAGTAGAAGCACATCTTGGAACCTAGGATGTTGCAAAGTAATGAGAAGCATAAGCTACTAACACTTTGTGTTTACAACATCATACTGACACATCTGAAATCATTTGGTCAATACCAAATAGGAAGCAACTTTCGCCAAGGCAGGCTGTAGATCTGAGCCTTGGTGGCTCAGTGGTTAAACCTCCTGTACTGGAGCCAAAATATTGTAAATTAAATCCTGGCAAAGCTCAAGGTTGATTCAGCCTTCTATCCTTCCGAGGTCAGTAAAATGAGTACCTAGCATGTTGGGGGGAAAATGCTATTACTATATCTGTGAGTAAATAAAACAGAACAGCAAAAAAGGCAAAACTGTTGTCGCACCTTAAAGACTAATTCCCGCATTTAACTGTGAGCTTTCGTTTACCAAGTCCATTACATCAGACATAAGAGTGAGGCCTCACGGTACTTCCTATTACTATAGATCTGTCAAGCTCTGTACTGTATTGTCTACATTGCCTGTTAGTTGCTCTCAAAGGTTTTAGATAGAGGTCTACCAGCCCAATTTGGACATGCTACGGACTAAATTTTGGTTTGTGGGGAGAACAAATGCTCTACCACTGAGCTATATATAGCCTTTCCCATTGGATAATTACAGTGTAGGAAAGTCACTTTAGTATGTAACTATTAACATTGCCTACTCTAAAATGATTGCTAACGAGTAACTACAGGTATTACTAGAACCCTGCTTTTATGTTAATGAAGACATGAATAGACTCATGAAATTACTGAGGCATACATAGCAATCTGTTTCACGAGTCATTTGTTCATTCTGTTGTCATTTATTTCCTGTTGCAATTAATTTCAGTGTTTTGTTACTAAGGCCATCTAAACAAAAAAATATCACAAGCATTGTCTCCAAAGGTGACCATCGTGAAGTAGTTTTGTTTATGCTGCATAGATGGAAAGCCTGTCATTTTCTACATCAAGATCTCTTTGTCAGGCTTAACTATTGTAAAGAAGGATAAAATTTACATCATTTTAAATAATATTGATTATAAGTGCATCAAAAGAGCAGTATGTCAGCAGAACCAATTGCCTTTGGAGGTGGTGAACTCTCCAGTGCTGGAGTCATTCAAGAAAAAATTGGACAACCATCTGTCAGATCTGCTTTGAGCAAGGAGGTGGATTGAATGGCTTCACCTGCCCTTACAGTTCAATTATTCTATGATTCTATGAAAAGTAACGTGTCAGTTTAAAAATATATGTGTACACTGTGTCCATAGATTCCAGAATGCTTAAGGGACAGTTATCCCAAACCTGACCAACCCTGTTACCTTTATGTGATTGGAATGGTATTAACTACGCCTCTACCTGATGAGCTCAACTTCAGGCGACGGAAACTGTATCCTCCTGAAGATAGTACACGATGTTTTGGAATACTGACAGCCAAACCTATACCTCAGGTATTTCAATATGTGTCTTTCTGTACACTCAGTTTATCTCTCACTTACTTTGCAAGGTTCAATGTATTGGAAGCAGACCAATATTTTCCATCACAAATTCATGTATTATTTCTTTCTAAAATTCTGTATTCTTACTTGTATCAAAAAGTCGTTCTAAATGCATTGTAGGCTCTCTTTAAGTGGCTGTATTTTTAAAGTTGTTCCTGCAAAATTGCACGTCAGAATCCATAGTGATAGCTCAACTTTTTTTGTTTCTCCCACATAGCTGATTTTTCATTCATGTATTTATTTGTTACTTTGGTATTCTGCCTTTTGGTCCAAGATCACCCGAAGCGATATACAAGCAAGTTAAAACAATCATATAAATAAGTTAACATGCATAAAGCAATAGACAAGTTAAACACAGCCAAATAAAAATACAGTGACCTGGCATTCGAGGTCATTGGAGCCACCACCAAGAAGGTCTGTTTCCTGGTCATAATTTTCCCAGCCTCCCTTGGGGTGGGCATCCGGAGCCCTAATACCCGGGAAGACCAGGTAATCTGGTCTGAATTTAATAAGAGGAGACACTTCATCAGGTGCCGAGGTCCCAATCCAAATAAAATATTTCCAGAAACTTGAATCAAGCCTAAAAGTTGACAGGCAGCCAGTTCAGGTGAGCTAGATTTGGGGAGATGTGGTTGAACTTACGGCCACTCACCACCAGCCTGGCTGCCACATTCTGTACCCGCTGCAGCTTTCATACCATCTACAAGGGCATCCCCTTAAAGAGAGTTTTGTACTTAATCAATTCTCAAGATTACCAAGGCATTTTTTATATCCTTAAATCCTGTTCCTCTTTCTGCTTTGACAATTGCTAGGCGTATAATTAAAGTATACTTGCTAGTATAAAATAAAGAATGCGTATGTCAGGTAGGCTCCCACAAAGTTAGTGCTTTAAGCCACTCTTAATATATGAGCATATGCTGCAAAACAAAACACTTCATATCTTGATACCCATACTTTTGCTAATGTTAAAAGACAGTACAGTATAGTTAATTTTCCAAAACTTTTTTTTTTGTGATCTGTAAACAAGACAATTCTTGATCTGTGGGAATGAGTCATCAAGAAAGAAATGGGATTAAAAAAAGCAAAAAAAAAAAGCCTTGGATATTTAGTGCCATTCTCAGATTCTCCTCTAGTTGTTATCAGTTGTCTGCCAGCTTCTCTAATTGCAATCTTTTCTGCAAGGTCAAGTGGAAATGGGCCTCAGTTACATATATATTCTCTATGGCTGCAATGATCTCGGTGTTTTTCTTCAAAATGTTGCACCTTGCAGTGAAAAAGCCATGGACAGCATTCTCTACAAATGTGCCACTTGCAGTTTGCAGAGGAGGTTGAATAGTCTCATCCCTTTATCTTTGCATATTACTGCAAATTGGATTTGTATACATTATCTGAATCAGGTTTTGGTATAAGGATCCTACAACAGATGGTTCTTAACTTGCTCACACAAGCCTTCCCACCCATATTAGACTAATAGAGTTTGGGTAAATCCCATTCTTTCTGGATGGTTATTTCTTGAAGATTGAGAATGTTGTGTTGAATGCTTACCAAAGAGTCCCAGATTGGTCTGTAAGAAAGGAGACATCCAGCCCACTTAAGTTGTGGCTGAAATTATCCCTGGCTACATGACATTATTGTCCAATGGGTAACCTATACCATATCCTACACTTTCTGTACGTTCTCCATTTTCTGTACTTACTTTCTAAAGAATTAGGAGATGGATCAAGTAAGTGTATTGGTTATGCAAAGCTTTATTTTGTAGTCAGCCTATGCCTCATATGAGCAACAAAAGGAAATTACCCATTCTTCCTGGATGTCTTCTACCTCACAGACCAGAATGAGCCTTCATGGTAAGTATGCACTAGTCCTTTAGGGTGGATACATATAATTGTCCTCTTCTACAACCAGATGTCTGTAATACTTATATTACAGCACTGTATTAAAAATAATAATCAAAGATGATACCAGAGTTGAAGATGTGAAAGAAACATATATATACTCCTACATATATTAGAACCACAGACATGTATTTATATGTCCATGATAGGTGCTAGCTGCCACATACCTTCCATTCACATATTTTTTTTATTTTATACTTTCCTGCTACTTTTCATTTATTTATTTATTTATTTATTTTTGCACATTTATATCCCGCACTCCTGGTGGGTACACCACTCAGGGTGGCTAACAATATAATAAAAATTACAATAAAAACAATTCAATGACAATAACTAAAAACAAACCTAACACCCCAATTAAAACCAGCATTAAAACACAAACAAATCGTCATTAAAAAACAACCCACCCCCACCCTAGCCCTGTTAAAACAGAATAACCAAGCCTGGGGGGCAGCCCCTCACATAGGCTAAATCAGCCACCGGGCCTGACTGGTAGAGTCAAGCGTGCCCCAAACTTGCTGAAAGAGCCATGTCTTCAGCCTCTTTCTAAAGGGGAGTAGATCCATCTGGAGACGCAAATCAGGTGGTAAGAGGTTCCACAGGGCTGGGGCAGACACGGAAAAGGCTCTTTTCCTGGTCCCAATAAGATGTACTTCTTTCACTGATGGGACCACCAGTGAACCCCTCCTGTCTGCCCTAGTAGGACGGGCTGAATTCCTTGTGGCGACACGGTCTCTTAAGTAACCTGGTCCAATGCCATGAAGGGCTTTAAAGGTCAAAACCAGCACCTTGAATTGCACCCGGAGGCACACCGGCAACCAGTGCAGCTCCCGGAGAAGTGGTGAGGCGCGAGCATAACGCCCGCACCCCATCACGACCCGGGCAGCCGCATTCTGGACCAGCTGAAGCCTCCGAATGGTCACCAAGGGCAGCCTCATGTAGAGCGCATTACAATAATCCAATCTGGAGGTGACCAGAGCATGAGTGACCATGAGCAAGGAGTCCCGGTCCAGGAACGGGCGCAGTTGGTAAATGACACGAAGCTGTGCAAAGGCCCTCCTAGCCACGGCTGCCACCTGCTCTTCGAGCAGTAGCCGCGAGTCCAGGAGGACCCCCAAATTGCGCACCGGATCTGACTGTGGCAAAGATGTCCCAGCCACAACCAAAGATGGTAACTCCCGGGATAACACGGGACCCCACACCCAAAGCCACTTAGTCTTGCCAGGATTCAGCTGAAGCCCGTTGTCCCCCATCCAGACCCGAACAGCCTCCAGACACCTGGTCAGGACTTCAACTGCATCACTCGGGTCCCCACGAGCTGAGATGTACAGCTGGGTATCATCTGCATACTGATGATACCTCACCCCATGGGAACGAATGATCTCACCCAGCGGTTTCATGTAGATATTAAACAATAGAGGCGAGAGTACCGAGCCCTGAGGCACCCCACATGGGAGCAACATAGGGCTGGAAAACCCACTCTCTAAAGACACCGACTGAGTCCGGCCCACCAGAAATGAGGAAAACCAAGACAACACCTTGCCCTGGGCCCCCAATCCTCGGAGCCGGCTCAGAAGGATACCGTGGTCGACGGTATCGAAAGCCGCTGAGAGGTCAAGAAGAGCCAGGACATTCCCGCCAAAGATCATCCAAGAGTGCGACCAATGCCGTCTCGGTACCATAACCGGGCCTGAATCCTGACTGACACGGGTCCAGATAATCCGTATCATCCAGAACCCCCTGGAGCTGCCGAGCCACTGCTTTTTCCAACACCTTCCCCACAAAGGGAAGGTTGGAGATAGGTCTGAAATTAGAAATAACAGTAGGGTCGAGCGATGGCTTCTTCAGGAGGGGGCGAACCAGCACATGTTTGAAAACTGCCGGAACCACCCCCTCCCGCAAAGAGGCATTCACCATCGCACCGACCCAACTGCCCATTGTTGCCTTGGCAGCTCTAACCAGCCAGGCCGGGCAGTGGTCAAGTAAGCAAGTGGTATCACGCTCAGCTCCAAGGAGCCTGTCCACTTCATCAGGGGCAACGGGGTCAAACCGATCCCAGATAACTTGGCTAGCCTCGGCTCCAGCCCACCCCAGGTTATCAATTTCCACGTCAGGATTAAACCCCACACGGATGCGAGCAACTTTCTCTGCAAGATGGTCAGCAAAATCGTCAGCTGAACCCTGCCACCCAGGAACAGGCCCCCCCTTACCCAGAAGGGACCTGGTAACCCGGAACAGGGCCGCTGAATGATTATCAGCAGAGGCAATGAGGAAGGTGAAGTACTGGCACTTCACCACCCTCATCGCCACAGGGTAGGCTTTAATAGAAGCTCTAACTCGTGTTTGGTCGCATTCACACCGGGTCTTCACCCAACGGCGCTCAAGGCGTCTCCTAACCCGCTTCAACTCCCTCAACTCATCAGTATACCAGGGAGAGCAACGTGGTCTGCGAGAAGCGAGAGGCCGCACTGGCGCGATTCTATCCAAGACCGATGCCATCTCCTTTTCCCAGAGGGCAACCAAGGTCTCAGTCGAATCGTGCAGCCTGTCCGGAGGAAAGTGTCTCAGCTCTGTCTGAAATCTCTGAGTCCATAAGTTGCCGGGTTCGGACCAATTTAGTGAGTCCAGCCTCCCTACGGTGACGCGTCGCTCCCCAAAAATCAAGAGAGACCAGATAGTGATCTGACCATGGCACTGGTGTTATCTCTATGTGGTGTAATGTCAGATCACTCAGCCACCGCTCCGACAGGAAAACTAAGTCAGGGGAGTGGCCGCTACTCCTGGTGGGACCCCCAATTACTTGAGTCAGGCCCATAGATGCCATGGAAACCATGAACTCCTGAGCAGCCCGAGAAGCCGATCCCAGCGATGGCAAATTGAAGTCCCCCAGGACCATAAGCCCTGGGAGCTCCAACGCCAATGCCGCAATTGCCTCAAGCAGGTCAGGCTGGGAATCTGCAACTCTGCAAGGGAGCAGGTACAGAAGTAGCATTCCAAATGACTCTTGAGGCCCAACCGAAGCAGCAGCAGCTCACAACCCTGCACCTGTGGAGCGGTGGCCCTGGTAACTCCCAGTGATTCCCGGGCTACAATCGCGATGCCACCGCCCTTCCCCATACCCCTAGACTGATGCCACACCCCGAACCCGGCTGGACACATTTCTGATATAGGAACCCCATCCTCGGGTGTCAGCCAGGTCTTGGTGATACATGCCAGGTCGGCCCACTCCCCTACGATCGAATCAGATGTTAAGAAATGGTTCCTTGTGTTTCTAATAACAGAATTTTTTAATTGAATTACTGTAAATCTGGCTTTCTTCATGAAAATATCTCTGAGTTCTACACATGTTTACTCACAGATGAGTTATTTATGACTAAATAAAACCTTTGTCTAGTTCTTTTTAAAAAATGATTTCAACATTGACATTTTCGTTATGTGCTTATTTTTGTTTCTGTATTTAGATTCCTCACTTTCCGGTATATACACGCTCAGGAGAGGTGACTATATCTATTGAGCTAAAGAAATCAGGTTTCACGTTGTCTTTACAAATGCTTGAGTTGATCACACGACTTCACCAGTACATATTTTCTCACATTCTTCGACTTGAGAAACCTGCACTAGAATTCAGACCTACCAATGCTGATTCAGCCTATTGTGTTCTACCTCTTAATGTTGGTGAGGAAAGTGCTGTTGTAAATAATAATTCACTTCATGTACAGTGGGTTGGATCCAGAGGCGCCTAGCTGCGTGTAGAAAGTGTCTTCCACTCACAGTAGGGCTAGTCTATGTGTTGTGTTTGAGCTGTGTGCAGGAAAAGTTTAAAATTCAGTTGATCTGTGTTTTTCCAGTTGTACAAGAGCTAGCACATTCTCTCACTATAAGCAGAAGCTTGAGTACTCCTACAGAAATTAACTATAAGAGTTCATCTGTGCATGAAGGATCTTAAAACCTGGCTGGCAGGGCATGTATGGGGCACGGATGGTAGGGTGTCCCCGGCCAGTTGGCTAGTGTAGATCAGTATTCCTCCCCATTTCGCATTTTTAGCATTTTTTAGGTGGGGAGTGACTTTAACGTCATATGAGGGTAGTGTTTTTAATGTTTTATAATGATTTTTTTGTACTTGCTTTTATTTTTACCTGTTATATTGTTGTTTATCTGATATTACTGTAACCCGCCCTGAGTCGGTTTAGGCTGAGCAGGCAGTATAAAAATTGAATAAATTAAATTAAATTAACTATAGAAAATAATGTTCATGTGTGGACACAATACTAATGCCTAAAGTTTTCTCTCTCATGGCCATTTAGATCCAATTAATGTTTCGATTTGTTTTGGGATTTTTTTAAAAAAGGTAATCCTTAAACCTGTGGTTAGAATGCCATCCCAGATGCTAAGAGTCATGTAACACTAAAATTATTGTGGCAAAATACTCCTGTTGGGTTTTGCTGCACCATAGTATCTGCCATTCAGGAATGATATGATTTGAAATAGCTTGCTGAAAAAAGTTTTTCATTTTAAAATCTAATCATATCTTTTTAAAGAAGTCGATGATGATATGGACACTTTGGACATTGATTTTGAATTTATGGAAGATATTGAAAAATCAGAAGCACGTACAGGCATTCCCAGTACGCAGTATACAAAAGAAACACCCTTTATTTTCGGATTAGATGATTACCAGGATGCAGTTATCATTCCAAGGTAAATATTCTGTGAGCTGTCGAAGCTGTGTGTAAGTACTTGTTTGTAGTCAGTATTTCCCAGTTGGTAGCATTTGGCATGCAAATAAAAGTGTCAGTTGATGCTAAAATTTGGCTTAATTAACTTCCTGGTTGCTTGAAAAGAGTTAAAATAGAAATGTTCTTCTGAGGTAAGATTATAAAGTTGTTCAGACTTTTATGAATTGCCCAATATGAGATTCAGATTACACTCCAGTAGGGCTCTTATGTTACCAGTGCATGTGGACACTTACAACAAAACATAAGTTAATCACCACAGAAGTGAGATGTTTGAGGAAGGCTGCTGGAATGACTAGAAGGGATAAAATCAGGAATCAGATTATAAGGGAAAGAATTGGAATAGAACCATTTTTAAACTATGTACAGAGATAACAAATAAAGTGATTTGCTCAGTTGGAGAGAATATCTTGGAATTTCATACCATACAAGACTTGTGGAAAGAGGAGAAGGACAAAGAGCATAAGGCAGACCCAGAGCAAAATGGAGAGATAACATCAAGGACATATTACAAGAACACCAAATAACACCTAAAACAGGGTTTCCCAACCTTTTCTCGCCATAGGCGAGAAAATAGCTGAGCGGGCCAGTCACTTGGATCCTCCCACTGTAAACACCGTAAAATGCGCCACGGATGTCGTAAATGAGAGAACCTTCTCGGTATCTGCTCCAGCCCTATGGAACCTCCTGCCACTTGAATTGTGTCTCCAGGCAGAGTTGCTTCACTTCAGGAGGACCTTAAAAATGTGGCTATGCCAGCAGGTGTGGGGTACAACTGGTACCACAACCCAGCCCTGCTGGCTTATTTAGCCCTGCCCAAGGTCCTTATTTACTCCTGCCCGGGTATCCTTTTTAAGGGGATTGGGGAGGTTTTATAAATGTTTTTAGATAGTTTTATAATACAGTATTTAGTTTTAATTAGCATTGGGTATAGGTTTTAACTGACGTTGTGAGCTGCCCTGGGTCACTTAGGCAAAAAGGGTGGTTATATAAATCAAACAAATAATAAATAAATAAATGTGTTTACAACAGTCATGGGTGCTTTTACAGCAGGCACGTTTATGCATGCACGGGCGCGTTTTACAGCTGTCATAATGTCCTCTTCCGGTAGTCACTTTGGGTGTCAATGAAATGGTGCCGCGGGCTGTAGGTTAACCACCCCTGTATTACAACAACACCAAATAATGCTGGTGGAGGCCGCTGTAAGTTCCAGAACAAGAAGGTTGTATCTCCCTTGACACCCAAAGTAGTAAAAGAGTAAGTGAAGAAGAAAGCTTTAAATGCTTTATCCCACTCATTTAATGTTTTGAGGGTCTCTAGGGCTCTGTTTTGCTCTGGGAAAGGTTTTGGGAGACTCTAGATAGAAAGGGAACCTTTAATCATCAAAAATTGCCACTGGAAGTCCTGATCTCAGCAGCAGTAATCTTGCAGTAATTTTTGACATTTAAAGGCTGCTCCCTGATCCTGAAAGTCTTCCCCAGAGCAAAAGGGAGCCTTTGAAACTTAAACAGAGAAATAGGAAGCTTCCAACTAATTGAAATTAAACTTTTCTGGTGCCAATTAATGACATCATCAGCTTTCTCCTCATAAATTTACATGAACATTATTTTTCTGTATACATTTTTGGAATGTTTTGAATGTTTTTTTTAAAAAAAAACTAATGGAATTATATTACAGAACTGAATATGGTTGCTTGCTAGGTGGTTGTACAAAAATCTGTCATAATTCACATATGCTTCTGTCTAGGTATCGAAATTTTGACCAGCCTCATCGATTCTATGTTGCTGATGTCTACACAGATCTTACTCCATTGAGCAAATTTCCTTCCCCAGAATATGTAACTTTTGCTGAATATTATAAAACCAAGTATAATCTTGATCTGACCAATCTCAATCAGCCGTTGCTAGATGTGGACCATACATCTTCAAGGTACAGTCAATAACATTAATACTATAATTATTTTGATAATCTGTCATTTGCAAATATAACTTATAGGGGTGATTAAAATGTTTCACTTAAAGTGGAAATTGATTTTAAACCACTCATCTAATTTTATTGTTTTAAAAATGATTACAGTCTGATATGAGCCATACAGTTTTTTAGATTGTCATTCTTAAGGCAGATACAGAGAGAAATCATTCTCTGAAAGAGAAATCTGACTTTTAAAGCTTCAGAAAGACCCATACCCAGTTCATTTCTAATGTCAAAAGGCTGACATCTAAGAGTACAGAAAACATTTACTGTATGCCAGGATTTTTTGGAATAGTAGCTGTGTTAGTCTGCGTTTCAAGCGTTTCAGAGAATAAGCAAAACCAAAAGGTTGTAGCACTTTAAAGTCTCACTCCCATGTCTGATGAAGTGGACTTGATCCACGAAAGATAAGATTAAAATACAGTACAGCAGTTAGTCTTTAAAGTGCTACAATTATTTTGTTTTGTTTACTCTCGGATATGCTTATGCCAGGGAGATACTAGAAAACCATAAGACCCAAAGCTGCTCTCTTTTCTTTGACATAGCTTTGGAACAGGAAATAAAGTATTCTGGAACTGGAATAACATTATTTTGTCCTTTGCACTGTTGGCAAGACGGTAGAAGAAAGTTGTGTTGTTGTGATAAGAATAAGCAAGACATTGCAGTGACTTCACTTCAGTTTCTCCACTCACTTACCTCAATTGATCTGTACCAAGCCCAATTTTTTTTTGAAGCAATGACTAACTCCAATTTTGATTGGTGTTTTGGGGGGGTGGGGGGGAGAAGTAAATTCAAGGGCTTTTGTTAGGAGAAATGTTTGAGGAAGGGCCGAAAAGCATAAATGTTTGATATCACTGCTGGAACATTTCAGAGGAGTCCCCCAGTTTTTAATGCTGTTATATTTTTGTCTTATGAGAGTTATTACACTGTGGTGTGTGTTTTTTTTTAAAGAAAAGGCCTTTAATTTTTTTTTAGACTTAATCTTTTGACTCCTCGTCATTTAAATCAGAAAGGGAAAGCTCTTCCATTAAGCAGTGCAGAGAAGAGAAAAGCAAAATGGGAAAGTCTGCAGAATAAGCAGGTAATAGTTTATTTCTCATTTTATAGTGTCAATGCGCCTGTATTGTTTTAAAGATAATAAGACATTAAACGAAATTTCCCCCTTTATTGAAGATTCTAGTTCCAGAACTCTGTGCTATCCATCCCATTCCAGCATCACTGTGGAGAAAAGCTGTTTGCCTACCTAGCATTCTTTATCGTCTTCACTGCCTTTTGACAGCTGAGGAACTCAGATCTCAAACAGCCATTGATGCCGGTGTAGGTGTTAAGTCACTTCCTACAGATTTCAGGTATTGATTTTGCAGTAGTTTCATTTTTTGCCCGACTTTGAAAGAATGTTTCTGCTAAAAAATATCTCTTTATCAGTTAAATTGAAAAGTGGGGAGGGGGAGAGAGACCTAATTTTTCTGCTGCCTCCGCGTATATCCCAAAACCTGCTCTGGAAGGCAAGGAAACCTTCTAGAGCGGGGGTTCCTAACCTTTTCAGGCCATGGGCCGGTCATGTGGTTGAGCAGACCGGTCATAGTTCTTCCCACCTGGAAGCTGAAGTAAAATGTGCATGAGCAGAACACTGAATGGGTAATTTATGGCAGCGTTTTGCACATGCGTGAGTGCGTTTTACTTCTGCTTCCAGGAGCAGCGAGGGCCGGATGAATTGGGGTTGCAGGCCGTAGGTTGGGAACCCCTGTTCTAGAGTTTGTTTTTGTGTTGCATGGAATATTGCAGATGTAAGAAGAATAAGGCTTTGTTATAATAGAAGGCAGCTGTGAATAGCTGTTTGAAGTTCTGTCAATGATGTTTGCTCTGGCGATATCCTAAAGGGCATCTTCAGTATTTAGAAAATGCTATCTGCAAATGGGGGAATGTTTTTGTATCTCACTTCTGGCATATTTTGCATCTGAACAAAAGAAATTAGAAGTACAGTACTGTAATTTGAGAATTTCATCAGTAATATGGGATTAATCATCTATTAAACAAAATAGTACCAAATAGTAAAAAGAACCTTTGGAAAAGCTCTTAATATAACTCTTTGTGTGCCACCGAGATCTTGCTAGGACCACAGGTTAATTATACAGAGGGCAACACATCAAAACAAATTGGAAAATGTTTTTCCTATATTTGACAGCAGTTAATGTAATGAGGTCTGACAGTTGTATAATTTGAAAATTTACATAGTTGTCCTGGGGAACAGTATTTATCTGCTGTAGTCATAAGAACTATTTGGCAGAAATCCTTTTACCATAATTATACTGTGTAAGGCTGATGATGTCATAGTAAAAGTGATTTTTTAAAAAAAATTAACCATTTTCATTTTCTTCTGAAGTATGTTAGGTTCCCAGTTCACTTCTAGTATAGTTAAAGGCAAAGGTTGCCTTGCTCAAAAACCAGTTGTATCCCACTCTAGGGTGTGGTGATTATCTCCGTTTACAGTAAAGAGCCAGCACTGTCTGCGTTTGCAGATATTTACATGGTCAAGTGACAGCCATGACCAGAATGCACGAGATGCTATTGCCTTCCCACTGTAGTGGTACCAGTTTATCTATTTGCAATGTCTTGCTTTTGCACTACTAGGTTGGCAGGAGCTGGGACAAAAAAGGGAGCTCACTCAGCACTCGGGTCTTGAACTGCCGATCTACTGACCTTCCAGTCATCAAGTTCAGCATCTTAACCACTAAGCCACCATAGTCCTTTTTTAAAAAAGTAAAGTATCTAGCGTTTCCCAAACGCAATTATGTTCCACGGAACACTGGTGGACTTCAATTCCCAGAAGCCTAAGTCAGTACATTGGCTGATCAGTATTTTGGGAAATTGAAATTCAAAACCAAAGATTGGGAAAGACTGGAAGCTATCAAAGTAACTATGCTATGCCAAAATGAAACTAAATCCAAGTATTATGTTCTCTGAGCATAAACACAGGAACTATTATATAGCCTGTACAAACTAGCACTTAATATACACAAAATATAGCACAAAATATACTAGCGCTTTCACAGGTATTTACAAAATAGTATAAACAGTAGATTTTGTTACATAGTACCTACTTGGTAATACTTTATCAAAGCAAGTTGATACCTTCAATATATCAAACATAGTATTGGCCCTTTAGGGTCATACTGTATGAGTAGTCGGCTTTTGATCTTTTAACAACTGACACCAATGTGTACTTTTGTATAAACAAGCTTATTTGTAGCTTGTGTTTTTAGTGCATTGCAGTCAACTTTAGAGGTGGAATGGGAAGTACCATTTTTATGAGCCTATATCCTTTGTTTCAGAAGTTGTGAATACATGATTGATAAGATTTTAAAACTGGCTAATTCATTTTGCAGATATCCTAATCTGGACTTCGGATGGAAGAAATCTATTGACAGCAAATCTTTCATCTCCGCTCCTAGCTCCTCTCCAGCAGAAAATGAAAATTCGGTTAAGCACAGTGCAATTGTTGTCCCTGAAAATGCTGCGCATCAAGGTGCTAATAAAATCTCTTCTGCAGATAAATATGACCAAATGTCTGTGAACGGCAGGACATTGATTGAGTCACATAGTAAACTCCAAAATGATGTCACAGTAGAACCAGCAACAGTGAATGGTGTTTCTTACAATAAAAACCTTGCCAACAACAATTGTGACTTAGCTAAGCAGACATTTTGCCAAGAAAATCAGCTAAATCACTGTGGGCAGGAAATACCTGTACAACCAACTACCTCTTCTTCTAATCTGAATTTATACAAGAGTGAGAACCAGCTCAAGCCCAGCAATGAATGTACTCTGAGTAATAAATATCTTGATGGAAATGCTAACAAATCTACCTCAGATGGATCTCCCAAAATGACAAATACGAGTGCTTCAGATGCTTCAGAAAGAATTGATTTTGTAATTAGTTCTTCTAATGGGTATTCCTCAAAACTGCTTGGCCCAAATCCTGGGCTCATTCTTCAGGCTTTGACTCTCTCAAATGCTAGCGATGGATTTAATCTGGAGCGGCTTGAAATGCTTGGTGATTCATTTTTGAAGCATGCCATCACTACATATTTATTTTGCACTTACCCTGATGCTCACGAGGGACGTCTGTCATATATGAGAAGCAAAAAAGTGAGTATTCATTCCATGCTTTGCAGCTGTGTAATTGTCATCAGTACAGTATGTGCTCTTGATGATAGTTGATAAAGTACATCAACTATAGTGTAATTGGTTGGAATTTCAGTCATTAAAGTCATCAGTATCCCAAACCCTGTTGGGATTTTACTCTAAAGTAAATGAAATAATGCAAATGTAGCAAATTGCATCTCATTAATTTGTTGCCAGTTGTATGTCCGGACACACATCTGACACTGTTGCATCCAACTCATTGTGAATTTTTAAGTTTTGAAATCCTTACCCGTGTTGGTAAAATGGCATCAAGAGTAAAATATTTTAATATTATTAACAGTACCTTGTTAATAAGCTGTCATTTACCACTATGGAATAGGCAATTTTGGTTACCCTGTAGTAAAATTCCAGTGGTTTCTAGCCATAATATATTTTGATAGCACAGGACCAGTACTAGTATAAATTAAGTCATTGTTAGGGATTTGTCAAATGAAGCTGTTCAAATGTCACTCTAAAGTAGCATTTCCCAAACTATGTTCTGCGAAACACTAGTGTTCCATAGGTCAGTAAGTGTTCCGTTAAAAATATATGAAATTCTGGTAAAACTCATTAGTAAATGCCACAACGTTTGTTTTGCATCCATCCTTTCGATGTGATGCATCAGCTTGCAAGAGAAGTTTATTTTGCAACCATTTGCAAACCAGTAGGGGCTGGCTTCATAGCAGCATTATTTATTATTAAAACAGAAAAATCCAAATCTATCTTTCCATTTAAAAAACCAAAGTGTTCCGTTAAAATTTTAGGATTTGTAAAGTGTTCCACAATAGAATAGCTTTGGGAAATGCTGCTATAAAGGAATGACTGGATACAAGTTGCCCTAGGTCCCCGTATTGCAGGGGTGTCTAACCTACGGCCCACGGGCCGGACCCGACCTGTGGCACCATTTGATGTGGCTTGCCAGAAGTGGAAGCGGACACGTTTTACAGCAGTGTTCACGGCAGGAGGAACTACATGATTGGTCCACTTTGCCGTCGGGTGTGTGGTCTAACCCATGGCGCAAAAAGGTTGGGAGCCCCTGCTATATTGAGAAAAAGGTGAGGTAAAAATGAAATCCATTTTAAAATATGAACATTTTAGAATGCTCATGAATATGTTAGTTATAATGGCCCTGACAAATATTATTCATGAAAACATATCCTCAAAGCATTGGAGGGAATTATTAGTCTAATCAACAAAATTGAAGCATTATACTCCATAAAACTTTTCTTAAGGATTTCATGAGAAACATACTAACTCAAGTTGTTGTACAAATGTTGAAGGCGGTAGTCCTCACTGCATATTACATCAGACCAATAGAACTGAATTGTACTTCTAAAAATTACTCTAGTTTACTTAAGTATTCTGCCAATTGCATCATTAGGCTATATAACCACTCCCTCTTCACCTTATTCGCATTATTTGTTTTGGTCAGGAAAATGTAAGATCTGATTGTGCATGGTGTTTTTGTGAATCTTTGTGCAAGTTATTTCTAACTATTTACATGTGGGTTTTTCAGTCTTTAAAAATTAACTTTGTTTAACCTTATTCTTGGACTTGCTCCACATAAGGTTAATATGAACGAGTGGTTGGTTACTGCTATTTTATTCCTCTCCAAGCTGCTTCATTTGCCTATTATGTGAATTGTTTGCTCATTATGAAAAGCATACAGAATACCCTCAAATAACAACGCTACTTGGTTCCCCAAGTAGCGTCACTATAGAGGAAACATTGTTGTGTGATTTTCAATGGCAGCTGCGCCATCTGGCAGCAAAAAGCTGTCATTATCTGCACGACGGTTTTTCATTGTGTGGATAGTCATGTGGCGAGTGACGACGCGTCGTTAAGCGGAAATGATGCTATTCGAACGCGTCATTAATCGAGGATCCACTGTATGTGAATCAGATAAACTCCTACTTTCCTATCCCAGAGTTGTTTTACTGGTACTAAGTGGAAGGTGCTTTTTCTCAGTTTTCTTTGTAGGTATCATTTATTTATTTATCGCCTTTGTACTACTGCCAACTCAGCAAGCGACTCTGGGCTGCATACAACAATTACATCATGAACTACATAAATCCCACAAGAGAACTATAAAAAACGTAAAACCAGTACAAAACCCAATTAAAAATACAATAAAAAATTAGCCTGACAACTAAAAAGTGAGGGAGTGATATTCCTATATCAGCCAGCAGGTGGGGGTCGCCGCATCCCCAGTGCCCCACACCTGCTTTGCCAGCCAGGTTCTTAGTTCTTTTCTGAAGGGCAGAAACGCCGTCTGGAGTCATAGTTCAATGGGCAGGAAGTTCCATAGGGCCGGAGCAGACACAGAGAAGGCCCTCTTTCTAGTGCTAGCGAGGCTCGCCGGATGGCACAATAAGAGAACTTCTCCGGTCTGCTCTGGTGGGATGGACAGATGTTCTCGGGGTGATGCGGTCTCTTAAGTATCCTGGCCCACTACCATGTAGGGCTTTAAAGGTCATTACCAGCACTTTGAATTGCAACTGGAGGCATACTGGTAACCAGTGCAGCTCCCGAACCAGCGGCGAGGCATGAGCGTAATGTCCCATCATCATCCGGGCAGCCCCACTCTGGACCAGTTGCAGCATCCAAATGGCCATCATGGCAGCCCCATGTAGAGCGCATTACAATAGTCCAGTCTGGAGGTGACCAGAGCATGCGTGACCATGAGCAAGGAGTCCTGATGTAGGAGCGAGCGTAACTGGCGTATGACACAAAGTTGTGCAAAAGCCCTCCTGGCCACGACTGCCACCTGCTCATCGAGCAGGAGTCGCGAGTCTAGGAGGACCCCCAGATTACGTACCAGGTCTGTTTGGGTCAAGATAGCCCCATCCAGAAGCAAAGATGGTAGCTCCCGAGATAACGTGGGGCCCCTAACCTGTAGCCACTCAGTCTTGCTGAAGCCAGTTGTCCCCCATACAGACCCTAACAGCCTCCAGACACCTGGATAGGACTCCCACTGCATCGCTTGGATCACCATGGGCCGAGACATACAGCTGAGTATCATCTACATACTGATGATACCTCACCCCATGGGAACGGATGATCTCCCCCAACAGCTTCATGTAGATGTTCAATAGGAGAGGTGAGAGCATCGAGCCCTGAGACATCCCATATTGGAGAGGCCTAGGATATTTAATTTAACTGTGATAAAAGTTATATACTTTTAAAAAGCTAGTGTTTTGTTAGAAAAAGAGCAGATTTGGCTCAAAAAACTATTCTTAAAATCCTCCATTTATAGACTCATTCAAAGTCAGATGCTAATTTATATATGTTCTACATATTTTAGAATCTTCATTTTTTTTTCTCTTTAAGGTCAGCAACTGTAACTTGTATCGTCTTGGAAAAAAGAAGGGGCTTCCTAGTCGCATGGTGGTATCCATTTTTGACCCACCTGTCAACTGGCTTCCTCCTGGTTACATAGTAAACCAAGACAGGAGTAATACAGACAAATGGGAAAAAGAAGACATGGTAAGCCTTTGTTGAAATATGCTTAAAATTAAAGGTCTGAGTGGATGAACATGTCGTCTCAAGTGAAACCAGAGAATGGGTTTCTGCTTCTTATCATACTTTGACCACATATCACCTATTATGTCTTTGTGTTTAGCTCCTCTAAAAACATAACTATAATGAATAAAAATAGGGAAGAAGGTGATGTAGGATGACTTATGAAAGTTAGTTTGTGGGGAGTAGTTCAGTACTAAAGAAAAATACTTGGAATGAAATCAGGCTGCTAATTTTTCTTGGCCTACTGTGGTGAAATCTCACCTAGTCTCTCAAGAATATTTATGAATGAGGATGAAAAAATAAGGCATCAAATCTGGTAATAGAGCATGCCCTTTTCACCCTGATGCTAGTACTTGACTTGAAGATTGGGAAATAATGTGTTTCTAGTTATTTAAGATTATCTAACAAAGAAATACTAGAGTCTGAAGTAAAAGCATGTAGAATACAAATTCTTGCTAGCTGGATTTGATTTTTCCACATAAATAATCTGCTTGCAAAGTAGAAGTTTAAGACTATAGATAAATCACATTTTCAAATTAAGCATTATTTAGTTAATTTACATGAATATCAAGCCTTGGTTAATATCTTGATCCAGAGAACTTGTATCTTTATGGGTATAATTTAATGTCTGTACAGGTTACATACATTCATACTGAAAAAATAAATTTCTCACTATTCTGAAACAAGCACTATTTACCTATGGGGGAGAACTATTATATTTCCTTCTGATAGGAACAGTTGGCTGAGAGTACATAAAATATTAGGTCTTCTGACCATAGCCTATACTTTAATTCTCTGTGCAACTGAAAACATTTTTAACTTTCCAGCGCGCCTTAAATGGGTAACTCAAGATACAGCTGCTGCTTCATATTCTGTGATTCATACTATTGGGTATTTCTAGGACTGTGTGGCCATTCTTCAAAACCTTCCAGAGCCTTATAAGAGCTTTACCTTTACAGAAGGCCTCAGTGGAGAGACTAGTGAGGGATAAGAATCTTCAGATACAAATTCAATATGTAGGACAGGGAGGATGGACTGAGGACAATATTACTTTGCACATCAGAGGCTGTAGTATGAAACTTGAAACCTCTAAAATGATCAGGTACAAGGATTACAAAAATAATTCAGTCTTGGAAACATTCCAAAATGCTCACAGCAACCTTGAGTGAGAATGGAATCAGGTAGGGAGACAAAAAAGGGTAATATTGTAGTAAAGAGCGAAATCAGTATTCTTCCTGTGAACTGGATGAATGCACGTTCCTCTTGCAGCAAAAAGGAAAGCTTTTTAGTTACTCTTAGCACATGTGCTTTTCAATAGTGATGTTGGACTTAATATTGATTGAGTCTGGACTTATTTCTAAGTGGGAGCTAGTGACCATTATGAGAACGTCTCAACATCCAAACCCCACAATTCTCTGTTACCTCTATTTATAAGCCACCAGAAGTAAATTCTAGTTTTAATGAACCAGATAATTTTATATAAAGGTAAAGGTAAAGGTTTCCCTTGCTCGAAAGCCAGTCGTATCCGACTCTAAGATGCAGTGTTTACCTCTGTTTCTAAGCTGAAGAGCCAGTGCTGTCTGCTTCTGCAGACGTTTCTGTGGTCATGTGGCAGGCATGACTAGACACCGGGGCACATGGAACACTTTTACCCTCCCACTGAAGTGGTCCCTATTTATCTACTTGCAATTTCTTGCTTTCGAACTGCTAGGTTGGCAGGAGCTGGGATGAAGATGGGAGCTCATTTCCGTCCTGCAGTACTCGGAAATCGAACTGCTGACCTTCTGCTTCCCAGTCAGCGTCTTTGCCACTTGAGCCACTGCAAATAAATTTTGCTTTTGGAGATTTTAATTGTCATAGAGAAGCTTGGGGATATAACCAGACCAATGAGGATGGTGCACAACTTGTATCTTAGGCAGACACCAGTGACCTGCAACTTGTCCATGATCCAAAACCGCCTGCATCCTTTAAAAGTGGTAGTTGGAGGAGGGGGTATAATCTGGGCAACATCTTCGTTAGCAAGCAGATAGCAGCACAGTGCATGAAAGTCATTGGTGATCCAATTCTGCACACTCAACATCCATTGTGTGTATAGTAAATGTTCTTTATTTCCTCTTTTACTCCTTTGAGTGTCATGGGAGTATAGTAAGTGGTATACTAAGGACAACCTCCGGGTTGGAGAGATAGGCAGGATATCTCTCAATGGCATTTCCAGGGAATCCTAAGCAGGTGAAGGCATATGCTTGGGAATACCCTGAAGCAACTGTGAGCCACTGTGTGTGACAGAATGCTGGACTGGATGGGCTGTGGCCTGTTCCAGCAAGGCTGTTCTTATAGTGAAATCCCAGGAGGTGCCTTTTTGCAGGCGTTTTAAGTTTAAGAAGGCTAAATGGGTGGATTTTCTAGAGCAGTTGGATAAAAGAGTGAAGAAGATCCCTCTGCACCCAGAGAAAATTTGTCCATCTTGTGAACATAATTCCAAGGAAAAATATTCCAAGAGGATGCTGTACCCAATACATGCATGGCCTGAATGACGACACAAAACCTCTGCTGGATACAACCAGGATCCTTTTCAGAAAGATACTGTCGAAGCTTTGGGGGGGGGGGTTTGGGGGGCACCTCTGTAAACTCTACCTGAAAATTGAGTTAGTCGAGAACCTGGATATGAAGCAATAGTAGATGAGCTTGGAAACACCTTAAAAACAAGTTACAAGGATCAAGTTTTGACGAGATAGCTGAAAAACATGTTGGAACACGTGAAGAATTAGGTCACTAATTATTATACCATCAACCACTTGAAGCCTATCCCGAGCAAGATTCAAGTGCATGATTTCCACCTTAAGAACTGAGAGGCAGTGGTGTGCTGGATATTATGAGGAAAGGGAATCTATTACAGCATTGTTCAGCACTGTCATACCTTCTAAAATGCTTAAACCATAATAATAGAAGCTCCCTAGGCACATTACAGGTCTAGCTTGATACAGTAAAACCCCTACTTACGAAAAAGTCTGTTCCGTAGGCTTTTGCTTAAATCTTTTTTATGTAACTTGAAGCAAACCCATAGGAAGAAATATTTTTACGTAACTTGAAGCAAACCCATAGGAAAAATGAAATTTTTATGTAAATTGAAACAAACCCATAGGAAATCGTGTAAATCGGGACATGGCTTTAGCACAAAATAATTATGTAAGTCAAATTTTATGTAACTCGAAGCATATGTAAGTTGGAGTTTTACTGTACTACCAAGTCTGTGCAATCACAAATACAGTAAACAGACAATATCAAGGAAGGTATTCCTTCCTTAAAAATTGACATCTTACAGAAAGCTAATGTTCCAAAAATGAGAACAATAAGAGGGAAGCACATACGCCCCTCAGTTTGATTGTATTTTTAATATAAGGTGTAGGGGAGGAGATTGCATGATATATTTCTGCTAATTTACTTAGAGAAGGAAGAAGAAATTATATATGGAATATAGTTTTGGATGAAAAGAGATTAAAGGAATACTAAAGAATATAGGAAGATTCTGGTGAAGTTTAATGAATTATGTGTGAACTGGACTGCACTGGCTCAAGTGGCTAAGACGCTGACTAGGAGGCAGAAGGTCAGCAGTTCGATTCCTGAGTACTGCAGGATGGAACGAGCTCCCATCTTTGCCCCAGCTCCTGCCAATCTAGCACTACGAAATCAAGAAATTGCAAGTAGATAAATAGGGAGCACTTCGGTGGGAAGGTAACATCGTTCCATATGCTCCGGTGTCTAGTCATGCCTGGCACATGACCATGGAAACGTCTGCAGAAGCAGACAGCGCTGGATCTTCGGCTTTGAAACAGATGAGCACTGAACCCTAGAGTCGGATACGACTGGCTTTTGAGCAAGGGAAACCTGAACTAATACTTTCAGAAACGGGGGCTAAAGTTCTGAGTCAAATATTGGTGGCTAGAAATGACATTTTAGACCTTATTGACAAATTGAAAGCAATCAAATAACTGGGTCCAGATGGTTCTTAAATGACTGAAATATGAAATTAGAGAGCTTCCAACCAAGATGTTTAATGGATCCCTGGGATTGGCATTTGTACTGGAGGACTGGAAAGTGGCTAATGTTTTATTGAAGAAGAGTCAGCTTGGTCTTTCCCAAAAACAAGCCCGATCTTACTAGCCTTTTAAAGTTGTTTTAGAGACAAGAAGTATGTGGCAGGCTCTGCCTTTATGGATCTCCTGCTGGGCAAATTTAATAGACATGGGTAGGAAGGAAATACAACTGGTGATTAGTTAAAACTGCTGGATATCTCAGTGGTTTAGGTATTTGACTGTGGAGCCAGAAACTGGAAGTTTGATTCCCCCGCTGCCTTCTTGACAGGGACTTAGTGATCCATAGAATTCCTTCCAGCTCTACAGTAGATGATAGAAGTGTATGGATTTTGCAAACTGGAGAAAAATGTTTAGGGCTATTTCTCACCTCTTCTTAAATACTGGAGATTCAGGACAGACAAAAGGGAGTATTGCTTAAAATGGCTGCATAGTGTAAACCAGGGGTTTTCAACCTATAGCTCCAGCTGCTGCCACCGGAATCGGCAGCAGACTCATTTATGGCTGTCATAAATGCATTCATGACAACTGTAAATGAGTCCACACCATCATAGATAGCGAGGGGTGGGAGAGAGAACCATTCTGGCCCCCTCAACTGTTTGAGGGAATGTGTCCCTGCCCCCAACTTGAAAAGGTTGAGAACCGCTGGTATAAACTATGAAATTCACAAGATATAATGGTGGCTGTCAAACTGGATGGCTCCAAAAGGAGATTAGTTGAATTCGTGGAGAGAGTGTAAATACCAGTTGCAGCGGAGCATGAATTGGTGTGTGTGTGTGTGTTAATATGCTTGTGTCTTGCTAGTCAGCAGCTTGGAAGAATCATGAAGAATGCTACCCATGTTAAACCTTTGCTCTGAGCCAGCAAGGATTTCCTTACATTCATAAATTGCAAATATAGTGATACCTCATACAACGTCCAAACTTGGTTCCACAAGTTTGGACTTTATACGGATTTGGACTTTGTATGAGGCATGTAAAATCCTAGCCGCGATGCTTCATACAACGTCCAAATCCTTGCCGCCTCATACAACGTCATTTCCATAGAGATACATTGTACTGTAACAGCACAGACTTCAGGGCAAAGTCAAGAAAACAGACAGGAAACTGACAGAACTTTAAGAAATCATTGTCTAATGGCTAAAAACATTACAAAAACATGTCAAACAACCCTGATTGTCCAAGAACCTGAAGAATGCTGCAAAAATCCCAAGAATGCTTCTAAAAATTCTGAGAAAAATTCACACAACTTTGTATGAGGCAACTTTTTCAAGGAATTAGGCGATGTTGTATGAATCGGATGTTGTATGAAGCGGACTTTGTATGAGGTATTACTGTATATTACATCAGAGGGTGTGCAAAACAAGTAGGGACACTTCCATTTGGATCATCAGACCTCCTGAGAAACAGAACCCTTCTGTTTCAATTAAGTTTAAGTTTGTTTATCTTTATGAGTAGCCCACACAAATACTTATATACCAGCATGAATGTTGGTGTATTTGTGTCTAGTCAGCACTGTCCAAATCTGTTTTCATAGCAATTTTTGAAATTATTGGACAGTTGTGAAAATTTTAGTCTCGTTTTATCTTTCCTACTTTCAGGCAAAAGAGGGTTTGATGTCTAATGGCAAGCTTGGTGATGATTATGATGACGATGAAGAAGTCGATGACTTAATGTGGAGAGTCCCCAAGGAGGAAGCTGACTTAGAAGATGACTTTTTGGAGTATGATCAGGAGCATATCAAATTTATTGACAATATGTTAATGGGTTCTGGAGCATTTGTGAGGAAAATATCTCTATCCCCATTTTCAACCACCAATCACAGCTATGAATGGAAGGCACCTCAAAAATCACCTTCACCAAGTGTCCAGTCTCCATCAGATCCTGAAGAATTTGACTACAGCTCATGGGATGCCATGTGCTATCTAGATCCTAGCAAAGCTGTTGAAGAGGATGATTTTGTAGTAGGATTCTGGAATCCATCAGAAGAAAACTGTGGTATTGATGCTGGAAAACAATCCATCTCTTATGACTTACATACAGAACAGTGCATTGCTGATAAAAGCATTGCAGACTGCGTGGAAGCCCTTCTGGGCTGCTATCTGACCAGCTGTGGTGAGCGAGCGGCCCAGCTTTTCCTCTGCTCACTGGGGCTAAAAGTGCTTCCAGTTATTAAACACAATGAACAGGAGAGTGCTCTGTATTCATACAGAAATAATTTTCACATTCAACAGAAATATCCCTCAACAAACTGTATTTCTGCCTCTCAAGCCAGTCAAGAGTCTTCTCTGCATAAAGACTTAGAATATGGCTGTTTAAAGATTCCACCACGATGTATGTTTGATCATCCAGATGCTGAGAGAACCTTAAATCACCTTATATCTGGCTTTGAAAACTTTGAGGAAAAGATTAACTACAGTTTTAAGAACAAGGCTTATCTACTTCAGGCCTTTACTCATGCTTCTTATCATTACAACACCATTACTGGTAAGTTATATAACGTACTCCCTAACTCCCGTAAGCTTGCTACGTGAAGGAATGCAAATTGTATGGAAGCAATATTAATTATATTGTCATATATTTTCCTCCAATCCCTTAACCCCCTTCTGTGTTAAGATTGTTACCAGCGGCTGGAATTCCTGGGAGATGCAATTTTGGACTACCTCATAACCAAGCACCTTTACGAAGACCCACGGCAGCACTCTCCGGGAGTTCTCACAGACTTGAGATCTGCTCTTGTTAATAACACCATCTTTGCCTCATTGGCTGTAAAGTACGACTACCACAAATACTTCAAAGCTGTCTCTCCTGAGCTGTTTCATGTTATTGATGACTTTGTGCAGTTCCAGATGGAAAAAAATGAAATGCAAGGAATGGATTCTGAGGTAAGTGTAATTAGAAAGGAGGCTTTAGTAATGAATCATATTTAACATGATTTCCTACAATTTATACTGCAAAATTTCAAAATCTTACATATGCCAGCAGATAGATGCTTTTACTAAAACAGGACATTACAAATGGCAACTAGTTGTTTCTGCCCTTTAAATGATGTCTTTGTATCACATAATAACAGGGGTGTTCAGCATCATTCCAGAAATATGCTATAGACTGTTCACTGCATCCTGTGAAAATTGGAAGATCTGTTTAAATACCTGTATTTCTTTTGGTACCTGCTCAGTGAGTTGAGTCCAGAGCCAGTAGTCAGGAGTTTGATTCTCCACTGTACCGCCTGTAAGAAGAGCCAGGCTGCGTAGCCTTGGCCAAGCTTCATAGTCCCAGAATGTCCCTGCTAGAAAGGAATGGGAAACAATTTCTACCTAGAAAGGGTCACCATAAGTTGGAATCCACTTGATGTTACATAATTACTTCTCCTATTATCTGTTTAATTTAACTTCTGGCTTTATCTGTTCTTCCTTCTGATAACCAAGCAATTAAAAGTTTGTCTTTATTGACCTGTGAAAATATCACATTTTAGGTGAGTAGTTACACGTGCATGTTTTATTTGGAACTTGGCAACAATTTTGTAAGGGTTTTGTTTTGTAACTTTTAGCTCCGAAGATCTGAGGAAGATGAAGAAAAAGAAGAAGACATAGAAGTACCAAAGGCCATGGGAGATATATTTGAGTCTCTTGCTGGTGCTATTTACATGGACAGTGGAATGTCTCTAGAAATGGTTTGGCAAGTGTATTATCCAATGATGAGGCCATTAATAGGTAATAGTAGGAACTCTCAGAATGAAATATTTTTTTCAGTTTTTTATCTTGGGGAGCTTACACATATATATTTCTCTTAATTACAGAAAAATTCTCTGCAAATGTCCCCCGTTCACCAGTAAGAGAACTGTTGGAGATGGAGCCAGAAACAGCTAAATTCAGGTAAGAATTCATCTGTTGCCTAATTCTTTAAAATACTTCTAAAATCATGCACCATCGTATAGAAAATGGTGTTCTTGTAACCATTTGAAGAGCATGCTCTTCTGAAGAGGAGAAAACAGGGGTGGAAAGAATAGCCATGTTATTCAGTAATACATATTTTTGTTTTCATTTGAAGCATGTATATTATTTGCTGTTTTTGTAGATCGCATTTTGTATATTGTACTACTGTGTATTTACTGTTTGTATTGTTTAATTATCATGTGAGCTGCCCTGAGTCCCTGATTGGGCGGCATACAAGTTCAAAAATTAAATTAAATTAAAATTAAATGTACAAACTGATCTTTCCTATGCCTGTTCCTTTGCTTAATGAATATCTTCTCTATTGACATATATGACAAAGTACATTTTTTGTTCTACAGAAACACATGGTGCAAATACCACATCAGGCAAAATATGTTTCAAGATAAGCTTTTCTGGATCAAGTCCACTTTTCAGACATCTGAGGAAGTAGACCTGATCTATAAAAGTACTAATTGAAATGCAATAATATTTAAGGTCCCACAAAGTTTTTGGTTTGGTTTGGGTTTGATATTCTATGCTTGCACAGACTTACGTGGCTACTTCTGCACAAAATGTAACAGTTGTGCAGTAAATGACTACTGAAGTCCATGGGACTTTTTGCTACAGGCTGTGGCAAATTGATCTGATTTGGTTTCAGCAATAACTTGGTTGTAACATTTCTGTATGTTTTTCTTCTTTTTGTCTCCACCCTGCTATTTATAAAGTCCTGCAGAAAGAACTTATGATGGAAAGGTCAGAGTAACTGTGGAGGTTGTAGGAAAAGGAAAGTTCAAAGGTGTTGGAAGAAGCTATCGGATTGCCAAATCTGCAGCAGCAAGAAGAGCTCTACGAAGCCTCAAAGCAAATCAACCTCAGGTTCCAAATAGCTGAGACGCTCTTCAGAAAAACCAACGTCCAGTGCAGAGAAATTTTAAAAGATGATGTTGAGAGGAACAAATTGAAGACAGCATTTAAAGTTTGATAACAAAATAGCTAATAACATTTAACCTGTATACATACTCTTGGAACTAATTGTAGTTATAGTTTTTTTGCGCAAACACAATCTTGTCTTCTTTCCTCACTTCTGCTTTGTTTAATCACGACAGTGCTTTAATGATAACATTTAGCAAGTGTTCGAAATAATTGTTGTCAGGTATCTTCAGTTTACGTTGTCAGTACAGCTTTGCTTAGTGTTTAAAAGCCAGGGAGCTTTTGCCTATTGCAATTACTAGATTTATATATATCTTGAAATTCCTCAAATCTGTGCACTAGTGCCAGTCAAGAAACAGTTTATAAACTGTACTGGATGATTTGGTGTAAGGATAAGTGTGCCAGTATTGTCCTCATTCTTTCCATGCCATCTTTCCATTAAGATGGCATTCCCGATCATTATTGCACTTATTTATTAGGGACAAGTTTTTAACTGAAATGCCTGGCATCTCATAGAATTTTAATTGATGCCACAGGTTTTGCGTTAAAAGGTTCTTGCCTTAAAAATACATAAATCCTCACTAATGCAACCTGTCATTTCTGGTATCTCTTTGGAGCAAACTATTACATTCCCTTCACTTTTAGAATGCATTTTACAATGATAAAGCTCCATACAGTAGAACCTCAGATAAAGTCCAAACTCCATTCCACAAGCTTGGACTTTATCCGATTTTGGACCTTATCCAAATCAAATGGACGATGCATCGGATAACGTCCATTTTTAGCGGTTTCGGACTTTATGCGATGCATCACGTGTGCATGAAAACCGTGACTTTATCCGAATCGGACTTTATCCGAGGCACCACTGTATTTACATTTCATATTAGTTTAGCTATGACTTAAATTATTACACAACTGTAATAGAAACTGTATTCATATATATGTAGTGAGGTTATTTTTAACAATTCAAAGGAAATGACTAATTTAGGATTTGATACTGTAAACAAAAATATTCTCAATAGTTTTCAATGTAAAAAAAATCCAAGTGTTTAGATTTGGCACAATCCATCACTCTTGTGGAACCTTCTTTCTCTTCAAGGGGCTTGCACAAGAGATCTTCTTGGTGGATAGCAGACATAGTTCACATTATTGGAACTTTGTAATAGTGAATTGCCTGTTGCTTTAGAAAAAGAACATATGACATATCGTACCTAAAATATGCTGCAGATTTTGTATTGGATACATATTTAACAAATGGAGCACCTTTACACCTTTAAAAGCGATTTCCACATAAATTTCTTACTGTAATTTTCAGAATTGCATGCATGTTTCACCTACCAAAGCTGTGCTGTTAAAATGCCATGGGAGTTGTTGTGTGAGAGAAACTGCCATACTTTTGATACATCTGTGATTTTGGTCCTTTAAGGTAGAGTAACTAGCTCATTATTGTTGTCTCAGTTGATATGAAAGCATACATTTTTAGGCAATGCCTAAATTTCTTTAGATGTTTGTAGGCATTCTTCACTTAAATACCTCAGTTCTTCTGTGTTCTAATGTTCTCTCTCTCTCTCTCTCTTTTTTTTGCATGCATTTCCCCTGTTTTGGTGCTATGTGTATGTATTATGCTTGAAATTTTAATTTTTGCACTGTAACTATAATACCTCTTAATTTACCTTTTAAAAAAGCTGTGGGGCATATTGCACTCCCACCAGTATCAATAGAAGTTTGCTGCATTTTACCCTGTTAATTATGCTTGAAGTTTGAGAGAGCTGAGCAAGTTTTTAATGTTTTCCAGAACAGAGGTCTGCTCTTAATGCTGTTTTATGTGTTAAATTACAGATAATACTGTTCTCTGCTTTTTAAAGACCCTCTTCTACACTTACATGTGCATTTGAAATATAAAAAGCAAAACATCTGCATTAGCTTCCTAACTGAAGAGAAGTATGCCTTAGTGGTAGGAGACATCAAACTGTTCTGAAATAGAGGGTTTAGTTTTGAGTAATAGAGTTTTGCTACAGTAGGTTTCTAATAATAGAAGTGAAGGGAAATAATCAGCCGTTCCCCCTTGAACTCACTTCAAGCCACTACTGCAAGACACTTGTATGAAACTTCAGACACAAAAGGCGCAAAATACCATGTAAGACATAAAAATTGATCTGAACATCCAGCTTAAAGATGTTTCCATTGCAGCCCACTAACACAATTGAAAATGTAAATCCATTTGTATCCTCTTTAAAATTTTATTTTCAGTGTGAACAGTTGATATATAAACCTTTTAATACATAATATTCTCCATCAAATAGACATTTAACTTTTGACTAGAAACATAAAGTTACAGAATAACGGAATTGGAAGGGGCCTATAAAGCCATCGAGTCGTAGGATTCTAAATGAAGTATAGATGGACAAGTGGTTGTCTGATTTTCTTTTGAATGCCTCCAGCATTCATCACTTCCCAGGTAATTGGCTCCATTGTTGTACTGTTGTAAAAGTTAAGAAAATTTTTCTGATATTCAACCGAAATCTGGCTTCCTGCGACTTGAGCCCATTATTATGTGTCCTGCATTCTTGAATGATGGAGAACAGATCCTGCTCTGCCTTTGTATGACAATCTTTCAAGTATTTTAAGAGTGCTAGCCTGTCCCCCCTCTCAAGCTAAACCTGCTCTGTTCTTTCTGTCTTTCCACATAAGGCTTTGTTTCCACTCATCATCCTCATTGCCCTTCTCTAAACTTGTTTTAGTTTTTCTGCATTATTCTTAAAGTGTGGTGTTCAAAACTGGACACCATACTCTAGATTAGGCCTGACCAGTGCTGAATAGAAGGGAATTAGTACTTCACAGAATTTGGAAACTTAATCTTTTAATGCAACCTAGAATAGCATTTGTCTTTTTTGCAGCCACATTATACCTTTGACTCATATTCAGCTTGTAGTCTACAACAATTCCAACATCCTTGCGTATAGTATTAACTGAGCCAAGTGTCCTTGTAACTGTGCATTTGGTTTCTTCTTCCTATGTTTAGAACCTGCCCTTTGTTAAATTTCATTCTGTTGGGTTTCAGCCTACTGTTCAAGCCTATCAATTTGTTTCTGTCTTCCAAGGTCTTAACTATTCCAACCAATAGTATGTCATCCACAAATTTGGTAAGCATTCCCTGCAGTTCCTGATCCAACTTTTCAGTAAAAATGTTGAAGACCCCCCCAGGCAGCAGCCTTGTTGTATTCTGCTTGTTACCTTCTCCCAGTCTGAGAATGAGCCATTGATTATCACTCTGAGTGATTCTGTAACCAACTGTATATCCATCTGATAGTTTTCCTGTCCAGGCCACAACTTACTAATTAGAATATCATGAGGAACTTGATCAAAATCTTTGCTGAAGTCACGATATATCTACAAAATCCCCATCGTCTACCAAGAAGTTTACCTGATCAAAAAATGAGGTAAAGTTAGTCTAATGGGATTTGTCTTGGACAAATCCATGTTGGCTCCTCTTCATTACTGCATTGATTGTAGAAATTTATTACAATATTTGGATAAAACTACAAGACCTCAAATCACAGGTTCTTGTGTTGCTTTTAAAGTGCAGAAATAGGGTTGTAAACTTAGTTTATAAAATAATACAGTTAAAACTCAAATTATAGCAGTATTGCAATTTTAGTAAATAGTGTTTGTTAATGTATAGTTTTCTTCTCCTGACACCCAAAGCAGCCTTTTAAAAAATTGCAACATTCATATAATTAATTTTTTTATATTATCCTAATATTTAAGATTTATTTGTTGGTTTCAATGTAATGCCACATATAAAATCAAAACCAGTCTATAGGGTTGACAGATACTCTAAATATATATCCTGATGAAGAATTTCAGAGGTTACCATGTAGCCTGATATCAATAGCCCAGTAATTGCACTGTCTAATTAGAAGTATTCAACGCCCCCAAACTCCATCATATTAATGAACTGATAATTCTCAGTAGGGGCCAATTTGTAGATCTGGCTGCTGTGATTGTGTGAATGCCACGGTTTTTCTGCTGTGTGATTTAATTCAGAGATGTAACCCTATTAGAAGATATGAACTGTCTAGTTTCCATTCTGCAGAATTGCTTTACACTTTTAAAAACATAGTTTGGGATATTGAAAGAATTTTGACCAAAACCTGACCATTTTGAAGGTTGTCATTGAAATCCCTTGACATTCTGTAAGTGTGTGAAGAAATAGATTCTTGCAAGCTTGTCTTCATTGTGTACAAAACAGACTCCTCGTGTAGAGTTCAGAGGGGCTAATTGACATGAACCTGGCTACAGCATTTGTGTGTATGTGTGATTTCTGTTACACTGTACTACTTACAGTCCTTACTATGCTGCATTTTTATTTTTATTATGGGTTTGTTTTGTGCTGTTTTCATGTAGCACAAGTAAGCATTGCACTTGGTACCATGCTTTACCTCATTTCAAGGAGAAATATTAGAGGAAAATGTGGTTTGGGCCTTGTTGCTTCAGTTTACTGAATTTATAACAAAAATCATTAGAATGCCTGTGATGTGTCACTTAACTTGCACGACTGAAAAAGGCTGTTTGTTTTGTCTGTGGCATGTTAATATATTTTTTAAAAACTTTCAAAAATATTGGCCTGGATCCAGGAAGCCCCCTTGTGTGACTGGGAAGTGCTTCCAATAGTGTGTGTATGTGTGTTCCTCCAGTTTCTGACAAGTCTTCCCCTAATTACAGCTAGCCCCAACCGTCCCATTTGTCTCTGGAGAATCCCCTAGCCCATGGGAATATCTTTTCAGTAGCTGCAAAGAGCTGGAAGAAGATAGAATTGTGACTTCTGAAATAGCCCTGTTACACAAGCAGAACTCTGCTCATTGCTATCCCAAACCCCACCTGTTCATATTGGCTTTTTTTAAAATTAAAGTTAAAATTAATTATTTTTAAAATCTTTTTGGAGAAGTGGTTAACTTTTTTAAATTTAACTTCATTATTTGCTTCCCTATCTTTCATCTGATTTGAACATACATACATAAACGGTTAGTAAAATTTATCCTGAATTTAGATGTGAAGA
Source organism: Bradypodion pumilum (assembly GCA_035047305.1). Lineage (NCBI taxonomy): Eukaryota > Metazoa > Chordata > Lepidosauria > Squamata > Chamaeleonidae > Bradypodion > Bradypodion pumilum. The sequence goes on along the minus strand of JAWDJD010000001.1, from coordinate 501,739,592 downwards.
CATATGTGGGTAGAGGGGACATAATTCTTAACCAAAATCTCTTTCTGACTTTATATGCAAGCTCTGTTCAGCAGTCCTTTAAATATTGGACCACACAGGAAGGTGATATTAAACTTGACAGTCCCAACATTGTGGCTTTTTCAAAGAGTAAAATGTTTTATATAGCTGTATTTAAGCCACATGATGTTCTTCTACATTCCTTTATGAATATATTGGATTTGGCTGTACATCACTACTGAAAACGAATAAAACTAGGACAGTTTTAGGTTATTATTGGCAAATCACTTTCATTTTCAGTAAGCAAAGGTGTATTGATATTTATGATTTTTTTTTTTAGTTCTTAATCTTTTGTGACTGTAAAATACAGCTGAAGCTTAACAATTGTCACCAGCAGAAGTCTGACAGATTTCCATAGAGGTCAGTGTAGAGTGGAAAACAATTGCAACTTCTTTCAAGAGCAACTTAACATTATTCTAGCCATTTTGTCACCTCAATCATTTTATATGTTTTACTTGGTATTTTTAATTTGGATAAACCCCACAAGTTATTTAAATTGTTATAGATGTGCTCAGTTTACTCCAGCGGCAAGTTAGCTAGAGAAACTAAAGTTGAACAAGCATTGATAATTTCAGACTTTTAATTGTAAATAGTTTGACTTTGAAGATGGTTAAACTCAAGTAGAATGAATGACATAATTGATGGACAATAAAATATATTCCCATCACATGCTGCAGCCGTCTAAGGGACATAAAATGTAATTCATTCATACTGTAATCATGCTGCAGAAATTTGCAGTCTGCACCTTATGGATCACAATTACCTTTAATAGATTTTTTTTTGTAATGTAGCTGAATATATCTCCAATAAAGTTATGGTCTGTTGTTTTTGTGTTTTATTTCCATCCCTTCCCTGATTATTTTTCTAATAATAGCTGTCATATATGCAGGTGTGTGCTGAAAATAATACAGTGGAACCTCGGTTAACATAATTAATGCATTCTCTGGGATGTTATTGCGAGAAGCACTTAAACCGAATTTCTCATAAGAATGCATTGAATGCGATTTCTCATATGAATGAATTGAAAACCAAAATGGATTAACCGAAACACAGTTCCCCATAGGAATGCATTGAGAACTCATTAATCCATTCTGGGGGGGGGGCATAAACCGAGCCACCATTTTTTGTGGCTTTCCTTTTGTTATGCAATGTTATGTTAACCGAGCCGTTTGTTAACTGTATGAATGCTAAATGTTGATTTCATTCTTTGCGAATGTTAACTCTCCTCCAATGAGTCAGCCATGACAAAATGTACCAAAAGTATAACATGAACAAAAAGAAAAGTTTGAGAACACAAGTTTGCTTTATATTAGGTCAGAGTATTTGCATATTTAGCTGGCTTTGGGGCAGATGTCCTCACTAAAGATGTGCCAAGCTTTTCAAGAGGAAACTTTGAGCATATTCATTGGAGTAGTGGTGAGTAAGAAATGATGTAGGAAGTAGAAGATAAGGAAGAGAACTTTCTCTAACTTTCAGACTAGTCAAGTTAACATTTTTAATTTTCAGGAATCACAGATAGTAGCTTTCAAAACTTCTGCCTGTCCTTTTCCCCCCTTCCCCATAGTGGAGTTGTTTTAAGATATGTCTGCTGCTATGTTGCTGTTGCTTTATTGTAGTAGCTGTATGCAGGGCCAATCTCATCCCAAAATACATAAGAAGCAGGATAGTTTCTTCACTGTAGCAGCTCTGACAATTGGTCAAGCAGTTTTAGACAAAATGTCTGCAGGAAGTATGCAAGTGAAGCAAAATATTTACCATGAAACAGTGGTAGAAACAGCACAAAATAAAAACTAGCAAGGTCAGCACAATGGAGCACAAGAAACAGCAAAATAAAACAGATGACATGAGAGCAGTAAAATACATACAAGGGCTTGTGTATAGGTATAGAGTCCGTTCAATGCCTAGGACAAAATTCATCACCTAGCAGCAAAAAGGACTGCAAGATGAATCAAAAGTTATCTTGGTTCTATTTCGCTAATGGCTGAAATTACTCATGCTTGAATGTTCTGTTGTAAGAATTTGATGTACTGTGGTACATCGCATAACGAATGCATCGCACGGCGAAAAATTTGCACAATGAAGCGTTCTTATGCAATGGTGATAGCCCACATAACGGAAAAAAAATTGTTATGCGGGGGGTTTGGTAAACGGGGTATACCCGCTTAATGGGAACCCCAGTTAACAAACTTTTCCCCCCCATTATGCGGGGTATCTCCCATAGGGAACTGCATAGCAAAGAGCTCAGTGGTACAGAGTTTTTTCGTTATGCGGGGTTCTACTGCATGGGTAGGTGTATATGGATACATTATCTTTTAAAGAAATGAAAGTCCTCATAGGTAATGAACTCTGTTTTTTGTGCATTTTCAACAGAGCAGCTCCCTTGAAATTGATTAGGAAGCATGGTTAGGAATTGCTTTTGCAGTCCTTTCACACGCAAAAAGCTTTATGACAGCTTAGGACGAGAACTGATGATGGATTCATAAAGCATGATTAAACCCTAAAATGTTTTCACTAACATTTCTCGCTAATGATATATAATGATCCATAATGTATGGAATCAAAAGGCTGGCTGGAAATATTCTGCAGGTCTCTTTACCATAATCCCTACCCTTTCATTGTAAGGTTTCTGTTTGAAAAGCTTTGGCCTCAATCCTCAAATCGTTTCACACCATAAAAAGCAGTGGACATAAGAATTCTTCACCTACAAAATCAATTATCAATATAGTTCATTCTGATAATACACAGGGAGGAAACTGACTGGATCACGGTACAATGTATCCTTCAAAATAAGCGACCAGAACAACCCAAACTGATTCTAGTATGAAATTAAAAACTATTCATTCTTGTACTTCTGCATACACACAAAAATATCAGGACTTTCTCCTAAAGTCCCACAATTTAGGATTTATGTGGAATCTGATTCAAATTTAGTCCTTTCTGATAAGGCTGATCCAATCCATTTTGCAGCCTGAGATACTGCAGTAACTGGTACTCTACCTCCACCTCTCCAAGTCAAGGAACCTAGCACTCAAAGTCAGCCAAGTTGCACTAACACAAGAATCACATCAATCTATACTACATCTGTGGTTGTAAAGGTAAAGGTTTCCCTTGCTCAAAAGCCAGTTGTATCCAACTCTAGGGTTCAGTGCTCATCTGTTTCAAAGCTGAAGAGCCAGTGCTGTCTGCTTCTGCAGACATTTCTGTGGTCATGTGGCAGGCATGACTACACACCGGAGTGCATGGAATGCTGTTACCTTCCCACCAAAGTGGTCCCTATTTATCTACAGGTGAAACTCGAAAAATTAGAATAACGTGCAAATGTTCATTCAGTCCAGTAATGCAACTTAAAAGGTGAAACAAATATTTGAGATAGACTCATTGCATGCAAAGCGAGATAGTTCAAGCCTTACTTTGTTATAATATTGAAGCTTATGGCTTACAGCTTATGGGGGGAAAAAACTTGTGGGTTGCCCGTGTGAATAATTGGGCAAACCTTTCCCAAGGGATTCGCCTGGCCTTTGACATATCCAGGGACCAACCGGACTTTGCTGGAAAGGCAATTGGGATACGGGCTAGTTAGTTAGTTTGGGGGGCAATTCATAAAGCCTTGGCTGATGGCTACGATAGAAATAGGGCAAAAGTCAAAGATGATGACTAATGGAAATACACAATCCTCCGCTCCTGGCCGCGTATTAGGTTAGGCAAATAAGCCGCGCCAGACAGCAGAAGAATTAGGCACCCGGAGTCAATACACATAGACTCCGAGATTAGGGCAGGAACAATGGGTTTCGCCAGCCCAAGGTAATTTGGTTCAAGATGTTCAGCAACCCTTAGATGCTCAGCAACACTCAGCAACCCCAGGATAACTTCCGAGAGCTGACGTGGCAGCTCGACCACCAGAAGAGGTCACATATGCAAACCTTCTGTATTAGGGGGTCACGCGCATCTTAGGTGTGCATCACCCCAAGGCAGGATAATAAATACGTGCCACCTGACCCAGGTCGGGGCTGGACTTCACCCCACGATTGTCTCACGTGTCTTCCTTGCGGTCAGCCACTCCAACACTTGGGAGCTGTTGCAACACCCCCAGTCTCATGTATCCCATAATCACAATTTCATGTACTCTGTACACCATGATCATCACAATTATAACAAATTAAGACATGACATCTCTCGCTTTGCATGTAATTTTCCGAGTTTCACCTGTACTTGCAATTTCTTGCTTTTGAACTGCTAGGTTTGCAGGAGCTGGGGAAAAGACGGGAGCTCATTCCGTCCTGCAGTACTTGGGAATCGAACTGCTGACCTTCCGCCTCCCAGTCTTAGCCACTTGAGCCATTAAAAAGACTTTAAAAACGAAGAAAACAATATGCTGCTTCTTGCAATAGCCCAAAGGACACACTGTAGGGAATATTCATGCTGGGTAGACAGAAGTGCTTTAGCCTCCTGCCCCATTTCTGGTGGTATCACTGTATTCTGAAGGGCCTCAATGTCTGTATAAGTCCTCTATTTGACAAGGAAGCTGGGAAATAACACCTGGCACACATGAAAAGTGTCTGCACTTAATGTGTGGGATGTGTGTTAAGATTCCTACCCACCCACCCAATGCAGAAGGCCAACAAAACCAGAGATAGCTTCACAATGTTTCCTTCAATCTGCTGTGAGCATGAGATTTCTAATTCCCAAACAGATCTAAAAGTCTGCTGTACAATGTAGCTGTTTCTGTCTTATGGTAAGGTAAAGGTCACCCTTGCTTGAAAGCCAGTCATATCCAACCCTAGGGTTCTGTGCTCATTTCTGTTTGTAGCAAAGAGCCAGTGCAGTCTGATTCGGCAGATGTTTCCATGGATATGTGGCAGGTACCCCTAGACACTGGAGTGCACAGAATGCTGTTTACTTTCCCACCAAAGTGGTACCTATTTATCTACTTGCAATTTATTGCTTTCGAACTGTTAGGTTGGCAGGAGCTGGGACAGAAACAGAAGCTCACTCCGTCGTGCAGCACTTGGGTCTCGAACTTCTCTCTCTCCAACATGTTTTGGAGAAGCTTTTATTAATCTCTCTGTTTTCTTATAATGTACTAGCATTTTTTGCCCGGCCCTGCCGGGCAGGTATAAATTGTGTTGGTGGGTTGGGGGTGATTTTGGGGTACACACGTGCACACACACACAGAGGGAGGGGGAGGGGTAGAGAGAGAAGAGGGGAGAGAGAGAGGGGAGGTGAAGAGAGAGCGAAGGGGAGCTCCGCATTCATCCCATTCCTGGTGAAGCCGCGGCGAGGCCAGCGCCGGCCTTCGTCGCTGGGGCCGCAGAGGGAAGAGGGGCTCCTCTCCGCCACCCCGCTGAAGCTGCGGCAAGGCTGGCGCCGGCCTTCATCGCCAGAGCTGCGTAGAGAAGTGGGGGAAGTGGTTCGCTTCTCTCTTGGTTGGCGAGGGCCGGAAAAAACCCCCATGCAAGGCGAAGCTGAAGTTGTGGCAAGGCTAGTGTCGGCCTTTATCTCTGGGGATATGGAGAGAAATGGAGTTCCCCCTCCTCTCTGCAACCCCGCTGTATTCGGGGAAGTGGATCGCGCATGTCAGCCAGTTTTTTTATGCGCACACCGCTTGCCCTGCCTCCTCCGTGCTTGCGCCCTTCAGCCTGATTGGCTGAGGGGTTGTATGGCGCGGAAGACGCTGGGAAGCATAGGTTTTTTTGTACGTGTTCATGCGGCGGTTGCCCCACTCTCTGTGTCCGGACCCTTGCAGCGACGCTCGCAGGGTCTTAAAGTAAGTGTGGGCGGCTCGGTACAGGTTGGGTGGGCTGGGTATGGCCATGTATGCCGGACACACACCGCCCAAACCCCTTTTTATAGGTAAAGATTTACAAATTATATACAAAGGGCTTACAACCAAAAAACAAAACCCTTTACCTCCCTTCTTCCCTCCCAGTGCTGTACAATTAGGAATTTGCTTTACGCCAATGTTCCATCTTTACCCTTCCCAAAATTTCTGTGTTTTGGGGCTTGTCATGATCCCCTCCTCATTTGACAAAGCGTGTATTACATATGGTCTCCATATTCCCCAAAATTCATCATGCTTTATTATCTTTTTTTTTTTTAGGTTCCATAGTTAGTTTCTCATTTTTAATGCCATCTGTCATGCTTCTCTATACCATTTGTATTTACTTATCGCAAACCTATTTTTTCCATTCCTTGGCTATAAGTTGTCTTGCAACTGATAACAAAGTCAACATCAATTCCTTCTTATTGCGATCTAAGTTTAACTCTTCTACTTCCCCAAGCAGCGCTATTTTTTCACTTAGTTTTATTGCAGCTCCCATAATTTTAGTTAATTCCTTTTCTATCACTGCAGAGGCTCAAGTCGCTAAGACGCTGACTGGGAAGCGGAAGGTCAGCAGTTCGATTCCCGAGTACTGCAGGACGGAAATGAGCTCCCGTCTTCATCCCAGCTCCTGCCAACCTAGCAGTTCGGAAGCAAGAAATTGCAAGTAGATAAATAGGAACCACTTCGGTGGGAAGGTAACAGCGTTCCGTGCGCTCCGGTGTCTAGTCATGCCTGCCACATGACCACGGAAACGTCTGCAGAAGCAGACAGCGCTGGCTCTTCGGCTTAGAAACAGAGATGAGCACTGCACCCTAGAGTCGGATACGACTGGCTTTCGAGCAAGGGAAACCTTTACTTTTTACCTTATCTCCTTCCAGTATTTAGTTGTGTATTGGCAGCTCCCACATGTACAAGTATGTTCCTTTTTCTTTGTCGCACCTCCAACATGTTTCGGAGAAGTTTTTATAAATTTGATGTATACGAATTGGGGTCATATACCACTTCCATAATAACTTATAGTTGTGCTCCCTTTTTCTAATGGAGAGTCATTTCATTATTCTTTGCTTCCATTTACTATTCCAATTTTTCTCCATAATCTTGATTCCAAGATCATTCTCCCAGGTTTGTCTTAATGTCTGGAGCGCTTTTTTATCTTGATTCAAATCATGGTATAATTTTCTAACCACTCCCCGCATCATTATGAGACCTCTTCTTAGCTTATACGTTAATTTTTCAAACAGTGTTATTGGTCTTTCCACCATAGCCTGATCTCTAATTTTTAAAATCCCAATTATCTATTTGCGCGGCTTGAAACCAATTTACCCCTAGCTTTTTATATATTGCTTTCCTTGATTGTTGGCTTCCACATTTTTGTAACCTGTTTTTTACCAAGAGTATCTCATTCTGTGATAAGAAATGTTTACCTCTTCATTCTAGTATGTCTGGCAACTCTAATATCGGAGATACATTTGGGGCAACATCAATCTTTAGCTTTTTCCAAATGTTATTTAGTTCCTTTAATGTTTTATTATTAATTTTTATTTTTTTGGGAACTTTTATTCAAAAATAATTCTTTTAATTTTTAAAACTCTATCCAGTCCGGCTCCTCTCTCTTTGTATAATCTTGTGTTAATTTCTTTATTCTCTTTAATTGAAATGCTTTATAATAGTTTCTGATACTTGAGATTCCCATGCCCCCTTCTGATTGTTTTTGGTACCATAAAGATTTAGACACTCTTGGGCTCCCCCCGCCCACTACAGTAACTATTCAGAATATTCTGCCATTGATTTAACTCTTTTATTCTTTGGGTAGATTTTCTTGTAAGAAATTTATTTTTGGTATTATTTTTATCTTACATACATTTATTTTTCCGAACCAGGAGAGCGTCACTTTGCCCAACTTCATCAAGATGCAAAAATATTTACTAGCATTATGTCAAATAGATTAAATAAATTTATGCATTTATATATCTATGAAGATGGATATATAAATGTGGGCGTTATGCCCGCACCTTGCCACTGCTCCGGGAGCTGCACTGGTTACCAGTTTGCCCCCGGGTACAATTCAAGATGCTGGTGATGACCTTTAAAGCCCTACATGGTAGTGGGCCGGGATATCTAAGAGACCGCATCTCCCCAAGAACATCTGTCCGTCCAATCAGAGCGGATTGGAGGGGCTCTCTAATTGTACCATAGGCTAGAGGGGCTTGTCTCTCTAGCACAAGAAGGAGGGTCTTCTCTGTGTCCATACCAGCCCTATGGAACCTCCTGCCGATAAAGTTACGGCTATAGACAGAATTGCTGCCCTTTAGGAAAAAAATTAAAACCTGGCTGGCTAGGCAGGTGTGGGGCACAGATGGAGGTGTGACCCCCGCCTGCTGGCTTGTATAAAAGTTCCTCCCTCTTTTTTGCAGATGAGGTGGGTGTGATTTTAATGGGGTTGGTTTTTATACGATTTTATTGTGAATGTTTTTATGCTTTTATGTTTTATCTGTGAGCCGCTTCGGGGTAGACGATACAAATGTGTATATTAAATTAATTAAATTAAGATCAAGCGGGATTCTTAAAGGGTAGACAGATGGAAAGTTTAATAACTAAAATAATAAATATTATAGATACTGTACAGCCAAAAAAAGTAAAGATAAAATATGTATTCTAGCACTTGACATATACAAGGCATTCGACTCAATACAATGGACAACTATAAAGACAATAATACATAAATTAGGATTTGCAACAAATTCAGACATGTGATAGATCAGTAATATATCTATAGCCAAACCAGGATAAGAGTGAACGAGTCCTTCACAAAACGTGTCAAAATAAAAGCTGGTACAAGACAGGGATGTCCCGTGTCATGAGCCCTTTTCATAATGGCTATGGAGATCCTGGCCACGGCAATAAGAAAATATGTTGAAATAAAAGGGGTTGGAAATTTAAAAATCTAGTGAAAAGCAGAGACATCGCATTGAAAACAAAAATTTGTATAGTCAAAGCAATGGTATTCCCGGTGGTAATGTATGGCTGTGAGAGATGGACCATTAGGAAAGCTGAGCGCAGAAGAATAGATGCCTTTGAAATGTGGTGTTGGAGGAGAGTCCTGAGAGTCCCCTGGACAGCAAAGAGAACAAATAGGTCAATATTAGAAGAAATCAACCCTGACTGTTCATTGGAGGGACAAATAGTGAAGATGAAGCTAAAGTACTTTGGACATCAAATGAGAAGGGAGGACTCACTTGAGAAGGCCTTGATGCTGAGAAAGGTGGAAGACAAGAAAAGAAGGGGGCAACCAAAAATGAGATGGCTAGATGGTATTGTGGACACAATGGGCTCAGAGCTGGGCGGGCTAAGGAGGATGGTGGAGGACAGAGGTACCTGGAGGAAAATGGTCCATGGGGTCGCAAAGGGTTGGAATCGACTGTGCCACTGAACAACAACAATGTTTGCAGTTGATGCGCTGTTGGTAATAAAAGAACCCCCACCCCCAAAAAAATCAAAAAACAAGATAAAATTAAACATCATCTGAAAAAATTTGAAGTTAATACAGGATTAAAAATTAACTGGGACAAAACGGAAGCTATTGTATGTAACAGCGATGAATTAGAAAAAGAGAAAAACCATAAAATTAAAATTAAAAACTGTATGAAATATTTAGGTATTTTTATATCAGATGAAATCAAAAATTTATATAAATTAAACTTTGAAAAGTTAAAGGAGATTAAAAATATAATTCAAACCCAGATTTCTTTATATTTTAGTACAACATTAAGCACTGAAGTGTGATACCTGTTCCCATTCTTTCTGTACCAATTCCCAGAATCTTAGTGGTTAAGATACTGAGTTTGTTGACTGGAAGGTCAGTAGGTCAGCAGTTTGAGATCAGAGTGCTGTGCGACGGAGTGAGTGCCCATCATTTATCCCAGCTCCTGCCAACCTAGCAGTTCGAAAGCAATCTCTTAAGAGATTCTGGATGTTATAGTCCAAATAGAAAATGTTCTAAATTCTAGTTCTATGCCCATGCAAGGAAACGTCACTAACCAGATATTGTGTATGCAAGCAGCTAGTTCCGCTGCCTATCACACGGAATTCAGCAGGTAGCAACTGAAGGAGATAACAGCTGAAGGAGCTGGTCAGGAATACAACAATAGGTAATCATGGTGTTCATGGTTGGGAATACAATACAATAGGTAATCATGGAATACAGTGACGTCAACCAATGGGTATTGTGGCAGGGAATTCAAATGCATTATAAAAGGAGCTGTGTCTCCTAGTGTGACCCCATGTACAGATTGACCATGCTGCAATAAAGAAGTGTTTGGCCCGCCTCCCGGCTCCATGTGCAATCAATCTGCCCACATCAAATTTGCGACGAAGGTGGGATAATGGCTTCCCACAGAGTAACCCTTGCACCGTTTGACACCTTGAAGCCCAAGTCATGGGACCTGTATGAGGAGCAGTTCCTGTACGCCATGGACGCCGAGGGCATCGAAGACGAAGCTCAGAGACGAGCCTGCCTCCTGGCTCAGTGCGGGTTGCCGACCCTGGAGCTGGCGAGGAACCTCCTGTTGCCGAGAGGTCTAAGGTCGGTCCCCCTTGGTGAAATCCTGAACGCACTGCGGGCACACTTCTGGCCGAAGGTGTCCGTGTTCCCAGCACGGCTGGCCTTCCACTGGCGTGACCAGCGGTCTGTAGAGAGCGTGGCGGAGTACGTCGCCGCACTGAGACTGGTGGCCATCCCTTGCCGCTGGGGCACCTTCCTGAGTGAGGCGCTGCGAGACTGCCTCCTCCCCTGCATGCGGGACGAGGAGACCCAACGGAGACTATTGGCCCGGGACGAGGACATCACCTTTGAGCAGGTCCTCAGGGCTGCCCAGGCTGCAGAGGCGTTAAAAGACGGGGTGCGGGCGTGTCGGGCGGGAACCTTCGCCTCAGAGAACCGTGCAGCCGTGCAGAGAACCGTGTCCACCGTGCAGGCCCACAGATGCTTGCCTCGCGGAGTGAGAGCTGAGAGCCGCAGCAGCCACCACCGCGTCCTCATCCGACCTCAGTGACAGTGAAAGTGAACCCGAGGTCCAGAAGGTGAGGAAACGACCTTCCGAGATGAGAGACACCGCCGAAGCAAGCAGACGCTGCAAGGGGTGGGGGTGGGGACACACGACTAGAGGAAGTGCCCCTTCAGGAAAGCCGAGTGCCACAACTGCGGGCATTTTGGCCACATCGCCAAGGTGTGCAGACAATGGCAAGACACTGGCCGGACCAGCCACCGGAAGGACCAGGACATGGGGAAGGTGCACACGGAGGACACAGTGGTGAGACGTGTGTCGGACCGGCACACCCGTTTTTTTGTTAAAGTACTGTTGCAGGGGGTCCAGGTGAAGACGGAGGTGGACTCAGGGACTGCCTACTCCATTATCTCACAGACCGAGTTTCTACGCATACCCCTAAGGACCGAACCAAACTTAGAGCCCTCAAAATGAACTTGCGGGATGTTCAGGGAAGTTACATCCCAGTCCTGGGGGTGGGGGACTTCACCATCCATTTTAAGAACTTCACTAGGAAGTTGCCCTTAGTGGTCCTTAAGGGGGGTCCAGTTGCCTCCTGGGGACCCAGTGGTTTGAACTGCTGGGAATTGCAGTGACTGGAATCAATGCCGTCCGAGGTGACCCCATCCAAGTCGTGTGCAACGCACACCCAGCAGTCTTCAGGAAAGGACTTGGGGAGTACAAGGGGCCACCTGTGGACTTTGATTTGGACCCTTCTGTCCGCCCAGTGCACCTCAAGCCGCGCAGAGTGCCTTTTGCGCTAAAGGACATAATAGAGGCGGAATTGGACAAACTGGTGGGTCAGGGGATTTTGGTTCCAGTGGACTCCGTGGAGCAGGAAACTCCGATTGTAACGGCCATGAAATCTAACAGGGAGGTTAGGATTTGTGCTGATCACAAGTGTACTATCAATAAGGCAATCCGCCCCAATGCCTACCCAGTGCCGGTAGTTAGCCAGCTGTTGGCCAAGTTACATGGGGGGAGGTGTTTTGCGAAGCTGGACCTAGCACAGGCTTACCAGCAGTTAACAGTCACACTTGTGGTCACAGCTGCCTAGACGATAGTGACGCACAAGGGTGCCTTTAAAGTGACACGCCTCCAGTTCGGCGTGAACTCCGCTCCCGGTATTTTTCACTTATGGAACGCCTACTTAAGGGACTCCCTGGGGTTTTGCCATACTTCAGTGATGTATTGATAACTGCTGGGGGGGGGGGGAATCAGAGCTAGCACAAAGGTTAGACTGGGTTCTGTCCATGTTTGAGAGGGCTGGGTTACACCTGAGAAAGAACATGTGTGTTTTTTTACGCAACAGAGGTTGAGTTCCTGGTGTTTCGGATCACCCCCGATGGGGTAAAGCCCTCAAAGTCAAAGGTTGCAGCCATTCAGGATGCCCCCACACCAGCTACTAAGTCAGAACTGCAGTCGTTCTTGGGGCTTCTGAATTTCTACCACTCCTTCCTTCCACGGAAGGCATGTGTGGCAGAGCCGCTGCACTGCCTACTGAAAAAGGATGCAGTCTGGCGGTGGGGGGAGGCTCAAGATCGAGCATTCAGTGAGTTGAAGAGGCTCCTCTCTTCCAAGGTGATACTAACTCACTTCGACCCCAAGAAACCCAAAGTGTTAGTATGTGATGCCTCACTGGTGGGGATCAGGGCTGTCTTATGCCATGTGTTTGAGAACGGGAGGGAGGCACCAATTGCATTCTATTCGAGATCCCTCTCGAAAGCAGAGCACAATTATGCCCAGACAGACAGGGAGGCCCTCGCGATCATCGCAGGGACAAAGAAATTCAATGACTTCCTGTATGGGAGGGAGTTCACCGTTATCACAGATCACAAGCCCCTCCTAAGTATCTTTGTCACGACCAAGCCCACCCTGCAGATCTTGTCCCCTAGAATGTTAAATTGGGCGATCTTCCTAAATGCATACCAGCTCACGCTGGTGCATTGCCCAGGGAAAGATATCGCCCATTTGGATGCACTTTCCAGGTCTCCCCTACCCAAGGTGGGGGAACCCGAGTGCGAGTTTGAGCAAGAGCACCAGGTGCTGCTCATTGAATCACTCGAATCGCCTCCAATTGTGGCTGCGGATATCGCCAAGGCAACCGCCAAAGACAGGGTCTTGTCCCAAGCATTGGCATGGGTTAAGAAGGGCTGGCCCTTAACGTCTCCTTCCGAAGAACTCAATCCATTCTTTAGGAAGCATTTCGAGCTTTCGCTCGAGAGAGGATGTCTCCTCTGGGGGCAGAGAGTAGTAATTCTCGAGGTCTTGCGAGCCAAGGTGCTCCGCCTGCTCCATACGAGCCACCTGGGAATCGTAAAGTCAAAAGCTCTAGCAAGGAGCTACTTCTGGTGGCCCAAGATAGATGAGGACATAGAGAAACTGGTGGGCCAGTGCGAGAATTGCCAGCAATCATGGCCCAAGGAGCATAGGCTACCCCCAAGGGAGAGGGACACAGCACGCGGTCCATGGTCCATACTCCACATGGACTTCGCGGGTCTCCTCAGGGGCACAATGTTCCTACTCGTGGTCGACAAATTCTCGAAATGGCTCGAGGTCATTCCAATGCGTAACACGTCCTCCGTGGCCACAATCAAACATCTACGAAGGATGTTTGTTTGTTTCGGCATTCCCAACGTGCTAATTTCGGATAACGCATCCATTTTCACATCCGCGGAATTCCAAGCGTTCCTTGAGCGGGACGCAGTCAGGCACGTCACCTCTGCCCCTTTTCACCCGGCTACGAACGGCCAAGTGGAGTGCATGGTCCGCACCACAAAGGAGGTGTTAAGGAGAATGGGTCTGGGGGACCTGGAGCTACAGCTCTGTCAATTCCTCATTCGCTATAGGGTCACCCCACTAGCCTCGGGGCAATCCCCCTTGGAGCTCCTAATGCGGAGAAGAATCCCAACGTTACTCGACCACCTGGATCCTTCCAGGGTGGAGGATAGGGGTACAAATGTGTCAATACAGCAGGAAAAGGTGTTTGGGATAGATAACCCAGTTTATTGCAGGAATTATGTGAGTTCAGGGCCAGCGTGGGTAACTGGGGAGGTAGTAGAGCAAACCGGACCTGTATCATACAAAGTCATGAAAGAGTCAGGGTTACTGTGGCACAGACACACTGACCAACTGAGGAGAAGGGTCACGGAAGCCACAAGGGGAATTGATCCAGAGGAACCCCCTGAGAGGAGAGAGAGGGGAGAGTCAGTGTTAGGGTCACCCCCCACCCACTTAAGCATGGAGCCATGGGAGTCCGTCTCTCAGCCTGAGGAAGCAGACCCCCAGTTTGATTTTTTGTTTCAGGATGAGGGGAGTTTTCGCGAGTGTTCCCCCACTTGTCCCAGTGAGCAGCGGGGCTTTGAGTTCTCCCAACGGTCTCTTCATCCTCCCCGAACTAGGGATACCCCATCCTTTCCGCTGCCAGGATTTGATGGGACCCTTCAGTTTTCCAGAGGGAGAAGCCCCAGCACCCCGGGAAGCGTTTCTGAACCGGTGGGCCGGCCACAACGAAACCGCCAGCCCCCACAATGGTTAAGGGACTTCGTCCCATCCTAGGGGGAGGGATATTGTGTATGCAAGCAGCTAGTTCCGCTGCCTATCGCATGGAATTCACAAGTCACTGTAGTTAGGTTAGTTCTCTCCAAGAATGGTCACAGCCATTCTGCCAACAACAGCTGGTGGCATGCATTCTTCATTACCTTGGCAGGTGGTGAGCACTCCAACGCTGGAGCCATTCTGGGAAAATTGGACAGCCATCTGTCAGATCTGCATTGATTTGTATTCCTGCATTAAGCAGGGGGTTGGACTAGAGGGCCTCATAGGTGCCCTCCAACTCAATGATCCTGTGACTTGTCACAGAAGGTACAGGGAGAAATGAGTGCCAAAGTTAAAGCCAAGAATACCCAACCGAGTTTATGTGCCTGTCCTGTTGTGGCAGCACAATTCATTGAGGTGTGTGTATCAAGGCTGGCTGAAGATAATCTTCCTTTTGAAAGGGTACTCTGAAGCAAAGCAATCACACTTATATACCATCCCATAGCGCTTAGTACACACTCTGGGCAGCTCACAAGTTAATTAGCATTTTGCCCCAAACATGCTGGGTGCTAATTTTACCAATCTTGGAAGGATGGAAGGATTAGTCAACCTTGAGTCCAGGTCAGGATCAAACTAACAAACTTTTGGTTACAATACAGCAATTTAACCACTGTGCCACCAGTGCTCTTCCTTGAGAGGCTTCCCACTTTGTCTAATTAAAAGATCAGGAATTATAAGGAAGATGCTCATTTACATTTAGCATCTAGAAGACAGTTAATACAAGAGGCACCCAGGTCACTGGGTTGCTGATTTCTGTAATCAGGTTTGGTGTATGCAAACCAAGACACAGGACACAGCCTCGGGCTGGGTTAACTCAGGTTTATTGCATCGTGGACAGAGGGAACATGAGGTAATGGCGGATCGATAGCTCTTTATATACAGTAGTAGTACATTTGAACGTGGTGCCATGGTAGCCCATTGGCTACTGTCTGCGTGACGTCATTGCGGGTCACGCCCTTCTTGTCCAGGTGTAGGTGGTGGCGGGAAGACTTCCCGCGCTGTTGCCTTTGATGAGATCGGACCAAGAGAGCTTGGACGCTCGCTGCTGCCAGCTGGTGGTCATTAGCTTGCGTCCTATTACAGGGTTTATATGATACAGCTGAAGGTTACATAGTTGCTATAGGCAAGGTTACATTGGCTCAGATACATTGTAATCCATGTGGAAGGTAAAACCATCAGAACACAACATCAGGAGAGATGCATTCAAAGATCCTTGGTGATGTACTGCAGCCAAAATGTTGTGAGTTCAGTCCTGACGGGAACCAAGTTTGACTCAGCCTTCCATCCTTCTGAGGTTGGTAAAATGAGTAACCAGTATGTTGGAGGCAAAAATGCTAATTAACTTGTGAACGGCCCAAAGAATGCACTAAGTGCTATGAGGCGGTATATAAGTGTAATTGTTTCTATTGCTATAACGCTGCTTAAGGTTTTTTTAAAAAATGATTTTGTAATAATTAGAACACAAGCCATTGATTGGAAATTCCTCTTTTGTCCTTTCCTGTCTTTCTTTCTTTTTGGCGATACACATCCTCCAGTTTAGTGGTGCATTATGGGATCAGCCTAACTCAGGAGTTCGTAACCTTTTAAAGCCGGGGGCTGGGTCAAGCTCCCTCAGACAGCTTCGGGGGCCAGATGGCCATTTTGCTCTTCCTCCACCACATGGCACTTCCTGGTGTGGTGGAGACAGTTGAGGGCCACATGAAATGGTGCCATGGACTGCATGTGGCCCGCAGACTGTAGGTTGAGAATCCCTGGCTAACTAGACTTCTGTGCTGGGTTTATGACTGGATTGACTCTATAGGCATGTGATGGCAAACCTTGGCACTCCAGCTGTTCTTGAACTTCAGTTCCCACAAGCCCAAGTCCCTGTGAATCCACACAAATGGTTTTACAGAGTGTACGTGTAGTATGCGCAGTAAACCCATTTGTGTGGTTTCACAGGGACTTGGGCTTCTGGGAATTGAAGTTCAAGAACAGCTGGAGTGTGTGTGTGTGTGTGTGTGTCACTGCTATATAGCTCTTTAAAGACATGTTTAAAAGAACATTGCAAGCCTTTACCTAGGATTTGGCGAGCGAGGGGGTGGGCAGGAGGAGAAGTCATTTAAGTCTTTGATTTGGCGATGCTGCTTTTACCACTGTAAAGAAAAAGCACTTAGTGTTCCAGCATAATTACAAACCCAGAGAAAAAGAAGGACATTCATCTTATTTAATGGCACTTGATTGTCACCAAGCCCTTGTCCTCCTCCCATTAGGTGACATTTTCTACAACACCTTGAGTCTGAGGTTTTTAATTTTGTGCAAAGCATTCCCCTTTTTAAAAGAAAGGAAAGGGGGGGGGGGATGAAGGCTGAAGTTTACACAAAGCCAGAGAATGACATGAAAAGTTTTAACTTAAGCAGCAAAATAAGAAAGGCTAATCTTATTTAAAAGTAATATGTGTTTCTTGATTGAGTGCCCAGATACACTCAACTGGGACATTTTAGTGGAATCGGTTCTAAGCTGTTACACTGAGTTATACAGAATAAGGTTTCGTCAGCTCACATTGCCAGACCTGAAAATACTCTTGTGGCTGCATTTAATAAAGAAACGAAAGTCTCGAGGTAAGGGGATATGATTTTTTATGACAGAAGGAATGCAAATAACTTTTAGTCTCGTTGCCTAGACTGGGGTTGGGCCTGATTTGATGGAGTTTAATAATGACTTATAACCTGTGCTGACAATATGCAGGCCCCCACAAACGTCATTTAACTCATTTATTCTGCTCGCTGTAAAAACAAAGAGATGGCAAATAAATATATGGAAAGCTCATTGTTTGTCAGAAGGCCCAAGCCAAAAGTTTTCAGTGACCTTTTAAAATATGGTCCCCTGCTAGTACTAAAATGTCTGTCACTCAACACACACACTTGCCTGGCTTGGCCTTTTAACCCATGCATCTTGTTTCTCTCTCTTTCAACTGGGTGTATGAATTTCAAATCAGCTGCGGCTTTTTAAGGAGTCCCTCTTTTTCTCCCCAACCCTCCATTCCCCCTTCTCTCCCCTTTCTTTTTTTGCATCGGAGGATTACTGTAAATTGCAGCCTGACAATTACAATGTACAGCGCACAGGAGAGTTATTAATGGATAGACCTACTGATGGTCTTTCAGCACATGGCCGAGCCTGGTATTCCTCAGGCCTAATTGGATCCAGGAATTGAGGCCTCGGTGGACGAGGCCAGGGTATGCGCAAGGGAGTGGGTGTCGTCTGCGGAGCCCCACTTTATCAGAGGAAGGTATCAATTGATCACAGATAGCGCCTATTGGCAACGTCAAAATCTCTAATTCACCTCCTTCCTAATGACTTGTATTGGCTTAAGCGGCTCCGTTAGTTGACAGCGTTCACCTCGGCTGACAAAGGCCGGCAGGTGGTTTTAATAGAGGGTTTTGATGGTGAGAGAGAGGGATGGTTGGAAAAGACGGAGCAGCAGCGGTTCAACAGACACAATGGAGGCTAGTGAAAAGAAGGTGAGCTTTCCTGTAAAACTGAATGCTAATAAGTCGAGACTATCGAAGTGAACCACCGCTTTATTTCTTAACTTGGCGCTTTGGGGTGACTTTGAAAAAGAAAAAGAAAAGAAAAGAAACTTTGCAAATCCAGCACAGAGCTTTTTTCTCTTGGGTTTCGGTATTTATTTTAAGCCATGAAATATGTAGGGGCATAAATTATGCTTGACAAATGGGAAGGAGGGACGGGTTAGGAAGGTATAATGACCCTTTCCTCCCTCCTCTTCTCTTTATTTTTTATTTCGGTGCTATAAAAATGTTTTCCGACCTTGAGACTCCCACCCCACTCCTCTTCCCAACAAATGAAGATACTATCCAGGACACAGTAAAAAAAGAGAAGGGACTCCTTATATACTGTACAACTATTTAGGCTTTGTCTATCTGTCTGTGAGTACCCAGCATGTTGGGGCAAAATGCTAATTAACTTGTGTACTGCCCCGAGAGTACACTAAGTGCTATGGGGTGGTATATAAGTGTAATTGCTGTCTGTCTGTCTAACTGTGTCATCATCCTGTGTAGAAGGACGCAGCCAAACTATAATTGCTTCCAGCATTGCTTCATTTTCTCTCCTACAGTATGGGGAAACATGTCTGAAGAGGGAGACGTCCATTGGGGATATCAATTTGATTCAAAATCCTGAAAAAACAGGGTCCTGGCTCTTAAGAATGAGTTCACACAGACAGCATAACTTGTTCTTGGCAGATTCATGCAAGAGTAGGATGGCTTCTGCTGCCGCATCATCAAAAAGGTGGACAGACAAGACAAAAATCACCAAAATGGAGCAAGACAAAAATCACCAAAAGAAGTACATTTTTTGTTTCAAAATTGCATGTGCTACTATAATTTAGATATGCAAATATATAATATTGTATTAGCTGTATTTTTGTACTTTAAGTAGAATTACAACATATAATCCCAACTGTTCCACAGAGCTGGGTATCAGTAATAGGGCAAAGTCTGCAT
This sequence comes from Bradypodion pumilum, assembly GCA_035047305.1. Lineage (NCBI taxonomy): Eukaryota > Metazoa > Chordata > Lepidosauria > Squamata > Chamaeleonidae > Bradypodion > Bradypodion pumilum. The sequence continues at coordinate 501,720,573 of JAWDJD010000001.1, read as the reverse complement.
GTAGAGGAAATCAATAATACATAATGCTTAATAACCTATTTTTTTTCTGAAGTTTACTAAATATTAATTTACTTGGAAAATAATACTTATTTTGTATTCAATAATTTTACATTTACTAAAATTATTTAGTATCAAGCCACAAATATCTATCACCACCTGCTCAGAATTGTTATTTACAAATGACATTTTCTTCTTAATTCATTAAATAGCAGCTCCCTGGTGGCTCAGTGGGGAAAAGCACTGTGCTTGGAGACCGAAAGCATGGGGTTCGATTCCCTGAGAGCTGCATGATAGGGGACATGAAAGGAGCTTCATTTGGGCATCCCCTGCAAAAATCCTTTCAACCCAGAGTAATATCTGACACGAAAACAAATATAATTCATTAAATGGTATATATTCCTTAAATTGAGTGCATTACAAAACAGGTTAAGGTGCAATTAGAAGTTGCATTTCCCAAACTATGTTCCGTGGAACATAGTTTGGGAAACTGTGCAAGTGGTAATCACACCAGAAAGGGTTCCTGTACTAGGAGTTATCTCTTTTAAATTGCAACTTCTCTCTGTGGCGGAATCATTCCAGCCTGTCCCCCCAAAAGGTCCAGCACAGATTAGGTCCAGGCTTTGTGTGATCTCTGGGAAGTAGATAACACCAGACCATGCAACAGGTGCATCAAAATGCCAATTATTTTTTCTGATTACACCCTCAAAATTAACTTAAATATATTTGACAGATTTCAACCATTGGTTCAAATCAATGACTGAATTCATCCATAATTATTTATGTTACTTATAATTAAAATTGGCATCCCAGAACTCAGATTATAATGTGAAGAGCCCTGGTGGCACAATGGTTCAACTGCTGTACTGTAGGCAGAACATTGTGGGTTCAATCTTACATAAGTACACAAGAACAGCCTTGCTGGAACAGGTCACAGCCCATCCAGTCCAGCATTCTGTCTCACACAGTGGCTCACCATTTGCTTCAGGGTATTCCCAAGCAGATGCCTTCACCTGCTTAGGATTCCCTGGAAACGGCATTGAGAGATATCCTGCCTATCTCTCCAACCCGGTGGTTGTCCTTTGGTATCCATAATTACAGCCATTGATACCCTTGTCCTCCATGGACTTGTCTAATCCTTTCTTAAAGCTGTCAAGACTGACAGCTGTCACCACTTCTTCTAGCAGGGAGTTCCATAGACCAGTGATCCTCTGGGTGAAAAAGTACTTTCTCTTATTTGTTTGAGAACTAGTACCCAAAAGTTTCATGGAGTGCCCCCTAGTTCTAGTGTTGTGCGATAGGGAAAACAGTTTTTCTTTATCTACTTTGTCCACACCGTGCATGATTTTATAAACTTCAATCAGGTCATCTCTTAGATGCCATCGTTCAAGAGTGAAGAGGCCCAACCGTTGCAGCCTCAGATGGTAAGGAAGGTGTTCCAGTCCCCTAATCATTCTGGTTGCCCTCCTCTGCACTTTTTCCAGCTCCATAATATCCTTCTGGAGGTATGGCGACCAGAAATGTACACAGCATTCCAGATGGGGCCTCACCATAGATTTATAAAGAGGCAAAATGACACTTGCTGACTTATTTTCTATACCTTTCCTAATGATCCCTAGCATTGAGTTTGCTTTTTTCACTGCTGAGGCACACTGGGTTGACACCTTTATTGAGCTGTCCACCAGGACACCAAGGTCCTTTTCCTGGTTTGTTGCAGAGAGTTCAGATCCCATCAGTTTATAAATGTAATTGGTGTTTTTTTTTTTGCCCCAACATGCATCACTCTGCACTTACTAATGTTGACGCTCATTTGCCACTGTTTTGCCCACTCCCCCAGTGTCAATAGATCCCTCTAGAGCTCTTCACAATCTCTCACAGTTTTCACTACCCTGTATAATTTAGTGTCATCAGCAAATTTGGCTACCTTGCTATTTACTCCTACTTCTACAGTGTTTCCCCGAATATAAGACACTGTCTTATATTTTTTAAAACTCCAAAATTAGCACAAGGTCTTATTTTCAGGGGACGTCTTATTTTTCCATGAAGAAGAATACCAGTCTCGATCGTGCTTCCCCACTCACAACCAAGGGACACTTCCCTTGGTTGTGAGTGGGGAAGCGTGATCGAGATTGGCCTCAGCTGTGAGGCGGCCGGCGTGGCCCATAAGAAGGCCTGCCGTGTCGGAGTCTCGATCCCGCTCTCACCTGGGGAAACTTCCCTTGGTTGTGAGCGGGGAGGCAATTGAGATTCCGATGCGGCAGGCTTTCTTATGGGCCACGCCGGCCGCCTTACAGCCAGTAGGTAAAGAGGTCTTATTTTTGGATGGGGCCTTATATTTCAAAGGCAGGGGAAAAAAGGGGGTGTCCTATTATGGGAGGAGGTCCTATTTTCGGGGAAACAGGGTAGATCATTTATGAAGAGGTTGAAAAGCAGGGGTCCCAGTACTGAACCTTGGGGGACCCCACTTTTTACTTCCCTCCACTTGGAGAAGTGTCCATTTAGTGCTACCCTGTTTCCTGTCCCTTAGCCAGTTGCTGATCCAGGACAAGACCTGTCCCTTTATTCCATGACTGGTAAGTTTATTCAAGAGCCTTTGGTGCTGGTTCAAGAGCCTTTGGTGTGGGTTCAAGAGCCTTTGGTGCTCTTGACGTGGATCAAGGTTGTCTCAGGCTTCCATCCTTCCGAGGTCAGTAAAGTGAGTAGCCAGCATGTTGGGGCAAAAAAGTGATAATTACTCTGTGAACCGACGAAAGAGTGCACTAAGTGCCATGTGGTGGAATATAAGTATAATTGTTATTGCTATGAAGTGTCTGCATTGGGAAACAAAGAACTGCTCCTCCGCTGACAGGCTATTCAGCCACCGGAGGCCCACAGAGTACTGAACAGCTTTTAAAAACCCCAAGCCTCTTGACTTTCATGCATGTGCCTTGAAAGAAAGTAGGGGAAGTTGCTGTCCATGAATCAAGGGTTGCTGCTCTGTAGCACTGGCTTTTTCTTGAATACCAGTTCTGAAGGTAGGTACTCAGAACCAAAGCATGATGGGAATAGTAGTTTTTGAGTGTGTCCATTTCAGAACACAGACTACCCTTCCCACCCTGTCTTGCTTCCAAGGACCTCTCCCAGCAACCTCTCTAGTGTCATCCAAAACACGAAACCCCCAATACAATAGGAGGACAGTTTAAAAAATAGTCGTTCCAAAATCTGAACCATAAGAATGATAGTAATGACAACAGAAATGTGGGACCAGGGCACTCCTCCCTACACCTTGTGAATATATGTAGATGCATACTTCTTGTTCCATCTCTAGGCCAGATGTGAAACTGCCAAAATGAATCCACTTTTTGGTGAGTTCATTTTGCAGTTCCTTTTGCCTGACATAGCGGGTCAAGACACTATAAAGGCATTTAAAAGAAAAGACAGAATGTCTACATAGTGTGGCTTCTGGTCAGTAACACTAGGAGGTACCTGACTTGAAAATACTTAAAGTCAAGAGTGCACTGAATATCGTCATTCAGGGATCAAAACATTACTAAGAGAAAATGACTGTCTGAGAGACCAACAGCAACTGAACAAGGAGGGGAAAAAACCCAGAGGTATAGGTGAGAACAGATTGGTAATTTATACCGCACAAATGCATAGTCACAAACAAACATACATACTAATACATACATCAAGAGCAAAGGCTTTCCTGCAGATATTTATGATGCTTCCCAGGTCAAATCAAGACATCTGGTGCTCTCCTTTATGTCTTTCATTAATGTTTTAAACATCAATTTTGATTTGACAAAAACTCCCAGGCTTGCTAGCTTTCTAAGTATTGACCTTATGACTACAGGGAATACTGGAGAACATAATGTAATATTATTGAGAGGAAAGAGTCTCACACTGTTGCAATAAAGGCATGACATGCAGATGTTCTGCTTAGCGGGTAGTATTTATGTCCTGGCTCCAGTCACATGACATGGTCCAGACTTCTACAAGGGTTAGACCTGTGTCATGTGACCAGACCTGACTTTCCGCCACTTTTAGTGGCAGCTGTAAGAATAGTGGAAGATTAGGGAGCAGTTTCTCATGGATGATTCACTGTGGGGCACATCAACTCTTGAGCCTCCTGAGCGCCATTAGGAAAAAGGTTCCCCTTGAACTTTGCAGAAAAATCACAGTGTGGTCATTGTTCAGTATTAAGTTGTGCCTTTCATACACAGGACATACACAAACGCGCTGAACAAGAAGTCTGGCAGTGCCTCGTATTTCTGCCTAGAGGGCAATCATTTGTCTATCCACTTTGCCCCCGTCGAAGCAACTCGGTGTGAGAAATATGACAAATAGGCCCCATGGTAGAGTCTGGAAAAAAGCATGGTGCTGTTCAGTCCTAGAAAGTGTGAGCAAAAGGGCAAGAAGCAGATAAGCCACTTTGGGGATTGGTAGCCTTCCAGGCAATATAAAACACCTGAGAGATATTGAGTTAGGATTAATGTCTCTCAACAATTCTGTCTTGTCAGAAATAATAAAGTCCATGACAACAGAGGCTATGGAGATAAAACAGGCATGGAGTCCTTCAAGGCATCACCAGGCCGTGCCACAGATGAACAGGATCCTGCTAATCCAAGTTACCTACCGTGGGTCTGTTTCTTTTTCAATCCTCTTGACCAGCCATAACACCCCCTTTTTTTGCCTCAGGCAAATAATCTATGGGGCAAAGCAGTTAATGTGTTGAAGCTTAAACCCCTCTGCCACATAAAATAGGAGCATAAGTAGATTCTTGACAAAAGAAGAGGGGAGAAAAGCAAAATATTGTTGCATTTTAAAGACTAACAGTTTTATTTCAGTGTGAGTTTTTGTTGTTCAAAATCTACCTCCGACACATGGAGTACAAATACTGTATTTTCCATAGTTATACATATCCCCATGACCAGGCAAGGAAATGGATAGTGATAGACACATGTCTCTTCATTAATACAGGGCTGGGTCTATCAGGCCTTTAATTGCTATCAGTTAGGAAGTCAATGCCAAAGGTCAATGTGAAAGGAATCAACCCTTTTCTATCCATAAAATATTACAGAAAACTGGGTGATAATAATATATTATTATATTACATATAATATATAATAAGTTATATATTATGTAATATAATATATTATTAAATTATATATTGTTATAATATATACAGTAATAATATATGCACAAATCCTGGATCTGAGGCTTTTAGAGATACATTGCAACTTGTTTATGTACATGGTCATGTAAAATTCTCCTCTCTAATTCTTGAGTCATTAGATTAGCAGCTGTGATCTCATAAATCTTTAAATATAGAGGAAACAGTATTTGGACTCCTTGATTTGCAAAAGCTCACATACAAATAAAACTGTAAGTCTTTAAACTGCTATGTAGTTTGGCCCAGCTTCATCTCCCCTCTTCTGCTACTGTTCTGAGACTGACTCAGGGTGTGTTTTGACTGTCAAAAGAATTGGGTTTAGAATCTTTTTTTTTTTAAACGAAGTTAAAATCATGTGGTGCTTCTGTCAGTTTGCCCACCCTTTGCAAAACCTTGTCTGAACATTTTTTTTATAAAAAAAAAATCTTTCAGCTGCGGCTCCGAAGCAGCTTCTCAATTTCCCCCTTCCCCTCTGGTCCCTTATAAAATGTTCTTTTCTATTTTAGTTTATTGGGGTGGGGGGAGTGCAGGCTTGGGCTGTATTTTAAATTCATTGCTTGTTTTCATTGGTTTTATGAGACGGGATTGTTTGTTTTTGTTTGTTTTAATGTTGCATTCCCCACCCCTCTCAGGCACTTATCCTGTTTGATTGATTTTTAAAAAAATGCTATTTGATTAGTTAACCATGTATTTACTCTGCGTGTAATTTACTGGGGCCTGTTTTGTTTCCTTCTGGGGGGTCTGGAAGGGTGGACTTTGTGAGTGTGCCAGTGTGCCACTGGACTGTATAAGTGGTGGTAGTGGTTGGCTAGGCACAGCTTTGGGCATATCTCTTGGTATGTTGTTGGCTGCTTTGATATATACAAGACAGCCTACCAGTATACTTTTACTGCTCCTCCAGTGGCTCAAGTGGCTAAGACGCTGACTGGAAGGCGGCAGGTCAGCAGTTTGATACCCAAATACTGCAGGACGGAATGAGCTCCCGTCTTTGTCCCAGCTCCTGCCAACCTAGCAGTTCAAAAGCAAGAAATTGCAAGTAGATAAATAGGGACCGTACACCCCAGTGTCTAGTCATGCCTGCCACATGACCACGGAAACGTCTGCAGAAGCAAACAGCGCTGGCTCTTTAGCTATGAAACAGAGATGAGCACTGAACCCTAGAGTCGGATACGAGCAAGGGTGACCTTTACCTTTACTGCTCCTCCTATAGCTTTTTCTTTCTCATCTGTGTCATTCATGCTTCTGGGGTAGATTGATTCACTGCTATGTCTCCTTCTTTGGAACAGTTTTGAAAAGGTTATTTTATGGGCTTTTGAAGTTTCAGGAATATGAATGGTGAAACATGAAAAGAACGACCTGAAAGAGGCTTTACTTTTTGTGAAAAATGAAAAGCCTGGTATATGAAAAATACTAAAATGACAGAGGCACCCTTGGAAAGATGGATGAAATGAGAGACATATGAAAATATTTACTATGCACATCCCTAACTATGACCGTGAACCCCCATTGTACTTCCTGGGAGAGGAGCCAACCAAGATTGCTTGGAATGTGTGTGGGTGAGGGGATTATGTGTCCTGCCATCTGTCCGGCCTTGGTCAAGATGAATAGTCCCAGAGTGCCACCAGACGTAGAGCCTGGCAAACCTCTTCTCAGCACTTTACAGTTAGAAAACCTTACAAGAGTTGGAACTGACATGATGGTACTGAATTATCATCAAATTTAGGCGGAATGCCAGCAAAGTGGGCTTTGCATCGGATATATTAGAAGAATATATTTTTTTACCTTATCATCCCAGTCTTTATTAAGATAGTGGTTCCAATTCCTCTTGCCTCATTACACTGACATGATACAAATGGCATAAAACTTTGGAGACAAATGTCCTTACGTTAAGAAATCACCGTGGACATTATCTGTTGCATACTGAGCAGTTTGTGTCAGTGTGGAACTTATAATGATTGTGATGATTTCTTAACCCCTAAATTTGCGTAGTTTGACTAGTTATGCAAGACAATTTTTGCCAATATATACATGAGACACTCTTTCCGTCTCCATTTGGATTATCAAAATGACATGCATATCCTGTTCTGTTGTCTGGATAACAGATTAATTCCTTCCCAACCAACCACTGCCTCTTTTTCTGAACAAGCTTCCAAGAACAAAACCTCATTAGAAAAGAACTAGATATAATACTGGGGTCTTATATCATCACAAGGCCAGAGAGTCCCCATTGACTCACAAAATGTGCAACTCATGTTCAACCAATCACTGTCTTTTTATCTATATTTTAGAATATGAGTAATCATTTTCCTCTGAAAGACTAGCTGCTATATTTCAACATGAGCTTTCATGGATCAAGTCTACTTTCACAAACTAACACAGTTACTCCTTCAAAAACAACATTTTCATCTGACATATGTTTTCAAAACAAATGTAAATATTGGAAAAATAATATTTAACTTGAAAACAGAGTCAATGTAAAGCTTGGTTTGTGTCTTTTGACCTTTTTTTAACTTAACTGACCTTCACAAAAATATAGCTCCAGAGAACATATATTTAACATCAAATCTAATAAAATTAGTAAGAATATGCTATACAAAATTGTCACAATACAGTACCTAGATATTCTGAATGGTAAAATAAGTTACATAAATATACTGTAATGTCAAAATCAATAAGCCACATATATTTAAAACTGCATAATGTTTACTTCTGGAATAATTTACCAATCTTTTCAGGCAATGTAATTCATGTTTTTCTAATTATGTATTTTCTACTTAGATAATGTGCTTGATTTGAATTGATTAATATGAAATAAGGTTTCTTCAGAAATGAGACTATTGGAATATAGCAAGGAAAACAAAATATTCCAGCATACCTTTTTTTTTAATTTGTAAGGACTGTTTGGATTTAAAATAGGGAGAAATATGATACAGAGGTACCTCATGCAATGATTTTAATCCACAGGGCTCGTTGTGTATGAAACAATTGCTATACGATACATGCATCGTATAGCGATTTCCCCTATGGGATGCATCGTACAATGATTTTTTTTTTTTTGCTAAGTGATTTTTCCCATTGAAAAATTGTTGTATGATTTTTTCCATAGGAAAAGTTGTTATGTGGGACGCCATCCCCGCCCCCCCACAACCCTAATTGTTATGCGATTTTATTGCTATACGGGGCAATTGTTGTATGAGGCTCCACTATACTTGGATTCCAAATGTTGTTGAGGTTTTTCACAATAATTTAGCACATATCCAAAGCTGGCAATTTATAAAACATTATTTTTTATATTCTTATGTCATCAGATTAGGATAAGTAGACTTTGGACTGACTGAAGGGCCAGAACAAGAATCTTGTATCTCCTTCAATACCCCAAGGTGTAAAAGAGAGCAAAGAAGAAGACTGTGGACTTCCAGATGTTTGGGCTATAGCTCTCACTGTTCCTTACTATTGACCATGAATGGTGGAGAGGAGGGCAATAAGAATGATTAGGGGACGGGAAAACAAGCACTGTGAGGAAAGACTGAAGGAACTGGGCATGTTTAGCTTTGAGAAATGGTGACTGAGAGGGGATAGGATAGCATGTTTCAGATTCTTGAAAGATAGTCATAAAGAGGCAGAACAGGATCCACCTCCACCCCCCAAGTCATCCCAGAGTCCAGGACATGCAATCGTCGTCGGCTGCAACTCGTTTCCGAGAATGCATTTTTTCCTGAAGCAGGAAAAATGCCATTGGTGTACATTTGTTTAAGGTGGATCCCATCTTGCCATGAAGTGACCCACACACTATGATTACTGAGCCATCTCCTGTGGCACATATGAAATGAGACATGCAGGATTTAACACTGCCGCAACCTTTAGGATATTATCAAGGTGTACCTTCACATCCAGTCCATCTGGCATGGCCTCTTCCACCTCCATGACCGTTGGGAATCAGAGTTCCTCCCCTGCTCATTTTGCCGTTGGGCCAAATATGATGATTTCCAGTGGCATTTCGTCCACTGAGAGGACCATCACTCTACCTAAAGGGGTTAATCTGCCCAAAGCCATTGGCCCCTTTAGGGAGTCAGGTTATTTACCACCATCCAACACGCAGTGTTGAGTCGCTGGCTGTATGGTCTACTCCATTACTGTAGCGGGATGTCTGGCCAGGCAGATTGGACATGCAATAAAAAGCTGAAAATACAGGAAGTGAGATATAGGGTATATAGCTGGAAAAATCTCTCAACTGTTATAGCAATATGATAATAGAACCAATTACCTCTGGGAGGTGATGAGCATTCTAACACTGGAGGCATTCAAGAGAAAATTGGACAACCATCTGTTACAACTTCTTTAATTCAGATTCCTGCATTGAGCAGGAGGTTGGACTCAATGCCCTCATTCAGCTCCATTATTCTATGATTCGGTGCGAGTTCTAGGCCCAAACATCCGCAGGACTAAAGCTTCTCCATTCCTGTCACAACATTAACAATTAAGATCTATGCATACATGGGAGAAAATCCAATTGGCGGCATTAGGGCTGACTTCTCACCAAACATATATAGGTTTGTGCTGCAATATGCTTTTTTTAAAGAAAAAAACCCAATCTCTTTTAATGGTAGTTTGTAAAAGTTTAATTGTTCTTTCTAATTCTTATGGTCTGGACATCTTGAAGTAATACTATAATCGCATTGTGCTTTGCCCTGTGTTGTTATTACTTTCTGTAAATGGCAATTACCATATGAGACAGAGACATGTTTACAGAAGAAATAAAAACAAATGAATTTACTGTTTTGCAGAAAGGGGAGACCGGGGCCAAAAGCTGCTTGTATATGTTGTGCTCATGAGAGCTCACGTTGATAGAAATGGACAGCTCAGACATGACAAAAAAAAGAAGGTATCTCCCTTTCTGTTGAAGAAGACATGTACAGAAGCCTGAGAACATTAGGTTAAATACTTTAATGGCTTAGAATTCTATTGAATCTTTCTTCATGTGAAACTCCATTGATGTAAATTTCAGTAGCGAACTGCTTGAGAAATCAGCATGGGCATATGCTATCACAAACCAAGTCACATGGGTGATTTATTTATTTATTTAATCGCATTTCTACTGCCGCCCCCTCGCCGAGGCGACTCCGGGCGGCTCACACATTAACAATAAAAACTTCACAGAAAACATTTAAAAACATTAAACAGACCTTTAAGTTTAAAATTTTTTTAAAAATTCTTTAAAAACTTATTTTAAAGTGCCCTCCAATACCACATAACAAAGCTGCCAGGAACTAGCAGCCCAGGAAATACCTATGTGAGAGGAAATGTTATGCAAATTTTTAAACATGGGGCAATTTGCCACAGAACGTTATGTCAGTGGTGTTACATCAGTGTGTGTAACTAACAAGATCCCAGCCCAATTTTGTTGGAAAATGTGAGATTATTTCATTGTCATTATTTTTTTTAAAAAAAAAACAGAAATGTATTTTGTTGGGTTGTCATTGGAAAGTCAATGTGGTATAATGGGTATAGTGCCAGACTAGGTATCAACAGGCCAGGGTTTGAATTACTTCTTGGGTCTCAGAAACTCACTGAGGCTTGGTAGTGGTCAACTATTCTTTGAATATCTTCCACACTCTGAAAATTTGAATAGGATTACCAGGTTAGTTAAATTTCAGTCAAACATAGAATAATTGAGCTGAAAAGGGCCTATGAGGGCATTGAGTCAAACCTCCTGCTCAATGCAGGAATCTGACTTAAAGCAGTTGTGACAGATGATTGTCCAATTTTTTCCTTGAATGCATCCAGTGTTAGAATGGTCATCACCTCCCAGAGGTAATTGGTTCTATTATCATATTGCTTTAACAGTTAAGAGATTTTTTCCAGATATATACCCTATATCTCGCTTCCTGTATTTTTAGCCTTTTATTGCATGTCCAATTTGCCTGGTCGGACATCCCACTACAGTAATAGGTTCATAATGACCCTCATGTTGCAAACCCTAGGGCAGGTGGCCCCTCAAACACCCCAGTCTTGTCGGGGTTGAGTTTCAGCCTGTTAGCTTTTGTCCATTCCATTCTCGAGTCCAGACCATACCTGTCAAGCTTTGGATTTGAAAATAAGGGAAATTTCCTGGCCAAAACGGGAGACTTGACAGCCATGCTTATCCTGTGCAGCCCTCCAGTAGCAGCATTAGGGTATTGTAGTCTAACTAATATGGGAGGATGGCGGGAAAGAGGGTAAAATACAGGAGTTTCCCGGCCAATACAGGAGACTTGACAGCTATGGTCCAGACACTCATCAAGAAGTATTTCTACTTCTTTCTCTGACAAAGAAGAAGCAAGAGAGGGGTTTATTATTTCTCAGTTTTATGATGAAAATAAAGGTGGGGAGTTAAATTTAGATGGGAACATTTGATATACAGCATGCAATGAGAAGACACATTATCTTCCTGAAATGTTGAGTTGCCCTTGAAACTTTTCTATTGCTTCTAGGTAGAATGTGGCCTTTCTCTGGCTTCCTTGAAGTGAGTTGGGGAAAAGCGTGCACTGATTCTCAGCCATTTACCCCTAGGCTTTTGCTGACCACATGGCTGTGGTATGCTTACACCTCATTTCAGTCTCAACATCCTCCGTAGCTATGATGCGCTTGCTAGCCTTTCAGTGTTGTTGTTGTTTTTAAAGAAAGTGATTTCTATATAATGAATGCTTGCCAAATTGATTTTTGGCATCCTGGTAATGTGGGTGGATGTGTTAAGCAATTTGTGCTATGAAAGCGGGATATGACATGATGACTTGCAAATTACAGGGAAGCCAACAAATGTCTTGAATGATTCCTGGTTCTTTCTGAATAAACAGGCATTGAATGTGTTTACTGCTTCCCCCAAAAGGAGGAAAACTTTAAAATCTGAGGCATAAGCAGAAGAATTATGGTCTTTTGAAAAGAAGCCATACTGATGCATGTTTATATGTATGTATAACGAGTAAATTCTTTGGATTGGAGTCTAATAGGAAACATCTGCAGATGCATTTGAGAGGGGGTGAAACCCATAATAAATTTTTCCTTTTCACCCTTAGTATTTCTGAATAGCTTCCTGCAGATATTGGTCTCTGACTTCTGGATTAATTATGGTATTAAAATAGGAAAAGGAGTAAGACAAGGCTGCATTTTGTCACCCTGCTTATTCAACTTATACACAGAGCACATAATGCGCAATGCAGGGATGGAGGAATCACAATATGGGATCAAAATTGCTGGGAGAAACATCAACAATCTGAGATATGCAGACAACACCACCCTAATGGCAGAAAGTGAGGAAGACCTAAAGAATCTCTTGATCGGTTTGAAGGAAGAGAGTGCAAAAGCTGGCTTGAGACTCAATATCAAGAAAACCAAGATAATGGCAACAGGCCCGATCAGTTCCTGGAAAATAGACGGGGAAGAAGTAGAAGCAGTGACAGATTTTACTTTCTTAGGATCTAAGATCACTGCAGATGGAGATTGCAGCCATGAAATAAAGAGGCGGCTGATTCTAGGGAGACAAGCCATGAGAAACCTGGGGAACATAGTGAAAAGCAGAGACATCACCTTGAAAACAAAAATTAGAATAGTCAAAGCAATGGTATTCCCAGTGGTAATGTACGGATGTGAGAGCTGGACAATTAGGAAAGCTGAACGCAGAAGAATAGATGCCTTTGAAATGTGGTGTTGGAGGAGAGTTTTGAGGGTACCTTGGACAGCGAGGAGAACAAATAGGTCAATCTTAGAAGAAATCAACACTGACTGCTCATTGGAAGGTCAAATAGTAAAGATGAGGCTAAAGTACTTTGGGCATCAAATGAGAAGGGAGGATTCACTTGAGAAGGCCGTGATGTTGGGAAAGGTGGAGGGCAAAAGAAGAAGGGGGAGGCCAAGGATGAGATGGATAGATGGTATTGTAGACACAATGGGCACAAAACTGGGAGGACTGAGGGGGATGGTGGAGGACAGAGGCGCCTGGAGAACGATGGTCCATAGGGTCGCAAAGGGTCGGAATCGACTGTGCGACTGAACAACAACAAAACACATTATACAGCAGAAAGATAACAGGAATGTAGAATTACTTTGTAATAAACTTAATACAGGGTAAAGATCGCCCTTGCTCGAAAGCCAGTCATATCTGACTCTAGGGTTCAGTGCTCATCTCTGTTTATAGTCAAAGAGCCAGTGCTGTCTGTGTCTGCTGACGTTTCCATGGACATGTGGCAGGCAATGCCTTTTACCTTCCCCCAAAGTGGTCCCTATTTATCTACTTGCAGTTTCTTGCTTTCAAACTGCTAAGTTGGCAGAAGCTGGGACAGAGATGGGAGCTCACTCCGTCCTGCAGTACCTGGGAATCGAACTCCGACCTTCCAGTCAGCTAGTTCAGCATCTTAGCCACTAAGCCACCACAGTACTACTTTGTTTATTTTTGTGCTTGTTTGAAGAAAGAATATGAAGTTGCCTTATGCCAGGTCACAACATTTGTCCATCTAGTTTTGTGGCACCATTTCTCTAGGACTGTAATGGCGAACCTTGGCACTCCAGATGTTCTTGGACTTCAGTTCCCAGAAGCCCAAGCCCCCCCATGACTGGGTTTTCTGCAATTCATCTGGCTCGTGCCGCCCTTGTCGCTCCTGGAAGCGGAAGTAAAATGCGCCCATACTTCCAGGAGTGATGAGGGCGGCGCGAGCCAGATGAATTGTAGAAAATCCAATTGTGCGGATTCATGGGGGGGCTTGGGCTTTTGGGAATTGAAGTCCAAGAACATCTGGAGTGCCAAGGTTCACCATCACGGCTCTAGGATGAAGGTCTTCCTTATGATCTGCTACATTATGAGAGGTGATACCTGTCCTGTAGGCTATATCCTGCTTTGTCGTTACGTGTCTTCAAATTATCTCCAACCCTTGGTGACTCTATGGGTGAGAGATCTCTAGAATGTCCCATCATCTTCCACAGCTCTGCACAGCTCTTGAAAATTCCAGCCTGTAACTTCCCTCATGGAATCAATCCATCTCATGTTGGTCTTCCTCTTTCCCTGCTGCCTTCCACCTTTCCCAGCACTATGTCTTTTCCAGAGAATCCTGCCTTCTCATGATGTTCCCCAAATAGGAAATCCTCAACCTTATCATTTTTGCCTCCAGAGACAGTTCAAGATTGATACAGCCTACTAAAGGTAAAGGATTTCCGCGGTCGAAAGCTAGTTGTCTCCAATTCTAGGGGGTGATGTTCATCTCCAATTGCAGCCAAAGAGACAAAGCTATCTGCAGACATTTCTTTGGTCATGTGGCAGGCATAGCCAGATGCCTAAGCACATGAAACTATGTTGCCTTTCCTGCCAAAGGGGTACCTATTTATCGACTTGCAATTTCTTGCTTTCGAACTGTAGGTTGGCAGGAGCTGAGACAGATAATGGGAGTTTGGTCCATCATGCAGCACTAGGGTCTCAAACTGCTGACCTGCTGATCATCAAGCTCAGAATCTCAACTGGGTCTTACCAGCACTTCATAAACACACACCAAATTATTAAAAATATATGTTAAAATATTGGTATGGAAATTCTTGTACTTTCTAGGGGGATGGAGGATGCAATCTGCCATGTTCAGAGGCTATGCATCACCACTGGGCCTCTCCATCCCTTCAAAATATTTTAATTTGGCCACTAGAGGCACTTTTCCAGGACCACCAAACTACAGTAAAACCCCTACTTACGTAAAAAGTCTGTTCCGTAGGCTTTTATGTAAAACGTTTTTTTACTTAACTCGAAGCAAACCAATAGGAAAAATGAATTTTTGACAACTCAAAGCAAACCCATAGGAAAAATTGTTTTTTTACATAACTCGAAGCAAACCCATAGGAAAAATGATTTTTTTTATGTAACTCGAAGCAAACCCATAGGAAAAGTGAATTTTTTTAAGCAACTCAAAACAAACCCATAGGAAATTGTGTTATGTAAATCAGGACATTTATATAAATTGGGACATAGTTTTAGTGCAAAAATTATTATGTAAAGTTGAATTTTATGTAACGTGAGGCATGTGTAAGTTGGGGTTTTACTGTACTACCAAAGAGAAAATTGGGGCAGAAGTTGCAGGAGCCGTGTAGTCTTTGAACCTTTAGAGCAGGGGTGTCCAAACTTTTCGGGCTGCGGGCTGGTCACATGGTTCAGGGGGGTCGGTCACTATGGCCTGCAGGCTGGATCTGGCCCTCAATGCCAATTCATCCGGCCCACAAAGCCCTCATCGCTCCCGGAAGCAGAAGTAAAATGTGCCTGTATGTAGTTTGGGCACCCCTGCTTTAGAGATTGTCCACCTCTGGGCCACATGATTGTTTTATTGGAGAAACAAGCAATCGTGTGCTTCACAAACATGCTCAAACTCTGGGTTGAGGTTTCAGCCAGGCTCTAAAAAATAATTTAAATTAATTTTGCATTGGGGTATTGTTATGTACTGAATGCTTTGTGATAAGTATCCCTTTAACGGATTTGTATCTGTCTATTGTATCTACTGTAAGCAATCAGTGTTTCATTGTAACCAGCTGTTAAGAACAATGCTGCGCCTGCAGTACCAGCGTTGGACACAGGATACCCATTCACCTGCATACCTGAAGGGCAGGATACTACTGCCTCTACTGCATCGGGCAGGATACTACTGCCTCTACTGCATCGGGCAGGATACTACTGCCTCTACTGCATCTGGAGAAGATGGGCGTGGACTGTTACCCGGGCTATTCAAAATGTACTATAAATAAGGCTGTTGTTTCACCTGTACCTCATGTTCACTTGACTGCAATGCAATAAACCTGGTTTTAGCCCTTACTGCGGCTCCTGCTTGTCTTCTGTTGCAAGACACCAAATTGTCAACGAAGGTGGGATGGCGTCCCGACAAGTGAACATCGCGCCCTTCAAAATCACAAAGCCTGAGAGATGGGAACTCTACGAGGAGCAGTTCCTCTACGCTTTGGACCTCGAGGGCATTGAGGAGGAATCCCAGCGGCGGGCATTCCTACTGGCCCAGTGCGGCTTAGAGACTTTGGAACTGGCAACCAACCTCCTGACGCCGAGACCGCTCAGGGCCGTGCCCCTAGACGAGATCCTCGCCGAGTTGAGGAAGCACTTTCGGCCGAAAGTGTCCATGTTTCCGGCAAGGTTGGCGTTCCAGCAGCGGTGCCAGCGAGCCGGTGAGTCCATGGCAGACTTCGTGGCAGCCTTGCGGGTGGCTGCCGTGCCGTGCCGGTGGGGAGCATCCCTTAGTGAGGCGCTGAGGGACAGGCTCCTGCTGGGCCTGCGAGATGAGGGGGCCAGGAAAAAACTACTGGCCAAAGATGAAAGCATCTCGTTCGAGCATGTCCTGCGCATTGCCTAAGCCGCCGAGTCAGTGCAACAAGGAGAACGGGTGTGCCGGGCCAGGACCGCCATGTTGGGGGGGCCCCACCGGTGGTCCTAGTCCACAGCTGTTCCTCCCACGGAGAGCGAAGGGCCTCCGAGTCCTCCACATCCACCTCCGACTGCAGCGAGGACGAGGACGTGCAACGGGTGCAGAGGAAACCAGAGAGGCGAGACCGCGCCACAGAGAACCACCGCTGCGATGGATGCAGGGCATCCCACGACCAGAGCCGATGCCCATTCTGGAAGGCGGAGTGCCACAACTGCGGGCGGCACGGGCACATCGCAAGGGTCTGCAAGCGGCGTTGAGATGACGGCAAGGGCCAGGCGGAACGGCCCCAATGCAAGGCATACGGGGTCGGGCACATCTTCGACAACGAGCCCCAGGAGCACCGCACATCTCGACGGGTTCCCGAGAGCTGTGACCAGGCGGTCCACAGTGTGCCGTTGCAGCAGCCCCAATTTTTTGTTGAGGTACTGGTTCAGGGGGTCCCAATAAGGATGGAGATCGACTCGGGTTCGGCGTACTCCATCGTCTCCCACAGGGAATTTCTGCATATTCCCCCGAAGTCACATCCCAAGCTGAAGGCCTTTAAGACGATTTTGCGGGACGTTCAGGGCAAAAGTATACCAGTGTTGGGGGTGGGAGAGTTCAAAGTTCAGTTTAAGAGGCACTCCGCGCAGTTGCCACTAGTAGTTCTAAAGGAAGGGTCCTGCTGCCTCCTGGGGACACAGTGGTTCGGGCCCCTAGGAGTTTTCATTGGAGGCATACACGCCGTGCAGGCTGACCCAATCACGGAGGTGTGTAACGCACATCCTGCCATTTTTGAGAAGGGGCTAGGGAAGTTCAAAGGGCCCCCAGTTTCTTTTGAGTTGGACCCCGACATTCGACCCATCAGGATGAAGCCAAGAAGAGTGCCTTTCACACTAAAGGACAAAATAAAGACTGAACTGGACAAATTTGTGGGTCAGGGGATTTTGGTGCCGGTGGATTCCGCCGAGTGGGAAACCCCCATTGTTACGGCGCTTAAGGCTAATGGGGAGGTTAGAATCTGTGCTGACTACAAGTCCACGATTAACAAGGCAATCCACCAAAATGCATATCCAGTACCAGTGGTAAGCCACCTGCTTGCAACCCTGCATGGGGGGAGGTGTTTCGCCAAACTAGACTTGGCCCAGGCATACCAACAATTGATAAGAATATTGATATTATTGGTATCACTGAAACCTGGTGGACGGATGATAACCAATGGGATACAGTTATCCCAGGCTACAAACTGTACAGGAAGGATAGGAAGGGGCAAACGGGAGGTGGTGTAGCCTTGTATGTCAAAGAAGTGATAAAATCGTATGAATTGGAATATCTAGGTGATTTGGAGTCACCATTAGAAGCTCTGTGGGTAAGAGTACCAGGCCACAAGGATGGTCTAACAGTAGGCATATACTATCGGCCTCCGACCCAAACTCTTGAGGGAGACAGGCAGTTGGAGAATGTTGTAAAGGAGGCATCCAAGAAGGGAAGCCTGGTTATAATGGGGGACTTCAATTACCCTCACATAGACTGGGTGAACTGTTGTTCAGCACATGATAAAGAGATAAAGTTCCTAGATATGCTAAATGATTGTTCCCTGGGACAGATGGTTGAAGACCCAACTAGAGGTACAAGAATCCTTGACTTGATCCTGAGTAATACTCAGGATCTGGTGCAAGATGTTAATGTGACTGATCCAATAGGGACCAGTGACCACAACTCAATTATGTTTAACTTGATCATAGACCGCAAGTCACTGATAAAATCTAACACAGAGACCTTAAATTTTCAAAAAGGAAATTTCCCAAAGTTGAGGAAACTAGTAAAAAAGAAGCTGAAAGGGAAAATTGAGAGAGTCCAAACACTTCAAGAGGCATGGAGGCTGTTTACAAAAACAATAACAGAGGCCCAATTGGAATGCATACCCAAAAGGAAAAAGGGCACTGCCAGGTCCAAGAGGACTCCAATGTGGCTTACAGGAGCTGTTCGGGAAGTGATCAAGAGCAAGAAAAGCTCATTTAGAAGATGGAAGGCTTGTCCGAATGAGGACAGCAGGCAGAAACATAAATTCTGGCAGAACAAATGCAAGGCAACAATCAGGAAAGCAAAGCAAGACTTTGAGGAGCGTATAGCTAAAAATACTCAGAGAAATAACAAAGACTTCTTTAAGTACATTAGAAGTAAGAACCCAACTAGGAAGGCCATTGGACCATTAGATGACAATGGAAGGCAAGGGGTTATTAAAGAGGAAACAGAGATTGCAGAGAGACTCAATGAATTCTTTGCTTCAGTATTCACTGAAGAAGACAGAGGCCACATGCCCAAAACAGAGCCTATCTTCGTAGGGAGGGAAACCGAAGAATTAAGCCAGATAGAAATAACCAGGGAGGAGGTCCTTGCATGTCTTGTTAAACTAAACACTAACAAATCACCAGGACCAGATGGCATCCATCCACGAGTTCTCAGGGAACTTAAAGATGAAATTGCTGATCTCCTAGCCAAAATATATAATCTTTCCCTCAAATCAGGCTTTGTGCCTGATGACTGGAAGGTAGCGAATGTAACACCAATTTTCAAAAAAGGATCCAGGGGTGATCCAGGAAATTACCGACCTGTCAGTTTGACATGTGTCCCAGGTAAAGTGATGGAAACCATCCTAAAAGATAGAATTAATAGGCACATAGAAGAGAAGGCGCTGCTAAAGGAGAGCCAACATGGCTTTTGCAAGGGCAAATCATGCCTCACTAATCTGTTGGAATTTTTTGAGAGTGTCAACAAGCATGTGGATAAGGGGGATCCAGTTGACATTGTTTATCTGGACTTTCAGAAGGCTTTTGACAAGGTCCCACACCAAAGGCTCTTGAATAAACTTACCAGTCATGGAATAAAGGGACAGGTCTTGTCCTGGATCAGCAACTGGCTAAGAGACAGGAAACAGAGGGTAGCACTAAATGGACACTTCTCCAAGTGGAGGGAAGTAAAGAGTGGGGTCCCCCAAGGTTCAGTACTGGGACCCCTGCTTTTCAACCTCTTCATAAATGATCTAGAGGTAGGAGTAAAAAGCAAGGTAGCCAAATTTGCTGACGACACTAAATTATACAGGGTAGTGAAAACTGTGAGAGATTGTGAGGAGCTCCAGAGGGATCTCTCGACACTGGGGGAGTGGGCAAAACAGTGGCAAATGAGTTTCAACATTAGTAAGTGCAGAGTGATGCATGTTGGGGCAAAGAACCCCAATTACATTTATAAACTGATGGGGTCTGAACTCTCTGAGACAAACCAGGAAAGGGACCTTGGTGTCCTGGTGGACAACTCAATGAAGGTGTCTACCCAGTGTGCCTCAGCAGTGAAAAAAGCAAACTCAATGCTAGGGATCATTAGGAAGGGTATAGAAAATAAGTCAGCAAGTGTCATTTTGCCTCTTTATAAATCTATGGTGAGGCCCCATCTGGAATACTGTGTACAGTTCTGGTCGCCATACCTCCAGAAGGATATTATGGAGCTGGAAAAAGTGCAGAGGAGGGCAACCAGAATGATGAGGGGACTGGAACACCTTCCTTACCATCTGAGGCTGCAACGGTTGGGCCTTTTCACTCTTGAACGACGACGTCTAAGAGGTGACCTGATTGAAGTTTATAAAATCATGCACGGTGTGGACAAAGTAGATAAGGAAAAACTGTTTTCCCTATCGCATAATACTAGAACTAGGGGACACTCCATGAAACTTTTGGGTACTAGTTCTCAAACAAATAAGAGAAAGTACTTTTTCACCCAAGGATTACTGGTCTATGGAACTCCCTGCCAGAAGAAGTGGTGACAGCTGTCAGTCTTGACAGCTTTAAGAAAGGATTAGACAAGTTCATGGAGGAGAAGAGTATCAATGGCTATAATTATGGATACTTAAGGACAACCTTCGGGTTGGAGAGATAGGCAGGATATCTCTCAATATCATTTCCAGGGAATCCTAAGCAGGTGAAGGCATCTCCTTGGGAATACCCTGAAGGAAATGGTGAGCCACTGTGTGAGACAGAATGCTGGACTGGATGGGCTGTGGCCTGTTCCAGCAAGGCTGTTCTTATGTTCTTATGTTCTTATGTCGGTAACCCCAGCTACAGCCACCGCTCAGACAATTGTGACCCATAAGGGAGCTTTTAAAGTGATGCGCCTACAATTCGGCCGAGTCATCTGGGGATCTTTCAGTCCCTTGTAGAAAGGTTGTTAAAAGGGCTCCCAGGTGTTTCCCCCTACTTTAATGACATTCTGATTACAGCGGGGGGGGGGGGAGCAGGAATTGGCCAAGAGGTTAGACTACATGCTAACAGTGTTCGAAAAAGCGGGACTCAGGCAGAGAAAGGATAAATGCATATTTTTTGCTGAGGAAGTAGAGTTTCTGGGTTTTAGAATAACCCCTGAGGGCATTAAGCCAGCTGAATCCAAGGTAGCGGCAGTGAAAGATGCTCCTCGCCCCACCACCATGCCCGAATTGCAGTCCTTCCTAGGACTCCTTAACTTCTATCACTCGTTCCTCCCGGGAAAGGCGTCCATTGCAGAGCCATTGCACAGATTACTCAAGAAGGATGCGGCTTGGCAGTGGGGGGACAGTCAGGAACGGGCATTCCAGGGGCTCAAACAGCTTCTATCTTCCGAGGCTGTGTTGACCCACTTCGACCCAAAGAAACCCATTGTGCTGGTCTGCGATGCCTCACCGGTGGGGGTGGGGGCAGTCCTCTGCCACGTGCTAGAGAGCGGGCGAGAGGCCCCAGTGGCATACTATTCGAGATCCCTGTCCAAGGCAGAGCGCAACTATGCGCAAACTGACAGGGAGGCCCTAGCGATCGTTGCAGGAACCAAGAAGTTCCACGACTTTCTCTACGGTAGGCCATTCAAAGTCGCAACTAACCACAAGCCCCTCTTAGGAATCTTCACTACAGATAAGCCAACCCCGCAGATCTTGTCCCCAAGGATGCTGCGTTGGGAGATCTTCCTCAACGCATACCAGTACGCGCTGACCTACTGCCCCGGCAAGGAGATTAGTCATGCCAATGCTCTTTCCAGGTCATCCCTCCCACAGGCAGGGAATTCCGAGTGCGAGTTAGAACAGGACCACCAGGTGCTCCTGATTGAGGCCCTAGAGTCACCCCCAATCCTGCCAGCTGAGATCGCCAAGGCTACGACGAAAGATAAGTCATTGACCCTAGTCAGTTCATGGGTACAGAAAGGCTGGCCGGCAAGCTCCCCTATGGAGGAATTCAGGATTTACGGTAGGCGGAGAGACGAGCTCTCCCTAGAAAGGGGCTGTTTACTCTGGGGGCAGCGGGTGGTAATCCCCGAAGTTCTGAGGTCCCGGGTGCTAAAGATGCTGCATATCAGCCACCCGGGGATCGTGCGCACCAAGGCGCTAGCTAGGAGTTACGTCTGGTGGCCCAAACTGGACACAGATATAGAACACATAGTAGGCACTTGCGAGAGCTGCCAGAGCACCCGCCCCGAGGAGTCCCGACTTCTGCACAGAGAATGGGACACGGCCAGGGGTCCATGGTCACGCTTACACGTGGATTTTGCGGGTCCCTTCAGAGGCACCCTTTTCCTCATAATAGTGGACTCCTACTCCAAGTGGTTGGAGGTAATCCCAATGGCTAGTACATCGTCAGCTGCAACGATTAAGCAATTACACAAGGTATTCAGCTGTTTCGGTTTACCTGACGTACTTGTGAGCGACAATGCCACAACTTTCACGTCAGCGGAGTTCCAGGGTTTCATAGAGATTAATAAGATTCGCTGCATTACTGCGGCCCCATTTCACCCCGCTACAAATGGTCAAGTGGAACGCCTGGTGCGAACAACGAAGGACGCACTGCGTAGGATGGGCCCCGGGGAGTTGAACCTGCAACTCTGCCAATTCCTGTTAAGGTACCGAGTAACCCCCTTAGCGTCAGGGCTCTCGCCCGCCGAGCTCCTCATGCGGAGGAAACCTGCCACGATCCTCTCAAGGCTAGACCCAACCAGGGTGGAGGACACAGGTAGAAACATAGAAACGGGGGGCACCAAGAGTTTCGAGATCGGCCAGCCAGTACATTGCCGAAACTACGCGGCTGGTGGCCCGACTTGGGTACCAGGAATAGTGGTCAGACAGACGGGGCCAGTATCCTACAATGTCGAGACAGGTACAGGGCTCCTCTGGAGGAGGCACGCCGACCAACTCAGAGGCAGAGTAGTGGAAAGGCAAGACGCGAGTAGCCAGAGGGAGCACTCAGCGTTAGGGTTCTCCCCCACCCGCTTATCCCAAGGGGGAGACACAGGCCACGGGGGGGAGGAAAATGATACAAACCCGCATTCTTTGGACATGCCGGGTA
Source organism: Bradypodion pumilum (assembly GCA_035047305.1). Lineage (NCBI taxonomy): Eukaryota > Metazoa > Chordata > Lepidosauria > Squamata > Chamaeleonidae > Bradypodion > Bradypodion pumilum. The sequence goes on along the minus strand of JAWDJD010000001.1, from coordinate 501,697,660 downwards.
ACAGGGACAATTTGGAAGAGAGGGATTTTGAGGAGTTGTTAGATTTTGTGTTAGGAGACCGGGGGGATTTTTCGGAGTGGTCCCCCACCCATCCAAGCGAGGAGCGCGGTTTTTCATTAGTCCCTGGAGCCCCCGGTCTCACATCCCTGGAGTTTACTCCCACACCTAGACCTCCCCAATCCCCGGGTCACGACTCGCAGCCAACTGCTAATGAGTCACGTTCCTCCAATGCAGGAACTCTGGCCCGGAGTGCGGCCACCCCTCGCCCAAAGCGAACGTGCGGAAAGCCTCGATGGCTGGAGGACTTCGTCCTCACCTAGGGGGGAGGGATGTTATGTACTGAATGCTTTGTGATAAGTATCCCTTTAACGGATTTGTATCTGTCTATTGTATCTACTGTAAGCAATCAGTGTTTCATTGTAACCAGCTGTTAAGAACAATGCTGCGCCTGCAGTAGCAGCGTTGGACACAGGATACCCATTCACCTGCATACCTGAAGGGCCTCTACTGCATCGGACAGGATACTACTGCCTCCACTGCATCGGGCAGGATACTACTGCCTCTACTGCATCTGGAGAAGATGGGCGTGGACTGTTACCCAGGCTATTCAAAATGTACTATAAATAAGGCTGTTGTTTCACCTGTACCTCATGTTCACTTGACTGCAATGCAATAAACCTGGTTTTAGCCCTTACTGCGGCTCCTGCTTGTCTTCTGTTGCAAGACACCAAAGGTATGTTTTGCTGTTTTGCTTATCTGGGAATTTAGCTGTTGACCCAAGCACATTTTTTTTGTAATTTCACAAATAAATGACAATCTTAACCAGTTTTCAGTGAGACAACCATGTTAGTCTTTTCCAGAATGTGTTGCAAAAAACAAAAAACAAAAGAGTTATGTTGCCTTAAAGATCTTCGAGAGTAATGAATCTATTTTAGTGTGAGCCTTTGTTGGTTCCAATCCATTTTTTCACAGACACATGGAGCATAATTCTTATATCACTTGGTAGTAGAATGACCCCATTTTCCCACCATGCACTCTATGTATCAGTGTTTTCTAACCTTTGCTTTTTGGACTTCAGTTCCCAGAAGCCTAAATAATTCCCCAAAGCACTGATCAGCCACTCTACTGACTTAGGCTTCTGGGGATTGAAGTCCCCCTGTGGGGAATGGGTCCCACGTTGGGAACCACATTGGAAACCACTGATGTACATAAAGCTAATATGGCTTAATTATTATGCTCCATGTATTCACAAAAGCTCATGCTGAAACCACACTCTGAAATTTGCTTTTAAGGTGCCACAAATCCTTAGCTATGTTACTCATTTTTTGTGGTATTCATTCTAGCTACCACAATGTAGAATTAAAACAAAATGATTTTGCAATTTCAACCTCTTCATGGAGTGATAATCTTACCTCATATAAGTTACTTTAGCTTCATTGGAGATAGCTCTTTGATCTAGAGTGAAAAGGTGTAGGAGGTTAATTTAAATGTCCACCTAAGTGGGCTTGTATTGGTTGACTATCCTATATATCAAGGCTAGATAAAATGCAGTGTACTGTATACGCTGTATGATATCTAAGAACCTACTGTAGTTCTCAATGCTCCCTAAAACTTGGCCCTGGGTGGAGAACTCTCAAGGGACTTTAGCTATCAATGTGGAAAAGATTCCTCACCTCTGATTTATCTCACATGCTTTTTTTGCTAAAGGAGCCAGCCAGATGGGACATACAAGCACAAATCAAGAGCTGAGATTAAAGCCATCACCCTTTGCTTGACTCTCAGAAGCTGGAAGCTACACACAACCATTATATGCAGTACTCACAAAGAGGTTCTCTTCTACACCAAGAATTTGTCTAATCATCATTTAAAACAATCTAACCCAACAGGAGCAAGAAAATTTTGTAGCAGTGAATACTTATAATCAATGCTTGCTCACTATCAATGAGAATAATAGATTCACCCTATACAAAAAACAAAAGATCTCAAAGCAAGACATCAGTTGGTCATAAAAGAGGAGTGGGAAAATGTGGCCTGGCGGATGTTCTGAATGACAACTCTCCCACTCTCCTACTTTGGGCCATGATGGGTGGGATTGATGGAAGTTGTTGGTCAAAACATCTGGGGGATGAGTTTTCTCAGCCCTGTTTATAAATCCTCTGGAGACCCTCAAAACTGCCACAGCATCTTTACAGCCTTCTCCCACCTGGCACCTTGAAATAGATCAGATTATAACTCCCATCATTCTCAATAAGCATGGTTGCCATGCTGGTTAGGGAGGATGGAAGGTATCCTCCGATGACTCTGGAAGGCACCAGGTTGAGGAAACTAGATATCTTTTTAGAAAAGCAAACTCATATTTCCATTCCCCTGTTGTGGTCAGTGGTTCTTAATATGCAGGACATTAACTTTTTGAAAGCTTCCTTCAGCAAAAGCATGACATCTATATGGGGTGGGGGGAGGGATAGAACATATTTATGACACAGATTCCTGGTCTTCCTTTAAATCCAATAAAATGGAGGTTGTTAAGATCAAGGGCAAAGGGCTTCATAAGGCTGAGACAGCATCACTATAAGATATTCTTACATTTCCATGTTCCTTGATGTTTCCCTGTGAAACCTTTTAGATTTAGACTTTTTAGATTTTCCCTTTATTTCTGAGTTTCTGCGATCACTGGTCTGCAGGCTAGAAACATTTAATACTTATTCATAAGAAGTTACCAGTTGTGTGCTACTGGCTACAAATAAGATATCATAGCATCTGGTTAGTTACTCACTTAGAAAACTGAGTTGTTCACTGAACTGCTGTTAGCAAATAATATTTTTCACAACGTACCGTATATACTGGTTTAAGTCTGGGTTTTTTCAACCTCAAAATGAGGTCCAAAAATGGGACTCGACTAATTCTCAGGTCAACGTAAACACTCAAAAACATGCCCACACAAATGTCTAAATTAATTAATTTTACCATATTTTCATGTATTTTAATTACTGAAACTCACTAGCAGCTGCTACATTTTCCACCCCGACTTATACTTGGGTCAATCTATTTTCCTAGTTTTAAAGGTCCAAATTATGTACCTCATCTTATATTTGGGATGACTTATAGTCGAGTATATATGGTAATAGAATGGAACCTGAAAGACAATAACAATGTGGTAGAATATGTAATGATGCATTGGAGTCCAGAGGGCTCCAAGTTAGGATTTCAGTTTTAACTCCATTCTATTCCCCATCTTCAGATTACTCTATTATATTTCCTAAATTGAGATTTCCAGCTATACCCATCAACTGCCAAATAGCTACACACCCTGACCATTTATTTATTTATTTATTTCCACTTGTATGCCACCCTACTCGCAGCGCAACTCAGGGCAGCTAACAAAGTATCACAAAGTGTCACAAAATATCAAAAAAACATCAAAAGCACAATAAATCCCAATAAATAAATTCAAACAATAAAAAAGTAAATAAATAAGAAACAAACTATAAAATAAATCAAGTAAAACACATTGTCTTCTGTCGACACCGCAGCCAGACGTTAGTTAAGCCAAGAGGTTGGAGACCAGAGCTCAATGTCCTCGACGGAGCCCAGGACTCAATGTCCTTGAAGAACAACCTCAACGGAGCATGGATTATCTACTCCCCGACCGCAGGAGGGAGGGTCAAAGAGACACATCACTCAGCATCTTCAGCCACCTCAAGGCCCGGTGGCCCTTCATCCTCCTCCAGTGTTGGTGTGGCCTGAGGGGAGGAGACGCAGCGCTCGGCATCTTCAGCCGCCTCGAGACCCCAGCGGCCCTTTATCCTCCTCCAGTGTTGGTGTGGTCGGAGGGGAGGAGATGCAATGTTTGGCGTCTTCAGCTGCCTCAAGGCCCAATGGCCCTTTATCCTCCTCCAGTGTAGCTGGAGGGGAGGAGATGCAGTGCTCAGCATCTTCAGCCACCTTGAGATCCCGGTGGCCCTTTATCCTCCTCCGCCGTTGGTGTGGCTGGAGGGGAGGAGATGCAGTGCTCAGCATCTTCAGCCACCTTAAGACCCCAGTGGCCCTTTATCCTCCTCCGGCGTTGGTATGGCCGGAGGGGAGGAGATGCTGCGCTTAGGGTCTTCAGCCACCTCGAGGCCCAATGGCCCTTTATCCTCCTCCGGTGTGGCCGGAGGGGAGGAGACGCAGTGATCAGCATCTTCAGCCACCTTGAGGCCCCGGTGGCCCTTTATCCTCCTCCGGTGTTGGTGTGGTCGGAGAGGAGGAGATGCAGCATTTGGCATCTTCAGCTGCCTCAAGGCCCAACAACCCTTTATCCTCCTCCGGTGTGGCCGGAGGGGAGGAGATGCAGTGCTCAGCATCTTCAGCCACCTTAAGACCCCAGTGGCTCTTTATCCTCCTCCGGCGTTGGTATGGCCGGAGGGGAGGAGATGCAGCGCTTAGCGTCTTCAACTGCCTCAAGGCCCAGCGGTCCTTTATCCTCCTCCGGCAATGGTGTGGCTGGAGGGGAGGAGATGCCATGCTCAGCTGTTACTTGCTGTTTTTTGTTTAAATCATTTTGTTCTTTGGTAAACCTTGAGATCTCTTATACTTCTTTCTTTTGTATGCCTGGTTCCCTTTGGAGGTACAAAAGCACTGGCACTAGAGTAAAGTCTATTTGGATCCTTCAGTCTCCATGCCCCCACATCCATTTTACTAGTTTTAAATGACTTTGGGGGACATGATCTATCATATCCCCAAAAGTGCTTGATTACCATTTAAGACAAAAAAAAAACAATTTATAAAAATGGGAAGTTTTGGGGAGCATTGAGGGCTACAGTAGGTTCTTAGGTATCACACAGCACATACAGTAGGCTGCACTTGATCTATCCTTGATATATAGGGTAGTCAACCAACACAAGCCCACTTAGGTGGACATTTAGACTAACCTTCTGCATCTTTTCACTCTAGCCTAGATCAGGGATGCCCAAACTATGGCCCATGGGCTGTATCTGGCCCCCGCACCAATTCATCTTCAACACCTTCCTTACCATCTGAGGCTACAACGGTTGGGTCTCTTCACTCTTGAACGACGGCGTCTAAGAGGTGACCTGATTGAAGTTTATAAAATCATGCACAGTGTGGACAAAGTAGATAAGGAAAAACTGTTTTCTCTATCGCATAACACTAGAACTAGGGGGCACTCCATGAAACTTTTGGGTACTAGTTTTCAAACAAATAAGAGAAAGTACTTTTTCATCCAGAGGATCACTGGTCCATGGAACTCCCTGCCAGATGAAGTGACAGCTTCAAAAAATGATTAGACAAGTTCATGGAGGACAAGGGTATCAATGGCTATAATTATGGATACCTAAGGACAACCTCCATGTTGGAGAGATAGACAGGATATCTCTCAATGCCATTTCCAGGAAATCCTAAGCAGGTGAAGGCATCTGCTTGGGAATAATACCCTGAAGCAAATGGTGAGCCACTGTGTGTACGTGGAAACAGGCGCAAACGGTGTAGACACGAAGAGAAAGAGGAAACCGTTCGGTAGAGTAAATTCTCCAGAAAATGTATTCACAAAAATATGATGCTTTATATATTGTTCATCAAAAGGTTACAACGTAAATAATTCCTCCATGGGTAAAAAGTTCTCATTCAACTGGTAATACAAGGCTGGAAATATGTAATGAAAATAATTCCTCTATGGTTAAAGTATAATACAATTGACATCAAAATCAAGGTCAATCAGTTTTGTGAGTCTCTCATACAATTTAAGAAAAACAAATTCCATAGGGACTCACAGGATTACACTTCTGCGAGAATATATAGATGGTGATATCAGCAGGGACCCACCAGAGTTAAACGGGTAACTTGGAAGGATCAAACATTTTCATCGGACTTTGAAACTTCAGATTCGGACGGGCCTTCGACTTCATGTGATGAAGCTCAGCAGAAATCTCATGATTTCAGAAACAGGGATCGGCAAGTTCATGTGCAACGTTCGAACTCTTTTTTAGGGAAAAGAAGGACTGCGAATGGGGCGAGGAAAATGTAGTATTCAATTTGTCTGCCAGGTCCTTATCATTCAATGAGGTACGTGTATTATCACTGGGTCTTAATTTTGTCCCTACACCTGTTTACCATTCATTTAATACACAGGTGGATTTGTTTAAGTTAATTAGGTTGCGTAAATTGAAGGTTTTCTTTAAGGGTATGGACACGCAAATGGTGGACACTTTCAAACCTAAGTCAACATTTAACCCAGTAGTAGAGGAACCAGCAATTGAAGTATTCCAGAGACAGTTCCTTCGTGACATAGAACAAATGGAAAGGGACAAGGTGAAACACTGACACAATTTATCTAGAGAAGATTTACTAATTCTGAACCAACTAGCACAAGACAGCTCCATCATTATTAAACAGGCAGATAAGGGAGGAGGAATAGTTGTGTTAGACACCACTGACTATATTGCTGAGGCTACTAGGCAGTTAGGGGATAGCAGCTCTTATCACCAAGTGCCCCGTGATCCTACGGCACACATATCCAATATAATTAAAACAGTTTTGTATGAAGGTGTTAACTTGGGATATATCACGGACAAAACTATGCGGTTCTTATTTAATGAGCATCCGAGAACTCCCATATTCCATCTAATTCCTAAAATTCACAAACCTAGAACAGAGGGTATGCCCACCCCCGCGAGACCTATCGTATCCGGCACAAATTCGGTTCTCCTTCGTATAGTTTGTGAATCCACACTCATGGGGTTATGCGCCTGCGCAGAACGGCCGATCGGAGGCTTGAAAAGCTATTGGTCAAAAGTTTTGGCGGTAAGACCGCCCACCGTACCGCCCACCCTGAGGCGCCCATGCGCCATTTTACCTCAGTTCTCTTCTTTCCGCCGTAGCAGCAGGACGATCGTTGAGAGCTTCCTCAATTTTTTCGCCCTTCTGAGGGAAAGTCTTTTGGCAAATTTCAACAATTTTTCTCGGTGATCTTGTCCTTCGGGCAGGATCGCCACCCCGGTGCTGTTTCTTCCTTCTGGTGGACTCAGTTACCTACTCGCTTCGGTCACCGTTTCCCCCTCAAGGGGGTGGCGGCTGGCCAGCCCTTCGGGGTAACCGCGTTCCAGAAACTTCCGTTGGAAGAATTTTTTCTTTGATGGCCACGGCCTTCAAACAGTGCTCGGCTTGCCTGAAAAAGTTTCCGGCTTCCGACGGGCATAGCCTCTGCCTTTTCTGCCTCGGAGAGTCTCATCAGAGCCAGTCTTGCCCCCACTGCAAGAAATTCACCCGTCTGGCCGTGCAAAACCGGAGCTACCGGCTCAAAGCGCACCTGATGGAACTCTCTCTGGCTCCCGTTGTGGCCGCTTCTACCTCGGCTAGCGTCTCTCAGCCTCCGCCGCCTTCGACCTCTTCTTCCGCCACCATCAAGAAGAAGAAGAAGAGGGACAAGAACGGAGACAAGAAAAAGAAGCACGGGTCGGAGAAGAGGCGATCGCTCCCGCCTACTCCGCACACCCCTGTGTCTCCGGGACCTTCGCCACCATACTCGGTCGCGAGATGTCCGTCTCCTGGGTCCTCCATCTGGGGAGGACGGTCCTCCTCGGGTTCGCCTGAAAAAGGACGCAGGGCTGGGGCTCCAGCTCGTCCACTTCAGGTACTCCCGTCACCGCCTCGTGGGAGGGCCCGCTCGCCTATGAGGCAGGCCTCCGTCTCCCCAAGGCCCAGGACTCCGACGCTCGACGACGCGGCGATCACCATGCCGGCCACCATTTCGTCGCTGATTTTACCGGCCACCGTTTCGTCGCCGACCCAGCCAGCCACCGTTTCGTCGGCCACCGTTTCGTCGCTCCCGACGGTGGGGGACCCATCCCACAGGGAGTTCCTGAAGGAGATGTTTGAGGTCATGGCTCAGACTTTTGCCAACCGGTTTAAGACCTCCATGCCTGCGGCCTCTGCAGCTCCGGTACCAACCACCGCAAGCCCCAGGGATGCTGGCCCTGCTGTGGCCCCACCGCCTCCCGAGGGTCGAGTGTCCGCTCCGCTGGCCCACCCACATCATCGCGGAATGGTCCAGATGTTGAAGCGGTGGACTCCCATCCCGTCGGCCCGCCCAGGCCGTACTGGCGCAGTCCCAACGTGGATGTAAGAGTTCCTCCCTCGTCCTCCGATGACTCCAGCGCCTCTTCGGAGGAGGATGAGGGAGACGTCGACGCCGAGCGGACGCCGGACCAGGCCATCGGCGCGGTTGACCCACCGCGTGGTGAGGATCAACGCTCACTCACGGCCATGCTGACGCGCCTGGGGACCGCGTTGAACCTGAAGGTGGACCAGCCGCCACTGGAAGGTGAGGACCAAATGACCGCAAAACTGGACAGGCATGCGGTACGGCCGGTCCATATCACCATGCTTCCGTCCATGCTGACGTCGGCGAAGGCAACATGGAGGAAGCCGGTGTCGGCGCACTCCGTTTCGTCCAGGCTCGACGGCATGTATAGAGTCCTGGACGAGAACGTCGAGTTCCTGCAGGCACATCCCCTGCCTAATTCCCTGGTGGTCAAGGCCTTCCAACACAGGACGGCCACCAGCGGGTTCCCGGTTCCGTCGACCCCGGAGGGGAAGAAGTTGGACGCGGTGGGCCGCAAATTCTACGCCACCGGTTCCCTCTTCCTCCGCGCCGCCAACTACTCGGCTGCCATGGGCCTGTACCAATCTCACCTCTGGGAGCGGGTGAAGGCCGAAACGGTGACGTTACCTGCCGACGCCCAGAAACGGATCGACGCGCTGGCATCCGAGGGCGATTTCCTGGCGGAGCAACAGATGCGAACCGCCAGGCATATAAATGACTATGCGGCGAAGGACATGTCATCTGCGATCCTGCTCCGCCGCCACGCCTGGCTTAGGGGCACCTCCCTCGATGACGCTATGAAGAAGCTCATCGAGGAGTTTCCCTTCGACGGGCAAGGCCTTTTTGGGCAAGACACGGACAAGGTCCTCAATGAAATGCGGCAGACCAACTCCACCGCCAAGTTTCTGGGGCTCACCACGCCGGCTCCGCCTGCCAGGCCGAGGTTCCAGCCCTTCACGCGGCACTACCAGGGGAACCTGCAACAACAGGGTGGCCCCGTAGAGCAGCCCAGGTCTGGCTCTTACAAACAGCGACGCCAGCACAAGCCGCGCTACCAACCCTATGGACACGGCAAGCGTTCGGACGCTAAGTCCAGGTCGCGCGTTTGAAGCTGCGACGGCCGAGTCTCTCACGCTCCATCTCCCATACCTCCCCCTCCGGAACTTCCTTCAGGTATGGTCGGGCATCACGGACGACCGGTGGGTCTTAAGGATCTTGTCCTCTGGCTACGCCATCGAGTTCGTGCGGGCGCCTCGGGTAGGAAGACATCGTTTCACCACCTCGTCCCCCCATTTGGAGGAAGAAATATCAACTCTTCTGTCCAAGGGAGCCATCGAGCGGGTGGCCCCGCCCGATTGGGACAACGGTTTCTACTCGAGGTACTTCGTGGTCCAGAAGAAGGACGGAGGACTTCGCCCGATCCTGGACCTGCGCCGCCTCAACAAATGCATCCACAGCAGGAAGTTCCGGATGGTGACCCTGCAGACCGTCCTCCCCCTCATCAACAAAGGGGACTGGTTCACAGTCATAGACCTCAAGGACGCTTACTTCCATGTCTCCATCCTCGAGGAGCACCGGAGGTTCCTTCGATTCCGCATCGGCGATTCGGTTTACCAGTACCGATGTCTACCGTTCGGTCTGGCCACGGCACCGCGAGTCTTCACCAAATGCATGGCTCCGGTGGCCGCCTTCCTTCACCAGCGGGGAATCAGGGTCTTCCCATACATCGACGACTGGTTGATCGTATCCCCCACCAGCTCGTCGGCCATTCGGGACACGCAATTCACGGTCCACCTCATGGAGAGTCTCGGCCTCAGGATCAACTTCACCAAATCGAAGCTGATCCCCTCTCAACGCGTCGAGTACATCGGAGCGGTACTCGACTCGCTTGCCACCAGAGCCTTTGCACCCCAGAAGCACCTGCAGGACATCGCGCAGGGAGTGAACGACCTACGCACCAAACCGTGCATCCGGGCGAAAAAGGCTCAAAGACTGCTAGGCCTTATGGCCTCAACGACGGCTGTGGTCCCTCACGCCAAGTTAAAGTTCCGGTCCCTACAGTCGTGGCTTCTGCACGAATTCGATGCGCTCCGGGAGTGTCAGTCCAAACGGCTAACTCCGTCCCCGGAGCTGAGGGACCAGCTGGTGTGGTGGACGACACCACTCAATGTGGCAACGGGGAAGAGTTTTTACCCCCCGCAACCCTCGCTGCAAATATTGACCGACGCAAGCAACCTCGGCTGGGGGGCTGCCTGCGGGACTCTCACGGTCAACAACCCTTGGTCGCCTCAGGAGATGGTGCACCATATCAACTACTTGGAGCTGCTGGCCATTTGGAAGGCCCTCCGTTCCTTCGAGACCTTGCTCATGGGCAAGGCGGTCCAAGTGGCCTCGGACAACACCACGGCTGTGGCGTACCTGAACAAGCAGGGAGGAACACGATCCACCACCCTTCTTTACCTCGCTGTGCAACTCTGGGAGTGGTGTCTGGAGAGGCACATTTTCCCGATTGGAGTGCACATCCAGGGCAAGCTGAATGTCCTGGCCGACCATCTCAGCCGCCTCACCTCGACGACCCACGAATGGGAACTGAACGACGAGGTGTTCCAGTCGCTCTGCGAGGCCTGGGGGACTCCGAACATTGACCTCTTCGCATCGGAGTCCAACACGAAATGCCACAGGTACTGTTCCAGGGCGGGCATCGGTGCCAACTCCGAGGGCGATGCCTTCATGAAATGGTGGGATCAGGACTATTTCTACGCTTTTCCTCCGTTTCCCCTGGTCCAGAAGGTCCTCACCAGAATGCTTCAGCACAGGACCAGGGCCATCCTAGTGGCCCCAGCATGGCCTCGCCAACCATGGTTTCCGCTGCTGTTGCGCATGTCATCTCAGTATCGCACGCTACCGGAGTCACCGACGCTCCTCCAGATAGAGCAGGGCCAGCTCCACCACTCGGACCTGCCCAGCCTCCACCTCACCGCGTGGAGGATAACCCCAGACTGTCCAGGATCCTGGAACTAGCCAGGCGCCCGTCCACAAGGAAGTCCTACGCTTCCAAATACAGACGCTTTTGTGCTTTCCTGGCATCTCAGCAGACCCCCCTCTCGCAGGTGGAACTGCAGGACGTCTTGACCTACCTCCTCCATCTGGCGGAGTCTGGCCTCAGCATCGCCTCCATCCGAGTACACCTCGCAGCGGTGGTGGCTCACTCTCCAGCTGGCTCGCCCGCTTCTAGCGCTTTCCGCGACCAAACGGTGAAACGCTTCCTCAAGGGATTGCGGAACGCCTTCCCGCCGGTCAGGACTCCGACGGCCCAATGGTCACTCTCTACCGTCCTTAACGCGCTCACCAGGACTCCTTTCGAGCCCATGGCTACCGCGGATGCTCATCTCCTCACATGGAAGACGGCTTTTCTGGTGGCCATCACGTCTGCTCGACGAGCTGGTGAACTGGTCACCCTGCGGGCGGACGCACCCTTTCTCCAGTTCTTCAATGACCGTGTGGTGCTCCAACCGGACATCACCTTCCTCCCCAAGGTGGTCTCCCAGTTTCATATGGCACAGACTATCTCCTTGCCAACATTCTTCCAGAACCCCGCTAACGCCCAAGAAAGGACTTGGCACACGCTGGATGTCAAACGGGCTTTATTGTTTTACACCAGCAGGACAAGGGAGTTCAGGAAGTCGCAACGCCTTTTCGTGGCGTATGGGGGCAAGTCCAAAGGTGAACCCATCTCTGCGCAGCGGTTCTCCAAATGGATCACCTCTACCATCTACTTGGCCTACGAGTCGGCATCGCTGCCCCCTCCACCGCATGTCAGGGCGCACTCTACCAGAGCGGTTGCAACATCCACGGCCTTTCTGGAGGGCACACCGCTTGAGGACATCTGTAAGGCTGCCACCTGGTCCAGACCTTCTACATTTGTCCAGCACTACAGGGTGGACACCAGAGCCACTGCGGACGCCAGGCTTGGCCGTGTCGTCCTCACTCGGGGGCTCCGGGCCCATCGCCCTTGACAGTTCACCCTGTCTGACCGTCATCATCTTCATCGTGGGATCATCTCATCCGACTGCCCACCGACCAAGTAAGTGTGAGCTTGCTAATCTCCCATGAGTGTGGATTCACAAACTATATGAAGGAGAAAGTTCGGTTTCACTTACCAGTGATAACTTTCGTTCTTCGAGTATATAGTTTGTGAATACACACCACCCACCCTGCCTCCCCTCTTGAGCTGCACGGATGAGATCAATTGGTTTATCCTGTGCTTGGCTTAAGTATGGAACTGAGGTAAAATGGCGCGCGGGCGCCTCAGGGTGGGCGGTACGGTGGGCGGTCTTACCGCCAAAACTTTTGACCAATAGCTTTTCAAGCCTCCGATCGGCCGTTCTGCGCAGGCGCATAACCCCATGAGTGTGTATTCACAAACTATATACTCGAAGAACGAAAGTTATCACTGGTAAGTGAAACCGAACTTTCTTGGGGCCAAGGCATTTGAGGGGGGGGGGTAGCCAACAAATTGCCTTGACTGCCTCTCCCACAATGCCTTGGACCCAAGGACTCCTGAAGCTGCATATTGTCACACAAGAAGTGGCCATGCAATGAAAACTAGTAGTTGATGACTTGACAGGGTGGAGAGAAGTTCCTCTCCTTTCCCTTTTCCTTCCTTCCTTCCCCCATATGTTTAACTGGCCAGTGGCAGGAGGACTCCTACTGGCATGGATGTTACCTCTGTGGAGTGTTATACTGCACAGTGGTAAAAAAATTGGATGCTGGCCTATGTGAATTATAAGAATGTTTTGCTACTGAAAAAGCTTTAGGGTTGACACTAGGTGAAACTCTCTGGGAAAGTTGTTCTCTAACAATTATGGCGAACCTTGGCACTCCAGGTGCTCTGGAACTTCAGTTCCCAGAAGCCCTGATCAGCAGAAGTGGTGACGGGATTCTGGGAATTGGAGTCCAAGAACACCTGGAGTGCCAAGGTTGGCCATCTCTGTTCTATAACATGGGGTGCCACTACTTATGAGGCCCTCTCCTACACAGTACCTGCTTCACCTCATTTAGTGGAGACACTTCAAGTAGTTCTGAAGGTAAAATGAGAACAGAGAGTAGTTTATACACTGTTGTCTTCTTGGAGGAAATGTGCAAATGGTGGGTGCAGATAGTGGGATGACACATTATGAAATAAATGACATGATTTTACTGCAAGCTCTTTTTTTAAAAAAAAACCTCAATCTTTAGTTAATAAATTTTTCTAATGCTTTTGCTTATTATTATTATTATTATTATTATTATTATTATTATTATTATTATTATTATTATTATTATTATTATTATTATTATTATTATTATTATTATTATTATTATTATTATTATTATTATTATTATTATTATTATTATTATTATTATTATTATAGCTGACAGCAGTGTTGGGCTCCAAAAATTTTTACTGCCACACAGTGGGCGTGGTATGGTGGGCGTGGCCAGGGGGGAGCCCTGCGTTGCACCCGAATTAGGACTACTTTATTTCAAAACTTGTATGGGTGGGGCCAGCCAGAATTTCTGCTACCGGTTCTGATGAACTGGTGCGAACCTGCTGATGCCCACCGCTGGCTGACAGGCATGCACATGCTGGCAACATAAAGCTAAGTATACATTCCAGCAGCCACGCTTGTATATACATCTTGTGCAAATGGAGAAAATAACATGGTGTGTGTAATTTCATCAGAGCAGAGGGATCAGTCTAAGATTCACATTGGAAGATTAAATGGTGCAATTACTATGGCAGACCGTCGTTCTGGAATATCTTCAGTCGAAAAGCCAAGCAGCCATAATTGAGGATTCTAGTAGAATAGAGATATAACAAAAAATGTTCTCAACCACTGAAATGACATCATCTGCATTTCAAAGGATCCCATGTTGTTCACTCCCAAAGCCAGGGAAACCACAGCCTGCTTTTTGTGTCATAGAGATCAGTGACACTGTGTTGTTGTTGTTGTTCAGTCGCACAGTCGATTCCGACCCTTTGCGACCCTATGGACCATCGTTCTCCAGGCGCCTCTGTCCTCCACCATCCCCCTCAGTCCTCCCAGTTTTGTGCCCATTGTGTCTACAATGCCATCTATCCATCTCATCCTTGGCCTCCCCCTTCTTCTTTTGCCCTCCACCTTTCCCAACATCACGGCCTTCTCAAGTGAATCCTCCCTTCTCATTTGATGCCCAAAGTACTTTAGCCTCATCTTTACTATTTGACCTTCCAATGAGCAGTCAGTGTTGATTTCTTCTAAGATTGACCTATTTGTTCTCCTCGCTGTCCAAGGTACCCTCAAAACTCTCCTCCAACACCACATTTCAAAGGCATCTATTCTTCTGCGTTCAGCTTTCCTAATTGTCCAGCTCTCACATCCGTACATTACCACTGGGAATACCATTGCTTTGACTATTCTAATTTTTGTTTTCAAGGTGATGTCTCTGCTTTTCACTATGTTCCCCAGGTTTCTCATGGCTTGTCTCCCTAGAATCAGCCGCCTCTTTATTTCATGGCTGCAATCTCCATCTGCAGTGATCTTAGATCCTAAGAAAGTGAAATCTGTCACTGCTTCTACTTCTTCCCCGTCTATTTTCCAGGAACTGATCGGGCCTGTTGCCATTATCTTGGTTTTCTTGATATTGAGTCTCAAGCCAGCTTTTGCACTCTCTTCCTTCAAACCGATCAAGAGATTCTTTAGGTCTTCCTCACTTTCTGCCATTAGGGTGGTGTCGTCTGCATATCTCAGATTGTTGATGTTTCTCCCAGCAATTTTGATCCCATATTGTGATTCCTCCATCCCTGCATTGCGCATTATGTGCTCTGTGTATAAGTTGAATAAGCAGGGTGACAAAATGCAGCCTTGTCTTACTCCTTTTCCTATTCCAAACCACTCGGTCATTCCGTGTTCTGTCCTAACTGTTGCTTCTTGGTTCATGTACAGATTTCTCAGGAGGCATATGAGGTGTTCTGGTATTCCCATCTCTTTAATCACTTGCCACATCTTGTTGTGATCCACACAATCAAATGCCTTAGTGTAGTCAATAAAGCAAAAATAAACTTGTTTCTGGTATTCCTTTGTTTTCTCCATGATCCAACGTATGTTGGCAATGTGGTCTCTAGTCCCCCTGCCTCTTCTGAAACCAGCCTGCACCTCTGGTAATTCTCTTTCCACATGCTGCTGAAGTCTATCCTGTATTATCTTGAGCATCACCTTGCTGGCGTGTGGGATGAGCGCGATTGTTCGATAGTTTGAACATTCTTTGGCATTGCCCTTTTTTGGGATTGGAACATATACTGATCTTTTCCAGTCCTGTGGCCACTGTTTTGTTTTCCAAATCTGCTGGCATATTGAATGCAGTAATTTGATGCCATCATCTTTTAGAGCTTTGAAAAATTCAACTGGGATACCATCATCTCCACTAGCTTTGTTGTTTGCAGTGCTCTTTAGGGCCTTTCTGACTTCACTCTCCAGGATGTCTGGCTCAGGTTCAATTTCTTCATCATTGTGACTATCAGGAGTGTTGAGTTCCTTTTTGTAGAGTTCCTCTGTGTACTCTTTCCATCTTTTCTTAATCTCTTCTGCATCAGCTAGCTCCTTTCCGTCTTTGTCCCTTATCATGGTCATTTTTGCTTTAAATGTTCCCTTGATTTCCCGGATTTTTTTGAAAAGATCTCTGGTTCTGCCTTTTTTGTTGTTTTCTTCCATTTCTTTGCACTGTTCTTTTAGATAGTTTTCCTTATCTCTCCTTGCTTTTCTTTGAAATTCTGTGTTCAGATGATTGTATTTTTTCCTTTCTCCTTTGACTTTTGCGTTCCTTCTTTCCTCTGCTATTTTAAGAGCCTCATCAGACAACCACTTTGCTTTCTTACTCTTCTTTTCTTTTGGTATGGTTTTCTTTGCTGCTTCCTGCATGATGTCCCTCATCTCTGTCCATAATTCTTCTGGCACTCTATCTATTGAGTCTAAGCCATTGAATCTGTTCATCACCTCCACCGTGTATTCTTTAGGGATGCTGTCTAGGTGATATCTGTCTGGTCTCTGTACATCTGACACTGTACAGATGAACAAAAACACAAACAAAACACAATTAGGGCTTATGAGGATTAGTATCTACATAAATATGTGCTTACATGCACACCCAGAAGAGAAAGGGAAGGCTTAGTGGGTTGAACTTTCGTTTAGATGGTTGAGTGCCACTAATTCAAGAATCAGTGGAAAGCGTTCAGCCACTCTTTATTCCAATGTAAGTAAAACCAGGTTTTCAACAGTACTTGGAAGTACCCAATTACAGATAATTAGTTACAAAGGAACTCATTTTTTCAATAACAATTCTAATTACCTTAGACTACAGTTGTAATTAAATGCAAATAATATTACTTTGGTACTGTAACTGTAACTTGTTAGTTACTTGCATCCAGTGATGCACTGCAGCAGGTTCTGCAGAACTGGTAGCGGAAATTTCCCCAGACCATGCCCACTTGGTTGGCCACGTCCACCTCCATAGCCCATAATGTAGGATGCTTGGCCACGCCCACAGGTTTGGCCCCGCCACAGGTTTGGCCAGCCCACAGAGTAGGTAGTAAATTTTTTTTGCAGTGCATCGCTGCTTGCATCATTAAGTAGAGGAGAAAGAGTATCACATAGTTCAAATGTTGTGCTGTGCTCTGTTGTGGGTACTGAGCTGACAGTAACGAGAGGGTGCATATGTTTTGTCCCTAGGTCAGGAGCTTGTAGCAGTCAGATTTTTGAAAATTGAATAAAAGATAATTGTGATACCTATGTTTTGAGAAAAAGAGAAATAAATGCCTTGGAACTGAACAAAATAATTGTTTAAGTAATGTTTTAAACTTGGTTTTTTGAAAAACAAATATGGTAGCTGTAATAACAGTTATAACACATCCTTCTAATTCAGGGCACCACACATTCTATGGCTAATGAATGTGATTAACCATAATTCTATGGTTAGAGCAGTACAACAGTGGAACCACCTACCTCAAGAGGTGGTGAGAGCTCCAATCCTGGAAGATTCAAGAGAGAGTTGGACAACCATCTGTTAGCTCTGCTTTGATTTGAATTCCTTCATTGAGCAAGGGACTGGACTCAATGGTCTGAGTCTCAATGACCTGGACTCAAGGGACTGGACTCAATGGCCCTTTCCAACTTGGTTATTCTATGATTCTATAATTTTATCAATGTAAATGTATCAGGTTCAGGTCAATGCTTCTGTTCGACAAAGAGAACCTGAGTGCCATAAGGCAATGGGTGGTGAATTACATGCACAGACCTCACCAGAAGTCTTCTGACTACCATGCCAGAGACTTTTGGTGGATGGTTTCCAGAAATCTTTAGCTGCAGTAACTGTTACGGCTTGACAGCCACCGGACATACTCTTCAGAGCGTAGCTGTAGCTATTGGACCTGCAAGGTCCTGTACAGAAGAACAACCTTGTAAAGCAGGGGTGCCCAAACCTTTTGTGCCAGGGGCCTGGGCACACCCCCAGAAGCAGACGTGTTTGCACATGCTCATCCGGAACCACTTCCGGGAGTCCCCACACATGCACAAATGTGTCAGTGCTACTCCTGCAAGTGGTTCTGGACATGCATGGTTCAGGAGCAGCGAAGGCATCGCGAAGCAAATGAATTGGCATCAGGGGCCAGATCTGGCCCATGGGCTGTAGTTTGGGCACTCTTGCTGTAAAGTGAGATGTTACAAGATAGGCTGAACGGTTTTAAATACCAAAGATAAGCACAAGAGTACAAAATGGTTGAAATGAATGTTCATAAACTTAAACAATTTTATTCTTATTTCTTTTCATTTTCAAATTCAAAAACGATATTCTTCCATCTTTTCCTTATCCAAACTCAAAAACAATGTAATTCTTCCTTTTTAAAATCCAAATATTTAAGCAGTGAATGGAACACAAACATGAAATGAAAGCTTGCCAGTTTTCAAAACTTTTCGATATAAGAATCTTCCTCAGAAAATGTTGTGTGTATTTCTGAAATATTAATGAAAAATAATATTGAGTAACATAGTAAGTTGATGGTACAATGGTAATTAATATATTAAATATACTTAAATATACAAAGTTTAAAATGAATCAGGGACCTCATTTATGAATACGATAAAGTGAACTCTTTCTATTGCCATGAATGAAATATAATGAAACACAATTCAGTTTAATACAGTTCAAATGAAAAAGCTTACCTCTTATAATGGTTCTATTCTCTCCATTTATAATAGTTTTATTCTTTCACGTTCTTTGCCTGAATTGCCTGCACAACATTTTCTGAGAAAGATTCTTATATCGAAAAGTTTTGAAAACTGGCAAGCTTTAATTTCATGTTTGTGTTCTACTCACTGCTTAAATATTTGGATAAGAAAAAGAAGGAAGAATTACATTGTTTTTGAGTTTGGATAAGAAAAAGAAGGAAGAATAATATTGTTTTTGAATTTGAAAAGAAATAAGAATAAAATTGTTTAAATTTATGAACATTCGTTTCAACAGTTTTGCACTCTTGTGCTTATCTTTGGTAAAGTGAGATGTTGGCATCTTGGTGGAGAAAAAGAATGTTGAATTCTGCAATGACTGCAGAAGAATCATTTCTACACAACCCAAGACATGCTGCAAAAATAAATATTTCATAACGTTTGCAAGAATGATGGGATACTTTGGAGAAAGGCAGTGTGTGCAAAAGGTAATGCATATACTGTATCTTGCAGTGCCAACACCTGAAATGTACACACTTGACTGAGATATTCACAAAGGTCTAATAAGGGAAGGATCAAGGCTTGGGAAATTAGATAATGATGCAGGTTTGATGAGGACTTTATAAAAAGAAAGCTGGAAAGAATACTTTGGAAGAAGAACTGGAGGAAGTGGTGGGGGAGTTTACTTAGCATATTTCTCACCTCTCTTTCTCCTGTTCAAAATTACGACTGTTCACCCTAAGATCAACACAGAGACTCATTAAAATAAACAACAGATAACTGTATATATAGAATGAGAAAGAAGGACACTGGATCATGAAAGTATTAGGAAAGGAAGATTGGACTATTGGTACTTTCAGGATTGTGGAAGGAGAAACATCCATTACAACAAACAGTGTAGAGAAATCATGGGTATTTTGGCCCTGTGATATGTTTGATAGTTGCTTCCCAATTTACCAAAATGTTAAATTCAGTCACATGTTGACCAGATTACAACTTTTGCCGGGCAAGGCTTGTGGAGACAGGTGGCTCTGATGGTACAAAGCTGTGAATCCCTTCTGAGTTTTGTCCAACAGTAAAGGAGCTACCCCAGGATGCTGGATCTATTTTAGGGAAAGGGTCCAGCTCTTTGAATAGTTTTTGTACAGCTCAGATTAAACTTTGGCAAGGATTCGTCAGTTCATTGCTCAGGAGTCACTCCGTTGTCCATGGCATTACCTCTTCTAACACACCTTCTAACAGCAAATTTAGGGGATTAGTTCCAATGGCTTTGTAGCTAAAGCAACTACCTGTACAAGGTACAAGGTACTGTTGAGTATTCTAGTGCAATCCTAGCATGTAGAAAATACCAACACACTAACCAGTGAGATAGGAGAGAATAAAGGTAAAGGTTAAAGGTTTCTCTTGCTCAAAAGCCAGTCTTATCCGACTCTAGGGTTCAGTGCTCATCTTTGTTTCAAAGCCAAAGAGCCAGCGCTGTCTGTTTCTGCAGACGTTCCCGTGGTCATGTGGCAGGCATAACTAGACACCGGAGCGCATGGAACGCTGTTACCTTCCCACTGAAGTAGTCCCTATTTATCTACTTGCAATTTCTTGCTTTCGAGCTGCTAGGTTGGCAGGAGCTGGGACAAAGACGGGAGCTTATTCCGTCCTGCAGTACTTGGGAATCGAACTGCTGACCTTCCACCTCCCAGTTAGCATCTGCATTGTTTGTTTCTAAGGAGCCAATTAGAAAAGTTCCTGTCTTCCCACCTCAGGAGTCACCTGCTCCTATTTACATGTCTTAAGGCCTTTGGTTGTTCTTGCCCTTCTCTCTCATTTCTTCCTTTTTGAAGAGGAAGATGTCTTTTGAGTGTTTCCATCTTCCCAGCCAAATGGCTGGAAGAGAGGGCATCTTTACTTACTTTCTTTCAAACTACCCAACTTGAATTTTCTGCCTTCATTATTTGACTTAATGACACTTTACCTAGACTCCTGAGCACATGTATTTAAGTTCTGGTCTCATTTTGTGAGTAAATGCTATTTATCTTTCTCTAAGCATTTGGTCCAAGTGTGTTTATTAGCTGGATTAAAAAGGGAAAGAACTGGGGAGACTTGCATTCAAACCAAAAAAGGCCTTAAACCTGCCAAACTTTGCTGTGCAGCTGTTACAAATAACTTAACTTATTTCAATGTGTATGTCAGAATCCTGAAGAGGGGGGAAAAACAGCAGCAACAAAAATCTAGTACAACCAAGATTATGTATGTTTAGTAACCACAGTACATTGGTTACCATAGAATTGTGGAACTGAAGAATAATACTAAGCATCATCAAGTCCAATTTTCTGCTAATGCAGGAAAACCACTGTTAGAGATTTCCTGATAGATGACCATCCAACATATGTTTAAATACCTCAAGTGAGTGGCAGTTTGCCACAGAGACCGTCCATTCTGTCATTCAACAGCTTTCTTGGTGTTCTTCCTAATATTTAGCTGAAATTTGCTTTGAAACCATTGGATGGGATCTTACCCTCTGGAGCTATTGGAAAAAACTTGTTCTATCTTCCAAGTGCCAGGCTCTCAACAGGGGTGTGCTGGCTAAGCTAAAAGGACGCTGGACAGGGAGTGATGAGGGTGTCTAATCCTAACAAAATATATGCATTCCTGATTGCCTTCTACTTTCAACTCCCCTCTGGGGATTCAAACCAACAACCTCTTGCATACAAGGCAAAATTGCAGCCTCTACGCCATTGCAGCTCTGCTGTCAATGGAGCTGCATTTGTAATCTTATTTTTGGCAGCACAGGAGGAGGAAGGCAGGCAGAGGAACATGGAGCCCCACTCCTTTGCTCAATTGTTCCGGGCATCACAGCTTGGCATGGCTCTTTGGATTGGCACCCAAGGGGGATGCCATGGTACTGGGGACCTAGAGGGTGCCCCAGGCTGAGTCCCGGTTGCCTGATGGGCCAAGCCCACCACTGGCTCTCAAATATTTCAAGATGTCTATCACTTGGCCTCTCAACCTTCTCTTCTTCAGGCATAATATCACTTATAGAAAGTCATGTTAGGGGATAAAAAAGAAAGAGGAAAAAAAAGAGAGATGGGAGGCAGGAAGGCATGGTGACCTGCTATAAGATGGCACATCTGTCTATATGTTGTCCTTTTAAAATACTGCTCTTATATTGTGCATTCAAGTTAATTGCTGGTTGCTCCAGCAACGCTTGCAAAGACAAAATGGCGATTTCCCGCCATCAGAATTAGGATCAAAATTTGCCGTGTATATTCCCCTTCTGGGTGCACTCCTTATGTTAATTACAGTTTTATGATTGGTGCAACTTTGGATCCTGTTCCTGATTGGTTAATTAAACTATGGTATCAAGTTATGATTGGTTAGTTAAGGTTATCCGGCAGGTTACTACATTGTATCTTAGAGTGACCGCTACCAAGACACTATATAAGCACCATGGGTAAACAAGGGTGTGGCCGGGCCGGATCTATACTTCCCCATTCTCTGTAGGTTAGTCCTAGCCAGGCTAAGCCTTGGGTCCTCTCCATACGCTCACATGCAGGTGTAGCTTAGTTGCCATGATCACCGATTTTGGAGAGACCGATTACATGGGACTAGTGTAGCCATCTGTTGTCCGGAGACCTTTGTAATTGTTGCCTGCAAGACTTTACAATAAACCGTTGTTCATTGTTCTGTTCATCGTTGCTGGACTATTCTTTGCAAAGGAATAGTCCAGCAATATCTTAAGAGATGAAAGTGACATCTTAAGAGATGAAAACAAAATGTGATATTTCATTGCAGATCCCACTTATAAATGTTATATAAACATTTCTACTATAGTCTTGTAGGTTGGTAGCTATGAAGCCTTGTCAAAGTCCAGGGTGTCGGCAGCTGGCAGGCAACATGAATGCCAGGACACAAGACAACCAGGTAATAGGCTAAAACATTAACCAAATCCCAGGCCAGAGTCCAAGTCCAAGCAGAGGTGAAGAATTAGGCCAGACACCAAAAGCATAGTCCAAAACAAGTTAGAAGTCCACAATAACAGTCCACAGGAACTGGACAGAATTCCTCAGAAGTAGAAACCAGGAAAAAAAGGTAGGAGATCTTCCAGAAACCAGATTAGAAATCAAAAAGCCAAACAACTGCAAGTCCATTGACCTTCAGTGCTGAGGCCATTTCTGGGAGGAAGGACCTGTTTCTATGAAGGTCCAGAACCTTCCCAAGGGCTCTCAGGTGGGGGCTTAGCAGGTGTAGCAGGGTGAGGGTCCAGTCCTGCATGACTTAGAGGAGTGGCTACAAATTCTGACAAGCCTTTTGTGATTCATAAAGAGGCAAACATTGAGGTTCTTCTTCTTTCATGTCCCAATCAAACCCTGATCTGCCAAAATTAAGCCACTTTCTCCACTTTGTCATTGGCCAAAGTTAAGTCCTCACTGGTACATGTTTTTGGCAGTAATCGGCAGACCAGTAAATGAGCTAGATTCTGTGTCTTTCCACATTTACACCGCATGTTGTTGTCTGCAAGCAGCCCCCACTTGAGCATGTTGGTCTTACATTTAGGGACTCCAACGCTCAGCTTATTCAGGGTCCTCCAAGTGACATAGGAGAGGTTTAGTTGCTCAGCTATACCCTCCTTTAATGTTGTTCCTTGTTCAGTGAGCTCCTTCCCCCATCTTTTAATTTGGTTTTGCTCTTGTGTACCCTCCAGAATGTTTGTGCTTGCCATAAAGCTCTTCCTGGATCTGAGCCGGTGAACTTGAGGCTCATATCAGTTTAGAGGGTTTCAAGGGTCATTCTCTTGCTTAGTTCTCCCGGCGTCCGCTAATACTTCTCTCCTGATCTTAGGTGGCGCAATGCCAACAAGAGGGTATAGTTTCTCAACTGGTGTAGGTTTGTGGTTAAAAGATGGATCCTCTAAATAAACACCATCTTTATCCATTTCCTCTCCACGTTCACTCCTCAGGAGCTGGTGGCAAAATCCTTTTCCAGGTTGCCAAGCTTACCCTTGCATTTCTCAAAGAGAAGTTTCCTGCATCCTAGTCACATCCTGAGAGTGACATGAGATGCTATAACTGGGGTCAGACCCTGTCTTATAAATGTATTGCCACTGCAATTAATATTCAGTCCCACTTTCAGACCGCTGCCAATGACCCCCTTTCTAATTTCTCCCAAACCTTTGAAGCTTAATAGCTTTAAAACCATGCAAGTTGTAAAAACAATCCTAGCCGTCATATGAAAAACAACCAGCAGAAGGGCACCTTCAAAAGGATGCGAACTTTAGCACTTTGCCACCAACCAAAGGGCCCTCGTAAGGCCGTCATCTGAAGGCCAGTCCTGAGAAAACGCAGAGGGATTCCTGCGAATTTGTTGATGCCAGCTCAGACAGACTGTTTATTTTCATGATTTCATGGAAGAATTTTAATTTAATGAGTGTTTGATACACGAATGCAAGGCATCGTTTCAGCCCTATAATTATTGTGTCAAAATATTTCTGCTTAAGCGGCAGCAGCTGACTGAAAGAGATGTGATTTACATCTGAATTGTATCAGGGGGATGCTGCTAAAAGTAATCAGCATGTGCCTTTTAATTGAATTGAAAAATTAACAAAGAATAGCATTGGCTCTCTGGGCCTCCTCTTTACTTCCCCTCCCGAGTGCCTTTCAATGAAACTTTACACTTGTTTAGCACAGAGCCCTTAGGAATGAAATGTTCAAAAGATTTTAGGCACTCGAAAGTGTGCCGCCTGTGATTGTGGTCTATAGAGCTGGGCAAACTGGGTGGGCAAACAGATCACTGTCACTATGAGCTTGCCAAAAATTTAAAAACCTGACCAGCCAGTTCATTGTTCTCATACTGCAGTCAAAATCACAGGGGGGGGGGGGAGGGTATTTTAACATTTATACAGTGCAATCCTGCCAGGAAACTTGTATATATTGGGGTCATATGGATGATCAGATTATAATAGAAAGCTTTAGAGATGTTTGGAAGTTGTTATTCTTCTCTTCTCATTTGGGAGCCCTTCTGGTCTTACCTGTGAGGGTGAAGCTACTACAATGCAACATATGATACACATGGAATGGAAAGTCACCTGGGGAGACAGAGCTTCTTCCTCCTATGTTGCCCTTCCTTTTCCAAGCATTCTCTCCACCTCCTATCCTCCCACTGCCAGGTCTGAAGAAACAAAGCCCCAGACGGTGAAGGAGATGAATATCACTGGTGGCATAGTGGTTAAACTGCTGTACTGCAGCCCAAATGTTGTTTGAACCTGACGGGTATCAAGGTTGACTCAGCCTTCCATCCTTTCAGGGTTGGTAAAATGAGAAAGGTAAAGGTTGCCCTTGCTCAAAAGCCAGTCATATCTGACTCTAGGGTTCAGTGCTCATCTCTGTTTATAGCCAAAGAGCCAGTGCTGTCTGAGTCTGCAGAAATTTCCATGGACATGTGGCAGGCATGACTGAACACCAGAGTGCACAGAACTCTGTTTACCTTCCCACCCAAGCAGTACCTATTTGTCTATTTGCAATTTCTTGTTTTCGAATTGCTAGGTTGGCAAGAGCTGGGGCAGAGACAGAAGCTCATTCCATCCAGGGCCGTAGCCAGGATTATAGATGGGGGTCAAGGAGGGGGGCAAATATTTTTTCAGGAGGGGCAACAATGTCTCACACACACACACACACACACACACACACACACACACACACACACACACACACACACACACACACACACACCATTAGAACTGGTGGATGGGTTGTTAGCTGGGGGGGGAGAGAACTGATCCCCTCCGGCCACCCCCTGGCTACGGCCCTGATTGCAACATGCAGCACTCAGGTCTTGAACTGTTGACCTGCTGACTTACCAGTCATCAAGTTCAGCATCTTAACCACTAAGCCACCGCAATCCCCATTGTAAAATGAGTACCCAGCCTGTTAAGGGGGAAAATGCTAATTACCTTGTGAACTGCCCAGAGAGTGCACTAAGCTCTATGGGGTGGTATATAAGTGCAATTGCTGCTGTAATTGCTTGCTCTTGCTATATCGCCAATACATTTGTCTAGAATGGGGCAGAAATGGGCAATCTTTAGCCCTTCAGATACTTTGGTTTATGATTCTTTACCACTGGACAAGCTAGGTTGTCTTGATAGGAATTCTGGACAAAAAAAATCTGGCAAGACCTCTTGCAGTAGAATAAAGGATAGACTATCTTTGCTCTGGAAAAAGGATGTGGGGGATAATAATGCTTTCAAGTTTTATTTTTGTCAAACAGAGTGGCATATGAAAGCAGACTTTTAAGAAGTCAGAAAATGCAGAAAATAATGAATAGAAGTTAGGCTGGTTTAATATTTTCTTTCCTCATTCAAAACTAAAGATCAATTTTCAACTGACTGCCTTTTGTTAAAGTATAATGCTAAAGAATCCCATTTTTTGAATATTACTAATTCTTGTGTATAATGGGGATAAACAAAGATAATTCCACTTTGGGTATGGTAAGATTCTTCTTCGAAACATTTGCACTTGCTGTCTTAAGTGATAAGCCTTATTTGGAAAAGTTTAGTGCACAACTTGTGGAAACTCCTGGACTCGCTGCTGCTGCTGGAAGAACAGGTGGCAGCCGTGGTCAGGAGGGCTTTTGCTCAACTTCATGTGATTCGCCAGTTGCGCCCACTCCTGGATTAGGACTCCTTGCTCATGGTCACTCATGCTCTGGTCACCTCCAGGCTAGATTACTGTAATGCGCTTTACATGGGGCTGCCCTTGATGACCATTCGGAGGCTACAGCTGGTTCAGAATGCGGCTGCCTTGGTGGTGATGGGGTGTGGACATAACGTGCCTCCCCATTACTCTGGGAGTTGCACTGGTTACCAGTTTGCCTCCGGGTGCAATTCAAGGTGCTGGTTTTGACCTTTAAAGCCCTATATGGCAGTGGGCCAAGATACCTGAGAGACCGCATCATCCCAAGAGTGTCTGCCCATCCGACCAGAGCAGACCGGAGGGGATGCTTGGTTGTACTTTCAGCTCGAGAGGCTCGCCTCTCTGGCACGCAGAGGAGGGCCTTCTCCGTGTCCGCACCAACCCTCTGGAACCTCCTTCCAACAGAATTGAGGTTGTAGATAGAATTGCTACCTTTCAAGAAAGGATTGAAAACCTGGCTGGCAGGGCAGGTGTGGGGCCCTAACGGGAATACGGCCCCAGCCTGTTGTCTTATTTCCAACTAGAGCCCAACTGTCCCTCATTTTTGTGTTGTGTACTGTGGTATTCCTCCATTTCCTCCATTCCCTATTCCCTTTTTAGTCTTTTTAAGTGGGGTGGGAGTAGGAGGTGGGTTGTTGGGTGGTTGAGTTAAGGTTTTAATCTGTTTTGTTATATTTACTGTATTTTCTGGCATATAAGACTACTTTTTAACCCCGAAAAATCTGTGCCAAAGTCGGGGGTCGTCTTATAGGACAGGTACTTAACTGCAGCTTGTTTCCCCTTGCTTCATATGTCCGGCGCATATGGTGGGGGGTGCCGCGGCTGAGTCCCTGCTCTGTGCGGGGAGTATGAAGCAAGGGGAAGCAAGCTGCACACATCTTCCTTTACCTCGAGGAGGAGAACGTGAGCGTGGATTGGCTCTCCACCAGAACCTGCCCATTCGACTCGGAGGGCTACACGTCTTCGGGTTGAGTGTGGGTTAATTTTTATTTGGTGTGCATTGGAAGAGAGGTAGTCTTATACGGCAAGTATATTCCAAACTCTATATTTTAACTGGAAAAGTTGGGGGTCGTCTTATACGCCCAGTCGTCTTATACGCCAGAAAATATGGTAACTGTATTTTATCTGTTTTTACTGTTGTGCGCCACTTTGAGTCGGGTTTCCCCGAGTGGGCGGCATAAAAATCTAAGAATAAATAAATAAATTTTGTTTATTCATATGAAGTGAAGATATAAGTGAAGCCTTATTCAGAAGAATCTTACCATGCCCACAGTGGAATTATCTTTGTTAATCCCCATTATACACAAGAATTAGTAAAGAACTTATATTCAAAAAATAGCATTATTCTTCATCTCAAATGGTTTATTACTCTCCATTGGATAATACCATTTTGCCAACCTCCTTCACTATATTGCCTTTTGTTAAAGTACATTTCATTAGTTGAACCAGTGTAGTCAGGAATCAGCACTGATGATTTTAATTAAGTTTACTCCTAAAGCAGGGTTCCTGATGGCATGGAGGTATTCCACATATCAAGACTGATCTCCTCTTCAGTTTTAAGTCTCCACTTGCAAGAGCTAGTGTTGTTGACACACAAGCAGTTAGTTGCTCATGGGTTACCATTAACCTTTACATTGAATGTGTGAATAGGATTCTGTTGATTGTAAGTAAGCTGAATGTAATTAGAAAAGCTCTGGTGGTGCAGTGGTTAAACTGCTGTGCTGCAGCCAAAATGTTGTGAGTTCGATCCTTGGAGTGAACAAAGTTGACTCAGCCTTTCATCCTTCCAAGGTCAGTATAATGAGTACCCGGCATGTTGGGGGCAAAACGCTAGTTACCTCTCATCCAGAGAGTGCACTAAGTGCTATGGAGCAGTATATAAGTGTAATTGGTGTTACTACTTATGTTTGCAGTCTTTACATGCATGTGCATGTGCGTGTTAGTCTATTAGATCAGTGTTCTCCAACCTTTGGGTTTTGGACTTCAATTCCCAGAAGCCTAAGTCAGTAAATTGGCTAATCAGTGCTTTGGGGAATTGACTTAGGCCTCTGGGAATTGAAGTCCAAAACCCAAAGGTTGGGGAACACTGTATTAGATGACTAAATCCAGAAACAGTCAATTTAGAGTCTAAAAAATATCTAATGCAAAATTAATTATTGCAAAATATATTAATTACTGTGTGGGAGCCATATGTCTCTGTGTGGTTCAACCATCTCTGAAATTTGAGGGAGGGGGGTTATTCTTACTCCCAATGTGTTAAATCCGGCCCTTATAAGCACGAGTCCAGGACAACGATGAACAACAGCAACATACTTTATTATAACAGTCAGTAGAGATTAGTTTACAAGGTGTTCCGGATCCCGAGATGGCTATACAATCGTAACAGAGTCAGTCCCTCCAGACCTTTACCCGGCAATGGGCAATAAACTAGCTACCGCGAATTGTAGCATAATGGAGGGACCCAGGCGTAGCGTTACCCAGGCTACCTGTAGAGTGTAGGAAGTATAGATCCGGCCCGGCCCCACCCTTGTATATCCGTGGGGTTTATATAGTGTCTTCCCGGCGGTGGCTATTGGATACAAGGTAGCGACCTGCCGGACAAAAGTAACTAACCAATCAGTACAAGGGATATATGAAGGTAACCAATGGAGAGCAGGATCCAAAACTGTAACCAATGATAGGGCTTGGATTAGCATAACTAGCGCGCCCTTTTGCAGGGGATTTCACGCCACTTAAGGCTTCTAATTAGGATGGCGGGAAACTGCCATTTTCCTATTGCAAGAGCGCTCCCTGGGCTACTTGCAATAGTGCCTCAATACACAACACAATGGCTGAATTTTCTTACAAAAGGCTACAAGGGGAATTTTTCAGCTAGTTTTTTTAGAAGGATGTGGTGTGCTAGGGGAGAGGGTGGCGGCGGTCCATCTTGCTGTACACAAAGCCAGATACTGTACCACATAGCTCTTTACTGCAAACTAAACAAATTTAAAACTATTATTATTATTTCGTTTCAGCAATATTAGTCACATGAATCCAGCCATAAAACCCATGTAATCCAGCAGATCTGTAGCATAAAGCCCCATATTATAAAACATGTTGAAATGCCAAGAGGAATAAAAAAATGTCTTTGCCTTCCTTTCAAAAATGTTGTTGAAGGGGAGAGCTTTCATGGGCAGGCACACTTCCTATTTGTCATACCACAGCCAAAAATGGCCTGACTCTCCCCCCAGTGTCCAGATTCTCAAGATCTGGTAGCAGGACGCTGGAAGATGCCTTCAGAAATTATCTGAGATGTTTCACCTGGGCTTCTGTGGAACAAGGTGATATGACTTGCCTCGCATCTGAAAACATGGGCTGCAGATCACGACAGCTCACTCAAGCCAACAAAAAGTTATTGTTGTTGAATAACAATGCCGACTCTAATAAAGCAAAGCAATCACGCTTATCTACTGTAAGTAAGATATTTAAGGAGTGGTTTTAGCTGTGGTGGCTCAGTGGTTAAGAAGCTCACCTTCTTAGCTGGAAGGGTGGCAAGTCGGAAGTTCGAGACCTAGGTACTGCACGACAGATTGAGTGCCCGTCTCTGTCCCAGCTCTTGGGGACATGAAAGGAGCCTCATTTAGGTATACCCTGAGCGGAGTTTCTTCCGCAATAATCCTTTCATCCTAGAATAATTTTTGACATGAAATTATTATTCCTGTTCCAGGAACTGTGGTGGCTCAAGTGGATAAGACACTAAACTTGATGACTGAAAGGTCGGCAGGTCAGCAGTTCAAGACCCAAGTATTGCATGACAGAATGAGCTCCCATCTCCGTCCCAGCTCCTGCCAACTTAGCAGTTTGAAAGCAAGAAATTGCAGGTAGATAAATTGTTACCACTTTGGTGGAAAGATAAACAGTGTTCTGTGCACTCTGGTGTCTAGGCATGCCTGCCACATGTCCACGGGAACGTCTGCAGATGTAGACAGTGCTGGTTCCATGGCTGTAAACAGAGATGAGCACTGAACCCCAGGATTAGATATGACAGGCTTTCGAGCAAGGGCGACGTTTACCTATTCCACATCCCCAGTGAATTTCCACAGCTGAGTGGAGATTTGAATCCAGGCCTGAGTCCTAGCTTTGCACTATCCACTCTATCACTATAAGTTTTTAAACTTCCATAAGATTCCCCACCACCACCAGTAGATACCAGAATGATTCCCTCTGTAAATGAGTTGGTGGCTAAGCATGGCGCAGATTACAGCTGTGGGACTTCTGTTGGAGAACATCCACTGTAGTTCTGACTCTCAGAATACACAGATGAAAGGTGCTTATTCTGTTCAACAATAGTGTTTAATGTAATACTTGATGAGCTAAGATGGCTGTTACGTGGTAACCAATGCACATATAGCTGTTGGGTTGAATTGATCAACTCTGTTCCCATGAATAAGATCCTTTCAGTCCTTGGAGTCCTTCTGGCTCTTTAAAGATCTTCACTATCCTTCTGTAAACCCCCCCCCCCTATATTTCCTCAAAAGTCTGTTGCTAAAGGGCTAGGGCATTAGAGGTTGCAGGGGGAAGAGAAATCAGTTCCTCCCCCTTAAACTATTATGGCAGGGTTGCCTAAACTATGGCCCGCGGGCTGGATCTGGCTGAGCACATTTTACTTCCGCTTCCAGGAGTGATAAATGTGGCATGGGCCAAATGAATTGATGCCAGGGGCCAGATCTGGCTCACGGGCCATAGTTTTGGCAACTCTGTGTTAAGCAGAGTTTTGGGCAACCCTGTGTTAAGCAGAGAAAATGGCATCTTAAAACCTATCTCATTCTGTTCAAAACAAATTGCAAGGTGTGTTTTACTTCTGTTTCCGGTGAGAGGAACTATGTGACCAGCCTGCTGAACCACATGACCTGCCCGCTGTACCACGTGACCACCCCACTGAACCACATGACCGGCTCATGGCCTGAATAGTGACCAGCCCATGGCCTGAAAAGTTTGGGCACTCCTGTATTAGGAGAACATTCTCAATGGGGCTATCTGATTTGGGGTGGTGTTATGTATGCATATCAATGTACTGTAAAGCTATCAAGATATAAATGTTCCATCACAATTACAATGTATCTCAGCTGAAAGGAACGCGAGCAAGCAACCCCTTGGGGCAGCTGCGAGCGTTCAGCCTCACATGGTTCACATTGCTCAATCACGGACAGCCGCGGGAAATGCCTCCGCATTCAGCAGAATGAAGATACTCGCATTCAGCAGAATGAAGATACTCGCATTCAGCAGGAAGAAGATACAACTGCGAGAGTAAGACGTGCCTGGGCGAGGCCACGCCGACAGTAGCCAATGAGCTACCGTGCTGCAAGATTCAAATGTATAGTCCTCAGTATATAATGAGATGTACCACCACCATTACCCCCATGCTTCACCGGAACACCATGCAATAAACCTGTGTTAAACCAACCCTTCGGTTGTCCTGTTGTCTTTGGTCCCATACACCAAATTGGCGACGAAGGTGGGATATGGCTGCCCACGGGACCAAGACATGCGCCGGCTACGAGATCAGGAAGCCGGGAGACTTGGAGCTGTTTGAGATAGACTTCAACGCAGCGCTGGTGGAGCTCGAAGTCTCAGATGAGGCCAAGAAGAGGGCCATTTTCGTCCGCATGCTCGGACACGAGACCAAGAGGACCTTGGTGGACCTGATCGCGCCGAGGAAGGTGGGCGACCTCAAAGCCACAGAACTCCTGGCGGCGCTGCGCGCCCATCTCCGGCCAGCAATAGCGATGTTCCCCGCTCGGAGCGCGTTCTGGAAGCGAGTCCAGGCGCCCGGGGAATCGGTTGCCGAGTTCGCCGCGGCCCTGCGGCTGGCCGCCGGCCCATGCAAGTGGGAGACTCCAGACGTCACCCTCCGGGACTGCCTGCTCTGCGGTCTGAGGGACACAGAGACTCAGCGCGCGCTGATGAAAAGGGAGCCGCCTCCCACGTGGCAACAAGTCCTCGACACGGCGCAGGCCGCGGAGGCCATGACTGCCGGGGTGCAAGAGCTTCAGGACTGGCGCCCGAAGCCCGCCAAGGCAGAGAGCTCGGTGCGCGCGGCCCGGCGAGCTTCGAACTCGTCTGCGGAGAGCGGCGACGACGAGGACGTCCGGAGGGTCCAGAGAGAGGGCCGGCGCTGCGACGGCTGCGGCGCCGCCCACGCCCGCGCCAAATGCCCATTCCGCAAGGCCGAGTGCCACAACTGCGGCCGGCGCGGGCACATCGCCAAGGTCTGCCGGAAACGGCGCGAGGCCACAAGGAATTCTCCAGACCGCTCGGCGAGGCAGGACCGCACCATGAGGCCAAAGGACGGCACCCGGACCACGAGGACGCGGGACGGCGTAGGGCGCATCTCCGACGACAGCGAGGACGACGCTCCGGTTTGCAGCGTTTCCACGGAGCACCCCCGTTACTTCGTTGAGGTAGTAATACAAGGGGCCCCTGTTAGAATGGAGGTGGACTCGGGTTCGTCATACTCTATTATTTCCCAGGGAGAGTTCATGAAAATCGCCCCCCGCGTGCGGCCCAAGCTCAAAGCGTTGAGGGCCACACTGAAGGACGTGCAAGGGAACCGCATCCCAGTGTTGGGGGTTGGGAAGTTCCAGGTCCAGTTTAAAAAGCACACCGCAACGCTTCCCCTAGTCGTCCTCAAGGGAGGAAAATGCAGCCTCCTCGGGACTCAATGGTTCCAGCCCCTGGGGTTGTTCATTGGGGGGGTGCACGCCGTGGGAGCACACGCCACCGGGACTGATCCAATACAGAGCGTGTGCGAACCGCACCCCGAGGTTTTCAAAAAGGGGCTCGGAAAATTCAAGGGCCCCCCAGTGACTTTCGACCTGGACCCTGGAGTACGTCCAATCAGACTTAAACCGTGCAGAGTGCCTTTCGCACTAAAGGACAAAATAGAGGCGGAGTTGGACAAATTGGTGGGCCAGGGGATTCTTGTTCCTGTTGATTCTGCGGAGTGGGAAACTCCAATTGTAACAGTGCTCAAGGCCAACGGGGAGGTCCGCATATGCGCTGATTACAAGTGCACCATCAATAAGGCGATCCGCCCTAATGCTTATCCGGTGCCGGTAGTCAGCCACTTGTTGGCCAGGTTACACGGGGGGAGGTGTTTCGCTAAACTCGACCTGGCCCAAGCCTACCAGCAACTCCCGGTGACCCCCGCCGCAGCTGCTGCACAGACCATAGTCACCCACAAAGGGGCGTTCCAGGTATCGCGCCTCCAATTCGGCGTGAATTCGGCGCCCGGGATTTTCCAGTCACTCGTGGAACGCCTCCTGAAGGGGTTAGAGGGGGTGTTACCCTACTTTGATGACGTATTGATTACAGGGGGGAGCCGGGCCGAATTAGCAAGGAGGTTGGGAAGGGTCCTGACAATATTCGAGAAAGCGGGGTTGCGGTTGCGGAAGGACAAATGTGTTTTCTTCGCAACTGAGGTTGAATTCCTAGGGTTCCGTGTTACTCCCGAGGGAATCAGGCCATCCCAATCCAAGGTGGCCGCCATCAAGAAGGCCCCTCGCCCCACCTCCAAGCCCGAGTTGCAGTCGTTCCTTGGACTGCTCAACTTTTACCACTCCTTCCTTCCGCGGAAGGCAGCAGTAGCGGAACCGCTACACAAATTGTTAAAAAAGGACGAGGCATGGAAGTGGGGCGATGACCAGGAGATGGCTTTCAATGACCTGAAGCGACTCCTGGCATCAGATGCGGTACTGACCCATTTCAATCCCAAACGCCCAGTGGTCCTGATATGCGACGCATCCCCGGTGGGGGTGGGGGCGGTGTTATGCCACGTACTGGAGAACGGGAGGGAGGCCCCGATAGCGTTCTACTCTAGGTCCCTGTCCCAAGCGGAGAGAAACTATGCCCAGACAGACAGGGAAGCACTAGCGATAATTGCGGGGACCAAGAAATTTCATGATTTTGTGTACGGCCGCCCCTTCACCATAGTGACTGACCATAAGCCCTTGCTAGGCATTTTCACCGCAGATAAGCCCACACCCCAAATCCTATCCCCGAGAATGCTCAGGTGGGCCATTTTCCTCAACGCGTATCAGCACGCGTTGGTATACCGGCCCGGGAAGGAGATCAGCCATGCCGATGCCCTGTCGAGGTCCCCCATTCCCCGGGATTGCTGCCACGTGGGCGAGGTAGAGAGGGACCACCAGGTCTTAATGATAGAGGTCCTAGACTCCCCTCCAGTAGTACCGGCCGACATCGCTAAAGCGACCGGCAAGGACAAAACGCTGGCCACAGTTTGCTCCTGGGTACAGAAAGGGTGGCCCGTGTCTTCCCCAGCAGCGGAATTCGACACATTTTTCAAAAAGAAACTAGAGTTGTCCCTAGAGAGGGGTTGCCTTTTGTGGGGACAGCGGGTAGTGATCCCCACGTCTCTCCGGCCGAGGGTGCTTAAACTGCTGCACATCAGCCACCCGGGGATCGTGCGCTCTAAGGCACTGGCCCGCAGTTACTTTTGGTGGCCCCAGCTAGACGCCGACATCGAACACATGGTCGGCACTTGCGAAGCGTGCCAAAGCTCCAGGCCAGAAGAGGCCCGCTCGCCACATAGGGAGAGGGACGCAGCAAGGGGGCCCTGGTCCCGGGTACACGTAGACTTTGCTGGCCCGTTCAGGGGAACGCTTTTCCTCCTTGTGGTGGACGCGTTCTCCAAGTGGTTGGAGGTCATCCCAGTCTCGAGCACCTCCTCGGCCACAACAATTAAGCAGTTACGGAGGCTCTTTTCCACGTTCGGTTTACCCGACACCCTCGTCAGCGATAACGCTAGCTGTTTCACGTCCGCCGAGTTCGGGGCATTCATGGAGCGAAACGCCATTCGGCACATCACCTCCGCCCCCTTTCACCCGGCCACCAACGGCCAAGTAGAGCGCCTCGTGCGCACCACGAAAGACGCGCTGCTGCGCATGGGCCCCGGAGACCTCGA
Source organism: Bradypodion pumilum (assembly GCA_035047305.1). Classification (NCBI taxonomy): domain Eukaryota; kingdom Metazoa; phylum Chordata; class Lepidosauria; order Squamata; family Chamaeleonidae; genus Bradypodion; species Bradypodion pumilum. Next base: position 501,662,683 of record JAWDJD010000001.1, on the reverse strand, counting down.
CCTGAAATTGTGCCAATTCCTGCTAAGGTACAGGGTCACCCCATTGGCGTCAGGGTACTCCCCCGCGGAGCTGTTGATGCGCAGGAAGCTGGCCACGGGAATCTCCAAGCTAGACCCCACGAGAGTACAGGACAAAGGGCAGAACATAGGGGTGGAACCCACAAAGAGTTTCAGCGTAGGCGCCCCGGTGCATTGCAGGAACTACGCCAACGCGGGGCCAGCCTGGGTGCCGGGCACCGTAATAGAACAAACCGGCCCCGTCTCATACCGCGTGGAGACCAGTACGGGTTTCCTGTGGAGGCGACACGTGGACCAACTCAGGCGCAGGGTCCCCGGAGAGCAGGACGGAGACGAAAATAGCATCGAATCAGCGTTAGGGTACTCCCCCACCCGTTTAGCCCAAGGGGGAGGAAAAGGGGAACATGGGCCCCCACCAAGGGGGGAGGAAAGGGAATCGATCCACAGAGATCTTTTGCGGGAGTCCGCGGCAGAAAGGAAGAGCCCCGACCACACACATACCCCTCGGAATTTTCCCCGAAACACAGATGCCCATAGAAGTTTAGACGTTGATTTACAGTACCAGGGGGAGTTAGCGGAGTGGTCCCCCACCCGTCCTAGCGAAAAGAGGGGTTTCAGTTCAGCCCCTGGTACTTCCAGTCCCAGTAGCCCCTGTGAGTTAGAATGCAATATAGCGCCAATTTCCCGGAGACCGACACCCCCAAGACGGGAGGCAACAGCGAGTCCGCCCACCACAGCCTCAAGGTCCCCCAAGCAAGGATTAGAAGGTAGCAGGACCACAAGGGCGACCTCATCGGTTCTGCGGTTCACAATAGGCAGGTCCCCGGGGTCCGAGAGCAACAGGCAGGGGTTCACCTCCCAACTATTCATTCCATTCCCATCCCCGGGCGCAAGGCAGGCACGGATACCCCACAGAGCCACTAACGAATCCCCGTTTCCCGTAGCAGGACAAGCTCCCACGGAGTCAGGGATCACAGGCTCTCCGGTACTAGGTCAGGCGCAAGCACGCCCCAAGCGCACGTGCGGCAAGCCACAATGGTTGCGGGACTTCGTCCCATCCTAGGGGGGAGGGGTGTTATGTATGCATATCAATGTACTATAAAGCTATCAAGATATAAATGTTCCATCACAATTACAATGTATCTCAGCTGAAAGGAACGCGAGCAAGCAACCCCTTGGGGCAGCTGCGAGCGTTCAGCCTCACATGGTTCACATTGCTCAATCACGGACAGCCGCGGGAAATGCCTCCGCATTCAGCAGAATGAAGATACTCGCATTCAGCAGAATGAAGATACTCGCATTCAGCAGGAAGAAGATACAACTGCGAGAGTAAGACGTGCCTGGGCGAGGCCACGCCGACAGTAGCCAATGAGCTACCGTGCTGCAAGATTCAAATGTATAGTCCTCAGTATATAATGAGATGTACCACCACCATTACCCCCATGCTTCACCGGAACACCATGCAATAAACCTGTGTTAAACCAACCCTTCGGTTGTCCTGTTGTCTTTGGTCCCATACACCAAAGGTGGGTGGTTGGCAGTCCTAGCGGTGTAATGGAAAAAAGCAATTTAGGTACAATTGCCACGTTGATCTTGTGGAATTACGTAATAGGAAAGTTTTTGAGCTACAACCCACAGAATCTCCCAGCCAGTATGGCCATGGAGAATTCTGGACATTGGAGTTCCAAAAAAAAAAATAACTTTTCAAGTTTGTACATGGAAAAAGGGGACTGAGAACAATTGATTTCCTTGGATTTCCTGTATGGATAAACTTTTAAGCTGCTTACTTGTCATGTATGGGTCATTACTTGAATCAGAGTAAGCCTTAACATGCTATCTCAATGAACACAGCTGATGAGTTTGAGATTTTTAATGGGCCACTTGGACTCCATGGAACCAATATAAACACTTTTATTTTGAGATTCCACTTTACATTTTGAATGGATTTGCTTTCAAAAGTATGGGGAGAAACTCTAAGAAGCAGCAAAGATCGCTCTCTATATAGTTCAGTTGGTTTTTAAACTCAATTACCTTTTGACAATTCAGTATGAAACTTTGGAGTATGTCTTTGTTTAAGCTGTATACTTTTCTTAGGAACAGTTGGCTAAATGGCCATGGCTAGTGTCAGGTCTAACTAGCTCTGACAAGGGCATTTAGTGGCTGTAATTCAAATCTAATTCAGAACATCTTAGCGCCGGACCTGTCAAGCAGTTGAAATGCACTGGAGCTACATAACCAAAGGGTTTTGAACCTGGTCTTGTTCTGTGTGGTATCAAGCTGTTGTGTCAACAAGGGGAGAAACAATTACAGGGTCTTTCAAGCATACTAAACTCATTTACAGTACTCTAAAAAATTGTGGAGGAAACCAGCTGCATTATTTGGTTTCAAAAGTATCACAAATAAGACGAGAATCCCACAAAGGCCCTGATTATAGTCCAATTTCATCACCACATTAGGAGCTCTCTTTTGAAAGTTCTTTCAGCAACATTTTCCTAGATGCTATCCAGGATGTAATATGAGCTGGAGATCACTAAAGCTCAATCCTGGAACCTGTCTCAATCCTAGGGATCAGGCCTGTAAGATGCAAAAAATATGGAATGTGTGAGCATATGCAGGACACGCTCAACCACCTCCCGGAGCAAACACAAACTCTTTGGGGCTTAACTGAGGAAAGCAGTTGAGTCTCAGCACTAGCAAGATGTCTCTACCCAGGACTTCATTACCCCCAATGAAGCATTAACTACTGAAGCTTTCACTTCCACATCAAGACTATGGTGGCCTCTCACATGCTACCAGAAAGGGGGTCTCACATCAAAAAAAGGAGGAAGAAGACAATGGTTTTGCATAACACGTGTACACTCAGATACCAAACTAATTTCCTTTTAGAAAACAGAATAATAATACATCACACTGGAATGGAGAAGACTATGAACCTATCTGGCTGGACATCCCGCTACGGTAATGGAGCAGACCATACAGCCAGTGATGCAATGCCAAGCGTCAGGCAGCAGTTAACTAACCTGACTCCCTAAAGGGGCCAATGGCTACGGGTGGGGTGATGGTCCCCTCAGTGGAGGAAATGCCACTGGAAAGCATCATATTGAGCCCAACGGCAAAATGAGCGGAGGAGGAACTCTGATTCCCAATGGTCATGGAGGCGGAAGAGGCCATGCCAGATGGACTGGCTGTGAAGGCGCACCTTGTCCATAACCTCAAGGCTGTGGCAGTCCATTGCAGTCCCGGTGTTAAATCCTGCATGTCGTGCTTCATGTGTGCCGTGAGTGATGGCTCTGAGATCAAAGTGTGTGGATCACTTCATGGCAAGATGGGATCCACCTTAAACAAATTAGCGCCAGTGACATTTTTCCTGCTTCAGGAAAAAAAATGCATTATCAGATATGAGTTGCAGTTGACGATTATAAGGGAAGAATTCAAAAAGACAATTCCTGTAGACAAAAGAAAAGTAAAACCTAGAGGGAAGCACATTAGAACTGTGTAATGTTGATCCTGGACTCTTTTTAATTGATATTACTTCCTTTTACTGTTGCTGACAGTTTTTTACTTTGAATACTGTTATGTTTTTAAGATTTTTTAATGCCAACTAGCTTTGTTTCTTGTGTTTTTATTGGCTATTACAGGATGATTATATATATATATATATATATATATATATATATATATATATATATATATATATATATATATATATATATATATATATATATATATATATATATATATATATATATATATATATATATATATATATATATATATATATATATATATATATATATATATATATATAAGCATCAATATCACAGTAAACAAAGCATTACAAAAGCAAAATTGCAGAGCATCATTTGCAAGAACACAATACTTATACTGTATGTGAAAGTCCGGACCTTCAAAGAAATCACCGCACTTGTCCTCCTGGCCAATGAAAAGGGCCAGGGGCCGCGGCAGTATGTCTATATCCAGGCAGGTGAGCCTTCCCTCGGCTCGCCTGCCTGGAGGGGATGAAGAGCAGCTGAGTGGTGCGGTGGCCGGACTTAAAACTCGACCGCGCCGCTACCGCCGCTATCGGACACCATTAACGGATGTCCTTCATTCCCTGGCTGCAAGAGAATGAAAAGACAGCTGTGCTGCCGCACCCCCTGGCCCTTTTCATTGGCCAGGAGGACAAGTGCGGTGATTTCTTTGAAGGTCCGGACTTTCACATACAGTATAAGTGTTGTGTTCTTGCAAATGATGCTCTGCGATTTTGCTTTTGTAATGTTTTGTTTACTGTGATATTGATGCTTTTTGATACTTATATTGTGATGTTGTGGCGATGATATGCTGATATGTTTTTTGTGATGCTAGGCATATTTTTATACTGTAACTTGTAAAATGTACTCTGTAAACTGCATTGAGTTGCCCCTTGGGCAGATAATTGCGGTATATAAATTAAAATTCAAATCAAATTCAAATCAAATATACATTGTAAGCTGCCCTGAGTGGTGCTTGCATCAAAAGGGCGTAGTATAAATGTTGTGTGAGTGAATGAATAAATAAATAAATAAACCCTAATCTCTATTCATGATATGAGTTTGATCCCAATAGGCACAGGTTTGATTCAGCTTTCCACCCTTCCAAGATCAGTTAACTGAGTAACCAACTTCTTGTTAATTATTTTGTGAATTTGACTCAGAGAGTTTGACGCAGTGGGCATAGATCTGAGCGGGTTATGGAGGATGGCAGATAACAGAGGAGCCTGGAGTGCGGTGGTCCATGGGGTCAGAAAGGGTTGGACTCAACTGCATACCTGCCAAGCTGTCTCTGTAGAAATCCGGGAACTTCTCCGGGTGTGGCGCGCATGCGCAGAAACCCCTTCATGCATGAACAGAAACCCCTTCACACATGCACACCGCTGCCTCTGGGGGTGCGAATGCGCAGAAACCCCTTTCCCTGGCCACCCCAATACAGGATGACGGTGGGAAAGAGGGGGAAGGAGGGCCAAAATATGGGATTTCCCAGCCAATCCGGGATTCTTCACAGGTATGCTCAAATGTGAGACTGAACAACAACCAAGAGAGTGCACTAAGCACCTTGGAGCAGTATACAAGTGTAATTGCTATTACTATCTCTTCTAGTAATCCAATAAATCGAAACTAGATTAGAAATATTGAAAGAAATTGGAGCAGCATACTATCAGACAAGAAGAAAATAAAGAGAAGATGGAAACAGTATTCTAAAAACCTATATAGAAGAAATAAAAGGATGACATATTGCTTGCAAGAAGATTCTTATGATGAAGAAACTTCAGTTCCTCGAAAGTGAAGTGAAAGCTGTTCTGAGAAGAAATAAGTCACTAGAAATAGATGAGATATCAAAAGAACTTTTTCAAGCCATGGGGAATGAATCTGTCAAATTCCTAACAATAATATGCAAAAAAATGTGGAAAACAAATAACGGCCCACAGACTGGCAATGTTTGATATACAATCCAGTCCTCAAGGAAGAAGATGCCAAGGAAAGCGGTAACTATAAAACGATTGTTCTAATTTTCCATGCAAGCAGTGTGATGCTCAAGTTTTTCAACAAAACCTTTTACCTTATTTGAAGTGCCAAATGTCTGATGTTCCAGCTAGACTTCAAAAAGGAAGAATTTTTTGGGAATGGTAGCTGTGTTAGTCTGTTTTTCAAACATATCAGAAGGTAAACAAAAAAGAAAAAACAAAAAAATTATGGCACTTTAAAGCCTAACTGCTATATTTTAAAAACTGAATACTTACACCTGACATTTATTAATTTCAGATGCCTGTCCTTAATCCTATTGGCACCAATTGGTTAACTGTGTTGACTTCTTTTCACATAATTAACACTTTCTGGATTAGTTGAAAAATGCACAAGGCTTGGATTATTTGTCGACCTTTAAGAATGATCACATCAAGAACCTTCCTCCAGAGAGATATCTTCAGAAAAAATAGGCTAGAGAATGGCGACAGGATTAGAAGAGGCAATGTGTAATTTGGCCATCTGATTTAACAACAACTACAGCTCCCGTGTTTGTCCCAGCTCCTGCCAACCTAGCAGTTCAAAAGCAACTAATTGTAAGTAGATGAATAGGGACCACTTCGGTGGGAAGGAAACAGCATTCAGTGTGCTCTGGTGTCTAGTCATGCCTGCCACATGACCAATGAAACGTCTGCAGAAGTAGACAGCACTGGCTCTTCGGCTTTGAAACAGAGATGAGCACTGGACCCTAGAGTCAGATACGACTGGCTTTCGAGCAAGGGAAACCTTTACCTTTACAGCAGCAACAATGATAGCTAATAATTGGGTGTAGCTAAAATCTGGTATCCTGAAAAAGGAGATAGGACCTAAATGAAAAAAAGTGGAACTGACAGTAAGTGTAGGCTTCGTAAAGAAATGGATGGAACATTATCAGTGGATGTAGTAAGATCACGCAGACAAGTACAAGAATAGAACAGTTTATTGCACCAATCATTGACCATGGCAAAGTATAAGACGTGAAAACAATAAAAACTAGGATATAATGTGGACACAACAATTAACATTGACACAATAAGATTAATACATATTAATACAACTATGGGTACACAGAAAGAGTCTCCTCAAAGACTGTTATTTTTGAACCAAAATCGGGCATACCCTGGTAATGGTAACCTTGTGTTGCCATGCCAGCTAATCATTCTCACACTAGATCAGGCCAAAGGAACTACAGAATGGACTCACCAAAAGGTGGCTTCATTTTGGCAGTTTCATATCTGGCCTAGAAGAAGGAGAAGGAAGAGAAGGAGAAGAATGCTGGTGGGAACACAAACCTGAAAAGGTTGTTGAGAATGAGGACAAGACAGTGAAAATCTTGTGGGACTTTAAGATCCAAACTGATAAGAAGCTCAAACACAACACTCTAGAAACATTACTGTGATTGATAAGAAACTTTGGTTGAGTTGATTGATGTGGTCCTAGGCCTCGAGACTTTGGATCCTAGGTGATGATCAGGTGGAAGAAAAAGAGATTGAAAATATCACGAGAAATCAGGACTAGCACTACTGGGCATCTGCAGGAGTTCTCAACCTTTTAAAGGTGGGGGTCGGGTCACGCTCCCTCAGACAGCTTCAGGGGCCGGATGGCCATTTTGCCCTTCCTCCACCAAATGGCACTTCCAAGTGTGGTGGAGGCCGGGGGGCACATGAAATGGCACTGTGGGCCACATTCGGCCCATGGGCCACAGGTTGAGAATCCCTGAGCTACATAATCAGGCAATACCTCACTGACTCTAGGTCCAGGGCTTTGACCAGAGCAGTGTGCCACCCAAACCCTGATCTGAACATCTGGTGGATTGTGAACAACTTTGATAATAACAACAATAAAATTCTCATCAGTGATGTGAAGCAGATACGTACAGTATATTTAAAAAGTATTTCTCCAATTTATAAGCAATAAGTGAGTGGAAACTTGTAACAAATAAATACTTTTAAAAAATCAACAATTTATCTACTTTTAGCCACAAGAATATAGTAAGCACTCCAGGGACTCATAAATATGAATTTTACTTCCCAGATTACAAAGCGAATCAATTATCTAGTAATGAGTAATTCATTCAAAAATACCTGCAGCCATGATGTGTTAACCATCGGGAAATTTTACACCAATGGGGATTATAAACACCAGAAAGTCCTCTTCTCGTTCAGTCCCAGACAACAAAGTCCATTTGTTAAATCTCCAGATGACATACAATTTATGATTAAAGATTTTTTCCTTTGAAATATGTGATGGTTCTTTATTTTCCAGCAACATGGTTATCCTCATCGGCTACTACTCATACCAGAGTATAAGTTTCCCCCTGAAAAATCATTTTCATAGTTGTGGGACTTTAAAAGAAGAATGACAAACAGAAAAAATGCCATTGGTGTGAATTTTTAATTTATTTATTAATTTAAAAAAAACACACAATAAGAAAAAGAAACAACAAAGCAAAATAAATTAAAAAACAAAACACATTTTTTGCAATACTAACTACAAAATACAAAACAATACATAATAAAAATTACTTATCTTGCTCATCATTTTAAACTGATCTCATTTTTACTCAGTCATCAAAGAAAAATAATAATGATACCCCGTGATATATACAAAGCCCTGAAGACCACAGTTTTATCACAGTTCTATCATTTCTGTTATGTACTGAATAGAATGTGACAACTACCCTTTAACTGATTGTATCCGACAATTGTATCCATTGTAAGTAATCAATGACACATTGTAGCAAGCTGTTAAGGATAATACTGCTCGTGCCAGTAGCAGCATCCAGCTCACATGATACAGATTCCCCTGAATACCTTCCCGCCGCACCGCACCTGGAGAAGATGGGTGTGACGATCCATGACGTCACGCGAACAGTAACCAATGAACTATCACCCGGGTTATTCAAAATGTACAGTGTGCAATAAATGGAGCTGTTTGGTCCACCATTACCTCATGTTCACTCTGACTACCATGCAATAAAGTTGTGTTTTAGCCCTTACTGCGGCTCCTTCTTTGTCTTCCGTGCAAGACACCAAATTGGCAACGAAGGTGGGATGGCATCCTGAAAAGTGAACATCGCACCCTTCGACATCACGAAGCCAGAAAAATGGGAACTCTATGAGCAGCAGTTCCTCTATGCTATGGACCTTGAAGGCATCGAGGAGGAAGCCCAGCGCCGGGCATTCCTACTGGCCCAGTGTGGCCTCGAGACTTTGGAACTGGCCACCAACCTCCTGACATCGAGACCACTCAAGGCCGTGCCCCTAGATGAGATCCTCGCCGAGCTGAGGAAACACTTTTGCCCGAAAGTGTCGGTGTTCCTGGCAAGGTTGGCGTTTCAGCACCGGTGCCAGTGGGCCGGTGAGTCCGTGGCAGACTTCGTGGCAGCCCTGTGGTGGCTGCCGTGCCTTGCCGGTGGGGAGCATCCCTGAGCAAGGCGCTGAGAGACAGGCTCCTGCTGGGCCTGCGAGATGAGGGGGCCAGGATAAAACTACTGGCCAAAGACGAGAGCATCTCATTCGAGCATGTCCTGCGCATCGCCCAAGCTGCCGAGTCAGTGCAACAAGGCGAACGGGTGTGCTGGGCCAGGACCGCCGTGGTTGGGGGCCCCCCGCTGGCGGTCCCAGTCCACAGCTGTTCCTCCCACGGAGAGCAGGGGCCCTCCGAGTCCACCACGTCCACCTCCAACTGCAGCGAGGACGTGCAGCGGGTGCAGAGGAGGCCGGAGGTTCGAGACTGCACTAGAGAGGACTGCCGCTGCGATGGATGCGGGGCATCCCACGACCGGAGCCGATGCCAATTCTGGAAGGTGGAGTGCCACAACTGCGGGCGGCGCGGGCACATTGCAAGGGTCTGCAGGTATCGTTGAGACGATGGCAAGGGCCAGGTGGAACGGCCCCAACGAAAGACATATGGGGTCGGGCACATCCTCAATGACGACAAGCCCCAGGAGCACCGCGTGACTCGACGGGTTCCCAACGACCGCAACCAGGTGGTCCACAGCGTGCAGTTGCGGCGCCCTCGGTTTTTTGTTGAGGTACTGGTACAGGGGGTCCCAATAAGGATGGAGATTGATTCGGGGTCGTTGTACTCCATCATTTCCCACAGGGAATTTCTGCACATTCCCCCAACGTCACGCCCCAAGCTGAAGCCCCTTAGGACTAATTTGCGGAACATTCAGGGCAAGAGTATATCAGTGTTGGGGGTGGGAGAGTTCAAGGTTCAGTTTGAAAGGCGCTCCGCACAGTTGCCCCTAGTAGTTCTAAAGGAAGGGTCCTGCTGTCTCCTGGGTACACAGTGGTTCGGGCCCCTGGGGGTTTTCATTAGAGGCATACACGCCGTACAGGCTGACCTGACGGAGGTGTGTAATGCACACCCTGCCGTTTTTGAGATGGGGCTAGGGAAGTTCAAAGGGCCCCCAGTTTCCTTCAAATTGGACCCCGACATTCGACCCATCAGGATGAAGCCAAGAAGAGTGCCCTTTGCACTAAAGGACAAAATAGAGACTGAACTGGACAAACTGGTGGGTCAGGGGATTTGAGAGCCGGTGGACTCCGCCGAGTGGGAAACCCCCATTGTTATGGCACTCAAGGCTAATGGGGAGGTCAGAATCTGCACTGACTACAAGTGCACGATTAACAAGGCAATTCGGCCAAAGGCGTATCTGGTGCCGGTAGTAAGCCACCTGCTAGCAACCTTGCATGGGGGGAGGTGTTTCGCCAAGCTAGACTTGGCCCAGGCATACCAGCAATTGTCGGTAACCCCAGCTACAGCCACCACTCAGACAATTGTTACCCACAAGGAAGCCTTTAAAGTGACGTGCCTCCAATTCGGCGTAAATTCAGCTCCGGGGATCTTTCAGTCCCTCGTAGAAAGATTGTTGAAAGGGCTCCCAGGTGTTTTCCCCTACTTTGATGACATTCTGATAACAGCGGGAGGGGAACAGGAATTGGCCAAGAGGTTAGACTGGGTACTAACATTGTTCGAGAAAGCAGGGCTCAGGTTGAGAAAGGATGAGTGTGTGTTTTTCGCTGAGGAGGTAGAGTTTCTGGGTTTCCGAATAACCCCTGAGGGCATAAAACCGGCAGAGTCCAAGGTAGCAGCAGTGAAAGATGCTCCTTGCCCCACCACCAAGGCCAAACTACAGTCCTTCCTAGGACTCCTAAATTTCTACCACTCTTTCCTCCTGGGAAAGGCGTCGGTAGCAGAACCGCTGCATAGATTACTCAAAAAGGATGCGGCTTGGCGGTGGGGGGACAGCCAGGAACGGGCATTCCGGGGGCTCAAACAGCTTCTATCTTCCAAGGCAGTGTTGACCCACTTCGACCCAAAGAAACCCGTTGTGCTAGTCTGCGATGCCTCACCAGTGGGGGTGGGGGCAGTCCTCTGCCACGTGCTAGAGAGCGGGCGAGAAGCCCCAGTGGCATACTATTCGAGATCCCTGTCCAAGGCAGAGCGCAACTACGCGCAAACAGACAGGGAAGCCCTAGCGATTGGTGCAGGAACCAAGAAGTTCCACGATTTTCTCTATGGCAGGCCATTCAAAGTCATGACCGACCATAAGCCCCTCTTAGGAATCTTCACCACAGACAAGCCAACCCCGCAGATCTTGTCCCCAAGGATGCTGCGATGGGCGATTTTCCTCAATGCGTACCAGTACGTGTTGACCTACTGTCAAGGCAAGGAGATCAGCCATGCCAATGCTCTTTCCAGGTCACCCCTCCCACAGGCAGGGGACCCCGAGTGCGAGGTAGAACAGGACCACCAGGTGCTCCTGCTTGAAGCACTAGAGTCGCCCCAATTCTGCCAGCTGAGATCGCCAAGGCTATGGTGAAAGACAAGTCATTGGCCTTAGTCAGTTCATGGGCACAGAAAGGCTGGCCGGCAACCTCCCCTATGGAGGAATTCAGGATTTACAGTAGGCAGAGAGACGAGCTCTCCCTAGTAAAGGGCTGCCTACTCTGGGGGCAGCGGGTAGTAATCCCCGAAGTTCTGAGGTTCCGGGTGCTCAAGATGCTGCATATCAGCCACCCGGGGATTGTGCGCTCTAAGGCGCTAGCTAGGAGTTACGTCTGGTGGCCCAAACTGGACACAGATATAGAACACATGGTAGGCACTTGTGAAAGCTGCCAGAGCACCCGGCCCGAGGAGTCCCAATTTCCGCACAGAAAATGGGACCCGGCCTGGGGTCCATGGTCGTGTCTACACGTGAACTTCGCGGGTCCCTTCAGGGGCACCCTTTTCCTTATAATAGTGGATTCCTACTCCAAGTGGTTGAAGGCAATTCCGATGGCCAGTACATCGTCAGCTGCAATGATTAAGCAATTACGCAAGGTATTCAGCTGCTTCGGTTTACCTGACGTACTTGTGAGCAATAACGCCACAACTTTCATGTCAGCGGAGTTCCAGGGTTTCATAGAGATTAACAAAATTTGCCACATAACTGCGGCCCCCTTTCACCCCGCTACAAATGGTCAAGCAGAACGCCTGGTGCGAACAACAAAGGACGCACTGCGTAGGATGGGCCCCGGAGAATTGAACTTGCATCTCTGCCAATTCCTATTAAGGTACCGTGTAACCCCCTTAGCATCAGGGCTCTCACCCGCCGAGCTCCTCATGTGGAGGAAACCCTCCACGCTTCTCTCGAGATTAGACCCAACCAGGGTGGAGGACATGGGTAGAAACATAGAAACGGGGGGCACCAAGAGTTTCGAGATCGGCCAGCCAGTACATTGCCGAAACTACGCGGCTGGCGTCCCCACTTGGGTACCTGGAATAGTGGTTGGACAGTCGGGGCCAGTCTCCTACAATGTCAAGACAGGCATAGGACTCTTCTGGAGGAGGCACGCCGACCAACTTCAAAGTAGAGTAGTGGGAAGGCAAGACGTGAGTGACCAAATGGAGCAGTCAGCGTTAGGGTTCTCCCCAACCCGTTTATCCCAAGGGGGAGATACAGAACACAGGGGGGAGGGAAATGAGACAAACCCATATCTTTTTGACCCCCCAGGTAACAAGGACAACTTGGAAGAGAGAGATCCTGAAGAATTGTTAGATTTTAAGTTAGGAGACCAGGAGGATTTTTCGGAGTGGCCCCCCACCCATCCAAGCGAAGAGCGGGGTTTTTCTTTAGTCCCTGGAGCCCCCTGTCTCACATCCCTGGAGTTTACTCCCACACCTAGACCTTCCCAAACCCCGGCTCACGACTCGCAGCCAATCGCTAACGAGTCACTCTCCTCCAATGCAGGGACTCTGGCCCGAAGTGCGGCCACCACTCGCCCAAAGCGAACGTGTGGAAAGCCTCAATGGCTAAAGGACTTCATCCTCACCTAGGGGGGAGGGATGTTATGTACTGAATAGAATGTGACAAGTACCCTTTAACTGATTGTATCCAACAACTGTATCCATTGTAAGTAATCAATGACACATTGTAGCAAGCTGTTAAGGATAACACAGTTCGTGCCAGTAGCAGCATCCAGCTCACATGATACAGATTCCCCTGAATACTTGAAGGCGGGAAACCTTCCTGCCGCACCGCACCTGGAGAAGATGGGTGTGACGATCCATGACGTCACGCGGACAGTAACCAATGAACTATCACCTGAGTTATTCAAAATGTACAGTGTGCAATAAATAGAGCTGTTTGGTCCACCATTACCTCATGTTCACCATGCAATAAAGTTGTGTTTTAGCCCTTACTGCAGCTCCTTCTTTGTCTTCCATGCAAGACACCAAAATTTCCAAAAACTCATTTGATCTGGTACTGGTTTACCTCCTTTATCCTTCTCCAATGTATGTTCCACAAAGGGTCTCCATATTTCCCAAAGCTTTCTTTCTTTAATTATACCCTTCTTTTTATTCAACTCCCATGTAAGTTTATCATTTAACGAAATTTCCCACATTTCTCTATACCATTTTGTAGCGATGTTGGGCCGCTAGGGCGGCGCTAGGTCCCGGAGGAGACTGATCAATGACAACACGGGGCAACAGGAGCGAGATCAGATCAGTGGTTTATTGGAAAAATACATACGCCTTTTATAGGTCAGAAGGCAGGTAGAAAAAACCATCACCCGGGAGTCAATCACATCACCTGTTTACTCAGGTTAATTGGGAAACCCCTCGAAGGGAAGTTAATTATTTCGGGCAAACACGGGATGAGGGAAGCCATTGTTTAGGGCTTAGACAGGGGTAAACATATTCACTATTTGCACCGGGGATTTCCTTGGCCAGGAGATGAGTGTTTACCTAATCAGTCACTGGGGTTAGCGATCTGCCTACCTTGCAGAATCGTCGGTCAGGTCATGTAATTGGGTGAATCAAACCCTATCATTTATTCACCCCCCTTAATTTAGCTGCCCGCAGAAGCCACCGCCAGGAGCCTTCTCACCTAAGCAGCCTCCGCCGGGGCTGTTCCATGCCAGATGGGCATGAGGAATCCACATCTCCCCTTACTTTTTAATATTAAGAGCCTGACCAGCGATTTTGCGCAGGAGCGGCACCAGCTGTTGGTCGGGAGTGACGTCACGGGGTTTCCTTCTGAGGCGGCACCTCGAGATCAGTGAGGGAATGCATTGAGCGAGACAGCAAATTGCTATGCCCAGTATGACTACCCCCACCACTACCTTAAGCACCGTCTGAAGCCACCCCCATGGGGTCCACGACCACATCCACTTCCACAGAGAACTCCACCAAGCCCCCCACGCAGAGCCCTCTGTGATGCCTGCGACTATGGTGTGGAGATCTGTGATCTGGCTTTGAATTTTCCGGGAGTTGTCAGTAAGGTTGAAGCAGCACATTCCGTGAAAGGACTCGCAGCCCAAGTGGTGCAATAGTAGGAGGTAGTCGATAGCCGCTCGATTATCGAGAATGGCATGGCGAAGCTCCGCCTGTTCCTGATTGAGGAGCGCTATCACTGAGGAGGTATGGTTAATGGCCTTTGCTAAACCGCAGGCCAAGCGACCGATCCTCTTTGCGTTGCCGACGGCCAAGCCTGGCACGCCAAAGATGCTGACTGCCAAAGAGAGGTACTCGGCAGGTCTCATTACCCTAAAGCTACTTTCACATGAGCTGTCTAACAGGGTGGTGCGAGTGTGCCGTATGAGTGAGGGAACATTGGAGCCATTGGAAGCATTGGGGATATTAGCGCGTGGGGCGATCATATCCTTAGTGGGGAGCAACAGTGTCAAACGACTGATACAACATATAGAGTCTGTAATATTAGCCGGAATGTAGTTAAACGTATACTGGTTACACGTAAAGAACCATCCAGATGGCAGGGTGATATGTGCATACTTCGAGCCAAGTGACACTGGGTTATTGCAAGTCCAATTGCCGCTGCCTACATCGAGGCAACGGCGCCGGGCTCGGCCGGGTCCGGAGCAACCGTGTATTCGGCCGCAGGTAGAGTTCGGGCTGACCGCCACTCGAGGAGTGTGGAGAGTGGCCGCATCAGCCGGTAAAGTCATGGTCAGCCGCATCTCCCAACGGGCGTATTCCGAGGAAGCCGATGGGATGTATGGGCTGAAGAGTCGCCTCACCAGCCAGTCCCCGTCCCGGGGGTGTGCGCCTGGAGAATGGCACACCGGGACAAGGCAGGTGCTGAGGATCGAGGCAGAGCCGACGTCCTGCCTGAGGCAAAAATCGGACTGGTTGACAAGGGTAGCCAACCTTTCCCAAATGTTGTACTGCATCCGGGCAGAGAGGTCTCCGCCTGGCATTAAATCGCTGGCCTCCAGTGAGGCGGCCTGAGCACCTCCCCCCAAAAGCAGGGAGAGGGCCAGGATGATGGTGACTGCCATGGAGTTGGCGTGAATTCGGGCGAAAATCGCAACCGCAAAGCTCTCTGGTGTCAGTTCCTCCCCCTCGCGCTGGATGGCGTCCTGGGCATCATGGCAGAGGGCCTTGACCATTCCCCAGGTGATCTTCGGTGCTGTCGTCTGCGACCGCTGTCTCTCCCGGCGGGTCCCCTCGGTCAGGGCGAGATCCTGCATCTCCGGGATCGGACTCGGGTCGGCCTGGGTCCACGCCATGTGGTTCCAAATGAGGCTTGACGCACCGAGCTGGGATCCAAACGACACCTGTGGGAGACATAACTGCAGCATACCCTCTTCCCCAGGTTATGAGCGGCACCGGGCCCCTCCAAGAAGGGTCTGGTGGCACTCGGTACCGGACCATAGGTCGTGGGAGGGTTTCCGAACGGCGGAAGTGCTTCTCCTGCGGCGTACAGTCCGAAAAAACATTGAGGTGATTGTATGTGAACAATACCTTATTCAGACAAAACTGTGCTTCTCCCTGTGATTTGGGGAGGGCTGGCAGCTCCCCCCTTTCTGTTTGTTTGTCAATATAGGACTTTAGTGTCCGATTGACCCGCTCTACAATCGCCTGCCCTTGCGGATTGTAGGGAATGCCAAATGTGTGCTTGATGTCCCAGGTGGCCATGAAGGCGGCCAACTGCCTAGAGCTGTAGGACGGGGCGTTATCCGTTTTCATGTGCCGTGGCTTGCCCATCGTCGCAATGCAGGAAAGGAGGTGCTGCTCCACGTGGGAGGCAGCCTCCCCCTTCTGCGCCGTCGCCCAAACGAACTGAGAGAAGGTGTCAATGCAGACATGCATGTACTGCCATCTGCCAAACTGCGGCACATGCCACACCTGATTGGCCTCTGTCCCTCGTGGGTTGACCCCCCACGAGGGCCCCCCCGGCGCCCCTGCGCAATGCTGGCAAGAGCGTACTATACCTTGGGCTTGAGAAAGTGGCAGATTGAACTGTCTGGCGAGTGCCTTGGCGTTTTGGTGAAAAAATGCATGACTTTGAATTGGAGTAGTAAAAACTCCCAAAACTGAACGTTGCTGAATTTCTTTTGCTGCCGCATCCGCTCTGCTATTGCCCACGGAAATCGGACCCGGTAGGTCTTGATGACTTCGGATGTGGGCAATATAGAGCGGCTCCGTGCGGTTCCGCAAGTGAAATTGAGCAGTGAGGAACAGACTAAGCAGATTCTTGTCTATCGCGGGGGTAATGTAAGCTCCCGGTAGACTGTGGAGCAAATTCCTAACGTACAGACTGTCAGTTATGATGTTTAAAGGTTCCTTGGCGAAGGTGCGCAAAGCAAGGTTCACGGCTGCCAACTCCGCCCGCTGCGCGGACTTCTGTGGGAGAGTCAACAGCGTGTGCCAAGCTTCGCCCTCCTGCCAGGTCAAGACGTCATATGTGCATCCACCATCGGTAAAGACTGTCTTGGCCCCCTGGAGTGGGACCAGCGAAAGCAATTCGAACAAGCTGACTGTTCCTGTTTGAAGCGAGACAAGTCTGGGTCTTTAGGCAAGTGGTATGCCAAGCTTCCAGTGAATCCTTCCAAAGCTATCGGAAGCGAGTCACCTAGCTGCATCAACTGATGAATTTGTTCCTTAATGAACGGGACTATGATCTTAGCTAAATCGTGCCCAGAAATGTCCCTAGCTCTCAGCCTGCCACGGTAGATCACCGCGGAGACCAGTTCTTGGGGCGGAACAATGTTCCGAGATGAAGTGTTAGGCAAGTACACCCACTCCACAATTTTCGCTCCCTTCTCTGAGTCTACTCCTAGCGCCCCAGTGAACATGGATCCCGACCGTACGATGTACAAATTCAGGATCGGGGCATATGGCCCCTGGGTGATCCTATCCACCCACCTCTGGCTGAGAACTTGGTTCACCTTCTTGAGCGCCAAGTGCGCGTCTCGAGGGATTTTTATCCGGTCTGCCAGCTGCTTGCCTAAGGATAGCAGCGAGAAGAGCGGCTTTAGAAGATCCGTATCCAAGCGAAAATACGGTCTGGCCCAATTGATATTCCCCAAAACTTGCTGCAATCCTACAAGGGTGACTGAGTCTTGTAGGTTTATCTGAGGTAAAACTGGTGCGGCGAAAGAGCGGAGAAGCCGGTGGCCCAAGTATGAGAAGGGCTCAGTTCTCTGCACTTTCTCCGGGGCAATGAGTAAACCTTTGTCCCCCAGGCTGGCCTGGAGGTCTGAAAACATTTCGCTGCCAAGCCGTGGCAACGCTACCAAAATATCGTCCATAAAGTGACAAACTATGGCTTGTGGGTAGAGGTTTCGAAACTTTGCCAGCGCATCGTGAACGTAAATTTGGCACAAGGTGGGCGAATTGAGCATGCCCTGTGGCAAAAACTTCCACGCGTAACGCTGCGTGGGCTCACTGTGGTTCACGACCGGCACCGTAAAGGCAAACCTCTCCCGGTCCCTGGGGTCTAAGGGGATTGTATAAAAGCAATCCTTGAGATCTATGACTAGAATCTCCCACCCCTCGGGAATCATGTTAGGATTTGGGATGCCGCATTGGAGCGGGCCCATCGGCTGAATACATTTATTGATCTCTCTGAGATCGTGGAGGAGTCGCCACTTCCCCGACTTCTTTTTAATAACAAAAATTGGCGAATTCCAGGGACTCGTGGACTGTTCTATATGTCCTGCGCCTAGCTGTTCTTTAACTAGCTGCTTGAGAGCAACCAATTTCTCCCCCACTACCGGCCATTGTTCTACCCAGACCGGAGTGTCGGTGAGCCATTTAAGTGACAACGCCATTACCCAAAGGTAAGCGTGGCACCGTACTGCTGTAGAATGTCCCGTCCCCAAAGATTGACGTGCACGTCAAGAATGTGCGGCCGTATCACCGCCGTGCCGTCAGCCCTTGGGATTGTGACTTCTACCCACTCTCGGCTTCTAAACGCTTCCTGAACGCCGCCTACCCCCCACACATCGGAGACCGGCTCAATGGCCCACTCCCTCGGCCACTGGCTTCTGCTTATCACGGTCACATCCGCTCCGGTATCGAGTAACCCTGAGAACACTCTTTTGTTCAAAAATACCTCGATAACGGGGCGCTGCTTCCACTCAATGTTGGTCTCCACTGTCGCCAAGACCTGGTATCCCTGCACTGCCTCACCCGCGCTCGAGCGGTCTGCTGAACCGGACTCTGAGCTGGCACTGAGCCTTCTCTGGCTGCCTGCTGGCGAGTGACAAGGAACCAAGATCAGTTGCGCTAAGGTGTCTCCCTTGTGGATAGTTTGGGGTAGGTGTGTCCAAAGCTGGACTTGGAGGACGCCTGAAAAATTCGAGTCAATGACTCCTGGAATTATGAGAATTCCGCGTGCTCCAGCTACACTACGGAGCAAAACTAAACCTATAAAGCCTCTGGGTAGGGGTCCCATGTACTGGGAATCGACTAGATAGACTGTGCCCGGCAGATCACATGTAACGTCCGCCTGGCAAGCCAATTCTAGTCCTGTGCTACCCTTGGGGCTGGCCTGCGCCCTCACAGTGCCTGGAATGTGCCTGGAACCTAGTCCAGTTCTGGGGATTTCTGGATCTGGGTGAAGGAAGCCTCTGTTTGGACTGGGGCCAGAGACGTGCCCGGATTCCGGTTTCCCGAACTCGGATAATACCTGGCCCAATGATAGCCTTTCTTGCACTTCGGGCAGGGGGTGCTCGAAGCCTTGGGACGGCCGGATTTTTGTCCGCCTCCCTTGGATCGGCACTCCCTGGCGAAGTGTCCGACCTTGCCACAAGTGTGGCATGCCCCTTTGATCTTGCCATTGCCCTGAGGTCTTCTTCCCCCCTGCACCGCGGCCGCTAGCAGCCCCATCTTGTAGGAGTCGGTGCCAACGTCGGAGCATGCTCGGATCATGTCCGTTAAGGTCAAGTCAGGGCGATTGCCCAGGGACTGCAAGATTTTACGGCAGTCCAGGTTGGCGTTGTCCTTAGCTAGCTTAATCATAAGCTCTTGTTGGGCCTGCTCATTATCAATCTGCCTGCTAATTGCTTCCTCCAGGCGATTGATGAAGTCCATGTAGGGCTCCTGGGCTCCCTGCTTGATAGCAGTGTAATTTTTAGCCGTTTTGCCAGACGCTGGGACCTTGAGGTATGCCCTGTAGGCAGTTTCGGCTGACATTTCTAGAGTGGCGAGAGGCAAGTTAATTTGAGTGTTGATGGGCTCAAAGGCACCTGAACCATACAACTGGTCAGGAAGTACTGCGCTTCCCATCCTGGCAGCTCGGGCTTGGGCCTCTAGGCGAAAATCGCTGTCCCAAATCATGTACTGGCTGGGGGTTAACATCATCCTCATGACGGCTTTCCAATCATGAGGAATCCACATGGTGGTTTCGCACACTTGCTGAAGCGTGCCCCTCGTAAAACGACTCTGGAGCCCTGTCTCTGAAATTGCTTTCCGTAAAGCCATGAGAACCTTGTACGGGACTGGGGAGTGTACTATCTGCTGTGCGCCCGTGAGCGCGTCCATCTCCAAGCGGATTGGACAAATCTGTCTAAGTTCAGCTAGTTGTTCAACTGACAATTTCCCCTTTTTAAGTTCTATCTCAGCTGTGCGCTGAAGGGCACTCTTCACGACTAGGGAGCCTGGAGCTGTCAGAGGAGCGCCTGCGCTTCTCATTCCTTGCGTTCCTTCGGTGACGTCTGCAGCTGTCACCGCGGGAACGCTCCCTACGCTACTCTGCCGATAGCTAATTGACGGATAGAGTGCCGTGGGTGCAGTCGGTTCGACTGGCTTGCCTGATGGCTCAGCTAACGGGGGTTCTTTGGCCTCTACCCGGACTGGCTCGATCTCTGCTAAGAGTTTCCTACACTTTCTCCAAGTACGAACTATCCCTCCTGGAGCTTTCGGGGGTTGCTGAATACAGTCTCCTATCTGGTCCCAGAGCTGCAGGGTTAACGTACCTACTTCTGGGTAAAGTAGGCAGTGTTCCCTGAGGTACGCCAAAAGTCTCGCTAATTCCCTGCTGTGAAAGCGTAACTTAAATACCCTGGCCAGGATTTTAAACTCTTCCTCACGAGTTCTTTGGCTAGCGGACGGACCTGGTCTATGAGAGCAAGTCCCCATATTACCTGCGATTGGGTCTCCGGAAGATTCCTCCTCGGGACGAGTCGACGCGTCTTTGCAGGCAACAGGTTCGGGCGTCGGGTGTCTGGGGTAGACCTCGGAGCGTGGACCTTCTGCCACGGGCCCTTCAACGGCCTCTGCGATGTCAGGGGCTCACAGCTGCCCTGAGCGGAACGCGTTCCCTCTATGGCAACCCTCCTCGAAAGCGGGGAGTAAGCGGTAGGAATGTCTCTCTGGGATGCCTCGCCGCAGGCTACTCCTCCGATCGGCTGGCTGCCAGCCGGAGCGCCGCGCTGTCCTCCGGGATGACGGGTCGCGGTTCGAGCGTAGAACCGGACCGCGTGAATCGCTACTCACGAGTAGACCTCTCCGGGGTCTCTTACTCACGAGTAAATCACGTCGGGGTCACCAGCTGTAGCGATGTTGGGCCGCTAGGGCGGCGCTAGGTCCCGGAGGAGACTGATCAATGACAACACGGGGCAACAGGAGCGAGATCAGATCAGTGGTTTATTGGAAAAATACATACGCCTTTTATAGGTCAGAAGGCAGGTAGAAAAAACCATCACCCGGGAGTCAATCACATCACCTGTTTACTCAGGTTAATTGGGAAACCCCTCGAAGGGAAGTTAATTATTTCGGGCAAACACGGGATGAGGGAAGCCATTGTTTAGGGCTTAGACAGGAGTAAACATATTCACTATTTGCACCGGGGATTTCCTTGGCCAGGAGATGAGTGTTTACCTAATCAGTCACTGGGGTTAGCGATCTGCCTACCTTGCAGAATCGTCGGTCAGGTCATGTAATTGGGTGAATCAAACCCTATCATTTATTCACCCCCCTTAATTTAGCTGCCCGCAGAAGCCACCGCCAGGAGCCTTCTCACCTAAGCAGCCTCCGCCGGGGCTGTTCCATGCCAGATGGGCATGGGGAATCCGCACCATTTGTTTAAGGTGGATCCCAGCTTGCCATGAAATGACCACACACTGTGATCACGGAGCCATCTCTTGTGGCACATATGAAATGAGACATGCAGGATTTGACACCGGGACTACAATGGACTGCCACAGACTTGTGGATATTAACAAAATGCGCCTTAATTGTGGCCCCATGTAGAAAGTTCTTTCCAGATTTTGGAAAAGTTACTTTTTTGAACTACAACAAATGAAACACCCCAGCTAAAATGGCCAGGGGCAATTGGTTTGATGGGAGTTATAAACTAAAAAAGTACATTACCCCAGGGCTGTTTTCCCTAATCTTCTCTAGTTGAAGCCTTGCTGTATTGCTCAGCAATCAGTTCCTGCTTTCATCTGTTTCCCACTGTGCGCTGTTGACTGAAGGATATTGCTTTATCTAGTCTCTCTTTGTTTCCAGGAGGGTCCTGGAAACCATGGATCATCCTCTTGTCTGGGATTAATACAATGACTGGAACCAATGGTACACTATGTACCTCATCTGATATTAACCACTACAAGCAAAACCACAGATTGTGGTATGTTTGAAATCACAATAGGGCATACCCTGGGCAACAGCAACCTTGTTCTGCTGTCTATCCTTTCTCACACTAAGTCAGATGAAAAGAACTATGGAATGAATTCACTAAAAGGTGGCTTTATTTTGGCACTTTAAAGTCTGACCTAGATGCAAAAGAAGAATAAGAAGCAGGCCCACGGTAGCTTCTTAAAAGATACAAAGCCTAAGATTGGTTTAAGGAAACATGGCAGCTGGCCCTGAACGATAAATTGACATGGGAACTAAATGAAAAGAAAGGAATAGTCAAAGAAAATAGATTTTGGAAGATCTGGAAACCATATGTGGAATATGCTTTAAAAAAATGGAGATTGCAAGCCGGTACCGGAACAATTGAATTATTGGAAATATTGAATTTTGTCAAGACATTCCCCTTTGGCAATGCATTATATCACTGGGTGATTTATATTGTTTTATTACCTTTCGTGTCCCCAAGATCTGTCGTGCAGCACTCGGGGATCAAAACCTGACCTTCCAGTCTCAAAGGTCAGCATCGCAGCCACTGAAGCCACCACAGTGTGTGTGTGTGTGTGTTTTCGTGTCAGAGATTACTCTGGGTTGAAAGGATTTTTACAGGAGATGGCTGAACGAGGCTCCTTTTATGTTGCCCATCATGCAGCTCTCAGGAATCGAACCCCACCCTTCCAGTTTCCAAGCATAGCGCTTTTACCCACTAAGCCACTGGGGAGCACCGTAGTGAAGTTAAGATAAAGTTATAATATGGAAAAATACAGAAAAGGTTCCAGGTTTGATGGCATAACTTTCACTTTTTTCTTCTAGATGCAAGGAAGTCTACGCACAGAAGTAGGCTTATTTTGATAATCACCCTAGCTTTAAAATCCATGGTTGAAAATTAACAGTTTTAATAAGCCTTTCACTTGCATATTGTGAGGCGGGAGAATAAATCAGGAACTTTGGAGGAGGGATCTAATTTTCCTCTGGAGAGCTACAATCCTGCTAAACAAAAATAATAATAGTAGGACTGAAGTCCCTACTGACTTCAAAAGAGCTAATTTTCTTGCCAGCCGGAGTACCTCAGCGTAAATTGGCAATGGACTGGCTTTACCTTTTTGCAATCTGCTTTCCTATTTAAAGTGATGATGAGACTTCCAGCTCCTTTTGAGGCAATTTAAGTTAAGCTTTAAATGTAGTATAATTAACCAGTCTAAAGTCTCCCTAAAAAACTATTCCTGATATACAATTCCTATTTCCCTGTGTTTAATTTTGGCCACAGTATTTGTGGCGGGTGGGTGGACTTTTATCTTTCACGCTGTATGAGAAAGAGTTTCCTTTTAAATGAAAGGAGGAAGAAAGGAATAAAGATATATGAGGCTGTAGAGATGCACATACTGACATTACTTTGTGTTTCTGCTTAAGGATGGAACAGTATATTATGGCTTTTACTAATGGTCATTTACCTAATTCCCCAGTGCTTCAGCTAATGCTGAAACCTGCCATCAAGGAACTTATGTAATTTAATGGAATTTTTCAATCAACCAATTCCATAAATCTTAGTTCACCTTTAATCTCAGACTTTTTATTACTTTTGCAATCCAATTTTGTTCTCTTTGCAACATTTGGATTTCTTTACATAACAAGTACACAATATGGGATCAAAATTGCTGGGAGAAACATCAACAATTTGAAATATGCAGATGATACCACCCTAATGGCAGCAGGTGAGGAAGACCTAAAAAAGCTCTTGATTAGGTCCAAAGAAGAAAGTGCAAAAGCTGGCTTCAGACTCTATATCAAGAAAACCAAGGCCCTATCAGTTCCTGGAAATAGATGGGGAAGAAGTAGAAGCAGTGACAGATTTTACTTTCTTAGGATCTAAGATCACTGCAGATGGGGATTGCAGCCATGAAATAAAAAGGCGACTGATGCTTGGGAGACAAGCTATGAGTAACCTGGGGAACATAGTGAAAAGTAGAGACATCACATTGCAAACAAAAATTCGTATAGTCATAGCAATGGTATTCCCGGTAGTAATGTATGGTTGTGATAGCTGGACCATTAGGAAAGTTGAGCGCAGAAGAATAGATGCCTTTGAAATGTGGTGTTGGAGGAGAGTTTTGAGAGTCCCTTGGACAGCGAGGAGAACAAATAGGTCAATCTTAGAAGAAATCAACCCTGACTGCTCCTTAGAAGGTCAAATAGTAAAGATGAAACTGAAGTACTTTGGACATCAAATGAGAAGAGAGGATTCACTTGAGAAAGCCTTGATGCTGGGAAAGGTGGAGGACAAAAGAGGCGGCCAAAGATGATATGGCTAGATGGTATTGTAGACATAATGGGCACGGAGCTGGGCGGGCTGAGGAAGATGGTGGAAGACAGAGGTGCCTGGCGAGCAATGGTCCATAGGGTCGCAAAGTGTCGGAATCAACTGTGCGACTGAACAACAACAACCTGTTCCATGCAACACCTGTTGGGGGATAGCAGGCAGTATTCAGAAAGGGAGGCAGGCCTCTCTCTCCCTTGATTTGGCACTCCACTGTATCCTTTTTGTCCAAAACTAAATTGTGCACCCCCCCCCAAGAACAACTACAATTAAACCTGATCAAGGGATTGATGAGTGGTTATTATTTCTTCTTCTCTTTTTCTTCTTTGCTTCCTATTTTACCCCATCGGGTGTCGAGGGAGATGCAATGTTCTTGTTTTGGCACTTCTAGTGGCATCCACCAGTGTTATTTGGTGTTTTTGTAATATTTCCTCAATGTTATCTCTCCGCTTTCCTCTTGGTCTGCCTCATGGCCTTTGTCCTTTTTTTCTTTTTCCACATAGGCCTTGTAAGATATGGAATTCCAAGACATTCTCTCCAAATGGGCAATCCACTTTAATTGTTGTCTCTGTATGTATAAGATTGGTTCTATTTCAATTCTTTCCCTTATAATCTTATTCCTGATTTTATCCCTTCTAGTCACCCCCACAGCTTTCCTCAGACATCTCATTTCCATGGTAACCAATTTTTGTTTATTTATTGTTGTAAGTGTCTATGTTTGGCACTGGTAACATAAGGTAGGAATGAATATGCTTTGTTTGAGCTGTTTTTTTTTTGTGTTGATTGGTATTGTCTTGTGTTGTAATAACTGTCCCAATATTTGGTTTGCCTTACTGCACCGTATGTTAATCTCTTTGTCCATTTTGCCATTTTCGGTAAATGTTGTTCCTAGGGTATTATTTACAGTATAAAATAAAGGCAACCCCCTCCCAGCACACCCCTATGGAGTTTTAGCTGATGCGCACATCAGGAATCTGACACAGGATCTGAACCACAAGATTGGAAAATTAAGGAAATATAAAGGCCTATTCTTATTTTGTCATCATAGTTCCCATTGCAAGGATATGTTCTTTTGTTATTAAGCAGACCCAATCAAAACAAAAAGGATACTATTTCTTTCATGAGTAATGCACTAACTCACAAAAGGGAGAGAGAGTAGAGTGAGGTGGGTGGAGAAAATTCATGGAGGACATATGAGTTCAGACAGCATAAGATTTATTACAATGACTGTAGAAATTATTCCTCCTTAACAGCACTTCAATTGTCTAATTATTCCCAGCTGTTTTTCAATTTTTTTTCAGATTGTTAATTAAGGGGTAGGGTAGTCTTGCTGGACCAATTTAGTAATAAGCAAAGAGTTCCTTCATATCAACCCTGCAGGACTATTCTCTGTAAATTTCTGGTTGGAAAAAAATGACATTTACTCACTCATTTCCCACCCACTGGGGCTGTGATAAAAAGTATGAAACATACCATTTTCCGTCTGTAGGGATAATTAATTGCACCCAATGAGGCTAAATGAGGAGAGAAAAGAAGCATTTAGTTTAGTTTTGTTTTAAAAGGAGGGATATAGGTTAAGCAGATTAACGTGGGATCTAACACCTGATAATCTTCATTAATCCTTAACACTGGGTAATTACAAAGTCTTTGTTTTTAGTTTAGCATAACTACAGAAAGCAGCAGGAGTGAAGTTTTCTTTCTTAAGACCAGGTACTGTGTATTCAGTTGATCCTTGCGGAAGCTGGAAACATGAAGGCTGCTATAATGAAGAATGAACTAAAGGAAAAGTTGTTTCTGATGAGCAGGTTTTTTGGGTCTGTATAGGAATAAATATAATTAAGTAGCACCCGTGAAAAGGAAGTAACACTATTGTTTTATTCATTGCTTGTGTGCACTTTGGGGAATTTATCATAGGTATTGCCAGACACAGTGAGAGTAATGATTGAGATAAGTTTGATATACCACTGCAAATTTTAATGTTACTGTATAATTCAATATTTTACATTACTGTATTTGATATAATACTATGTTATATTAATTATATCTTACCTTATATAATCAAATTTTATTGAATTCATTTTATTTATGGCAGTATAATATATATAATATTTCCTTGTATTTTTACTGTACTTATTGTGATGTTAATATTTTGATATGGTCAGTTGACTAATGAATTAATAACGGAACTTGAACTTAATGATCACTCTGAGTATGAATTTTTTGAAGAGGTAAATAAATATATTGTGTCTTCTCCAAGACTAACAGATTTATTTCATATGGAAAGGATTACAATACACAAATGTTTGCAATGAAATTAATCTATTTTTCTTAAAAGTGACACAGTACTTTTATTTGCCTGTCTGTTTGGTTTTGGTTATACATCAATAAGAAGAGACAGATCAAAGGCTTAAAATGTATATTCTTCCCTGTTGCATAATATTATTTGTTTGTATTACTTTTATATCTTTGATATAGGTAGATTAATATATTAAGCCAAACCTTACCAAAACATTAGGCTGCTGGCAGACAACAGCACACTGTGTGAATGTGGAGAGATACAGAATCCGGCTCATTTACTGGTCTGCCGGTTACTGCCAGAAACATGCACTAATGAGGACTTGCGTTTCGCCAACGACAAAGCCAAGAAAGTGGCTTCATTTTGGCAGTCTAGGATTTGATCAGGACAAGAAAGAAGAAGAAAACCAAAATGCTGAAGACAAAGTTGTAATATATAGAGTTAGACAGCTAAAAAAATCATAAACATAAGCTAGCGTTTGACCCCATAAAGGTCTTCATTAAGCTGGTCACCATGGATATATGCATGATGCACATAAAATACAGGTAGATTAAACATTTTCCCTGCTTCTCTATGGAATGACAGGAAAAATATAATTATTTTCTCCCTCTTGTCTCATTATTGTATAGCTGTTAGTTAGGAGAGTAAAAAAAACCCTCTTTGTTTTCTTTGTAACACCAATTGAAAAATTGCTCACAGTTATGGTTTTGAGTGATGCTATAGAGAAAACCTTTTCTCTCTCCTTAACTGATGCAGTGCTACAAGGATCAGACAGGAGGGGAAACATAATTACACTTTCCCTGTCCCTTTGCAGAGGAGCAAAGAAAGTATTTAATTTCAATACCTGATATTGTTACTCCCTATCTGAAAATTGCCCCTTGTATTATTTTTTTAAATATTTTTATTTTCATTAAAAGTTCAATAAAAATGCTTTTACTCTTTATTTTCCATTTCCCCTGACTATACCCAATAGGTTTACATGTCCACAAACACCACATTGTACCATGATTCACTTGCAGGTAAGATAACTGCAAGGGTTGATTTTTAATAAATTTATTAATATCTCAAACCACTATTTAAAAGGGCCATGGTCAAGGGGGGAGGCCCCCCTTTCTCTTTCTGTTTAAGCCACACTTTAGCAGTAGTGAAAAGGCTCTGGGAACTGCAGTTTAGTTTAAAATGCATTTTTCCTTTCTGCCAAATAGACACAGTAGACTTAACCTTTTCATTCTTTCCCTGATGTTCTGTTTGCCTTAATCACTAAAGCTTCTCAAGACTCTCTTGATGTTCTGTTTGCCTTAAAGCCTAATTCTATTGTTTCTGGAGAAGTGGATGTTAGGAAATTAGCATACGTGTACACAATAGTGGTATGGTTTTCCTACTTGGGGGGCTATTGAATAACATGGAGAGTTCCACATTAGGTAATATTATTTTGGTAAACATTGGTTCTTCCTTATAAACTGCTATATAAGAAGGTAAAAACTAACATTTTAAATTTGCTTCATGTCTTAGAAGGTCAAATTGAAAAGGAACTAAAGGCAGAAATATTGCTGCAATCTGGCTGTTTGGAGAGGCCAGAGAGAGAACAATAAGTGCCATTTAAGGCCATCAGGAAACCTCTTTGTTAAGGAAATTTGCTCTCTGCAGCTGTCTGCAAAGATGACCACCAGGAAACTTTGGGCTCGGCTTCTGGATGGTATCCTCCAATCAAGAGTGTGTTTCGGGGGAAAATACCATATATGGACTTTTGTAACTGACCTCAACTACTCCCATAGTAGCTTCCATGCTGGCCACATGGCAAAACTCCTCCCACTTCTCCATGTGACATCCTGGACCAACCAAGTTTGTGGGTGAACTTCTCCTCTTCCATGTGCATACTCCTGCACAAATAAAATGTGGTGCAGACCCATTCCCCTCCCATGGACCAATAGTTTTGTGCAAGCCCCCTTTTGCTCCATTTGAATGCACATATAAGCTGGCTTCTCCTGGCTGGGCTGTTCTCCCATTTTGTCTGGTGCTGCAGAACCTCCTTCCTTCCTGGTTTTACCCTGTGGTAGCAATTTCCCATAGCATATAAGCCATGTGTTATGGGGAGATTCGTTTGCCTCACAATTCTTGTTTTTGTTTCTCTATCCAATGTTTAATTTTGCTTATTGTTTTATTATTGTCTTATTTGCTTTCTAAGTAAACTTCTCTAATTTGCATCAAGCAATTATCTGTGGTTCATTTAAAGGTTTGGGGCTCATTTTGTGGGTGGACTCTATTGAATTGGAATGGTACTTTCAGTTCAATGATCTCCTTTCTATTTGTACTCACAATTTAATGTGGTCTTTTGGTTCCTGATTCAATCCTGCCTGTGGGACGTTCCCCTAAATTTAAAAGGGGAATTGTTAAAATTGTTAAAATTTAACAATTTTCCAGGCAACAATATGCTGAAGGGGCACATTTGCCCTTTTAATATACCAGATCATAGAATCATAAAATATTTGTTGGAAGAGGCCTATGAGGCCATTGAGTCCAACAGCCTTCTGAATTACAGGTTTCAGACTCCATCTCTAGTTGTATGGACGGGACTCTCTTCCCTTATTTTGGTAGTCTCCTCTGGATAGAAGAATAGCAGAAGAACCTGGCCATGAATTTCATAGCTTTTATATTTTCCTGGAACAGATAAAGACCTGCACAAGAACAAATTTTTCATTTTGTTAACAATGGAGGACTTAAAACTGGTAACTGTGACATTGTAATTGTACTTATTGTAACTGATATTTTGATTCTTTGTTAGCTGCCCAGAGTCGCATTGTGAGTGGGGTGGCATACAAGTTGAATAATTGAATTGAATTGAATTGAACAATTGGGTTAAAGAGGTGTCATTTTCTTCTGTCCCAGGTAATTCAATGCATGTGCCTAATTTAACTTGTCCATTCTACTGTTAAAGATGACGTCTTTTCTGGCTAGGTTATTCATAGGGCTGCAGTGACTTAGTGATTAAGACGCTGAACTTGACGACTGGAAGGTTGGCAGGTCAACAGTTTGAGACCCAAGTTCTATGCAATGGATTGAGCTTCTGTCTCTGTCCCAGCTCCTGCCAACCTAGCAGTTTGAAAGCAAGAAATTGCAAGTAAATAAATAGGTAATGCTTTGCTGGGAAAGGTAACAGTGTTCCATGCACTCCAGCATCTAGTCATGCTTGCACATGGCCACGGAAATGCCTGCAGGTGCAGACAGCACTGGCTCTTTGACTGTAAATGGAAATGAACACAGCACCCTAAAGTCAGATACAGTACAACTAGCTTTCTAGACTGGGAAACCTTTATCTTAGGTCAGTGATGACCAACCTTGGCACTCTAGGTGTTCTTGGACTTCCATTCCCAGATGTTTAGGTCAACACACCTGCTGATCAGGGCTTCTGGGAATTGAAATTCAAGAACACCAGGAGTGCCAAGGTTGGCCATCACTGCCTTAGGTTATTCATACCCTGAGTCAGAGCAAAAAGGGCTGCACAAAGAGGCCAAAATCCTCTTTAGACTAGCATCCATGAGGACAATTGACCTCTCTAGTTGCTATTCCCCAGCACTTAGTAACTAATAATAGGAATGTGAGAGCTATAATAGACCATTATTATGCATGAAGAGCCTACAGCTGTACTCCTTGTTTCTAGATTTCATCAGAGGGACAAAGAGGCAAGAGGCACTTTGCCTCACTAAAATTAACTTCATCCTTTAAAACAAACAAAAAAAAAAACAATTGCTAGCAGATCTACTAAAAACCCTTTCTGGAAGTCTACAGCTGTTATACTTTTATGGATATTTGTTTTCAACTGCTGTTACACAGAACCTCTGCAATTTGAACTAGGATTACCTGTCTTGTTCCCTTCCCTTATATTTATTGCCCATACTTCCAGACCATTTTGAAAGAGTAAGAAATGATGTTAGACACACCCAGATGGTGGTCAATTGCACCTCATCCATGAAGAGAGTGTGAATCACACACACACACACAAGGGGAAGATTGATTTGAATGAAATTGCATACGCTTATTCATATATTAATTGTATGTCACCAAATCAATTTAGATTTAGGATAACCCCTTTTCAGAGTTTTCTAGATAGAGGATTCTCAGGAGTGGTTTATCCTTCCCTTCTTCTGGGGGTGGACTTGGGCAGCTTGCCCATGGTCACACGGGTTGGATTTTCTAGGATTCACAATGGAGAATTGAACTCTGAACCTCTGGATCACAACCAGATTCGTAACTCACTGAGCTATCCAGCCAATTCAAATTTACAGACCCAAAATTATAAATGTTTTTAATGCATTTAAATAGAATTACAGTGACTCTCATTTGAGTGGGAACAAATGTAACCTGAGTGCCGGCTAGGTTTGCTGTCTAGATCAGGGATTCTCAACCCATGGGCCGGATGCGGCCCATGGCACCATTTCATGTGGCCCCCACCGCCTCCACCACACCAGGAAGTGCCATGTGGTGGAGGAAGGGCAAAATGGCCATCTAATCCCAAAGCTGTCGGACAGGGAGCGAGACCCGGCCCGTGGCTTAAAAAGGTTGAGAACTGATCAATGGTAACTTTAAGGTCCTAGACCTTCCTTTGCATAGGTCTTCCTCATGGATGTTACTGGACTGCGGTGGCTTAATGGTTAAGATGCTGAACTTGATGGCCGGAAGGTTGACAGGTCAATATTATGAGACCCAAGTGCTGCACAATGGAGTGAGCTCCTGTCTCTGTCCAAGGTTTGAAAGCAAGAAATTGCAAGTAGATAAAGTAGGTAACTCTTTGGTGGGAAAGGTAACAGTGTTCTGTGTACTCCGGCCTCTAGTCACATTGCTTTTTGGAAATAGAGGGTAACTTATTAATAGACAATGTGGTGTTGGTAATGATGGATAAAGAAAGGTGGCCACAGGAGTGAAGGGTGCACCTTGCTATGTGTTATGTAGTAAGAAGTTGTGTACCGAAATGTATAATGATGAGCTTTTTGTAATGTGATTTGAGTTATGTTGTTATGTAATAGATTTTTTAAAAAAGAAATTAGAAGATATTCCTCCATAGAAGAGGCCATTTGGCCACTGCATAAGCACATGCTTCTCTCTTGGTTCTAGTGGAAGCCCAATATGGCATGTATTTGCAGGCTAGAAATAAGCAGGGAGAACACATGTATTACTGCAAGAATGGAAGTCCTGTGTGCTATAAGTTGTAGGAAAGGATTATATTGCTATTGATCTACTTAGAAAAAGAGCTGTACCACATTAAAGTTTTAGGCTGAGCTGTGACAATTTCTGTTAAAATTGCACTAGCCTAAATTTTGCCACAAATCTGTTTTAATTTAAATTAATTCTCACACTTGTATGCTGCCCAATCAGGAAACCTGACTTAGGGCGGCTCACACAATAATTATACAGTAAACACAATAATACAATATAGACAATAATTATACTATATTCAACCTACAAAAGCACATATCATAATATAACAGTACAACAATATGACGATACAATATTACAGTGGCCTCTCCACTCCAGCCGCAGGCAAAGTCTGGGGGCGATGGCAGCGAAGTCCATCAAACATGACAAGGGGAAACACTTATTTAAAGTCCTCAACATTCAACCAGCACGTCCACACAAAGACAGAGTGGCCTCAGCGTCTGGAGTAGCTGCTTCTCAACCACCCAGCGTTGGTGTGGCCGGGAGTGGGCAAGGAGTCCTTTGGGGCTTGTGGCCAAAGAGTCTCTTCTACCCTCATGGCGCAGGCGGGGCCAGGAGGGTGCAAATGCGGAGCATTCCTGCCAAGGAAATTTGGCACTGGCAACATGGAATCAGATGACTTCATGGCACAGCACTAGTTGACTCTAGCTTATGATTACAGCTTGAAATCTGTCCAGTAAATCCAAAGTATTTTGGAGAGCCTTCAGATAAAAACTCAGACCAATATAATTTTTATGGTTGTATGAATCATCCCACTGTTTTGCTAAGCCTCAACTTAGTTTATATTGTAAAGGTTCACTATGACACCAATTGGGAAGAAATATCCATAAAGGAATAGCAGCTGGTGATCTGCAGTTATTTTAAAAATCTGCTAATATTTGTTTTTCTTCAATAAAGGTCAAGATAATTCTTACAGAGGCAAAGTAAAGGATGGCAGGTATTTTTAATACTCTCCAGACAATGTTGGGGAAAGACATAGCTGCCTAAGGAGTAGCAAGTTTATTCTGTTACAGGAATTTTTACCAAAATAGTATGTCTGTCACTGTCCCTCCCTCAATTTGTTGACAGCATTACATCAAACTAATGTGATGATTATAACAGTGTATTTAAATACATCGTATATTTTTACAACTTCTAAAGAGAATAACAGACTCAATGTGCTAGACATGTTCAGTCAGTTCGGCTGCAATCTAGTGTCAAAGGTGTAGCCATCCAGATGTTGTTGGATTGCAACTGTCATCAGTCTATCCAGCATCGCCAATAGGAACAGATGATAGGCATGTCCAACAACATCTGGAGAACCAGATGTTCAGCATGTCTACAATACGCTGTTATCTGTCTGTCAGTCCCATTCAGGTTGTTGAAGCTTACTTCTAAGAAGACTGGATTGTTTTATTGGCTATTGGATTCAGTTCACCTGTTAACTCACATTGAAATAGGAATGAAAGAATTAAGATATTAATTCTGGTTTAAAAAGTAAACATTATTTTCTCAGTACTCTGTAAAGTTAAACAGATCAGATTGACCTATCAAATAGAACATAATGATGAGGCTAAGTAAACAGAAGGCCTTGTGTCCACAAGCTGAGCACAGTTTGTACAGCTGACAAGGATTTCTCTTAGACTCAGAAAAGCATAATGCTGAATAATATTTGTGTGACGTGACATGAACAAATATTCTGAATGTTCTAACTTGAACTGCATGACAATGTCAGAAGATTAATTAATGATTTTGGCTTATCCCATAGTGATGAAATGTGTAGACATTTCCAAATTTTATGCTATAAAAAGATGGCTCCGAAAATATATATTCATTCAGGGATTATTAGCTTGGTAAAGCGTTCCTGAATCTGTTTGGCCAAATAATGATAATAAAACTCCAAAATCTGTCTTAGTGTGTGGAATGTGATTTTGTCTAGTTCAGTATTCCATAACAACATGAGCTGCAGACATTTGCTATATCTACATTGAGTATATGCCTTGTAGTATAAATCACAATTTATCTACAACTTTTAGCTACAGAGCTATACTTAATGGGACATTTGAATACAACCATCATTTAAGACTTAAACACTTGTTCCTTGAATTTATTTATTTGATTGATTTATTTTTATCCTGTTTTTCTCCCCGAGTGTTGACCCCAGACTGTTAGGGGATGTAAGTCTTCGCCTCACACCCTAACTGGTTAGAAGGCATATTGTGTTTGTGATGCCTTGACCCCACTGCAAGATCACACAGGTGTTAGGACTTTTCCCTGGTATGCTCTGTGAGCCAGCATATTTAAGTCAGAGCAGGATTGCAGGCTTCAGCTTCAATGCTCAATCTTCTCTGCTGACGGTCTGGACAAAGACTTCTGCATGTTCCAGAACCTGCTACAAGGACTCAACCTCTGCACAGATTCGGAGGATGTTTTTTTGCCTGATATGCCATCCATGCTTGCTTGACAAGGAAGGACTACTCAGGGTAAGCCTTCATCTGGAAAGACTGAGGTTGTAGAACTTTTGGCTTTGTCAGTAATTCCAGTTTGCTTCTACTCAGCTGGACTGGACTGCTAATGGACTGTATAGGCTGTACAGACTTGCTTGTGTAGCACAACTGAACTGTCTCAGTGAGGTCAACTGGGCAACCCAACTGTTTTGTGTTACAGTTGTTGCACTGTATATACTTGCACCTTTTACTTGCTGAGTAAACCTGCTTTGAATTCTGTTTTGCACCAAGACCTGTCTGCCTGTTCTTCTGAGCTTCAATAGTTCATATAAATTCTTTATTATAATGCAAAAATAAAACTAATTAATTCATGTTCAAAAGCTCTAAAACAAAAATATCATTGCTTCATGCTCTTATATCCTTCAAGGTTCCTCAAAACAAGTATGGTAAATTCAAGTTCAATATTCAAAAATCCAAAATTCTCAAAATGGTATCATAAATCCTTGTAAATTGAAATGTAATCCAAAATGTATCATTAATCCTTGTTAATTAAACTGTAATCCAAAGCCCTTCTGGTAAATTCTGTGGCATTTCAAAATGATATTTTTCATCAGGGATCTATTAAGACAATAAATGATACATTGTAATGAAATATACATTCACTAAATCCATATACAAAGACAGTACTGGGAAACAGCTCATATTAAAATACCTGTAATCAAAAGTAGAATTAGGTTTCTTAATTGCGTTTGAGCCTCAATTGCATTGCCTCTTCCATGCTCTTAGACGTCAAAGAGTGCTCCCAACTGAGTTAACTTTATACTAAAAGCCTGCATGCAAGTCCCCACCCCACTTCCAACTGTGTAGTTTTGTCTTAAAGAAAACACAAAGGATCTAATTCAATGTTAAGCCGTCGAGGGTGCACCATATCAAATTTGTGTATGAAATATGCTTCCCGTTGCAGTAATATTTTCTGTATGTCAACCCTCATGAATGGCATCGGTCGAATCACCTCTAGAACTACAAACTTAAGGTCATTTTCTGAATGATGAGATTTGACGAAGTGTGTTGTGAGTGTTGCTTGCATATTAAGAGAGTGAATCTTTGACTGGTGTTCCCCTACCTGAATTTTAATAGATCTTCTCGTCATTCCGACATATGCTTTATCACAACTGTATAAAATTAAATAAATACAATCTTTAATATTGCAATTGGTCACATCTTGAATACGACGGGTAAATGCTCTATTTGGAATGGATACAAAATCCGTCTCCCAAACAAACTTACATTGGGCACAATTGCAACACCTGTAGTGACCTGAGGTAATGTGAGGTAGCCTGCCCAGGTGTCGTTCATGATCTCACCATGTTGGAATATTTGCAAAAGACTTGATTTTTAAAAGACCTACAAAGGGCCTGCTGCTGCAACCAGGTAAGTGTTCGACTATATTCCAGTGTTTAAAGATAAAGTTTTTAATCTGCCTCGCCAATGGCGAGAATTCTAAAGAACAACTCAAGCTGGATGCTCCCCACCTTGGGCTTGCTAATTAGTAAGTTTTGTCTAGGTATGCATCTTACTCTGTTTAAAGTGCTTATCTCTGTTTACAGCCAAAAAGCCAGCACTGACTACATCTGCAGATGTTTTCATGGTCATGTGGCAGGCATGACTAGATACTTTCCTGCCAAAGCGGTACCTATTTATCTACTTTCGATTTCTTGCTTTCGAACTATTATGTTGGCAGATACTGGGACAGATGAGAGTGCCCACTTCATCATGCTGCACTCACGTGCTGAACTGCTGACTTTCTCATCATCAAACTCAACATCTTAACCACTAAGCCACTGTGGCTCTGTGGAAGTACTATACACATGCAAATACCTTGGCATTAAAGCAGTGAACTCTGGTACCAGGTGAAAAATGGAGGAAAAGTGTGTACAAACTTAAAAGTCACTTTAAACACAAAGCTGGTCTTTCTTCTCTTCCATTACTGAGATTTGCTATCCAATCTAGAGAAACAGTTATTTCCTGAAACTTCACCCAGTGCCCTGAGACCTGAGTAATCTACGGTAGGTACCAGATTCTTTATCTTCCCTGTCTAGATCAGACTTTAAACTGCCAAAATGAAGCCATCTTTTGGTGAATTCATTCTGTAGTTCTTCCATCTAGTGTGAGAAAGATTAGCCGGTACAAAGTTGCTGTTACCCGGGACACACCCTAGGTCAGGGATTCTCAACCTGTGGTATGCAGGCCAGATGTGACCCATGACACCATTTCATATGCCCCCCACCGCCTCCACCACACCAGGAAGTGCCATGTGGTGGAGGAAGGGCAAAATAGCCGTCCAACCCCTGAAGATGTCTGAGAGAGCGTGACCCGGCCCCCAGCTTAAAAAGGTTGAGAAATTCCTGCCCTAGTTTAGTGTCTGTTCCAGGAGACATAGAAAGAGTCGCAGTATGGACTAACACAGGTTTATTGGTTGATGATCAGAACGAACATGTGGTAATGGCGGAGGTATCTCACATTATATACAGTGGTACAACACATTTGAACTTGGCTGCACGGTAGCTCATTGGCCGCTACCGGCGTGATGTCATCCGGGTCACGCCCATCTTCGGTGGTGGATCAGAAGTAGTTGTTTGCTGCGGGAAGTTCCCGCGGCTGCAGGTGATTTGAGGAATGATGACCATGTGAGTTGAACACTCGCAGCTGCCCTCTATAGGCAGCTTGCTCGCGTTCCTTTAACAGCTGGGTTACATTGTGATTGTGGCTGGGTTACATTAATACATTTCTTAAAGCAACATTGTACATTCATATGAAGCAGCATTGTACATACACAACACTTAGGTACAAGATATATATGTAGCAGAAGCCTCCAGATTATTCGAGAGTTTGCTCTAAATTGCAAAACACAAGGCAGAATTCTTTTTGAGTCTGAAACAATGGCTGCATTCAGATGTCACAATAAACCATATTCTCCGTGGTGAGGAACACTAGGGATTCCATTCATGGTTCGTAATAAGTGTTGGTTCCTTATTCATAGTGTGATAACCTGGTTTATTAATAAACTCCACATTTTCTCATGAAAATATTGAGATGAAATACCAAACTGCATTTGGTTGCAAAACATGGAGGGCAGAGGATTATGTATGCCTGAAACTAAATTCATTCCTGTCACAAACAACTGTGGTTTATTGTAACATTGGAACGTGGCCAATGACAATGGGGAGATATCACCATGGGATTACTTTCCGTCTTATAATTAGAGCATATGGATTTAAGAACATTCTTGTAAATGCTCATATCAAAAGTGCATTCTTATTTTTTATTTATTTTTTGCTTTGCTAATGAAAAAGGGACACAGCTTCACTCTGTTCCAAGTTCATAGCAATAAAAAAGAACTGCAGAATCTATGGAAGCTCTCTTTTACATTCCTGTGGTAGCGGCCTCATGGAAATGCCTGAGTCACTAATTATAGCAGAGATGGGAAAGTGACCTGAGGGAAACTAGTAGCATTTGAACATGTGTGCTCTTTGACTAGCTTGGGTCAGTGTTGATTCGAAAATGGGAGCAGGAGACAAGATGCTCTTAGACAAGTAAAGTAAATGCAAACAAAGAGGAAAACAATCAGTCAAGGGGAATGCAAAGACACAGCTCTTCTCCTCAACGGACTGGCTTCACTTGAAGAGGCTGAAAGACTGAAAATGTCCATGAATAATTGCATTTGGTGAAAGAGTAAGCACAGAGGCTCTGTGACTATGTTGTTATAGTGACCCATTTTCTTCCTGGCTGTTCGAAGTCCTTATCCAAGGCAGTAGTTTCAGATATACTTACTAATTTGATTAAATTCTTTCAAATCATTATATACTTTTGAGTCCCCATGGTGCAGTGGTTAAGCTGCAGTCTTGCAGCCCAAACTCTGCTCATGATATGAATTCAGTCTGGATGGGATCAAGGTTGACTCAGCCTTCCATCCTTCTCAAGCTGGTAAAATGAGCACCAAGCTTGTTGGGATAAAATGCTAATTACTTTGTGAATTGCCCAGAGAGTGCTCTAAATGCTAAAGGGAAGTACAGTGGTACCTCATATCCGTCCTATGGGGCTCATTGTTGTAGGGAAACAATTGCTATACGATACATGCATCATATAGCGATTTTCCCTATGGGATACATTGTACAAGGATTTTGTTGCTAAGTGGTTTTTACCATTGAAAAATTGTTGTATGATTTTTTTCCATAGGGAAAATTGTTATGCGGGATGCCATTCCCCCCCAAACCTAATTGTTATACGATTTCGTTGCTATATGGGGTGATTGTTATATGAGGTTCCACTGTATTTAATTTAATTGCTACTGTTATATACCACTTTTCTATAAAACGAAGCCTAAAAAATGTGGTTAATAAGCTGGGTGACGCTATTAATGACAGCACCTTTTGGAGATCACTAATCCATAAGACTGCTATGACTTGACAACACATACAAACAACAAAATGATTTATAAGATTCAACATAATGATTTATAAGATTCAACATAAAATGATAATAAAGATAATAACATATGTAACATGCATTAAATATATAATCCTATTGCAACAGTCTTTTTGACATAAGACTCAAAGCCAGTAGAAGAAGTTAATATCAATAGGAATCTCCAATCACCCATTTTAAGTTGTAAAGACAGAGGTCAGAAATGTTAGTATTTGGACTGCATTACTCAGAATTCTCCCAGCCAACTTACAGAAACTAACCAGCTACATACAGGGTGGCCCGTAAGTCCCTACCATTAAAGTTGACAAGGAAAGGATCAGCTGAACTTGGTATCCCGTGAGCAACCATGCAGACCATTATGAAAAAGGACCTGAGAGTTAAAGCATGGCGACCCACTTTTGTGAATGAACTAAGTGATGTTGATAGAGAAAATACTGGATACATAAGATATATGGATGGGTAGGGACTTACAGGCTACCCTGTAGATAGAGGAAGGTGTAACGGACCCATTGCTCCCGAGTAGACCTACAAGTAAATGGGATCGCATCTAAATTGATGCCTTCCAGCTAAGCAATCCAGGATTTTTAGCTTGCCTTCTCACATGTCCTGACTGAAGTAAGGTAGCGGACAGAAAATAAACAACTCCAGTCATCTTCATGTCTTTTAAAGGTATATTGTAGCATATTGTTCCACCCCCTCTTAAAAGATTACATGATTGCTTGAGTTCAAAGCACCCCTAAAGACTTACACAGCTTGGAAAGAGTGAAGAGCAAAAGGACCGTCCCTTTTCCAACCTTCCCTTTTATCTCCTCCAACCAAACTCCACTCTGTGAAGGATTCCAGCCAATCAGTACACAACATTCCTCCAAACTTCAGTTTCATTTGTCCCAGAACACAAATGGTCAAGGGCAGCCCCATGTAGTGCACATTGCATGAGTCTAGTCTGGAGGTGACTAGGGTATGAGTGACCATGAGCAAGGAGTCCCGGTCCAGGAGTGGGCGCAACTGGCAAATCAACCTAAGATGGGTGAAAGCCCTCCTGGCCACGGCTGCCACCTGTTCTTCTAGCAGCAGCTGCGAGTCCAGGAGGACCCCTAAGTTGTGCACCACATAATGTATCTCCACATAATATACTGCTTTGAATGTTTGGACATGAAGGACCTCCAAACTGATCTTAGCCATCAGGCAAGTGAGTATGAATGGCGGTGCTCTCTCAAATATTGAAGCTAAAACTCAATGTCAATATCTTGAGCTTAAACTGGAAGCATATTGGCAGCCAGTGCAAATTCTTCAGAACCAGAATCAATTAGCAGTCCTGATGCCACATAGTGAATATACTACAGCATCTGTGCTATCTTCTAGGGAACCCCACGCAGAGTGCGTTGCAGTAGTCTAAGTAGGAGATCACCAGTATGGGAACCAAAGTGGTTAGATTGTCCCTGTCTGAGAGAAGTCATAACTGGTGAAATAAAGCACTGGAAGTCAACCAGCCCATATGGCGCACCAGTGACAAATGGCCCAGGAGTACCCCCAAGTTATGCACCTTTTAGTGTATGGGACCAAAGACAACCGGACAACCGAAAGGTTGGTTTAACACAGGTTTATTGCATGAGGTTCCAGTGAAGCATGAGGTAATGGCGGTGATACATCTCAATATATACAGTAGCTCTCTACATTTGAATCTTGTAGCACGGTAGCTCATTGGCTGCTACCGGCGTGGCCTCGCCCAGGCACGCCTCTTTCTTCAGCTGCTGAATGCGGGGAAGGTTTTCCCGCGGCTGTCCGTGATTGAGCAATGTGAACCATGTGAGGCTGAACGCTCGCAGCTGCCCTCTATGGGCTGTCTGCTCGCGTTCCTTTACAGCTGGTATCGTTTGTATCTGGAGTGGTTACATTCTTGCCTTTACAGTATAATGAACATGCATACATACATACATAACATCCCTCCCCCCTAGGATGGGACGAAGTCCCGCAACCATTGTGGCTTGCCACACGTGCGCTTGGGACGCGCTTGCGTCTGACCTAGTACTGGAGAGCCTGTGATCCCTGACTCCGCGGGTGCTTGTCCTGCAACGGGAAATGGGGATTCGTTAGTGGCTCCGTGGGGCGTCCGTGCCTGCCTCGCGCCCGGGGATGGGAAAGGAATGAATAGTTGGGAGGTGAACCCCTGCCTGTTGCTCTCTGACCCCGGGGATCCACCTATTGTGAACCGCGGAACCGATGAGGTCGCCCTTGTGGTTCGGCTACCTTCTGATCCCTGCTCGGGGGACCTTGAGACTGTGGTGGGCGGACTCGCTGATGCCTCCCGTCTTGGGGGTGTCGGTCTCCGGGAAAGTGGCGCTATATCGCATTCTAACTCACAGGGGCTACTGGGACTGGAGGTACTGGGACTGGAGGTACCAGGGGCTGAACTGAAACCCCTCTTTTCGCTAGGACGGGTGGGGGACCACTCCGCTAACTCCCCCTGGTACTGCAAATCAACGTCTAAACTTCTATGGGCATCTGTGTTTCGGGGAAACTCCCGCGGGGTATGTGTGTGGTCGGGGCTCTTCCATTTCTTCGGGGACCCCCGCAAAAGATTTCTGTGGATCGATTCCCTTTCCTCCCCCCTTGGTGGGGACCCATGCTCCCCTTTTCCTCCCCCTTGGGTTAAGCGGGTGGGGGAGTACCCTAACGCTGATTCGATGCTATTCTCGTCTCCGTCCTGCTCTCCGGGGACCCTGCGCCTGAGTTGGTCCACGTGTCGCCTCCACAGGAAGCCTGTACTGGTTTCTACGCGGTATGAGACGGGGCCGGTTTGTTCTACTACGGTGCCCGGCACCCAGGCTGGCCCCGCGGTGGCGTAGTTCCTGCAATGCACCGGGGCGCCTACGCTGAAACTCTTTGTGGGTTCCACCCCTATGTTCCGCCCCTTGTCCTCTACTCTCGTGGGGTCTAGCTTGGAGATTCCCGTGGCCAGCTTCCTGCGCATCAACAGCTCTGCGGGGGAGTACCCTGACGCTAGTGGGGTGACCCTGTATCTTAGCAGGAATTGGCACAATTTCAGGTCGAGGTCTCCGGGCCCCATGCGCAGTAGCGCGTCTTTCGTGGTGCGCACGAGGCGCTCTACTTGGCCGTTGGTGGCCGGGTGAAAGGGGGCAGAGGTGACGTGCCGAATGGCGTTGCGCTCCAAGAATGCCCCGAACTCGGCGGACGTGAAACAGCTGGCGTTATCGCTGACGAGGGTGTCGGGTAAACCGAACGTGGAGAAGACCCTCCTTAACTGTTTGATTGTTGTGGCCGAGGAGGTGCTTGAGACTGGAATGACCTCCAACCACTTGGAGAACGCGTCCACCACGAGGAGGAAAAGCGTTCCCCTGAACGGGCCAGCAAAGTCTACATGTACCCGGGACCAGGGCCCCCTTGCCGTGTCCCACTCCCTAGGTGGCGAGCGAGCCTCTTCTGGCCTTGAGCTTTGGCACGCTTCGCAAGTGCCGACCATGTGTTCGATGTCGGCGTCTAGCTGGGGCCACCAAAAGTAACTGCGGGCCAGCGCCTTTGAGCGGACGATCCCCGGGTGGCTGACGTGCAGCAGTTTAAGCACCCTCGGCCGGAGAGGCGTGGGGATTACTACCCGCTGTCCCCACAAAAGGCAACCCCTCTCTAGGGACAACTCTAGTTTCTTTTTGAAAAATGTGTCGAATTCCGCTGCTGGGGAAGACACGGGCCACCCTTTCTGTACCCAGGAGCAGACTGTGGCCAGCGTTTTGTCCTTGCCTGTCGCTTTGGCGATGTCGGCCGGTACTACTGGAGGGGAGTCTAGAACCTCTATCATTAAGACCTGATGGTCCCTCTCTACTTTGTCCACGTGGCAGCAATCCCGGGGAATGGGGGACCTCGACAGGGCGTCGGCATGGCTGATCTCCCTCCCGGGCCGGTACACCAACGCGTGCTGATACGCGTTGAGAAAAATGGCCCACCTGAGCATTCTCGGGGACAGGATTTGGGGTGTGGGCTTATCTGCGGTGAAAATGCCTAACAAAGGCTTATGGTCCGTCACTATGGTGAAGGGGCGGCCGTACACAAAATCATGAAATTTCTTGGTCCCCGCAATTATTGCTAGTGCTTCTCTGTCTGTCTGAGCATAGTTCCTCTCTGCTTGGGACAAGGACCTAGAGTAGAACGCTATCGGGGCCTCCCTACCGTTCTCCAGCACGTGGCATAACACCGCCCCCACCCCCACCGGGGATGCATCGCATATCAGGACCACTGGGCGTTTGGGATTGAAGTGGGTCAGTACGGCATCTGATGCCAGGAGTCGCTTCAGGTCATTGAAAGCCTTCTCCTGGTCGTCGCCCCACTTCCATGCCTCGTCCTTCTTTAACAATTTGTGTAGCAGTTCTGCCACGGCTGCCTTCCGCGGGAGGAAGGAGTGGTAGAAGTTGAGCAGTCCGAGGAACGACTGCAACTCGGGCTTGGATGTGGGGCGAGGGGCCTTCTTGATGGCGGCTACCTTGGATTGGGCTGGTCTTATTCCCTCGGGAGTGACACGGAACCCTAGGAACTCAACCTCTGTAGCGAAGAAGACGCATTTGTCTTTCCGCAACCGCAACCCCGCCTTTTCGAATATTGTCAGGACCTTTCCCAACCTAGTTGCTAATTCGGCCCGGCTCCCCCCTGTAATCAATACGTCATCAAAGTAGGGTAACACCCCCTCTAACCCCTTCAGGAGGCGTTCCACAAGTGACTGGAAGATCCCGGGCGCCGAATTCACGCCGAATTGTAGGTGCGATACCTGGAACGCCCCTTTGTGGGTGACTATGGTCTGCGCAGCAGCTGCAGCGGGGGTCACCGGGAGTTGCTGGTAGGCTTGG
This sequence comes from Bradypodion pumilum, assembly GCA_035047305.1. Lineage (NCBI taxonomy): Eukaryota > Metazoa > Chordata > Lepidosauria > Squamata > Chamaeleonidae > Bradypodion > Bradypodion pumilum. The sequence continues at coordinate 501,619,166 of JAWDJD010000001.1, read as the reverse complement.
GCCAGGTCGAGTTTAGCGAAGCACCTCCCCCCGTGTAACCTGGCCAACAAGTGGCTGACTACCGGCACCGGATACGCATTAGGGCGGATCGCCTTATTGATGGTGCACTTGTAATCAGCGCATATGCGGACCTCCCCGTTGGCCTTGAGCGCTGTTACAATTGGAGTTTCCCACTCCGCAGAATCAACAGGAACAAGAATCCCCTGGCCCACCAATTTGTCCAACTCCGCCTCTATTTTGTCCTTTAGTGCGAAGGGCACTCTGCGCGGTTTAAGTCTGATTGGACGTACTCCAGGGTCCAGGTCGAAAGTCACTGGGGGGCCCTTGAATTTCCCGAGCCCCTTTTTAAAAACCTCGGGGTGCGCGTCGCACACGCTCTGTATTGGATCAGTCCCGGCGGGGTGTGCTTCCACGGCGTGTACCCCCCCAATGAACAACCCCAGGGGCTGGAACCATTGAGTCCCGAGGAGGCTGCATTTACCTCCCTTGAGGACGACTAGGGGAAGCGTTGCGGTGTGCTTTTTAAACTGGACCCGGAACTTCCCAACCCCCAACACTGGGATGCGGTTCCCTTGCACGTCCTTCAGTGTGGCCCTCAACGCCTTGAGCTTGGGCCGCACGCGGGGGGCGATTTTCATGAACTCCCCCTGGGAAATAATGGAGTATGAAGAACCCGAGTCCACCTCCATTCTAACAGGGGCCCCTTGTATTACTACCTCAACGAAGTAACGGGGGTGCTCCGTGGAAACGCTGCAGACCGGCGCGTCGTCCTCGCTGTCGTCGGAGATGCGCCCTACTCCGTCCCGCGTCCTCGTGGTCCGGGTGCCGTCCTTTGGCCTCGTGGTGCGGTCCTGCCTCGTGGTGCGGTCCTGCCTCGCCGAGTGGTCTGGAGAGCTCCTGGTGGCCTCGCGCCGTTTCCGGCAGACCTTGGCGATGTGCCCGCGCCGGCCGCAGTTGTGGCACTCGGCCTTGCGGAACGGGCATTTGGCGCGGGCGTGGGCGGCGCCGCAGCCGTCGCAGCGCCTGCCCTCTCTCTGGACCCTCCGGACGTCCTCGTCGTCGCCGCTCTCCGCAGACGAGTCCGAAACTCGCCGGGCCGCTCGCACCGAGCTCTCTGCCTTTGCGGGCTTCGGGCGCCAGTCCTGAAGCTCGTGCACCCCGGCAGTAGTGGCCTCCGCGGCCTGTGCCGTGTCGAGGACTTGTTGCCACGTGGGAGGCAGCTCCCTTTTCATCAGCGCACGCTGAGTCTCTGTGTCCCTCAGACCGCAGAGCAGGCAGTCCCGGAGGGTGATGTCGGGGAGCTCCCACTTGCATGGGCCGGCGGCCAACCGCAGGGCCGCGGCGAACTCCTCGACCGATTCCCCGGGTGCCTGGACTCGCCTCCAGAACGCGCTCCGAGCGGGGAACATCGCTATTGCTGGCCGGAGATGGGCGCGCCACGCCGCCAGGAGCTCCGTAGCTTTGAAGTCGCCCACCTTCCTCGGCGCGATCAGGTCCACCAAGGTCCTCTTGGTCTCGTGTCCGAGCATGCGGACGAAAATGGCCCTCTTTTTGGCCTCATCGGAGACTTCGAGCTCCACCAGCGCTGCGTTGAAGTCTATCTCAAACAGCTCCAAGTCTCCCGGCTTCTTGATCTCGTAGCCGGCGCATGTCTTGGTCCCGTGGGCAGCCATATCCCACCTTCGTCGCCAATTTAGTGTATGGGACCAAAGACAACCGGACAACCGAAAGGTTGGTTTAACACAGGTTTATAAGAACATAAGAACATAAGAACATAAGAACAGCCTTGCTGGAACAGGCCACAGCCCATCCAGTCCAGCATTCTGTCTCACACAGTGGCTCACCATTTCCTTCAGGGTATTCCCAAGGAGATGCCTTCACCTGCTTAGGATTCCCTGGAAATGGCATTGAGAGATATCCTGCCTATCTCTCCAACCCGGAGGTTGTCCTTAGGTAGCCATAATTATAGCCATTGATAGCCTTGTCCTCCATGAACTTGTCTAATCCTTTCTTAAAGCTGTCAAGACTGACAGCTGTCACCACTTCTTCTGGCAGGGAGTTCCATAGACCAGTAATCCTCTGGGTGAAAAAGTACTTTCTCTTATTTGTTTGAGAACTAGTACCCAAAAGTTTTATGGAGTGCCTCCTCGTTCTAGTGTTATGCGATAGGGAAAACAGTTTTTCCTTATCCACTTTGTCCACACCGTGCATGATTTTATAAACTTCAATCAGGTCACCTCTTAGACGCCGTCGTTCAAGAGTGAAAAGGCCCAACCGTTGCAGCCTCAGATGGTAAGGAAGGTGTTCCAGTCCCCTAATCATTCTGGTTGCCCTCCTCTGTACTTTCTCCAACTCCATAATATCCTTCTGGAGGTATGGCGACCAGAACTGTACACAGTATTCCAGATGGGGCCTCACCATAGATTTATAAAGAGGCAAAATGACACTTGCTGACTTATTTTCTATACCCTTCCTAATGATCCCTAACATTGAGTTTGCTTTTTTCACTGCTGAGGCACACTGGGTTGACACCTTCATTGAGCTGTCCACCAGGACACCAAGGTCCCTTTCCTGGTTTGTCGCAGAGAGTTCAGACCCCATCAGTTTATAAATGTAATTGGGGTTTTTTGCCCCAACATGCATCACTCTGCACTTACTGATGTTGAAGCTCATTTGCCACTGTTTTGCCCACTCCCCCAGTGTCAAGAGATCCCTCTGGAGCTCTTCACAATCTCTCACAGTTTTCACTACCCTGTATAATTTAGTGTCGTCAGCAAATTTGGCTACCTTGCTTTTTACTCCTACCTCTAGATCATTTATGAAGAGGTTGAAAAGCAGGGGTCCCAGTACTGAACCTTGGGGGACCCCACTCTTTACTTCCCTCCACTTGGAGAAGTGTCCATTTAGTGCTACCCTCTGTTTCCTGCCCCTTAGCCAGTTGCTGATCCAGGACAAGACCTGTCCCTTTATTCCATGACTGGTAAGTTTATTCAAGAGCCTTTGGTGTGGGACCTTGTCAAAAGCCTTCTGAAAGTCCAGATAAACAATGTCAACTGGATCCCCCTTATCCACATGCTTGTTGACACTCTCAAAAAATTCCAACAGATTAGTGAGGCATGATTTGCCCTTGCAAAAGCCATGTTGGCTCTCCTTTAGCAGCGCCTCCTCTTCTATGTACCTATTAATTCTATCTTTTAGGATGGTTTCCATCACTTTACCTGGGACACATGTCAAACTGACAGGCCGGTAATTTCCGGGATCACCCCTGGATCCTTTTTTGAAAATTGGTGTTACATTCGCTACCTTCCAGTCATCAGGCACAAAGCCTGATTTGAGGGAAAGATTATATATTTTGGCTAGGATATCAGCAATTTCATCTTTAAGTTCCCTGAGAACTCGTGGATGGATGCCATCTGGTCCTGGGGATTTGTTAGTGTTTAGCTTAACAAGACATGCAAGGACCTCCTCCCTGGTTATTTCTATCTTGCTTAATTCTTCGGTTTCCCTCCCTATGAAGATAGGTTCTGTTTTGGGCATGTGGTCTCTATCTTCTTCAGTGAATACTGAAGCAAAGAATTCATTGAGTCTCTCTGCAATCTCTGTTTCCTCTTTAATAACCCCTTGCCTTCCATTGTCATCTAATGGTCCAATGGCCTTCCTAGTTGGGTTCTTACTTCTAATGTACTTAAAGAAGTCTTTGTTATTCCTCTGAGTATTTTTAGCTATACGCTCCTCAAAGTCTTGCTTTGCTTTCCTGATTGTTGCCTTGCATTTGTTCTGCCAGAATTTATGTTTCTGCCTGCTGTCCTCATTTGGACAAGCCTTCCATCTTCTAAATGAGCTTTTCTTGCTCTTGATCACTTCCCAAACAGCTCCTGTAAGCCACATTGGAGTCCTCTTGGACCTGGCAGTGCCCTTTTTCCTTTTGGGTATGCATTCCAATTGGGCCTCTGTTATTGTTTTTGTAAACAGCCTCCATGCCACTTGGAGTGTTTGGACTCTCTCAATTTTCCCTTTCAGTTTCTTTTTTACTAGTTTCCTCATCTTTGGGAAATTTCCTTTTTGAAAATTTAAGGTCTCTGTGTTAGATTTTATCAGTGACTTGCGGTCTATGATCAAGTTAAACATAATTGAGTTGTGGTCACTGTTCCCTATTGGATCAGTCACATTAACATCTTGCACCAGATCCTGAGTATTACTCAGGATCAAGTCAAGGATTCTTGTACCTCTAGTTGGGTCTTCAACCATCTGTCCCAGGGAACAATCATTGAGCATATCTAGGAACTTTATCTCTTTATCATGTGCTGAACAACAGTTCACCCAGTCTATGTGAGGGTAATTGAAGTCCCCCATTATAACCAGGCTTCCCTTCCTGGATGCCTCCTTTACAACATTCTCCAACTGCCAGTCTCCCTCAAGAATTTGGGTCGGAGGCCGATAGTATATGCCTACTGTTAGACCATCCTTGTGGCCTGGTACTCTTACCCACAGAGCTTCTAATGGTGACTCTAAATCACCTAGATATTCCAATTCATAAGATTTTATCACTTCTTTGACATACAAGGCTACACCACCTCCTGTTTGCCCCTTCCTATCCTTCCTGTACAATTTGTAGCCTGGGATAACTGTATCCCATTGGTTATCATCCGTCCACCAGGTTTCAGTGATACCAATAATATCAATATTTTTATCTATTGCTAAGTATTCCAGCTCCCCTATTTTGTTCCGGAGGCTTCTGGCATTTGTATACAAGCATTTATATATGCATTTCTGACACAGTCTTTTGTGTCCAGTTGCATTGTTAGACTGCCTCTTGCATCCTTCTGCTAGAATGCTAGTGACTAGCTCCTTGCTCTGCTCAGTAATTTTTGCATCCTCCTCACTACTCAAGTACACACTTTCCCGAACCGGATGCTGCCCAGCTCCTGTCGGCTTTCCCCCAGTTATCAGTTTAAAAGCTGCTCTGCAGCCTTTTTGATGTTGAGTGCCAGCAATCTGGTCCCATCATGGTTTAAATGCAACCCATCCCTCCTGAACAGATTTGGCTTGTCCCAAAATGTTCTCCAGTTCCTGACAAATCTGAAGCCCTCCTCTCGACACCACCGCCTCATCCACGCATTGAGGCTTCTGAGCTCTGCCTGCCTGGTAGGTCCTGCGCGAGGGACAGGCAGCACTTCTGAAAATGCTACCTTGGAAGTCCGGGACTTCAATCTTCTTCCTAACAACCTAAATTTGGCTTCCAGGACAGACCGCTTGGCCTTCCCAACATCATTAGTACCAACGTGTACCATGACAACTGGCTCGTTCCCAGTTCTCTCTAACAATCTATCTAGATTTCTTGTGATGTCTGCAACTTTTGCACCTGGCAGGCAAGTCACCATACGGTTATCATGTGCATCACAAATCCATTTCTCTGTATTTCTAATTATTGAATCGCCTAGTACAAGGAGCCTCTCTCCTGCAATCTGTTCATCTACATGCACCTCATCAACAATATTAAGGGAGAGAACCTCAGTTTGTTCCTGATGTTCATCTTCCTGGATCTCATCAAGTGTGATGAAGGAGAGATCATCAGGTGGAACCAGTTGTTCCTCTGTGTGTTCCTCGTCAGGTGTGATAAGGGAAAGAGCCTCAAATTTATTCTGTAATTTCAGACTCTCAGAGTGATCCCCTACTCTTCTCCTCCTTTGAGTCACATTCCTCCAACCATCTCCCTCCTGAGTTAGTGAAGGGCCTTCTCCCTCAGAACTGTGCCCTGTCTCTTCTTTGTCCAGCATAGTCTGCTCCGCTCTGTCCAAGAACAGCTCAAGCTCCTTAATTTGTTGGTGGTTAGATATGCGGGCCTCTAGCTGCTGGACCTTCTCTTCTAGTAGTGCAACCAGCTTGCACTTGCTGCAAGTGTAGTTCTCCATGTGCTTTGGCAAGAACACAAACATGGCACAAGAATTGCAGGTAACTACAGCTGTTCCCTCAGAATCCATTTTAACAAGTGCAGTATTCTGGGCCTCAAAAATGTACACGTTTACTACCTTTCTACCTAGTAAGACTATATTCTTCTTATGTTCCTAGTGTGTAATCTCGCGCGCCATTAGGCGCGCGGGCCTCTAAAGCAGCTCTACTCCAACTGCAAAACTTACCAGTGCTCACTTCCTTTGTTTGGCTCTCCTCAGCAGCAGCTCTGCTTAAGAGCACATGCAGAGTCAAAATGGCTGACTCTGAAAGAGCTCAGAGCTTTTAAAGGCTAGTGTGGCTCCGCCCCTATGAGTCACAGTTCAGGGAAGGGCCTGGTGTGGCCCTGCCCCCCTGCTTCTGGAAGCTTCAAACTGCTTCCTCTGTTTGAACAGAGGTGGCTCTCAGCAGTTTCAATTATCAATTTAAATTAGTAGAGGCCTCTAAAGCAGCTCTACTCCAACTGCAAAACTTACCAGTGCTCACTTCCTTTGTTTGGCTCTCCTCAGCAGCAGCTCTGCTTAAGAGCACATGCAGAGTCAAAATGGCTGACTCTGAAAGAGCTCAGAGCTTTTAAAGGCTAGTGTGGCTCCGCCCCTATGAGTCACAGTTCAGGGAAGGGCCTGGTGTGGCCCTGCCCCCCTGCTTCTGGAAGCTTCAAACTGCTTCCTCTGTTTGAACAGAGGTGGCTCTCAGCAGTTTCAATTATCAATTTAAATTAGTAGAGGCCTCTAAAGCAGCTCTACTCCAACTGCAAAACTTACCAGTGCTCACTTCCTTTGTTTGGCTCTCCTCAGCAGCAGCTCTGCTTAAGAGCACATGCAGAGTCAAAATGGCTGACTCTGAAAGAGCTCAGAGCTTTTAAAGGCTAGTGTGGCTCCGCCCCTATGAGTCACAGTTCAGGGAAGGGCCTGGTGTGGCCCTGCCCCCTGCTTCTGGAAGCTTCAAACTGCTTCCTCTGTTTGAACAGAGGTGGCTCTCAGCAGTTTCAATTATCAATTTAAATTAGTAGAGGCCTCTAAAGCAGCTCTACTCCAACTGCAAAACTTACCAGTGCTCACTTCCTTTGTTTGGCTCTCCTCAGCAGCAGCTCTGCTTAAGAGCACATGCAGAGTCAAAATGGCTGACTCTGAAAGAGCTCAGAGCTTTTAAAGGCTAGTGTGGCTCCGCCCCTATGAGTCACAGTTCAGGGAAGGGCCTGGTGTGGCCCTGCCCCCTGCTTCTGGAAGCTTCAAACTGCTTCCTCTGTTTGAACAGAGGTGGCTCTCAGCAGTTTCAATTATCAATTTAAATTAGTAGAGGCCTCTAAAGCAGCTCTACTCCAACTGCAAAACTTACCAGTGCTCACTTCCTTTGTTTGGCTCTCCTCAGCAGCAGCTCTGCTTAAGAGCACATGCAGAGTCAAAATGGCTGACTCTGAAAGAGCTCAGAGCTTTTAAAGGCTAGTGTGGCTCCGCCCCTATGAGTCACAGTTCAGGGAAGGGCCTGGTGTGGCCCTGCCCCCTGCTTCTGGAAGCTTCAAACTGCTTCCTCTGTTTGAACAGAGGTGGCTCTCAGCAGTTTCAATTATCAATTTAAATTAGTAGAGGCCTCTAAAGCAGCTCTACTCCAACTGCAAAACTTACCAGTGCTCACTTCCTTTGTTTGGCTCTCCTCAGCAGCAGCTCTGCTTAAGAGCACATGCAGAGTCAAAATGGCTGACTCTGAAAGAGCTCAGAGCTTCTAAAGGCTAGTGTGGCTCCGCCCCTATGAGTCACAGTTCAGGGAAGGGCCTGGTGTGGCCCTGCCCCCCTGCTTCTGGAAGCTTCAAACTGCTTCCTCTGTTTGAACAGAGGTGGCTCTCAGCAGTTTCAATTATCAATTTAAATTAGTAGAGGCCTCTAAAGCAGCTCTACTCCAACTGCAAAACTTACCAGTGCTCACTTCCTTTGTTTGGCTCTCCTCAGCAGCAGCTCTGCTTAAGAGCACATGCAGAGTCAAAATGGCTGACTCTGAAAGAGCTCAGAGCTTTTAAAGGCTAGTTTGGCTCCGCCCCTATGAGTCACAGTTCAGGGAAGGGCCTGGTGTGGCCCTGCCCCCCTGCTTCTGGAAGCTTCAAACTGCTTCCTCTGTTTGAACAGAGGTGGCTCTCAGCAGTTTCAATTATCAATTTAAATTAGTAGAGGCCTCTAAAGCAGCTCTACTCCAACTGCAAAACTTACCAGTGCTCACTTCCTTTGTTTGGCTCTCCTCAGCAGCAGCTCTGCTTAAGAGCACATGCAGAGTCAAAATGGCTGACTCTGAAAGAGCTCAGAGCTTTTAAAGGCTAGTGTGGCTCCGCCCCTATGAGTCACAGTTCAGGGAAGGGCCTGGTGTGGCCCTGCCCCCCTGCTTCTGGAAGCTTCAAACTGCTTCCTCTGTTTGAACAGAGGTGGCTCTCAGCAGTTTCAATTATCAATTTAAATTAGTAGAGGCCTCTAAAGCAGCTCTACTCCAACTGCAAAACTTACCAGTGCTCACTTCCTTTGTTTGGCTCTCCTCAGCAGCAGCTCTGCTTAAGAGCACATGCAGAGTCAAAATGGCTGACTCTGAAAGAGCTCAGAGCTTTTAAAGGCTAGTGTGGCTCCGCCCCTATGAGTCACAGTTCAGGGAAGGGCCTGGTGTGGCCCTGCCCCCCTGCTTCTGGAAGCTTCAAACTGCTTCCTCTGTTTGAACAGAGGTGGCTCTCAGCAGTTTCAATTATCAATTTAAATTAGTAGAGGCCTCTAAAGCAGCTCTACTCCAACTGCAAAACTTACCAGTGCTCACTTCCTTTGTTTGGCTCTCCTCAGCAGCAGCTCTGCTTAAGAGCACATGCAGAGTCAAAATGGCTGACTCTGAAAGAGCTCAGAGCTTTTAAAGGCTAGTGTGGCTCCGCCCCTATGAGTCACAGTTCAGGGAAGGGCCTGGTGTGGCCCTGCCCCCTGCTTCTGGAAGCTTCAAACTGCTTCCTCTGTTTGAACAGAGGTGGCTCTCAGCAGTTTCAATTATCAATTTAAATTAGTAGAGGCCTCTAAAGCAGCTCTACTCCAACTGCAAAACTTACCAGTGCTCACTTCCTTTGTTTGGCTCTCCTCAGCAGCAGCTCTGCTTAAGAGCACATGCAGAGTCAAAATGGCTGACTCTGAAAGAGCTCAGAGCTTCTAAAGGCTAGTGTGGCTCCGCCCCTATGAGTCACAGTTCAGGGAAGGGCCTGGTGTGGCCCTGCCCCCCTGCTTCTGGAAGCTTCAAACTGCTTCCTCTGTTTGAACAGAGGTGGCTCTCAGCAGTTTCAATTATCAATTTAAATTAGTAGAGGCCTCTAAAGCAGCTCTACTCCAACTGCAAAACTTACCAGTGCTCACTTCCTTTGTTTGGCTCTCCTCAGCAGCAGCTCTGCTTAAGAGCACATGCAGAGTCAAAATGGCTGACTCTGAAAGAGCTCAGAGCTTTTAAAGGCTAGTTTGGCTCCGCCCCTATGAGTCACAGTTCAGGGAAGGGCCTGGTGTGGCCCTGCCCCCCTGCTTCTGGAAGCTTCAAACTGCTTCCTCTGTTTGAACAGAGGTGGCTCTCAGCAGTTTCAATTATGAAATTAAATTAGTAGAGGCCTCTAAAGCAGCTCTACTCCAACTGCAAAACTTACCAGTGCTCACTTCCTTTGTTTGGCTCTCCTCAGCAGCAGCTCTGCTTAAGAGCACATGCAGAGTCAAAATGGCTGACTCTGAAAGAGCTCAGAGCTTTTAAAGGCTAGTGTGGCTCCGCCCCTATGAGTCACAGTTCAGGGAAGGGCCTGGTGTGGCCCTGCCCCCCTGCTTCTGGAAGCTTCAAACTGCTTCCTCTGTTTGAACAGAGGTGGCTCTCAGCAGTTTCAATTATCAATTTAAATTAGTAGAGGCCTCTAAAGCAGCTCTACTCCAACTGCAAAACTTACCAGTGCTCACTTCCTTTGTTTGGCTCTCCTCAGCAGCAGCTCTGCTTAAGAGCACATGCAGAGTCAAAATGGCTGACTCTGAAAGAGCTCAGAGCTTTTAAAGGCTAGTGTGGCTCCGCCCCTATGAGTCACAGTTCAGGGAAGGGCCTGGTGTGGCCCTGCCCCCCTGCTTCTGGAAGCTTCAAACTGCTTCCTCTGTTTGAACAGAGGTGGCTCTCAGCAGTTTCAATTATCAATTTAAATTAGTAGAGGCCTCTAAAGCAGCTCTACTCCAACTGCAAAACTTACCAGTGCTCACTTCCTTTGTTTGGCTCTCCTCAGCAGCAGCTCTGCTTAAGAGCACATGCAGAGTCAAAATGGCTGACTCTGAAAGAGCTCAGAGCTTTTAAAGGCTAGTGTGGCTCCGCCCCTATGAGTCACAGTTCAGGGAAGGGCCTGGTGTGGCCCTGCCCCCCTGCTTCTGGAAGCTTCAAACTGCTTCCTCTGTTTGAACAGAGGTGGCTCTCAGCAGTTTCAATTATCAATTTAAATTAGTAGAGGCCTCTAAAGCAGCTCTACTCCAACTGCAAAACTTACCAGTGCTCACTTCCTTTGTTTGGCTCTCCTCAGCAGCAGCTCTGCTTAAGAGCACATGCAGAGTCAAAATGGCTGACTCTGAAAGAGCTCAGAGCTTTTAAAGGCTAGTTTGGCTCCGCCCCTATGAGTCACAGTTCAGGGAAGGGCCTGGTGTGGCCCTGCCCCCCTGCTTCTGGAAGCTTCAAACTGCTTCCTCTGTTTGAACAGAGGTGGCTCTCAGCAGTTTCAATTATCAATTTAAATTAGTAGAGGCCTCTAAAGCAGCTCTACTCCAACTGCAAAACTTATCAGTGCTCACTTCCTTTGTTTGGCTCTCCTCAGCAGCAGCTCTGCTTAAGAGCACATGCAGAGTCAAAATGGCTGACTCTGAAAGAGCTCAGAGCTTTTAAAGGCTAGTGTGGCTCCGCCCCTATGAGTCACAGTTCAGGGAAGGGCCTGGTGTGGCCCTGCCCCCCTGCTTCTGGAAGCTTCAAACTGCTTCCTCTGTTTGAACAGAGGTGGCTCTCAGCAGTTTCAATTATCAATTTAAATTAGTAGAGGCCTCTAAAGCAGCTCTACTCCAACTGCAAAACTTACCAGTGCTCACTTCCTTTGTTTGGCTCTCCTCAGCAGCAGCTCTGCTTAAGAGCACATGCAGAGTCAAAATGGCTGACTCTGAAAGAGCTCAGAGCTTTTAAAGGCTAGTTTGGCTCCGCCCCTATGAGTCACAGTTCAGGGAAGGGCCTGGTGTGGCCCTGCCCCCCTGCTTCTGGAAGCTTCAAACTGCTTCCTCTGTTTGAACAGAGGTGGCTCTCAGCAGTTTCAATTATCAATTTAAATTAGTAGAGGCCTCTAAAGCAGCTCTACTCCAACTGCAAAACTTACCAGTGCTCACTTCCTTTGTTTGGCTCTCCTCAGCAGCAGCTCTGCTTAAGAGCACATGCAGAGTCAAAATGGCTGACTCTGAAAGAGCTCAGAGCTTTTAAAGGCTAGTGTGGCTCCGCCCCTATGAGTCACAGTTCAGGGAAGGGCCTGGTGTGGCCCTGCCCCCCTGCTTCTGGAAGCTTCAAACTGCTTCCTCTGTTTGAACAGAGGTGGCTCTCAGCAGTTTCAATTATCAATTTAAATTAGTAGAGGCCTCTAAAGCAGCTCTACTCCAACTGCAAAACTTACCAGTGCTCACTTCCTTTGTTTGGCTCTCCTCAGCAGCAGCTCTGCTTAAGAGCACATGCAGAGTCAAAATTATTGCATGAGGTTCCAGTGAAGCATGAGGTAATGGCGGTGATACATCTCAATATATACAGTAGCTCTCTACATTTGAATCTTGTAGCACGGTAGCTCATTGGCTGCTACCGGCGTGGCCTCGCCCAGGCACGCCTCTTTCTTCAGCTGCTGAATGCGGGGAAGGTTTTCCCGCGGCTGTCCGTGATTGAGCAATGTGAACCATGTGAGGCTGAACGCTCGCAGCTGCCCTCTATGGGCTGTCTGCTCGCGTTCCTTTACAGCTGGTATCGTTTGTATCTGGAGTGGTTACATTCTTGCCTTTACAGTATAATGAACATGCATACATACATACATAACACACCTGCAACCTTCACTCAGAACAGAGAGCCACCAAACCACAGAACCACCATTTTGTTGGGATTCATTTTCAGTTTACTGCACCTTATTAAGGAAAGCTTGGAGTGTTAAAAAATGGGAATGGAAAGAATAAGTACTGACATTTTGGGAATCAGTGAGTTAAAATGGACAGAGATGGATTAATTCAGCTCTGAAAACCATCATATCTACTACTGTGGACAAGAAAACATCAGAAGAAATGGAGTAGCCATAACTGTCAATAAAAGAGTGAGAAAAGCAGTACAGTAATGGGATATAATCTTAAAAATGACAGAATGATTTTAGTCAGAATCCAAGGCAAACCTTTCAATATCACTGTAATCCAAATATACGCACCAACCAGACATCACCAGATGGCCATCATTGAAACCAGATTGATTACATACTCTGCAGCCAAAGATGGAGAACCTCCATACAATCAGCAAAAACGAGATCTGGAGCAGACTGTGGTTCAGATCATAATCTACTGATTGCAAAATTCAGGCTTAGACTAAAGAAAATAGGGAAAACAATTAGGCTAGACAGGTATGACCTAGACAACATCCCTAAGGAATACACAGTGGAGGTGTGGAACACATTTAATGGCTTAGACTTGATAGACTGAGTGCCAGAAGAATTATGGACAGAGGCACGGGACATCATACAGGAGGCAGCAAGGAAAACCATACCAAAAGAAAAGAAGTGTAAGAAAGCAAAGTGGTTGTCTGATGAGGCTCTTAAAATAGCAGAGGAAAGAAGGAATGCAAAAGGCAAAGGAGAAAGGAAAAAATTCAATCAATTGAATACATAATTTCAAAGAAAAGCAAGGAGAGATAAGGAAACCTACCTAAATGAACAATGCAAAGAAATAGAGGAAAACAACATATGGGGTAGGACTAGAGATCTATTAAAAATATATATATATGGGGAAATCAAGGGAACGTTTAAAGTAAAAATGATCATGATAAGGGACAAAAACGGCAAGGAGTTACCTGATGCAGAAAAGATTAAGAAAATATGGCAAGAGTACACAGAGAAACTCTACAAAAAGGACCTCAACTCCCCTGAAAATCACAGTGATGAGAACATTGAATTTGAGTCAGACATCCTAGAGAGTGAAGTCAGAACGGCCCTGTTGTGTATTGAATGTAATTGTAACCACACGAATGAGTGAATGTAACAATCTGTAACCACATGAATGAGCAGATGTAACAATCTGTATCTTGCAATAGAAACAATGTAACAAACCACATGAGAATGCAAGCTAGTGACCACTAGGGGGAAATAGCGAGCGTTCAGCTCACATGGTACACATTCCTCAAATACCTTCAAATACCTTCAGCTGCGTGGGAAAGATTCCCGCCCGCACCTCACCTGGACAAGAAGGGCGTGACTAAGAATGACGTCATACGGACAGTAGCCAATGCGCTATCGAGGAGCCACATCCAAATGTATAGCCACTGGATAAAAGGAGCTGTTTTGTCCGCCATTACCACAGGTTCATGCTGTACTCCATGCAAGAAAGATGTCAGCTGACCTGCTGACTGCACTGAGAAGCCATTTCAAGCCCAAGGTATCCTTCTTCTCGGCCAGAGCCGCGTTCGCGAGGAGGGACCAAAAGCCGGGTGAATCCGTGACTGAATACGCGGTGGCCCTCCGTTTGGCGGCAACCCCGTGTGAATGGCGGGAGAACTTAGATATGGCCCTTAGAGACCGGCTGCTTTGCGGGATGCGAGATGGGGACACCCAAAAGAAGCTCATGACCCGTGGCCATGACTTAAACTTCCAAGAGGTTCTGCAAGAGGCTCAGAAGGCTAAGCCCACAAGGGCCGGGTTCAAACTCCTCAAAGCGAAACCACCACTGTTTGAGGTGGCTGCATCCGCAGTCCAGGTGACCTGGAGGACGCCCCCTGCCCCACGCTCGCCCACATCTTCAGAGGCCTCCGCCAACGTAGGCTCCACTGAAGATGAGGGTGTCCGGAAAATCAGAAAGGGCCAGGGCCAGAAGAAGGAAAAGGGAGGCCGGCGTTGCAATGGCTGCGGAGTGTCCCATGATCAGAGCAAGTGCCCATTCCGAAAGGCTGAGTGCCACAACTGCGGACGAAGGGCCCACATCGCCAGGGTGTGCAGACGATGGCGAGATGAGAGCAAGGGCCCAGCAGAGCGCTCCACGAGGAGACGGGATGGCGTCGGCAGAGTCTACGACAGCGGCGACGGCCCAGAGGGGTACCACGTGTACTGAAGAGCATACGAGGGAGACGACCTGGCCGTTCACAGCGTGTCCTTAGGGCACCCACATTTTTATGTTGAGGTACTGTTGCAGGGGATCCCAGTTAGGATGGAAATAGACTCGGGGTCTGCCTACTCCATTATTTCCCATAAAGAGTTTTTGCGCATTCCCCCCAAGGCGCGGCCCAGACTCAAGGAACTGAGGTCGAACTTAAGGGATATACAGGGAAATGGAATCCCAGTGCTGGGAGTGGGGGAGTTTGAGATACAGTACAAGGGACTCAGGAAGAAACTTCCCCTAGTGGTTTTAAAGGAGGGGGGTTGTAACCTCCTGGGAACACAGTGGTTCAAACCCCTGGAGATCTTCATAGGAGGCGTCCGTGCCATTGGGGGGGATGAAATTCAGGCAGTGTGCAACGCACACCCCGAGGTATTCAAGAAGGGGCTCGGGAAGTACAAAGGGCCCCCAGTTTCATTCGACCTAGACCCGGAGTTCCGCCCAAATAGGCTCAAGCCATGATGGGTTCCATTCGCCTTGAAGGACAAAATAGAGGCGGAATTGGACAAATTGGTGGGTCAGGAGATCTTAGTGCCTGTGGACTCTGCAGAGTGGGAGACTCCTATCATTACAGCACTAAAAGCAAATGGGGACTACAAGTGTACAATCAACAAGGCAATCCGCCCTAATGCTTATCCGGTGCCAGTAGTTAGCCATCTGCTAGCTACTTTACATGGGGGAAAGTGTTTCGCCAAATCGGATCTGGTGCAGGCGTACCAGCAGCTAACAGTAACCCCAGCTACAGCTGCTGCGCAAACCATTGTAACTCATAAGGGGGCATTTAAGGTGATGCGCCTACAGTTCGGCGTCAACTCGGCATCGGGAATATTTCAGTCACTTGTGGAATGTCTATTAAAAGGGTTACAGGGTGTTTTACCATATTTTGACGATATTTTGATATCTGGGGGGAGCGAATCAGAACTGTCCCAGAGGTTAGATAAGGTCCTTACAGTGTTCGAATCCGCAGGGCTGAGACTGCGGAGAGACAAATGTGTGTTCCTTGCAAAGGAAGTAGAGTTCCTGGGGTTTCGCATAACCCCTGAGGGAGTGAAACCCGCTGAGTCCAAGGTCTTGGCCATTCAAAACGCCCCTCGCCCCACCGCGAAACCTGAGCTACAATCCTTCCTGGGGCTGCTGAATTTCTACCATTCTTTCCTGCTCAGGAAAGCGTCGATTGCAGAGCCCCTGCATAGGCTGCTTAAGAAGGATGTGGTTTGGCGGTGGGGGGAGAGCCAAGAGCGGGCTTTCGGGGAACTCAAGCATCTCCTCTCCTCAGAGGCCATCCTGACCCATTTCGACCCAAAGAAGCCGGTAGTCTTAGTCTGCAACGCCTCACCAGTGGGGGTGGGGGCAGTCCTTTGCCATGTGTTAGAGAGCGGGCGAGAAGCCCCGGTTGCCTTCTATTCAAGATCATTGTCTAAGGCAGAATGCAACTATGCCCAAATGGATAGAGAGGCCCTTGCAATAGTAGCGGGCATAAAGAAGTTCCATGATTTTTTGTATGGTCGTCCATTCACCATTGTAACCGACCACAAGCCACTGTTGGGCATTTTCACCTCAGACAAGCCCACTCCACAGATCCTCTCCCCAAGGATGCTTCGGTGGGCCATCCTCCTCAATGCGTACAGGGGTTCCTTAGTGTACCGCCCCGGAAAAGACATACGCCATGCTTATGCACTTTCAAGGTCTCCTCTTCCCCAGCTGGGAGACCCGAAATGTGAAATAGAGCAGGACAGCCAAGTCCTCCTTATAGAAGCCCTAGATGCGCCCCCCCATACTTCCCGTGGAAATCGCTGCAGCCACAGCAAAGGATAAAACACTAGTTCTTGTCAGATCTTGGGTACAGAAGGGGTGGCCCACGGCTCCCCCCGCAGATGAATTTGCCGCATTTTTCAGGAAGAGGGTTGAGTTGTCCACAGAAAGGGGGTGCCTCCTGTGGGGGGAGAGGGTGATCATCCCAGAATCCTTAAGGGCAAGGGTACTCCAGCTTCTACATGTCAGCCACCCGGGGACCGTGCGCTCTAAAGTGCTGGCCCGAAGCTACTTCTGGTGGCCACAGTTGGATGAGGACATAGAGCAAATGGTGAACACCTGCGAGAGTTGCCAGAGCTCTCACCCTGAGGAGTCCCGACTTCCACACAGAGAATGGGACACAGCCAGGGGACCGTGGTCTCGCCTTCACATAGACTTCTCAGGTCCGTTCAGGGGTTCTTTTTTTCTACTGGTAGTAGACGCATACTCTAAGTGGTTGGAGCACCTCATCAGCCACAACCATTAAACAGCTGCGCAAGCTGATAAGTACCTTCGGGATACCTGACATCATTGTGAGCGATAACGCTAGCACTTTCACGTTCTTGGAATCAAATGCCATTCGGCACATAACCTCAGCCCCTTTTCACCCCGCAACAAACGGCCAGGTGGAATGCCTGGTGCGAACCATGAAAGAGAGGTTGCAGTGCATGGGCCCGGGGGAACTGGACCTGCAGCTCTGCCAGTGTTTGTTAGCATACAGGGTGACACCGTTGGCGTCGGGATTTCCCCCCGCTGAACTCCTCATGAAAAGGAAATTGCATTCGTTGTTAACCAGGTTGGATCCCACCAGGGTGGAGTATAGGGGAAGAAACATTGAGCTCAGGTCCACAAAAAACTTTGAGATAGGTGAACCTGTGCACTGTAGGAATTACGCAGCTGCAGGGCCAGCCTGGGTCCCGGGAGTAGTCATTAACCAAACGGGACCAGTTTCATACTGTGCCGAGACCAACACGGGTCTCCTCTGGAGAAGGCACGCAGACCAACTAAGGCACAGAGTGATTGGGGGCAGGACAGGAGTGCCCAGCAGCAGAACTCAATGTTAGGGTCCTCCCTCACCCGCTTATCCCAAGGGGGAGAAAACGAGGGGCAACAGTCCCAAACAAGGGGGGGGGAAAGAGCAGACTCAAATCCATATCCTTTTGATACACCAGTTTTCCCCAGCGCCATGAAAGATAGGAATGAGTTTGTCCCTGTTGCCCCTGAGTTAGATTTTGAGTTACCAAACCGGGGTGGGTGGGTTTCCGGAGTGTTCGCCCACCCATCCAAGCAAGGAGCGGGGTCTTTCTTTAGTCCCTAGTGCCCCCGGTTTACCCACACCCGCATCAGAATCCAACCCTTCTCCTCCTGCCCAGCTCATAGCTGCAGATCCACAGCAAATCACTAACAAGTAATCCTCTCCAATTGCAGGACAAGAGCCAGGAGGACACAGACGAGGGGGCACGGCCGAGTCAAGCATAACGGCCACACGCCCAAAACGCACATGCGGAAAACCACTTTGGTTAAGGGACTTTGTCCCATCTTAGAGGGGAGGGATGTTGTGTATTGAATGTAATTGTAACCACATGAATGAGCGAATGTAACAATCTGTAACCACATGAATGAGCGGATGTAACAATCTGTATCTTGCAATAGAAACAATGTAACAAACCACATGAGAACACGAGCTAGTGACCACTAGGGGGAAATAGCGAGCATACAGCTCACATGGTACACATTTCTCAAATACCTTCAGCTGCGCGGGAAAGATTCCCGCCCTCACCTCACCTGGACAAGAACGGCGTGACTAAGTATGATGTCATGCGCTATCGAGGAGCCACACCCAAATGTATAGCCGCTGGATAAAAGGAGCTGTTTTGTCCGCCATTACCACATGTTCGTGCTGTACTCCATGCAATAAAGATGTGTTAGGCTAGTTTACAGCTGCTTCCATTATTTTGATTCCCAAACACTAAAGGCCCTAAAAAAGCACTGGAAACAACAAAGCCAGTGGAGATGATGGTATCCCAGCTGAATTTTTCAAAGCCCTAAAAGATGATGGAATCAAATTATTGCATTCTATATGCCAGCAGATTTGGAAAACACAACAATGGCCACAGGATTGGGAAAGATCAGTATATGTTCCAATCCCCAAATAGGGTAATGCCAAACAATGCTCAAATTATCGAACAATTGCGCTCATCCCACACGCTAGCAAGGTTATGCTCAAGATAAATACAGGATAGACTACAGCAGCACGTGGAGAGAGAATTACCAGAAGTGCAGGCTGGGTTCACAAGAGGCAGGGGAACTAGAGACCACATTGCCAACATACGTTGGATCATGGAGAAAACAAAGGAATATCAGAAACAAGTCTACTTCTGTTTCATTGACTACACCAAGGCTTTTGACTGTGTGGACCACAACAAAATGTGGCAAGTAATTAAAGAGATGGGAATACCTTATATGCCTCATGACAAATCTGTACATGAGTCAAGAAGCAACAGTTAGGACAGAATACAAAATGACAGAGTGGTTTGGAATAAGAAAAGGAGAAACACAAGGCTGCATTTTTTCACCCTGCTTATTCAACTTATACACAGAGCACATAATGTACAATGCAGGGTTGGGCGAATCACAAATTGGGATCAAAATTGCTGGGAGAAACATCAACAACTTGAGATATACAGATGATACTACCCTAATGGCAGAAAGCGAGGAAGACCTAAAGAAGCTTCTGCTTAGGTTGAAAGAAGAGAGTGCAAAAGCTGGCTTAAGACAACATCAAGAAAACCAGGATAATGGCAACAGGCCCTATCAGTCCCTGGAAAATAGATGGGAAAGAAGTTGAAGCAGTGACAGATTTTGCTTTCTTAGGATCTAAGATCACGGCAGATGGGGATTGCAGCCATGAAATAAAAAGGCGACTGATTCTTGAGAGACAAGTTATAAGAAACCTGGGGAAAAGTAGAGACATCATCTTGCAAACAAAAATTTGCATAGTCGACAATGGTATTTCCAGTAGTAATGTATGGTTGTGAGAGCTGGACCCTTAGGAAGGCTGAACGCAGAAGAATAGATGCTTTTGAAATATGGTGTTGGAGGAGAGTTTTGAGAGTCCCCTGGACAGCGAGGAGAACAAATAGGTCGATCCTAGAAGAAATCAACCCTGACTGCTCCTTAGAAGGTCAAATAGTAAAGATGAAGCTAAAGTCCATTGGACATCAAATGAGAAGAGAGGATTCACTTGAGAAAGCCTTGATGCTGGGAAAGGTGGAGGGCAAAAGAAGAAGAGGTGTCTGGTGGGCAATGGTCCATAGGGTCGCAAAGGGTCGGAATCGACTGCGTGACTGAACAACAACAAATCCAGTGCTTCACAGTGTCCAGATACCAGTCCAGCACTTGAACATCTCTGTCTCTGATGATAAGGGCAAATTTAATTAGGTACCACCAATGTACCAGTGGCATCCATTTCCAAAATAGCCTTCCCCAGTAGCTCGATACCACAACACTAAAGAAAGGGCCAAATTTTTAGTCTACTTGCGGTTTTGTACCTGGAATAAGAAGCCACTCTGTCTTATCCTTTTCCTCAGTCAGAAAACATCTCAGGCTAGTCCTTCAGCAACCTGCCACTAGTTTTCTAGCTCCTGTCATGAGGTGAGAAGCGGAAGAAGAGACCTTCATGCTTGTTAAACCTTACTGCCAACAAAATTTTCCCTTCTGGTGTTAGAATGCCCTTCAAAGGCAGGGAGGATGTACATGACAGACTCAAGCACCCCAATTTAATTTACAATGTGGTAAAAATTCTAGGCCCAGTTAATTTTCTCCACAGTTCAGCTTTCTACACAAAGGAAGAGAAACATACACAAGCACAAGTGTATATTATGTAAAGGAACAAATATGTTCGGATGAAGCTAGACTACTGCTGAATGACTGAGACTATTCTCTGGGGCATAGCTGAAAACGCTAAGCCGGAAATTGAGCCAGCGATTCGCCAAACAGCTCAAATTTCTCCAAGGGCAAAAGCCAACCAAGCTGCCAGATTCATGAGGTAATTTCAGCATGAGATAATGATCTGAACCTCATTCGGAACATGAGTTGTATTTTCTGGTATGTGTATTTAGTTCCTACACTGACTTTACCATTGATCTTTCAATTTGCTAATTTACCAAGTGTGACCATTCTCTTTGCTAAAAAAAACCACCACCTTTTTGCCAGGTTGGTTTATTACCATTCTTCCAAATCAGTGAAAGAGAAAGAGACTGAAAATTAGGGCAGGACTGAGGTGGAAAATATGCTAGAAATTGTTATAGTTACATGCAATGTCAAGCCTGAATGGATGGTTACGAAGCCAAAGTTTGATCTACAGAGCACTCTACTGGAATTTTACCTTGTTAGCAGCATAGGCCAGGTTTTAGACACTAAAATTTCCACATAACAAATTAGAGTTATTAGTCTACTGATATCTCTTCAAAGGTTCCTCAAGGTTGGAGGCTCTATTTCAACACTGGCTTGCTCAGTACTACCAGAATTCTGGTCTTTTAGTTGTTGTTCAGTCACACAGTTGAGTCCAACCTTTTACGACCCCATGGACCACCGCATACCAGGCTCCTCTGTCATCTGCCATCCTCTGTAGTGCATCAAGATCTATAACCACTGTGTCAATGATGCCATCTAGCCATCTCATCCTCTGCTGCCCCTTCTCCTTTTGCCTTCAATTTTTCCTAGCATCAAGGCCTTCTCCAGTGAGTCCTCTCTTCTCATTTGGTGGCTTTGATGTAGGCAGATTGATTGCACACGGAGCCAGGAGGCGGGCCAAACACTTCTTTATTGCAGCATGGTCAATCTGTACATGAGGTAATGGCGGAGACGCAGCTCCTTATATATGGTACAACACATTTGAATTCCCCCGCCGGGTGCCCATTGGTTGCGGTCGCAGTGACATCATTCTGACGTACTGCATACCTGGCGTGGTTCACCTGTGGCGGGAAGGTTTCCCGTGCTAGTTGCTGATTGGGTGATTGGAGCCACGTGAGCTGAGCTCCTTCAGCTGCGCTATAGCTAGCAGCTGAACTGCATGTAGTGGCAGATTGTTATATATGTATGTGTGCATGTTCATTGTACTGTAAAGGCAAGAATGTAACCACTCCAAATACAAACGATCTCAACTGTAAAGGAATGCGAGCAGACAGCCCATAGAGGGCAGCTGCGAGCGTTCAGTCTCACATGGTTCACATTGCTCAATCACGGACAGCCGCGGGAAAACCTTCCCCGCATTCAGCAGCAGAAGAAAGACCTGCATTCAGCAGCAGGAAAAGAGGCGTGCCTGGGCGAGGCCACGCCGGTAGCAGCCAATGAGCTACCGTGCTACAAGATTCAAATGTAGAGGGCTACTGTATATATTGAGATGTATCACCGCCATTACCTCATGCTTCACCGGAACACCATGCAATAAACCTGTGTTAAACCAACCCTTCGGTTGTCCTGTTGTCTTTGGTCCCATACACTAAATTGGCGACGAAGGTGGGATATGGCTGCCCACGGGACCAAGACATGCGCCGGCTACGAGATCAGGAAGCCGGGAGACTTGGAGCTGTTTGAGATAGACTTCAACGCAGCGCTGGTGGAGCTCGAAGTCTCAGATGAGGCCAAGAAGAGGGCCATTTTCGTCCGCATGCTCGGACACGAGACCAAGAGGACCTTGGTGGACCTGATCGCGCCGAGGAAGGTGGGCGACCTCAAAGCCACAGAGCTCCTGGCGGCGCTGCGCGCCCATCTCCGGCCAGCGATAGCGATGTTCCCCGCTCGGAGCGCGTTCTGGAGGCGAGTCCAGGCGCCCGGGGAATCGGTCGCCGAGTTCGCCGCGGCCCTGCGGCTGGCCGCCGGCCCATGCAAGTGGGAGACTCCAGACGTCACCCTCCGGGACTGGCTGCTCTGCGGTCTGAGGGACACAGAGACTCAGCGCGCGCTGATGAAAAGGGAGCCGCCTCCCACGTGGCAACAAGTCCTCGACACGGCGCAGGCCGCGGAGGCCACGACTGCCGGGGTGCAAGAGCTTCAGGACTGGCGCCCGAAGCCCGCCAAGGCAGAGAGCTCAGTGCGCGCGGCCCGGCGAGCTTCGAACTCGTCTGCGGAGAGCGGCGACGACGAGGACGTCCGGAGGGTCCAGAGAGAGGGCCGGCGCTGCGACGGCTGCGGCGCCGCCCACGCCCGCGCCAAATGCCCATTCCGCAAGGCCGAGTGCCACAACTGCGGCCGGCGCGGGCACATCGCCAAGGTCTGCCGGAAACGGCGCGAGGCCACAAGGAGTTCTCCAGACCGCTCGGCGAGGCAGGACCGCACCACGAGGCCAAAGGACGGCACCCGGACCACGAGGACGCGGGACGGCGTAGGGCGCATCTCCGACGACAGCGAGGACGACGCTCCAGTTTGCAGCGTGTCCACGGAGTACCCCCGTTACTTCGTTGAGGTAGTAATACAAGGGGCCCCTGTTAGAATGGAGGTGGACTTGGGTTCGTCATACTCTATTATTTCCCAGGGAGAGTTCATGAAAATCGCCCCCCGCGTGCGGCCCAAGTTCAAAGCATTGAGGGCCACACTGAAGGACGTGCAAGGGAACCGCATCCCAGTGTTGGGGGTTGGGAAGTTCCAGGTCCAGTTTAAAAAGCACACCGCAACGCTTCCCCTAGTCGTCCTCAAGGGAGGAAAATGCAGCCTCCTCGGGACTCAATGGTTCCAGCCCCTGGGGCTGTTCATTGGGGGAGTGCACGCCGTGGGAGCACACGCCACCGGGACTGATCCAATACAGAGCGTGTGCGACGCGCACCCCGAGGTTTTCAAAAAGGGGCTCGGAAAATTCAAGGGCCCCACAGTGACTTTCGACCTGGACCCTGGAGTACGTCCAATCAGAGTTAAACCGCGCAGAGTGCCTTTCGCACTAAAGGACAAAATAGAGG
Source organism: Bradypodion pumilum (assembly GCA_035047305.1). Classification (NCBI taxonomy): domain Eukaryota; kingdom Metazoa; phylum Chordata; class Lepidosauria; order Squamata; family Chamaeleonidae; genus Bradypodion; species Bradypodion pumilum. The sequence goes on along the minus strand of JAWDJD010000001.1, from coordinate 501,596,104 downwards.
CGGAGTTGGACAAATTGGTGGGCCAGGGGATTCTTGTTCCTGTTGATTCTGCGGAGTGGGAAACTCCAATTGTAACAGCGCTCAAGGCCAACGGGGAGGTCCGCATATGCGCTGATTACAAGTGCACCATCAATAAGGCGATCCGCCCTAATGCTTATCCGGTGCCGGTAGTCAGCCACTTGTTGGCCAGGTTACACGGGGGGAGGTGTTTCGCTAAACTCGACCTGGCCCAAGCCTACCAGCAACTCCCGGTGACCCCCGCCGCAGCTGCTGCACAGACCATAGTCACCCACAAAGGGGCGTTCCAGGTATCGCGCCTCCAATTCGGCGTGAATTCGGCGCCCGGGATTTTCCAGTCACTTGTGGAACGCCTCCTGAAGGGGTTAGAGGGGGTGTTACCCTACTTTGATGACGTATTGATTACAGGGGGGAGCCGGGCCGAATTAGCAAGGAGGTTGGGAAGGGTCCTGACAATATTCGAGAAAGCGGGGTTGCGGTTGCGGAAGGACAAATGCGTTTTCTTCGCAACTGAGGTTGAGTTCCTAGGGTTCCGTGTTACTCCCGAGGGAATCAGGCCATCCCAATCCAAGGTGGCCGCCATCAAGAAGGCCCCTCGCCCCACCTCCAAGCCCGAGTTGCAGTCGTTCCTTGGACTGCTCAACTTTTACCACTCCTTCCTTCCGCGGAAGGCAGCAGTAGCGGAACCGCTACACAAATTGTTAAAAAAGGACGAGGCATGGAAGTGGGGCGACGACCAGGAGAGGGTTTTCAATGACCTGAAGCGACTCCTGGCATCAGATGCGGTACTGACCCATTTCAATCCCAAACGCCCAGTGGTCCTGATATGCGATGCATCCCCGGTGGGGGTGGGGGCGGTGTTATGCCACGTACTGGAGAACGGGAGGGAGGCCCTGATAGCATTCTACTCTAGGTCCTTGTCCCAAGCGGAGAGGAACTATGCCCAGACAGACAGGGAAGCACTAGCGATAATTGCGGGGACTAAGAAATTTCATGATTTTGTGTACGGCCGCCCCTTCACCATAGTGACTGACCATAAGCCCTTGCTAGGCATTTTCACCGCAGATAAGCCCACACCCCAAATCCTGTCCCCGAGAATGCTCAGGTGGGCCATTTTTCTCAACGCGTATCAGCACGCGTTGGTATACCGGCCCGGGAAGGAGATCAGCCATGCGGATGCCCTGTCGAGGTCCCCCATTCCCCGGGATTGCTGCCACGTGGGCGAGGTAGAGAGGGACCACCAGGTCTTAATGATAGAGGTCCTAGACTCCCCTCCAGTAGTACCGGCCGACATCGCTAAAGCGACCGGCAAGGACAAAACGCTGGCCACAGTTTGCTCCTGGGTACAGAAAGGGTGGCCCGTGTCTTCCCCAGCAGCGGAATTCGACACATTTTTCAAAAAGAAACTAGAGTTGTCCCTGGAGAGGGGTTGCCTTTTGTGGGGACAGCGGGTAGTGATCCCCATGTCTCTCCGGCCGAGGGTGCTTAAACTGCTGCACGTCAGCCACCCGGGGATCGTCCGCTCTAAGGCACTGGCCCGCAGTTACTTTTGGTGGCCCCAGCTAGACGCCGACATCGAACACATGGTCGGCACTTGCGAAGCGTGCCAAAGCTCCAGGCCAGAAGAGGCCCGCTCGCCACATAGGGAGTGGGACGCAGCAAGGGGGCCCTGGTCCCGGGTACACGTAGACTTTGCTGGCCCGTTCAGGGGAACGCTTTTCCTCCTTGTGGTGGACGCGTTCTCCAAGTGGTTGGAGGTCATCCCAGTCTCGAGCACCTCCTCGGCCACAACAATTAAGCAGTTACGGAGGCTCTTTTCCACGTTCGGTTTACCCGACACCCTCGTCAGCGATAACGCTAGCTGTTTCACGTCCGCCGAGTTCGGGGCATTCATGGAGCGAAACGCCATTCGGCACATCACCTCCGCCCCCTTTCACCCGGCCACCAACGGCCAAGTAGAGCGCCTCGTGCGCACCACGAAAGACGCGCTGCTGCGCATGGGCCCCGGAGACCTCGACCTGAAATTGTGCCAATTCCTGCTAAGGTACAGGGTCACCCCATTGGCGTCAGGGTACTCCCCCGCGGAGCTGTTGATGCGCAGGAAGCTGGCCACAGGAATCTCCAAGCTAGACCCCACGAGAGTAGAGGACAAAGGGCAGAACATAGGGGTGGAACCCACAAAGAGTTTCAGCGTAGGCACCCCGGTGCATTGCAGGAACTACGCCAACGCGGGGCCAGCCTGGGTGCCGGGCACCGTAATAGAACAAACCGGCCCCGTCTCATACCGCGTGGAGACCAGTACGGGTTTCCTGTGGAGGCGACACGTGGACCAACTCAGGCGCAGGGTCCCCGGAGAGCAGGACGGAGACGAAAATAGCATCGAATCAGCGTTAGGGTACTCCCCCACCCGTTTAGCCCAAGGGGGAGGAAAAGGGGAACATGGGCCCCCACCAAGGGGGGAGGAAAGGGAATCGATCCACAGAGATCTTTTGCGGGAGTCCGCGGCAGAAAGGAAGAGCCCCGACCACACACATACCCCTCGGAATTTTCCCCGAAACACAGATGCCCATAGAAGTTTAGACGTTGATTTACAGTACCAGGGGGAGTTAGCGGAGTGGTCCCCCACCCGTCCTAGCGAAAAGAGGGGTTTCAGTTCAGCCCCTGGTACTTCCAGTCCAAGTAGCCCCTGTGAGTTAGAATGCAATATAGCGCCAATTTCCCGGAGACCGACACCCCCAAGACGGGAGGCAACAGCGAGTCCGCCCACCACAGTCTCAAGGTCCCCCGAGCAAGGATCAGAAGGTAGCAGGACCACAAGGGCGACCTCATCGGTTCCGCGGTTCACAATAGGCGGGTCCCCGGGGTCCGAGAGCAACAGGCAGGGGTTCACCTCCCAACTATTCATTCCATTCCCATCCCCGGGCGCAAGGCAGGCACGGACGCCCCACAGAGCCACTAACGAATCCCCGTTTCCCGTTGCAGGACAAGCACCCGCGGAATCAGGGATCACAGGCTCTCCAGTACTAGGTCAGACGCAGGCACGCCCCAAGCGCACGTGCGGCAAGCCACAATGGTTGCGGGACTTCGTCCCATCCTAGGGGGGAGGGATGTTATGTATGTATGTGTGCATGTTCATTGTACTGTAAAGGCAAGAATGTAACCACTCCAAATACAAACGATCTCAACTGTAAAGGAACGCGAGCAGACAGCCCATAGAGGGCAGCTGCGAGCGTTCAGTCTCACATGGTTCACATTGCTCAATCACGGACAGCCGCGGGAAAACCTTCCCCGCATTCAGCAGCAGAAGAAAGACCTGCATTCAGCAGCAGGAAAAGAGGCGTGCCTGGGCGAGGCCACGCCGGTAGCAGCCAATGAGCTACCATGCTACAAGATTCAAATGTAGAGGGCTACTGTATATATTGAGATGTATCACCGCCATTACCTCATGCTTCACCGGAACACCATGCAATAAACCTGTGTTAAACCAACCCTTCGGTTGTCCTGTTGTCTTTGGTCCCATACACTAAACAGATGCTGCGCTATAGCTGGCAGCTGACTTGCGTGCGGTGGCAGATGAATTACATGCATACACAACAGTGGCCAAAGTACTTGAGCTTCAGCTTCAGTATTTGTCCTTCCAAGGAGCAGTCAGGATTTATTTCCTTTAGAATTGACTGATTTGATCTCTTTGCAGTCTAGGGGACTCTCAAGAGCCTCCTCCAGCACCACACTTCAAAGGCATCTATCCTTCTGCGCTCAGCCTTCCTTATGGTCCAGCTTTCACAGCCATACATACTGGGAAGACCATTGTTTTGACTATGCAGACTTTTGTTGGCAGGGTGATGATGTCTCTACTTTTTATTATGCTGCCTAGGTTTGCCATAGCTTGCCTCCCAAAAAGTAAGCATCTTTTTATTTCATGGCTGCAGTGATCTTAGATCCCAAGAAGGTGAAGTCTGTCATGCTTCCAGTTCCTCCCCTTCTATTTGTCAGGGAATGATGGGACCAGATGTCATGTCCTTAGTTTTTTTTTAATGTTAAGTTTCAGGTCAGCTTTTGCACTCTCCTCTTTAACCCTCATCAAAAGGCTCTTTAGGTCTTCTTCACTTTCTGCCATTATGGTAGTATCATCTGCATATCTCAGGTTGTTGATATTTCTCCCAGCAATCTTAATCCCAGGATGTGCTTCTTCTAGCCCTGCATTACGCATGATGTGCTCTGGTCTAGGGGTCCTCTTTATATATGTATTACTTGGCACCCAAGAGTTTGTGTTTCTCCCTTGGATCTTCTTCTACTTTAGTATTGGAGAGACGTGAATAACATAGGCTACCATCTAAGAGAATTCCAACTTCAGAGCTATATTGAAGGCCAAACACAAAACAAAGCAAGTTGATTTGTGAACTCCAGGAAGTAAGAGAAACTCTTGTTTTGACACTTAAAGTTTTGAGCTCTTAAAGATTTCTTCTTCTAATTGTGGATTACATTTATTGACTATTCCTGCCCTTAGAGAAACTTTTTGCCACCTGCCACTGATAGGCAGTCCCCCATCAAGGCACAGAGTTTTGATATTTAGAGCTGGACTCTAGTTCATAAAAGTCTGGCTTTGAATCCCTGCATATTCAGCTATGCTCATGACAGTGATTATCTCAACATGTGCCTTATTTTTATCAATGAGGTGGAAGACAGGTACAAGATATTTCTTTCTATGCTGGAAATAGCTCTTACCTACTGAATAGGTAGTGCAGAAGACTAAGAATTTAATGTGATTTGTTTTTTTAATAAGAATTTTTGAAAATGTGTGATTTCCCCCATAAATTGAAAGAGAAGTATCTGTTTTTAAAATAATAAATGCAATAAAAAGTGAATGTGATAATTCTCCCATCCCTTTTTAAAACTTGGGTGCACTTATTAAGTCAATGGCTGGAATCCTGTTGGTGGAACAGTGTGGTCATAAATGATGCTAGTGTTAATTTAATTTAAAACTTCCTATCTGTCAGAATAATAGGGCTTGGAGTCCCTTCCATAGTATTGTATTGGTTTGCAGTTTCCCCTTTAAGAGTTCCTCTGTGCTATGCCCCAGGAGTATCAGATCACAGAGTGACTCAGCAGTTCTCAATTATTTTAGGAGTGCTATCAGTTGAGATTTTGAGAGACGCTGATGGGGTGTCTGTTGGAACAGCAAGAGGAAAGGATTCCTATGCTCCATGCTTTGCTGGCTTACTGCCTGGCTAGCTTACTGACTCAACTGAACTGCTTGACTAGAACTGCTGATTGGCCTCACTACTATCTCCGAGTGTTCCTGTGAAGAGGACTGGTGGCTTTTGCTCATGCCACCAAGATACAGCTAACTACTGCCTGGAGGTAACCTCTGCAAAAGACTTTTTGCTTTGAACTATTTGCTTGGACAATTCTAATCTGTTTTGGACTGCTGCCAATATTGCTGAGAACCGTTATCTCAAGCCTGTGTTTTTCTCTTGTGTTTTGCCAAGCTGAAGTAAAGTGTCTTTCTTTTGCCTTTTACTGCCTGCTTGTCTGTGTGAGATTTATCCCAGCTGATGCTGTGTGCCCACAGTTTTGCTGCTCTGCGCTGCTATTCACAGACAAGCCACATTGGTGTACTCCCCAGTGTACCCCAATACCCCAACACTATCCAGCCCCAGGTCCCCAAGAATTCCTTTCAACCTTAGGAAGATTTTGGGAGCCTCAAACTAGGGAGATTGGCTTTAGTATCCAAAAACTGTGGTTGCCAGTCTTGATATTTTTTAGACATTCAAGATTTATAGGGAGCCTATGAATCTGGGAAAGGTGATAGAAAGCTTTGATTTAAATATAAAAAAGTAACATCCGCAGCTGGTGACAGCTTCACCATTTATGAGTGTCAAGTCATATTACTGTTCGTACAACTGCAAAGGTTTGTTTTCTAGACAATTTTTGAAAGAAACAAAAAAAGAAAGAAAGAAAGAAAGAAGAAAATTAATCCCTGCAGAGTCTTCTTCTTTCATGCCCCAATCAAACCATGGACTGCCAAAATGAAGCCACTTTCTTTGCTTTGTCATTGGCCAAACCTAAGTCCTCATTGGTGCATGTTTCTGGCAGTAACCGGCACACCAGCAAATGAGATAGATTCTATATCTCTCCACATTCACACTGCGTGTTGTTGTCTGTTAGCAGTCCCCAATTGAGCACTCCAACCCTCAGCCTATTCAAGGTTCTCCAAGTGATGTAGGGGAGGTTGAGTTTCTCAGCTATATCCTCCTTTAATGATGTTCCTTGCCAGTGAGTTCCTTCCTCCATCTTTTAATTTGGTTTTGCTCTTATGTACTCTCAAGAATGTTTGTTCTTCCCATAATGCTCTTCATGGATAACATGCAATGTTGAAATATAAAACTTGTAACAGAGATTGTAATAAAGAATGCATAATCATGGCTTGACTTTTTACAGCTCTTTATCGAGACACATAGATTAACCATTATAGGCGAATAACGCTAATCAGATAGTTAGTACTGAAATTATTAATTGCTTTTGCAGGAAGACATGTATGCCATAAATGTGGAGGATAGAATCATATTTGCAATGGGGAATGGGTACAAAGGAAAAGTTTCAGGCAATACAATGTCTTAATGGTCCTGCCTTCTTCTTCTTCTTCAACTGCCGTATCCCTTCTGAATATGGTCTACCATCATGGTGTTAGTCTTCCTGTTCTTAACTCCATGGAACAGTTCTTCTGAGAACATTCCACACCTGTCTCTAAGGTTCTTCAGCCATGAAGTCTGTCTACATCCAGGGCCTCTCTTCCCAATCTTCCCTTGCATAACAAGTTGAAGTATTCTATAATCTCTATATATATTCTACTAGCAAGGGTTGCCCGGCGTTGCCGGCCCCCCCCGTGTTTTTTAATTAAAAATGAGCCATTTTTTTTGCAATAGTGTTACATTGTGTTGGAAGGTTAAATTGTGTTTTTTTTTAAAAAAATTGCTTAGTCTGCAATTTTATTTTTTTAAATGTTTATTTATGTTAAATTTGTTTGGCTTGGCTGTTATTAACTGTGATCTGCTTTTTTTTTTGAGGATTAATAAAAGAAGAAAGTATGATATAATAACTCAGCACAGGATTTTTTAAAGTTTCTATTGTATGTTATTGACATATATATATTTGTGATTTGTGTGACAGTGTGTTTAGTGTAATTTTTTTACTTGTTTTTTTGGTGTGACCTTTTGTGCAAAATTGTGAGTTTGTGTTTTGTTTGGGGCTGTTGTGTGTTTTTGAATTGTTTTTACTATTGTGGCCAGCAGGTGGTGCTGGTAGGGGTTATTGTATTTTGACTTTTGTTTCTCTCCTGGCCTCTGGGTGGAGCTTCTTCTGGTAAGTAGGGTCTTTCTGTATTCATTTCTTTTCCAGTCCTGGTGTAGGTAGCACGTGTTCTGGTCAGTTTGCTTGTTTTCTTTGTTTTGTGTGGGGGGGGGGCGGGGGGGGGGGTGGAGTTTGTATTTTTTGTCTGTTTGTTTTGTTTTTGATTGTGTCTTTGTTTACTTTGTATTGTTTTTGGTGTTTTTGTTTTTGTGTATTTTTGGCTGTGTTTGAGTGTTTTTAGTAATTTTTAAAAAATTATTTGTTTGGTGGTGGGGAAGGTACGTGGTCATTGGGGGTTTGGAAGGGTGGGCTAGGTGGTGGGGAGGGGGCATGGTCGTTGGGGGTTAGGAAGGGTGGGCTAGGTGGTGGGGAGGGGGGCATGGTCGTTGGGGGTTAGGAAGGGTGGGCTAGGTGGTGGGGAGGGGGGCATGGTCGTTGTGGGTTAGTAAGGGTGGGTTAGGTGGTGGGGAGGGTGGCTTTATTGTTTTATGGTGCTTTTTTTGTGTGTAGTTGTGAAAGTAGATCGGGGTTTCCCCTTTAATATCAGTGGGTGGGGCTTGCGACCCCCCTCTCCGCTTGCTCCCCTGGGGTTGGGAGGTTTGTGGGGACAAAAGAGGTATGTCCCCCCAACTCTTCTGGACCCAGTACACCAGGCACAGTGGATCGATTCCCTCCCCCCCTCCTTAAAAAAACTCCATTTTTAAAGAGTAGAAAAGACGGAGTTTTTTTAAGGAGGGGGGTGGGAATCGATCCCCTCTCCCTGGTGTCCTGAGTCCAGAAGGGTTTGGGAAACATTCCCCTTTTGTCCCCACAAACCTCCCAACGCTAGGTTAGCCAGAGCAGAGGGGGATCGCAACCCCCACCCACTGATATTAAAGGGGAAACTCCAGTCGGGTCCTTCAGGGAGGGATAGAAAGCCGGCTGGTGTGTGCTTGGCTGTGACGCGGTGAGTTGTTTTTCTTGTTAATTTTTCGGGCGCCGGTTTCCTCAGCGTTCTGCGTGCTCATGGCGTGCAGGATGCTGGGGCTTGTAGTAATGGGTTGGTGCTTTGTGTTTTTGCTGGTTTTTTAAAAAATGCGTTTCTTTCGATTGGCTGCGGTGCGTGTCGGAACGCTGCGCCATGCGAGAGCCTCTCAGCGTGATTGGCTCTGGCGCGGCGCAGCGCAAGGAATGTTGGGAAGTGAAGTTCTTTCCCTTTCTTGCCGTTTGTGGGGCTGAGGCCCCCGTGCCGGATTTTTAAATCCTTCGTTGACCTGCGTAGGCAATTCGGCCGTGCGCATGAAGGGTGGGTGCGGATCAGTAGGGCGACGCATAGCAACCTATAGCCAGTTCCAACGGTGAACCCTTGGATTTATAGGTTAAGATATATGTCACGCTGTGATACAGAAGGAAAAAGGAAGACCACTGCATTATATTTTTCCCAGGACAATCCACATGGTCCTGCTTTAATACTATATTTTGCATTCATGGTGTCCATTTAGCTAGAGGCAGTTCAAATATTTTAATGGCCATCTCCTCATTCCCTTAAAGAATATTGCATCTTCCCTTTGTCATCTCAGAAAAATGTCATGTCCATACCTGTACCCATCCTGCCTGCTCCAGTCCCCAGGTAGGTGGGGGAAGAAAAATAGCCAAACCCAGAACCTGGAGTGATCTTTACAAAGCTATTCTGCTTTGGCCTCCGAGCACACTTTGCAGACCTGGGAGAGATTTGTCATTACAAATGTAGAAAATTTACTGAGCTGGAGAACAGCACTTTGAGGATGAGACTTTTCCTTACTCGTCTCCCTTGGATGCTGTAGTGAAATGATGGCGAACCTTGGCACTCCAGGCATTCTTGAACTTCAATTCCCAGAAGCCCTGATCAGCAGGAGTGCTGACTTGGGCTTCTGGTAATTGAAGTCCAAGAACACCTGGAATGTCAAGGTTCACCATCACTGCTAGTGTGTTTAAGCATGTAATGTCTTCCAAGAGCTGTATAGAAAACCTCAGTGCAGAACTGACATCAGCACTGTGGCCTTTTTGTGGTAAAGACCGAATGAGAGGAAAAGACTGGCTTCAGTGCACCTTTGATCCATCCTTATCTTTTCAGCCGCACACTACACTATTATACCTAGATTTATGAGAATTCTTTCCATGTTCACAACTTATAAAGTATTAATAGCCAGTCGAAGCTGGAAAATAATATACCATTCCTAACTCTATTAAGGACATAAAATCTGGCTTTGGTTAAAATGAGATTCCCTTTAGAAATGGCCAATATACAGTGTGTATTATGAGTATAAACCCAGACCTCTTCTTATCTGACGTTACAGCAACATAAAGATTACTGCCTGAGGCTCAGCAAACTTCAAACTTAGAAAGCAAGATGGAGAGAGAATGAAGGGGTGCAGGCAATCATTGGAAAGTAATTACTGGTAACCCGAGCAGTCACTTTCAAGTAGATTTCATCTAATAAGACCTATACACAAATGTAATTTTATGTTGATAGACTGACGTATGACAGGCACACACTGGTAGATGCATGACTGAGCTGTACTGCTATATTGTTAGCTGTACTGGGGGTTCCCCCTCCGCCCCTTTATAAACCTTAGCTTAGCTGGCAGTGACAATTTTAGTAAACAGCACTAAAGATTCTAACCAGAACTGGAATCTTGTACTTAGCTGGGCAACTTAAATTGCACTGAAGTCTTGAGAGTTAAAATAATGAACAATGTTTTAAATCACCAGATATCTTGCTATTACTATTGCAGCAAGCCCTGGCACATTTTTAACATCAACAGTATTTCTAAATAAAATAAAGTAATAGTTGTATGATCTACGAGTAACATCAACAAGTAGAGCTGGATGATACCTTTTATAATTTCACTTTATCATGTTTTTTTGCCACAATATCATTATCAGAAATCTTTGCCAGGCAGAGTGCAGTTATACCTGGAAAAGGGAGGAGGAGAATTTTTTAAAAAGCATCTGGTCCAGATGTTGTAGCTATAGCATCTGTAAAGTCCCATCAGATGACCCTTCAGTAGTATCAAATGCCCATCTCTCGCCATATCAACAAGGGTATGGAGGTACTCCACAAACTATCCCTGATCTTTTAGATGAATTGCATGACTGCTATGCTGGCTTGGAACAGTACCCACTTGGAACCTTGCACTCCCCATATCAACAAAACAGGAAATTAAATTTAGATGGACACAAAAACAGCCAGCGCAAACCAAGTTATGAGTATCACATAGTGTTTAGAACAAGATGGAATCCTTGGTATAGTAAAGTCCCTCTTGAATAGAATAGTACACCATCAAATCTTTTGCTGTTTGTCCATTATGCATCTCTATGAAGAGCGCCTGGCACAATACCACTGTGTCATGAACTTTCATTAATAATTTTATGCCTGCCTGATGAAGAGACCTTTTGGTGTCGAAAGCTTACAACATTTTTTTGTGATTAAATAAAGGTATCACCTCCTTTCTTTCATTAGTAGAGGTAAACATCTCCCTTGAGCAATCTGGTGATTCATTGGTTGCCTTGGTGTCGGGGCCGAATCCGGCACATGGGCCATAGTTTGAGCACTCCTGGTTTAAGCAGAGAAAATGACAGCTTAAAATCTATCCCATCCTGTTGCAAAACAGATTGCAAGGCATGTTTTACTTCCACTTCCGGTTGGAGGAACCACATGACCGTCCTGCTGAACCACATGACCGGCCCACGGCCCAAAAATTTTAGGGCACCCCTGACCTACAGTATATAGCTTAGATCCAGGTTGTTTGAAGCACCATAGCTCCGTGTATGTACTCTCTTGCTCCCCAAGTTCTTAGATCTATGGGAGAAAGCTTTACCTCATAGGTGATTTTTTTAGAATAGTAGCCATGTTAGTCTGTGTTTCAGGCATGTCAGAAAGCAAAAGCAAAAACACTGCAGCACTTAATAGACTAACTGCTATATTTTTGATGTGAACTTTCATGGAGCAAGTCCACTTCGTCAGACATAGGAATGAAATAGCAAGACATGAGCTTATTATATACATCAGCTACAGAGACCTAGAGTGATTAAATCAGATTGACATCATCATGTTAATCAATACAGCTTCCCACAGCTAGCAGTGGTAGATGATCTCTAGATGGTGCCGGGGCCGGAGGCGGGTCGTAGTTTGGGCACCTCTGGTTTAGACAGTAAATTTTCAACATGTTTCTTCAAGAAGGGCACTGGATGAATGAATTTACACAGTGATATTATGTATTCACATTTGCAATTTATTTTAGGGCTTTAAAGATTATGTCGTAAAGCAAGGATGGCCAAACTTTTTTGGCTGCGGGCCGGTCATGTGGCTGAGCGTGTCAGTTATGTGGTTTCTGCCACCCAGAAGCAGAAGTAAAACGTGCATATACAGGTGCGTTTGGCATCTGCACATTTTACTTCTGCTTCTGTGAGCAGCGAGGACAGCATGGGCCAAATTAATTGGTGCCATGGGCCAGATCCGGCCTGTTGTGTATGAAAGTCTATGCCTTTAAGAGAAATTGTAACAGGAAGAATGAAAGAATGTAATCTCAGTGAATACAATGTAACTCAATGTAAATCAGCTGGATGGAGCGCAATTCACCTGCCACTAGATGGCAGTGACTCGCGACCACATGGTAGTAATCAACCAATCACAGTCTACCACGGGAAACATTCCCGCCACAGATTAACCAGGTAAAGAATGTGGGGCGTCACCATGATGTCACGAATACAGGAACCAATGGGGAACCGTGTGGCTAGATTCAAATGTACCACTCAGTATAAAAGTTGCTGCATCTCCGCCATTACCTCATGTTCAGATTGCATACCTTGCAATAAAGATGTGTTTGGCCCCATAACTGCTGCCTACTGCGTATCAATCTGCAAACATCAAACGGCCCACGGGCCATAGTTTTTTTTTGGGCTGTAGTAAAGGTCTCCCTTGCTCAGAAGCTGGTCATGTCCGACTCTAGGGGTGGTGTTTCTCTCCACTTACAGCCAATGAGCCAGCGTGTCGGAGTTTTCAGATATTTCTGTGGTCATGTGGCAGGCATGATTAGATGCTGGAGCACATGGAATTTTGTTATTTTTCCTGCCCAAGTGGTACCTATTTATCTACTTGCAATTTCTTGCTTTTGAACTGCTAGACTGGCAGGAGCTGGAACAGATAATGGGAGCTCACTCTGTCACACAGTACTCAGGTCTCAAACAGCTGACCTGCCGACCTGCCGGTCATCAAGTTCAGCATCTTAACCACTAAGCCAACACAGCCCCAAAGACTATATACTTGGAGCCAATTCCTTTATGTTCTGTATAACCTTACTTGATCAATCTTTGTGTTTTGGGACTTTGTTTATATTTTGCTTTGAAGAGACATTTGCATTCTTCCACCTTTCTGCAACCAAGTCCTGCTAATAGAACCAGAGATTGCTACATGTGCATGCAAAGATACAAGCTGTGGGGCCACACCATGGGGAGAGCTTAGCAGTAGTGGCAGGAAAGGTATTGAGGCCACTGACAGGCAACCTTTACGACTGCTGGGATACTAGTTTCAGAGAACGGGAATGGCAGGGTATGTCAAAAAATAATGTAAAATGTAAAAGGGGTTACTCATCTAGAGAGCAAAACAGTATCAATTGACACAATCCTACTATTAAAAACATCTTTCCTTTTGCATTTCTATTCTGAGGCCTCAGCTCAAGGCTATTTGAAAGGACAAGGAGGAAGAACAGGAATGTCTTCAATAAGCAATCATAAAGAACTGCTGCTTATTGGCCACAGTGGAATACACTGGCCAGTTTCAAATTGGTCTATTGGGCTGTTTTCTAATGATAAGTGGTCAAATATATTTTGAGCCTTACTCAAGTTTTAAAGCTTAAAGACCTTTTGTGTGTGTGTGTGTGTGCCTGTTTAATCCCATGGGAACAAAGTAGGAATCTCTGTAGTGGTGATAAATCTATATGGTAGAGGCCAGGAAGATGGAGTAGACTGAGAGCAATTCTAACTGTTACCAAGGAGTCAGAAAAACTCAGAGGTGTGGCTAGTTGGGGGGAAATGAATAGAAGTAATTGGGAGTAGAGCCGGAGCATTAATTTATTGCCCAGAATCCAAATGTTGATTTATGTCAGCATAGTGTAATGGTGCAAATTGTCCTGGCAAACTGCTGCTAATTAACAAGGTGCCACTTGCTTTTCTTAATTGTGTGCAGATAATGTGGCAACTTGATCCTTAGTAGCAATATTGGCCACTGTGCTTTACAACATACAGTAAAATTCTGGCAATTGCAAACATCTATGTTGTATGTTGGTGCTTGACATACTAACTAAGTTGTCCCTAGAGTTCTTATTCATCCACAATATTTAATCCTATTATTAGTAAAATAAATATTATTGCTGTTCTTGAAAAAGGTCCAAAAATGCTCTGCTTTCCAAACAGAAAATTTGGGGATTGAAGACACCAACCCACCACAAAATATAAATATTAGGTGATTGAAGTATTGTGCAATCAATAATTTTATTTCAGTAGTTAAAGAATGTATTGTTGTTTTGCTCTACATTAGGAGGGAAATCTCCAATAGAGAGACACCATGAAAGAAAGATGGGAAAAAATACCATTTTCCAGACAGCAACAACAAAAAGATAAAGAGAAGTATTGCGGTACCAAGACTACAAAAATTTACTTCAGTATGGGGTTTTCATGGATACGATGCATTTTTTCAGACATATACACAGAGTTTGAAGAAGTAGATTGTATCTAGGGAAGCTCACAGTGACATAAATGTTGTAGGAATCGGGGCCGCTAGGACGGCCGTTGGGTCCCGGAGGAGACTGATCAAGAAACAGTAGTATGGAGCGAGCAGTATGGAGCGAGATCAGATCAGTGGTTTATTGAGGGAAGAGCATCATCATATATAGATCAGAAGGCAATACAGGGAAAAACCGTCATCTGACAGAAAATCACATCACCTATTTACTCAGGTTAATGGGGAATCTTTCTTGGGGAAGTTAATTAGCGTGGGCAAACATTGACAGGAGAAACACCATTGTCTAGGGCTTAGACCGGGGTAAATATGGCCGCTATTTGCACCTGGGATTAGGCTAAACTCGGAGATGAGTGATTACCTTAATGGATAACAGAGTCTAGAGGAATGCCTCCTCAGCGGAACCGTCGGTCAGGTCATAATTGGGTGAATCAAACCCTATTATTAATCCACCCCCCTTAATTTCTCTGCCCGCAGAGCCCACGGGCCAGGAGCGTTCTCACTGAAGTGGCCTCTGCGCGGGCCGTTCCATGCCATTGGGGCATGGGGAATCCACATCTCCCCTTTTCATTTTACTTAAGAGCCTGACCGGCGACTCTGCGAAAGAGAGGTGCCAGCTGATGAGCGGGAATGACGCTTCGGGGTTTCCTTCGGGAGAGGCACCGGCACCTTGATATTAGTGAGGGAATGCATTGCGTGAAACAGCATACTGCTATGCCTAGTAAATCACTCCCACAACCACCTTGAGTACCATCTGAAGCCATCCCCACGGAATCCATGACCACATCCAGTCCCACAATGAACTCAGCCAAGTCCCCCATGCAGAACCCTCCCTGATGCCCTCGACTATGGTGTGGAGGTCTGTGAGCTGACTCTGAACCTTACGGGAGTTATCAGTGAGATTAAAACAACACATACCATGAAAAGATTCGCAACCCAGATGATGTAGCAATAAGAGATTGTCTATAGCCGCTCAATTGTCAAGTATGGCATGGCGAAGCTCTGCCTGCTCTTGGTTGAGCAGCGCTATCGCCAAGGAGGTATGGTTAATGGCTTTAGCTAGTCCGCAAGCCAGTCGACCAATCCTCCGAGCGTTGCCGACGGCCAAGCCTGGCATGCCAAGAATGCTGACTGCCAACGAGACATATTCGGCTGAACTCATTACTCTAAAGCTGCTCTCACATGAGCTGTCTAACTGGGTGGTGCGAGTGTGTCGTATGGGTGCTGAAACATTTGTAACATTTGTGCTTGGGGTGATCATATCCTTAGTAGGGAGTAACAGTGTCAAATGACTGATACAACATATAGCATCTGATACATTTGCGGGAATGTAGTTCCAAGTGTACTGATTACACGTAAAGAACCAACCAGATGGTAGGGTAACATGAGCATACATTGAACCGAGTGTCTGTGGGTTGTTACAAGTCCAGTTGCAAGTCAAGGCAACGGCGCCTTCGGCCGACTGCGGAGCAGCCGGTCATCCAAGCACAAGTAGAGTTCGGGCTGACCGCCACTCGAGGAGTGTGGAGAGTGGCTGCGTCAGCCGGCAAAGTCATTGTCAGCCGCATTTCCCAGCGGGCGTATTCCGAGGAGCTTGCTGGGTTGTACGGGCTGAAAATCCGTTTCACTAGCCAGTCCCCATCCCTGGGGTGCGCGCCTGGAGAGTGGCACACTGGGATGAGGCAGGTGCTCAAGATTGAGGCAGAACCAATGTCCTGTCTCAGGCAAAAATCGGACTGGTTGACGAGACCCGCCAACCTTTCCCATATGTTGTAATGCATCCTGGCAGAAAGGTCTCCGCCTGGCATCAAATCGCTGGCCTTCAATGAGGCAGCCTGAGCGCCTCCCCCCGCAAGTAGGGAGAGAGTCAGGATGATGGTGACTGCCATGGTGTTGGCATGAATTCGGGCAAAGATTGCAGCCGTGAGGTTCTCCGGCGTTGGCTCCTTCTCCTCGCGCCGGATGGCGTCCTCGGCCTCACTGCAAAGGACCTTGACCATCCCCCAGGTGATCTTCGGTGCTGTCATCTGTGGCCGTCTCCTCCGACGGGTTTTCTCGGTCAGAGTGAGGTCCTCCATCTCCGGGATCGGACTCGGGTCGGTCTGGGTCCACGCCATGTGGTTCCAAGTGAGGCTTGACACACCGAGCTGGAATCCAAACGACACCTGTAGGAGACATAATTGCACCATACCCTCTCCCCCAGGTTACGAGTGGCGCCGGGCCCCTCCAGGAAGGGTCCGATGGCACCCGGTATCGGACCATCGGTAGCGGGAGAGCCTCTGAACGGCGGAAGTGCTTCTCCTGCGGCGTGCAATCGGAAAAAACATTAAGGTGATTGTACGTGAACAATACCTTATTCAGACAATGCTGTGCCTGACCCTGTGACTTGGGGAGGGCTGGTGGCTCCCCCCTTTCTGTTTGTTTGTCAATATAGGACTTGAGTGTCCGATTGACCCGTTCCACAATCGCTTGCCCCTGCGGATTGTAAGGAACGCCAAAAGTATGCTTAATGTCCCAGGTGGCCATGAAGGCCGCCAGCTGCCTGGAGCTGTAGGATGGCGCGTTATCGGTTTTCACGTGCCGCGGCTTGCCCATTGCCGCGAAGCAGGCCAGAAGGTGCTGCTCCACGTGAGAAGCTGTCTCCCCTTTTTGCGCTGTCGCCCAGACGAATTGCGAAAAGGTATCGATGCAAACGTGCATGTACTGCCATCTGCCAAACTGCGGAACATGCGTGACGTCCATCTGCCATACCTGGTTAGCCTCTGTCCCTCGTGGGTTGACCCCCCACGAGGGCCCCCCCGGTGCCCCTGCACAATGCTGGCAAGAGCGAACTATGCCTTGGGCTTGAGAAAGTGGCAGATTGAACTGTCTGGCAAGCGCTTTGGCATTTTGGTGAAAGAATGCATGACTCTGAATTGGGGTAGTGAAAACACCTAACACTGAACGTTGCTGAATTTCCTTTGCCGCCGCATCCGCTCTACTATTGCCCGCGGAAATCGGACCCGGTAGGTCTTGGTGACTTCGGATGTGGGCAACATAGAGTGGCTCCGTGCGGTTTCGCAAATGAAATTGAGCAGTGAGGAACAAGCTCAGCAAATTCTTGTCTTTTGCGGGAGTGATGTATGCTCCCGGTAGACTGTGAAGCAAATTCCTGACATACTGACTGTCAGTAATGATGTTTAGGCGCTCTTTGCCGAAGGTGCGCAAGGCGAGGTTCACCGCTGCCAACTCCGCCCGCTGCGCGGACTTCTGTGGAAGAGTTAACAGCGTGCGCCAGGCCTGGCCCTCCTGCCAAGTCAAGACACCATATGTGCGACCCCCATCAGTAAAAACTGTCCTGGCCCCCTGAAGTGGAACCAGCGAAAGCAATTCGAACAAGCTGACTGTCTGCGTTTGAAGTGAGACAAGTCTGGGGTCTTTCGGCAAGTGATATGCCAAGCATCCGGTGAATCCCTGCAAAGCAATTGGAAGCGAGTCACCGAGCTGCATCAATTGCTGAACCTGCTCTTTGGTGAACGGGGCCACGATCTTTGCTAAGTCGTGCCCTGAAATGTCCCTGGCTCTCAGCCTTCCGCGGTAAATCACCGCGGAGACCAATTCTTGGGGAGGAACGATGTTTCGGGAAGAGGTGTTCGGCAAGTACACCCATTCCACGATACTCGCCCCTTTCTCGGAGTCCACTCCTAGGGCTCCGGTGAACATGGATCCTGCCCGAACTATGTACAAGTTCAGGATCGGGGCATATGGCCCCTGAGCAATCCTGTCCACCCACCTTTGGCTGAGAATTTGGTTGACTTTCTCGAGGGCCAAGCGTGCCTCTCGAGGAATTTGTATCCGGTCTGCCGGCTGCTTGCCTAATGTTAGCAGCGAGAAGAGCGGTTTCAAAAGATCCGTATCCAATCGGAAATACGGTCTGGCCCAATTAATGTTCCCTAAAACCTGCTGCAGTTCCACCAAGGTGACCGAATCCTTCAAATTGATTTGGGGCAAAACGGGTGCTGCACAAGAACGGAGAAGCCGATGACCCAAGTATGAGAAGGGCTCGGTTCTCTGCACTTTTCTGGGGCAATGAGTAAACCTTTCTCCCCCAGGCTGGCCTGGAGGTCAGAAAACATTTCGCTGCCGAGTTGCGGCACTGCGACCAAGATGTCATCCATGAAATGGCAAACTAAGGCTTTGGGGTGAAGGTTTTGAAACTTTGCCAGTGCGTTGTGAACATAAATTTGGCACAGGGTGGGCGAATTGAGCATGCCCTGTGGCAAGAATTTCCACGCGTAACGCTGCGTGGGCTCACTGTGATTCACAACCAGCACCGTAAAGGCGAACCTTTCCCTGTCCCTGGGGTCTAAGGGAATCGTGTAAAAACAATCCTTGAGATCTACAACTAGGATCTCCCACCCCTCGGGAATCATATTTGGATTGAGGATGCCGCATTGGAGCAGACCCATTGGCTGTATGCATTTATTGATCTCTCTGAGATCGTGGAGGAGTCGCCACTTCCCCGACTTCTTCTTTATGACAAAAATTGGCGAATTCCAAGGACTAGTGGACTGCTCTATATGTCCTGCGTCTAGCTGTTCTTTAACCAGTTGCTTTAGGGCGACTAATTTCTCCCCCACTACCGGCCATTGTTCCACCCAGACCGGCGTATTGGTGAGCCATTTAAGTGGCAACGCCATTACCCGAAGGTAAGCGTAGCACCGTACTGCTGTAAAATGTCTCGCCCCCAAAGGTTGATGTGCACGTCCAGAATGTGCGGCCGAATTACCGCTGTGCCGTCAGCCCTTGGGATCGTGATTTCCACCCACTCCCGGCTCCTAAACGCCTCTTGGATGCCGCCTACCCCCCACACATCGGAGACCGGCTCAATGGCCCACTCCCGTGGCCACTGGCTCCTGCTTATCACGCTCACATCAGCTCCGGTATCTAACAACCCTGAAAATGATCTTTTATTCAGAAATACCTCAATAACTGGGTGCTGTTTCCACTCAATGTTGGTTTCCACTGTCGCTAAGACCTGGTATCCTTGTACTGCCTCACTGGCGCTCGAGCGGTCTGCTGACCCGGACTCAGAGCTGTCCCTGAGCCTTCCCTGGCTATCTGCTGGCGAGTGAGAAGGAACCATGATCAGTTGCGCTAATGTGTCTCCTTTGTGAATTGTCTGGGGCAGGTGCGTCCAAAGCTGAACTTGGAGAACGCCTGAAAAATTGGAGTCAATGACTCCCGGAATTACAAGAATTCCGCGTGCTCCTGCTACACTACGAGGCAAAACTAAACCTATAAAGCCTTTGGGCAGGGGTCCCATGTACTGGGAGTCCACCAGATAGACTGTGCCTGGCAAGTCGCATGTGACGTCTGCCTGGCAAGTCAATTCTAGCCCTGTGTTACTCTTGGGGCTGGCCTGTGCCTTCGCAATGCCTGGAATGTGAATGGAATCTAGTCTAGCTCTGGCGCGCCCAGAGCAAGGGATGTCTCTGTTTGGACCGGGGCCAGAGACGTGCCCGCATTCCGGTTTCCCGAACTCGGACAATTCCTGGCCCAATGGTAGCCTCTCTTACACTTCGGACACGGGGTGTTTGGAGCCTTGGGACGGCCGGAATTTTGTCCGCTTCCCTTGGATCGGCACTCCCTAGCGAAGTGACCGACCTTGCCACAATTGTGACATGCTCCTTTGGGTCTGGGTTTCCTGCCTCCCTGCACCGCCGCTGCCAACAGACCCATCTTGTAGGATTCTGTGCCAACGTCGGCGCAAGCCCTGATCATGTCTGTGAGGGTCAAGTCGGGACGGTTGCCCAGTGACTGCAAGATTTTACGGCAGTCTAGATTGGCATTATCTTTGGCCAACTTTATCATGAGCTCTTGTTGGGCTTCCTCATTATCGATCTGCCTACTGATCGCTTCCTCTAAGCGATTGATGAAGTCCATGTAGGGCTCCTGGGCTCCCTGCTTGACTGCGGTGTAATTTTTAGCCGCTTTGCCAGTTGCGGGAACCTTGAGAATGCCTTGAAGGTAGCCTCGGCTGACATTTGGAGAGTGGCTAGTGGCAAGTTGGTCTGCGCATCGATGGATTCGAAGGCCCCTGACCCATATAACTGGTCAGGAAGTACTGCGCCTCCCATCCTGGCAGCCCAAGTCTGAGCCTCGAGGCGATACTCGCTGTCCCATAGCAAATACTGGCTGGGGTTGAACATCATCCGCATTTCATTTCATTTCATTTCACTTTATTCTTGTATACCGCTTCACTCTACCAAAGGAGACTCTAAGCAGTTAACATTGGTGCATGCTGACTACAGCGCGGCCAGCAGCAGGAAAGTGAAAAGATACAATAAAAAAATTAGATACATAACACTTAGTACAATACACCGACACAGTCAAATGAAACAACACTCAAAGATACATCCTCTGGCGATGTTGGGGCCAGAGGGTGAGGCAGAGCGTCCCGGCGTCTTCGGGGCCACGGCTGGTCTTTTATCCCTCTCCGGGCGAAGCAGGACCCGGAGGAGGGAGGGCGGGAGCCGAACTCCACCGCCCAACCGCCGCAGCTGGTGCCAATTTCGTCCTCTGGCGATGTTGGGGCCAGAGGGTGAGGCAGAGCGTCCCGGCATCTTCGGGGCCACGGCTGGTCTTTTATCCCTCTCCGGGCGAAGCAGGACCCGGAGGAGGGAGGGCGGGAGCCAAACTCCACCGCCCAACCGCCGCAGCTGGTGCCAATTTCGTCCTCTGGCGATGTTGGGGTCAGAGGGTGAGGCAGAGCATCCCGGCATCTTCGGGGCCACGGCTGGTCTTTTATCCCTCTCCGGGCGAAGCAGGACCCGGAGGAGGAAGGGCGGGAGCCGAACTCCACCGCCCAACCGCCGCAGCTGGTGCCAATTTCGTCCTCTGGCGATGTTGGGGCCAGAGGGTAAGGCAGAGCGCAAAATAAGGCATTAGGGATTTCCAGTCGTGCGGGATGAACATGGTGTTCTCGCACACTTGCTGAAGCGTGCCCCTAGTAAAGCGACTCTGTAGTCCTGTCTCCATGATGGCCTTCCGTATAGCCATGAGAAGCTTATACGGGACTGGTGAGTGAACTACCTGCTGGGCCCCTGTGAGGGCATCCATTTCCAAGCGAATTGGACAAATCTGACTAAGCTCAGCTAGTTCTTCTGCTGGCAATTCCCCCTTCTTAATTTCCTCCTCTACTGTGCGCTGAAGAGCACTCTTGGCCTGGGAGCCTGTAACTGTCAGAGAAGCGCCTGCGCTCCTCATTCCATGCATTCCGTCGGTGACGTCTGCAGCTGTCACCGAGGGAAAGCTCCCTACACTACTCTGCCTGAACTGGAGTGACGGATAGAGCGCTGTGGGCACCGATGGTTCGGCTGGCACTGGGGGTTCTTTGGCTTCTATCCGGACTGGATCTACCTCCGCTAAGAGCTTCCTACATTTGCCCCATGTGCGAATTACGCGCTCTGGAGCTTTCGGGGGTTGCTGAATGCAGTCTCCTATCTGATCCCAAAGTTGAAGGGTTAACGTACCCACTTCTGGGTAAAGTGGGCAGTGTTCCCTTAGGTACACCAAAAGTCTCGCTAGTTCTCTGCTGTGAAACCTTAACTGAAACACCCTGGCCAGGATTCTGAACTCCTCTTCATGAGTTCTTTGGCTAGCGGATGGATGTTGCCGCTGAGGGCAAGTCCCCATATTACCTGCGAAGGGTCCTCCGAAGTTTCCTCCTCGGGGCGAGTCGATGCGTCTCGGGCAAGTAATAGGTTTTGGCGACGATTCTCTGGGTAGAGCTTGGAGCGTGGCCCCGTGCCACGGGCCCTCAGTGGCCTCTGCGCTGTCAGGGGTTCACAGCTGACCATGAGGGGAACGCGTTTTTCCATAACCGCAACGCCCCCGCGAAAGTCGGGAGCAAGCTGTAGGATGCCTCTTTGGTACTGCCCCGCCGCTTGGGCTGTCTTCCCGATCGGCTGGTTTACCGGCCGGGCTGCCGCGCTGTCCTCCGGGACGATCGGCCGCGGTTCAAGCGCAGAACCGGACCATGTGATAGGTTACTCACGGGTAAGATCACGTCGGGGTCACCAGATGTAGGAATCGGGGCCGCTAGGATGGCCGTTGGGTCCCGCAGGAGACTGATCAAGAAACGATACGAGGCAGTATGGAGCGAGATCAGATCAGTGGTTTATTGAGGGAAGAGCATCATCATATATAGATCAGAAGGCAATACAGGGAAAAACCGTCATCTGACAGAAAATCACATCACCTATTTACTCAGGTTAATGGGGAATCTTTCTTGGGGAAGTTAATTAGCGTGGGCAAACATTGACGGGGAAACACCATTGTCTAGGGCTTAGACCGGGGTAAATATGGCCGCTATTTGCACCTGGGATTAGGCTAAACTCGGAGATGAGTGATTACCTTAATGGATAACAGAGTCTAGAGGAATGCCTCCTCAGCGGAACCGTCGGTCAGGTCATAATTGGGTGAATCAAACCCTATTATTAATCCACCCCCCTTAATTTCTCTGCCCGCAGAGCCCACGGGCCAGGAGCGTTCTCACTGAAGTGGCCTCTGCGCGGGCCGTTCCATGCCATTGGGGCTTGGGGAATCCACAAAATGTAATAATCTTAAAGGTGCCTCTATAACTATTATTTTTGTTTTGTTGTAGCTACTTTTAGTCACAGGTAAAATAAGGTAAAGGCTGCCCTTGCTTGCATGTCTTGTTAAACTAAATGCTAACAAATCACCAGGACCAGATGGCATCCATCCACAAGTTCTCAGGGAACTTAAAGATGAAATTGCTGATCTCCTAGCCAAAATATATAATCTTTCCCTCAAATCAGGGTTTGTGCCTGATGACTGGAAGGTAGTGAATGTAACACCAATTTTCAAAAAAGGATCCAGGGGTGATCCAGGAAATTACCGACCTGTCAGTTTGACAGGTTCCGCACCAACTCTCTGGAACCTCCTGCCAATAGACCTAAGACTCCAAAGTGAACTGCTGCCCTTCAGGAAAGGAGTGAAGACCTGGCTGGCAGGGCAGGTGTGGGGCCCGAATGGGACTATGGTGCCCGCCTGCTGGCTTGTATAAGAACTTTCTCCTCCTCCTTTGTATAGTGGGTGGGTGGGACATAGGGGTTTTTAAAGGGGGTGGGTTGGGTTTTTTTTAATAATTATTTTTTATAATTGTTTTTATGTCTTTTGTGAATTGTTGTGATGCCGCCCTGAGTCGGGTTCTGCCTGAGCGGGCGGCATATACAAATTTGACTATAAATAAATAAATAAATAAATAAATGTGTCCCAGGTAAAGTGATGGAAACCATCCTAAAAGATAGAATTAATAAGCACATAGAAGAGAAGGTGTTGCTAAAGGAGAGTCAACATGGCTTTTGCAAGGGCAAATCATGCCTCACTAATCTGTTGAAATTTTTTGAGAGTATCAACAAGCATGTGGATAAGGGGAAACCAGTTGACATTGTTTATCTGGACTTTGAGTAGGCTTTTGACAAGGTCCCACACCAAAGGCTCTTGAATAAACTTACCAGTCATGGAATAAAGGGAGAGGTCTTGTCCTGGATCAGCAACTGGCTAAGGGACAGGAAACAGAGGGTACCACTAAATGGACACTTCTCCAAGTGGAGGGAAGTAAAGAGTGGGGTCCCCCAAGGTTCAGTACTGGGACCCTTGCTTTTCAACCTCTTCATAAATGATCTAGAAGTAGGAGTAAAAAGCAAGGTAGCCAAATTTGCTGATGACACTAAATTATACAGGGTAGTGAAAACTGTGAGAGATTGTGAGGAGCTCCAGAGGGATCTCTTGACACTGGGGGAGTGGGCAAAACAGTGGCAAATGAGCTTCAACATTAGTAAGTGCAGAGTGATGCACGTTGGGGCAAAAAAAACCCAATTACATTTATAAACTGATGGGGTCTGAACTCTCTGCGACAAACCAGGAAAGGGACCTTGGTGTCCTGGTGGACAGCTCAATAAAGGTGTCAACCCAGTGTGCCTCAGCAGTGAGAAAAGCAAACTCAATGCTAGGGATCATTAGGAAGGGTATAGAAAATAAGTCAGCAAATGTCATTTTGCCTCTTTATAAATCTATGGTGAGGCCCCATCTGGAATACTGTGTACAGTTCTGGTCGCCATACCTCCAGAAGGTTATTATGGAGTTGGAGAAAGTGCAGAGGAGAGCAATCAGAATGATTAGGGGACTGGAACACCTTCCTTACCATCTGAGGCTGCAATGGTTGGGCCTTTTCACTCTTGAACGATGGCGTCTAAGAGGTGACCTGATTGAAGTTTATAAAATCATGCATGGTGTGGACAAAGTAGATAAGGAAAAACTGTTTTCCCTATCATACAACACTCCATGAAACTAGGGGGCACTCCATGAAACTTTTGGGTACTAGTTCTCAAACAAATAAGAGAAAGTACTTCCCCCCCCCCAGAGGATTACTGGTCTATGGAACTCCCTGCTAGAAGAAGTGGTGATAGCTGTCAGTCTTGACAGCTTTAAGAAAGGATTAGACAAGTTCATGGAGGACAAGTGTATCAATGGCTATAATTATGGATACCTAAGGACAACCTCTGGGTTGGAGACATAGGCAGGATATCTCTCAATGCCATTTCCAGGGAATCCTAAGCAGGTGAAGGCATCTGCTTGGGAATACCCTGAAGCAAATGGTGAGCCACTGTGTGAGACAGAATCATTCATTCATTTCATTCATTTATTCGATTTATACCCCGCCCTACTCGACCAGGGCCGACTCTGGGCGGCTTACAACAAGTAAATCAAATACAGTATACAAAAATTACAAATGGTACAGTGTTGCAATACAGCAAATTAACAATAAATATTAGAAATACAAGATCCATAAAACACAGTATAACAGCAATAGCAACAATGTGATCAATATAATCAAAGGATATAATTTCAAAAATACCAAAAAATACAGAAATGCAATAAAAACATAAGCAGCAATAGTAATACAATAATTAATCAAAAAATACAGTTAAAACGATCAATACAAAAATACATACATAGGCCAGAGGGCACGAAAGGAAAGTCCTCAATTCCAACTGCACAACAGTTGCAAGTAGCCTAAAAACCCCAGAACAGTGTAAGAGTTCCAGGGTAGGCAGGAATCCCTCCTCGCACCGTCATCTCCACCGGCGGGGAGAGCGCAGCTGCGGCTCCGGCGGCGTTTTCGGAGCCTCCCGGGCCACGGGAGGCTCCCTTTATCCCCCCGCCGGTGGTGGAGGCGGGGAGAGCGCGGCTGCGGCTCCGGCGGCGTTTTCGGAGCCTCCCGGGCCACGGGAGGCTCCCTTTATCTCCCCGCCGGTGGTGGGGGCGGGGAGAGCGCGGCTGCGGCTCCGGCGGCGTTTTCGGGGCCTCCCGGGCCACGGGAGGCTCCCTTTATCTCCCCGCCGGTGGTGGGGGCGGGGAGAGCGCGGCTGCGGCTCCGGCGGCGTTTTCGGAGCCTCCCGGGCCACGGGAGGCTCCCTTTATCCCCCCGCCGGTGGTGGGGGCGGGGAGAATGCTGGACTGGATGGGCTGTGGCCTGTTCCAGCAAGGCTGTTCTATGTTCTTATGCAGCACTTGCGTCTCGAACTGCTGCCCTGCTGCTCTCCCAGTCATCAAGTTCAGCATCTTAACCACTAAGCCACTGCTTAGTCACAATCCAGTATGAAAATATGGTTGTTGTTTTTTAGGGATGGAGAGTAGCTAAGGGGCCATTTAACAATTATGTGATCCTCGAGAGGGTGGGTGGGTGGTTCAGGCCAAAGATTACGTAATCTATTTGGAGCTGTTGTGGTTTCAAAACATGATACTTTTTTAGGTTTAAAAATGATCTCTGGGAATTTTGATCCGATTTGAGATTATTGAATCCTCACTGATACATTCTGCATTAGGTACCGATAGTGAAAAGCTCTAAAAATTAGAGTTTTGATACAAAAGATCTGGATCAGGGTAGGCAGGAATCCCTCCTCGCACCGTCATCTCCACCGGCGGGGAGAGCGCAGCTGCGGCTCCGGCGGCGTTTTCGGAGCCTCCCGGGCCACGGGAGGCTCCCTTTATCCCCCCGCCGGTGGTGGGGGCGGGGAGAGCGCGGCTGCGGCTCCGGCGGCGTTTTCGGAGCCTCCCGGGCCACGGGAGGCTCCCTTTATCTCCCCGCCGGTGGTGGGGGCGGGGAGAGCGCGGCTGCGGCTCCGGCGGCGTTTTCGGAGCCTCCCGGGCCACGGGAGGCTCCCTTTATCTCCCCGCCGGTGGTGGGGGCGGGGAGAGCGCGGCTGCGGCTCCGGCGGCGTTTTCGGAGCCTCCCGGGCCACGGGAGGCTCCCTTTATCCCCCCGCCGGTGGTGGGGGCGGGGAGAATGCTGGACTGGATGGGCTGTGGCCTGTTCCAGCAAGGCTGTTCTATGTTCTTATGCAGCACTTGCGTCTCGAACTGCTGCCCTGCTGCTCTCCCAGTCATCAAGTTCAGCATCTTAACCACTAAGCCACTGCTTAGTCACAATCCAGTATGAAAATATGGTTGTTGTTTTTTAGGGATGGAGAGTAGCTAAGGGGCCATTTAACAATTATGTGATCCTCGAGAGGGTGGGTGGGTGGTTCAGGCCAAAGATTACGTAATCTATTTGGAGCTGTTGTGGTTTCAAAACATGATACTTTTTTAGGTTTAAAAATGATCTCTGGGAATTTTGATCCGATTTGAGATTATTGAATCCTCACTGATACATTCTGCATTAGGTACCGATAGTGAAAAGCTCTAAAAATTAGAGTTTTGATACAAAAGATCTGGATTACCTAATTTTAAAGTGGTGGTGGTGGTGGTGGGGGAAGCGAAAATTACGGTTGGATTACATGGGGTGGTGGTGTCAATTTCCCCCAAAAATGGATCACGTAATTGTTGAATGGCCCCTAAGTGTGAGAGTACCTATCTAGTTACTATGGCTTCTTTCCATGGTAATGCCCAGGATCCTACAAAACCTGTAAGTAAACCAGGTTCCCTTATTTCTTTCAAATTATGAAAGAATTATGAAAATGTAATACTGCCATAATTTAAATTTAAATTTAATTTTCACATTTGTATACAGCCCAGTCAGGAAGCCCAATTCAGGGTGGCTCACACAACAATCATACAATATATATATAGTGGTACCTCGGATAAAGTCCGATTCGGATAAAGTCCAATTTGGATAAAGTAGCGGTTTTCATGCACACGTGATGCATCACATAAAATCCAAAACCGCTAAAAAATGGACGTATTTGGTATAGGAACCTAGGATAAAATCCATTTTTTGGATGTTATCCAATGCATCACCCATTTGATTTGGATAAAATCCAAAATCAGATAAAGTCCAAACTTGTGGAATGGAGTTTGGACTTTATCCGAGGTTCTACTGTATAACAATATAAATATACAATATACTCAATACACAAATTCTCAATACACAATAATTATACAGTATTCAATCCAAACAATATACATTATAAATATCTGATAAACACAAAAATAGGGCCAAATGGTGCAGGTAATAATAATAATAATAATAATAATAATAATAATAATAATAATAATAATAATAATAATAATAATAATAATAATAATAATAATAATAATAATAATAATAATAATAATAATAATAATAATAATAAAATTTAATTTTAATTTATACCCCGCCCCACTCAGCACATGGCCGACTCTGAGCGGCATTACAACATATTAAAAATAGAATAGACAATCACAATAATAACATAATATAATCACAATAAATTTTTTTTATACATAACTAAAAAAATCAACCACTAATTACTATATAATAGCCCCGAAATACAGTGTGCTAGACTTCCCCATGGCCAATGCCGGATGGGGAAGAAGCAGTTTTTGAGTCCTCGTGCCGGGAGCCCCAAGTGTGCTCAACTTCCCCGCAGCCAATGCTGGACAGGGGAAGGAGCCATGGGAGGGGCTGCCCACAGGTGCTCCGACTTCACCCCCGCCTTGCCAAGACGGGGGAAAGGAGCAAGAAGCCCCCGAGATGCTGGTAGCGTCGGGGCTTCTTCTAGCCGCAGGGAGGGGCTGCCCACAGGTGCTCTGACTTCACCCCCTTGCCAGGATGGGGGGAAGGAGCAAGAAGCAAATAAGAGAAAGAAACCGTTTGAGGCAGAATTTAATTTAATTTAATTTAATTGTCACATTTATATACCGCTCACTCGGCCAAAGCCAACTCAGGGCGGTTCACAGTAAAAATAAAAATAAAAAAACACGTGTTAAAAACAGTTAAAACTACCCACCCCCTAAAAACAAGGGGTGCAGGATCCAAAGGCACCATGGGGAGCAGTTCTTCTACACCAACCACCCAATGGAGGTTACCCTTCCACCTGCACCCCACACTTGACCCGCCAGCCAGGTTTTAAGTTCTTTTCTGAAAGGCAGCAATTCCGTCCGGAGACGTAGCTCTGTTGGCAGGAGGTTCCAGAGGGCCGGTGCAGACACAGAGAAGGCTCTCCTCCTTGTGCCAGAGAGGCGAGCCCCCCTGGCTGATGGAACAATTAGAGAGCCCCTCCGGTCCGCTCTGGTTGGACGGACAGACGTCCTCAGGGCGATGCGGTCTCTTAGGTAACCCGGCCCACTACCATATAGGGCTTTAAAGGTCAAAACCAGCACCTTGAATTGCACCTGGAGACAAACTGGCAACCAGTGCAGCTCCCGGAGCAGTGGCAAAGCACGGGCATAACGCCCACACCCCATCACCACCCGGGCTGCCGCATTCTGTACCAGCTGTAGCCTCCGAATGGTTGTCAAGGGCAGCCCCATGTAGAGCGCATTGCAATAATCTAGTCTGGAGGTGACCAGAGCGTGAGTGACCATGAGCAAGGAGTCCCGGTCCAGGAGTGGGCGCAACTGGCGAATCACCCGAAGTTGGGCGAAAGCCCTCCTGGTCACAGCCGCCACCTGTTCTTCTAGCAGTAGCTGCAAATCCAGGAGGACCCGCAAGTTGTGCACCGGGTTGGTCTGGGGCAAAATAGCCCCAACCAGAACCAAAGATGGTAGCTCCTGGGTTAACGCAGGACCCCTTATCCATAGTCACTCAGTCTTGCTGGGATTCAGTTGTAGCCCGTTAGCCCCCATCCAGACCCAAACAGCTTCCAGGCACCTGGAAAGGACGTTGACGGCATCACTGGGGTCCCCATGGGCCGAGATGTACAACTGAGTGTCATCCGCGTACTGATGGTACCGCACCCCATGGGAATGAATGATCTCACCCAGCGGCTTCATGTAGATGTTAAATAGGAGAGGAGAGAGCACCGAGCCCTGAGGCACCCCCCATTTGAGGGGCCTAGGACTGGACCTCTCACTCTCCAACCACACCGACTGGGTCCGACCCCTCAGAAATGAGGAAAACCAGGACCACACAGTGCCCTGGATTCCCAATCCTTGGAGCCGTTCCAGAAGGATACCGTGGTCAACGGTATCAAAAGCCGCTGAGAGGTCAAGAAGAGCAAGGACGGATGGGTGACCACCGTCCCGCTCCCGCCAGAGATCATCCATCAGTGCGACCAATGCCGTCTCGGTACCATATCCAGGCCTGAATACTGACTGAAAGGGGTCCAGGTAATCCGCTTCATCCAGTACCCCCTGCAGCTGACGCGCCACTGCCTTCTCCAACACCTTCCCTAAAAAGGGGAGGTTGGAGACAGGCCTATAGTTGGTTAGGACAGCTGGGTCGAGGGAAGGTTTCTTCAGGAGGGGGCGCAGCAAGGCATGTTTTAAAGGTGCAGGAAACACCCCTCCCGCAATGATGCATTGATCATAGCCCCAACCCAGCCACCTGTCACCGCCTTGGAGGCTTTCACCAACCAGGTGGGACAAAGGTCCAATGGGCAGGTAGTGGCGCGCACAGCTGCAAGGAGCCTGTCCACTTCATCAGGGGCAACTGGATCAAACTGGTCCCAGATGGTATGGCAAAACTGTGCTCCAGCTCCCTCCGGACTCTCCCCATCCACGCCAGGATTAAACCCTGAGTGAATCCGATCAATTTTCTCCACTAGATGGTCAGCAAAGTCCTCAGCCGACCCCTGCCAACCAGGCACCGGGGTCCCCCTACCAAGGAGAGATCTGGTAACCCGGAACAGGGTGGCTGGGCGATTATCAGCAGAGGCAATAAGGGTGGTGAAGTATTGCCGCCTCACCACCTCCATCGCCACTAGATAGGCCCTAATAGCGGCTCTAGCTAGTGTCCAATCGGAGTCTCTCTGGGTCTTCACCCAGCGGCGCTCTAGGCATCTCTTTGCCCGTTTGAGCTCCCGCAGTTCATCTGTGAACCATGGAGATGACCTAGCTCCATGAGCTCTGAGAGGCCGTATTGGTGCGATTTCATCCAAGGCCGCTGTTGTCATCCTGTTCCACAAGTCAACCAGCGCCTCGGGCGAATTGTGTTGCCGATCCAGAGGGAAATCCCCCAGTTCCCTCTGGAATCCATCAGGTGCCGGGGGCGGGCCATTCTAATAGGCCCTGCCTCCCTACGATGAAGCGTCGCACCCAGGAAGTCTAGAGCCACCAAATAATGATCTGACCATGGCACAGGTGTTATGTCTAATGTCCGTAGTCTCAGATCACTCTGCCACCGCTCCGACAAAAAGACTAAATCTGGTGTGTGGCCACTGCCCCTGGTCGGGCCCTGAATTACCTGAATCAGGTCCATAGCTGCCATGGAAGCCATGAACTCCTGAGCCACCTTGGAGCCAGTCCCCAGCGAAGGCAAATTGAAGTCCCCCAGAACCATCAGTCTAGGGAACTCCAAAGCCAACGCTGAGACAGCATCGAGGAGCTCAGGCAGGGAGTCTCTTACCCTGCAAGGGGGCAGGTACAGGAGTAAGACTCCCAACTGACCCTTAGAGCCCAGACGCAGAAGCAGGGCCTCACAACCCAGAATTTGTGGAGCGGTAGCCCTGGCGACTCCCAGTGACTCCCTGGCTATGATGGCAACGCCACCACCCTTACCCTCATCCCTAGGCTGGTGCCAAATACTGAACCCAGCTGGACACATTTCTGACAGAGGAACCCCATCCTCTGGTCTCAGCCAGGTGTAACCGGGGGGCTGGAATGAGGGACAGATACTAAGCATCTGCCCCACATTCCCTGAGTGCGACCTGCCCCTCGGTACCCGCTATATCGCCCCATGCCCATCACAACCTCTATATTGGCCCCCGGAGCCTCCCTGATTGCTTGCCTCTCCTTCCTGGCTGGCCGGGCAGTCTCTCCCTCCCTCCCTCCCACCCCCATATAAAACCACCCCACCCACTCCCCCCACCACCCTCCGCAAAGCTCGGGCGGTGATGGAAGTGATGGGGCATTCTTCCAAATCTACCTTGAACCCTCAACTGGGGTGAGACATTCCACCCGCAGTAGCGACGGCGGTGGGCCGGCTTTTCAAAGCCATCTCGAATCGTCACCTTAATTTTATCCCCATGGACCTCCAAACCAGCCCCAGACAGACTGCTGCTGCTATTCCCTGACAGGCAAGTTAGTCCCTCAATCCTTCTAACTCTCCCTCCCTCCCTCCACCATCTCCTCCCCCCTTTTGGCCCATATCTCCCCCCATCGCTCCCAGTGGGCCGTAGAACTTTCAACCCCCCGCCTCCTCCACTCAAGGCATAGGGAGGAGGAGGAAGGGAGGGCTCAGGATGCTGGTGTTGGAGGCTGCCCTGATGCCTGCAGTTGTTCCAGCTGGCCTTGAAAGAAGTATCTTTCAAGTATCTTTTACTGCAAGAATGTGAAGGAGTGAAAAAATAACATATGCATCATCAAAACTGTTCCGGTATTGTCAGTTTTTCAAAAGAATTTTTCTTCGTCAGGATATAATCTTAAGTATTTGTTTGTAGACAATAGAATGAAAACAAAATCGTACACTCTGACAACACATTATAGTTTGACTGTAAGCCTTAAACCAAGATATCTAAACATAATATGTACATACCAAGAGTTTTTTTACGCATCTACTAGCTTCAGGGAGGAATACATCCTATTATAATGAGCTATTACTGTCCGCTATGTAAACCGCCCTGAGTTGGGTTGTACCTGAGTGGGCGGTATATAAGCGTGAAAAATAAATAAATAAATAAATAAAGCTTCAAGACATTAAAACATATGGTACAATGTTTGCAATATATATTGTGTGTCAAGAGATGTATTCATGAGGGATAATTTTCTTTTTCTTTTAAAGATATAGTAAGGAGGTAGAAATGGCTTGATTTTTAAAGTGACAAAATGCTCAGAATTATAAAACCATGCAAATGATTATAAAAAACAAGAAAGGTCCAACTCATTATTCAAACCTGATGGAACCAAAGTCTTTAGATAGTGAATATAAAATGCTTCTCTCTGCAACAACAATTTATCAATATTGTTTTTTCCCCCAAAAGGTTTAGGTGGCACAACTTCAAGTACTACAAACTTGAAATGCTCGCCTGTGTGAACCTCCTTGATATAGTGCATGACTAAAGGTGCTTGTAATACCTGGTTTCTAATCCTGGGCCTATGTTCTCCAATTCATATCTTATAGGTCTTGAAGATTTTCCAACATATTTCTTACCAGAAGGACAAATCTATAAATAAATGCAATTAATGCTATTACTGTTTGAAAGGTTTTTAAGTTTAAGATGGAAATCAACTTCTGGAAAGGATACAGCCTTTATTTCCCAGACAAATTTGTATATGACACAGTTGTGATATCTGTACATACTTGTCAGCCGTGGCTCTGACAATCCAGGACCTGTGCAGAATGGTTCTGTGCAAGTCGCCTTCCACGCATGTGTAGAAGGCTTTTACGCTTGCGTAGAACCCTTTTACGCTTGCGTAGAACCCTTCTACGCATGTGTAGCCCCCTTCTACACATACGTAGCCTTCTACGCATGTGTAGAAGGGTTCTATGCAAGCGTAAAAGGGTTCTATGCAAGTGTAAAAGCCTTCTATGCATGCATAGAAGGCGACTTGCGCTTAAAGGATGCACAGTACCTCTTTCCCCCCACTGCCAAATTCCAGGATTTTGGCAGCTCCGGGCGGGAAATGGCGCAAATCGGCGCCGAAAAATGGGAAATCCTGGCCAATCCGGGAAGGTTGACAGGTATGCATCTGTAATGACCACATATCATATTCTGTTTTAGTCCCTATCTGGCCATGCACTCAGTATGTGTTACTATATTGCCCAGGGATCTGGTCCTTCTAAAACCAATAACTGGTTTAATCATTGCATCCTGGTATGTCACTAAGGATATGCCAGTGTTTATGTATAATTTTAAAAATACCATTGGCCAACGGAGAGAACTCCAGAGACCAATTGATTCCAAATTTGCTGGTTTTCTTTTTTTGTGACAAAAGTACGTTTCTGGGTATTTTTTGAATCTTATCAAAGGAACCATCGATGATGTGATGTGGATAGCCTCTTTGCTGTAAAGCCTCCCTGATATTATTAGCTAATTCTAGAAAGTCTCCTTCAGTAGAGAAGTTCCTTTTTGCCCTTGAGAAGAGACTATATGGAATGATATTTTTTAAATAATGTGGATGGAATGACCCAAACTGGACATAAACATTTCTGTCTGTGGGTTTAAGAAATAGTTTCATGCACAAAGTTCCTTGATCAGAGATATAAACATTGGATGTCTAAAATGATAAGGATTTAAGATCCATGTCAGAAGAAAAATTTAAATTAGGATCCTGATTGTTGAACCATGTTATAAACAGTGTTGAGCTGCTCCAGGTGCCCACAGGTGCCTGGGCACCGGTAGCGGAAAATCCCTCAGGCCATGCCCACTTGGCCAGCCACGGCCACCTCCCTACCCCAGGCCATGGCATACGGAGGTCAAGTGGGCATGGCCCACAGAGTTAGCCACGCCCACACAGTTAGCCATACTCATCGTGGGGGTAGTAAAAATTTTGCAGCGCATCACTGGTTATAAAGTCTTGTATAATGCAATGTTTATCAAAAATGAAAAAGAGGTCATCAATGAATCTCTTGCATACCATAATACGTGCAAAAAAGGATTAAATTCAGGGTTCAGAATAACCTTCTTTTCAAAATAAATCATGTACAGGTTGGCTACACTGGGTGCTATGCGACTACCCATAGCTGCACCTTCTGTTTGAAGATAAAGAGAATCCTGAAAAAATATTTTCTAAACAAATGTCCAGCAGATCCAAAAGAAAATAAATGGGTGGGAGGAGTTGGACTCATTGTCTCAAGGCATTATTTACAACCATCTTAGCCTACTCCATAGGGATATTTGTGTAAAGAGCATTAACATTCATGGTCAACTGGCCAGCACTATCCAGTAATTTAAAGCCTTCTAGCTGCAAAATAAAGTCAGCTGAATCCCTAATATAGGAAGGAGTGTCCTTCACAAATGCTTTAATATGGTGGTTCACATATTGAACAATAGGCACCAACAAAGACACCTGAAACAATGGGTCTACCTAGAATTGGGTCACCAAGTGCCTTGATTTTATGCACTTTAGGGAATAGATGGAAAATGGGAAACCTAGGGTTATTATTTAAAAGAAACCGGTTTGTTTTTTCATTAATATAATTCAAAGATAAACCTTCATTCAGAACTACCCTAATAATGGAGGCAACATGAGGAGTGGGATCACAAGTTAAAGGTTTGTAGAATTTTGAATCAGAAAGCTGCTTACTAGCTTCATCAAGATACAGTTGTTTATGTAACAAAACAATCGCACCTCCCTTATCTCCCTTATCTGCACCAAGGAGGGGTCATTTCCCAAATCCTCCAACAAATTTATGTCATCACTAAATTATAATACCATTTTAAAATGGGATTCTAACTTCTGTACATCCCTGAGAACCAATTTTTGAAACACATCTATAGAAGGCACCTCTATATTAGGGCAAAATGAAGACTTGGAGAAATATATATCTTTAGAAGCTGGCTCAGAACCCTTAAAAAAGACTTTTAACTTAAGTAAGCTTATCAACTTATGTATATCAATCTTGGTTTGGAAAGAATGATACCTTGGGGTTGGTACATAACTGAACCCTAGATTCAAAAGCTCTGTTTCCTTTTTACTCAAAACCCTAGAGGAAAAATTAAAAATCAAGTATTTTAGCATCCAGGATTCATCTGGCAGCATCCTAAAAAAGGCTGTTGATGGTTCGGGACATTCCTAAAGTGATATGTCCGTGTTGGTTGCTCTTCTCCTGAGGACATAACTCCTTCACTGTCCATAGTAGTAAGGCTATACATATCTCATAGCCATACAGATTTGGAAACCAGAGATGGGCAAAACATTTGACATATTAAAATAAAATACTGGGGGGAGGGAGATTATTTGTAATGGTCAGTTCAGCTCTCCAAGTTCCTGAAGGAGACAAATTTAGCCCTTGGGCCATAAGAAGTTGCCTGTCCCTCTCAGAGATGTATACCACTGGGATTTGTTGCTAAAAGTGCTTGCAGAATTCCTCACGTTTTTAAGATCAGTGTTCTGTTTCTCCAAATAACCATGAGAAATAATATTAAAGCACATGCATCTCAATATCCCTCTAGAAGGATGGATGTGAGTTTTTTTTAAAATGAGTTAAACCATGCTTCTGTGCGTGATATTGAAGTAGCAATAGCAATTACACTTATAGCTCCAGACTCTGCCCCACCTCCTGCCAACTTAGCAGTTCAAAGTAAAAAATTGCAAGTAGATAAATAGGTACCACTTTGGTGGGAAGGTAACAGTGTTCCAAGTTTGTGGATCCCTGCAATATACTGCACTGGATGTGCCTGAAAACAATGTATATCTCTAATTCAAAGTAGCCAGAAGCAAAAGGGTTCTGCTATGTCTCCTTACCTTGTGACCTCCAGAACTATTCAGCAGCAACTCTTTTCATCCATGGACATGAGGTCTCAGGAAGATGGAAGTTGTAGAACACCCCTTCTATTTGGTACCCATCTTCTTGTAATCAAAGCAACAATATTGTTTAAATAGTTTTAAATATCATCTTTGAGACTGTTTCTAATAATCTGCCCCTGAACTTCAATACTTTAATTTTACTTTTGTGTATCTTTCTGTTGTATTAATTTTAATAATAATAATGCTTACATTGCAAACTTCTTCATAAACTATTTGCATACTTTGGAATGGGTGTGTATTGGACTTAGATGAAGGAAATCAGACTTCCATGAGCCTATTCCAATTTGGAATCTGAATATAAACATAAAATAAGCCCATGTGGACCTTCAAAGACTTCAGCACATTTTGGCCCTACCCCCAGCAAGAATTACTAGAGACTTAGAAATTTTCAGTAATGCTCACCTCTTTTATTCAAATCACTGCTTATCCAGAAAATGACTTTTCAAAAAACTACTCTGGGCAAACATAATAAATAAATACAGAAATAAATCCATAAACAGGCAAATCACTTCTTTGTCTCATTCTATCCTGTGAAAAAGTATATGGTGCTTGACGGCAGGTCAGAACAGATATACATGAGACTCCCAGTAGTAATGTATGGTTGTGAGACCTGGACCATAAGGAAAGCTGAGCACAGAAGAATAGATGCCTTTGAAATGCCTTTGAAATGTGGTGTTGGAGGAGAATTTTAAGAGTACCCTGGACAGCAAGAAGAACAAATAGGTCTGTTGTAAAAGAAATCAACCCCAACCGCTCCTTGGAAGGTCAAATATTGAAGAAGAAGCTAAAGTACTTTGGACATTAAATTAGAAGAGAGGATTCACTTGAGAAGGCCTTGATGCTGGGAAAGATTGAGGGCAAATGCGGAAGGGGGCGGCAGAGAATGAGATGACTAGATGGTTTTGTTGATGCAATGGGCACAGAGCTGGGCGGGTTGAGGAGGATGGTGGAGGATGGGGTGCCTGGTGAATGATGGTCCATGGGGTCGCAAAGGGTCGGACTCAACTATGTGACTGAACAACAACAACAATATATGAGATGTACATACATTTGAAATCTATGAGACTTAAGTGTGTTTAAATTTATCTAGAGCTCAAAGAATACACTGTCTACAGCCTTGTACCTACTGATATTGGTAGATTTGTGGGGGGGAAATGGCTTTGTATAAGAGGTCCCATTCAGCAATTGATTCTATGGCAGAAATCCTCTTGTTTAGCATAGTAAGTTGCACTTGA
This sequence comes from Bradypodion pumilum, assembly GCA_035047305.1. Classification (NCBI taxonomy): domain Eukaryota; kingdom Metazoa; phylum Chordata; class Lepidosauria; order Squamata; family Chamaeleonidae; genus Bradypodion; species Bradypodion pumilum. The sequence goes on along the minus strand of JAWDJD010000001.1, from coordinate 501,558,847 downwards.
ATAGAGGGGATCTAATGAGTCAACTTCTCTGTAAGTTCCACTGATTCAAATGAAGCTACTTTAGCTGCAATGTTTCATATTAAAATAAGTCACACTAGGCCAGGGTTCCTCAAACTTGGCTCTCTAGGTGTTCTTGCACTTCAGTTACTAGAAGCCCAAGCCAGAAGAAGTGGTGACAGCTGTCAGTCTTGACAGCTTTAAGAAAGGATTAGACAAGTTCATGGAGGACAAGGGTATCAATGGCTATAATTATAGATACTTAAGGTCAACCTCCGGGTTGGAGAGATAGGCAGGATATCTCTCAATGGCATTTCCAGGGAATCCTAAGCAGGTGAAGGCATATGCTTGGGAATACCCTGAAAGAAATGGTGAGCCACTGTCTAAGACAGAATGCTGGACTGGATGGGCTGTGGCCTGTTCCAGCAAGGCTGTTCTTATGTTCTTATGTTCTAACACACCTGCTTATCAGGACTTCTGGAAATTGAAGTCCAAGAATATCTGGAGAACCAAGTTTGAGGAAGCCTGCACTAGACTATAGCACAGGGTTTCCCAACATGGGGGCCTCATATGTTCTTTGACTTCAATTCCAAGTAGCCCTGATCAGCAGGTGTGTGGACTTGGGCTCTTCTGGTAATTGAAGTCCAAGAACACCTGGGGGCCCAAGGTTGGGAACGCCTGCCATTTGAATCAATTGAACTTACAGATGAATTGACTCACCCTATTTCCATTGTGTCTAAGGTCCTACTTTAGTGAACCTACTATGCTAAACAGAAAGGTTTCAGCCAACTGGTCTGTTAAACCAAGTGCTTGATCAGGTGGGAATTTATTTCACTTCTCTGTGTGGGGTGGGTGGATTTGTCTCCCCCTTTTTTTCTGGCAGTCACATGACAAAATTACAGAAGTGGACTGATTTGTCCCCAGAGAGCCCCTACCCAAACCTTTCTAAGCCTCTGCTGGGTTGTTGTTGTTGGTGTCTGCTTTTTTGGTGTGGCTAGGTACACTCTAGTTCAGTTCATTCCCAGTGTGTGTGATTGCTGAGAACAGACAAAAGTGAGCCTTTCAGCTGCCAAAGGCTCCTTCTGGAGACAGTTTCCATTATTGTGACTTAATAAGTGAGCAACGTCAGGATACTGGCAAATCGAACAATTCAACTGCCCCTCTGAACAGAATCTTGAGAACTGATATTTTTTTTGCTAGGCCATCCCTGTTGTGCTGAATTGCTTAGATTAGTTTCCTCATCCGTGCTGCACACAAGGGAAAGAAAATATTTGTAAAAAATTAAATCTAAGTTATACAGCACAACAGGGATGGTCTAGTGCAGTGTTTCCCAATCTTTGGTTTTTGGACTTCAATTCCCAGAAGCCTAAGTCAATTCCCCAAAGCACTGATCAGCCAATGTACTAACTTAGGCTTCTGGAAATTGAAGTCCATCAGTGTTCCATGGAACAAAGTTTGGGAAATGTTGGTCTAGCAGAAGCAAACGCACCCTACCCCCTAAGAAGAGTCCCTTCCCCTGCCCCTCTGCAGAGGAGCAGGGAAGTGTTCAGTTGGCTTATATCTTGAAGTGGCTCACTTATGAAGCCCCTTCACAATAACATAAGTAGGGATACTTGAGGTCACTATGCCATTTGGGTTCTCCTCCCCCTGACCTCAAGCAACCCTATGTAGGCTGCACCCAAAGGACCAGTGTCTCACAATAGCCCAGCGGGGGTGCCGGCAATTTTAGCCTGGGTGTGACAGAAGCTGAAAAACAATTTCAAATTCTGCACCTCCCTCTTACAGCTCCCATCGGCTTTCAGCTGACACCTGGCTGGTATGATCTTCCTTCCAGGGAGTGCAGTTGTTTTTGTAGTAGTGTGGTTGAAGCAGAAAGCAAAGTGCCTCACCTAAATCAGACTCAGAATTTTATAAGTACAAAGATGACTTTATTTTTCTAAGTTGTTTTCCATAGCAGCAAAATTTCAAAGTATTTTTCCAAGTATTTTCAAGGTCTAAAATCAATTCAGAGTCTAAGTACCGAGCCGGCAACATGATTGAACTCAGATTGTTCCTCCCTCTCGCTGAAGATCAAAGTCCTTCTGGGTAGCCTCTCCTCCGTCCCTCCTGTCTGTCAGACAGGGCTCGTTTCCAGTTTATAAAGCTTAGAAAGTCACTCCCTCCCTCCCTTAGGAATGCTAGGAATCTAAGGTCAGATCCTTATCAATTCAGGGGTCACCCCTCCTCCACTGTCAAGGTCACAGTCAAGGTCACTTCAAGGTTACCTCAAGGTCACCCCTCCCCCACAAGGAAGTGGTTGTTTGTACTCTGACCTGGGGAGGAGACTAATGGGTAATGGGGAGGTCCTTCCTCCATGCCCAGTACTCCTAGCGGTGAGTAATCTCATTACACTACTGAATGACTAACCTCTAAGGAATGTCAAGCATGCACACACAGAGAAAAAAGAATGCATTAAATAATAGGCTTAGCATACCCACGGGGTCGCAAAGGGTCGGAATCATCTGTGCAACTGAACAATAACAAAAACCAAGATCATGACACAGTGTAGTAACACCTACACATTGGATTTAGGATAGGTTTGTTCAGAGGTCTTCAGTCCTATATGAGGTTCAGTTTGGGTCTTTGAAATGTATCCTGATTTGGTCCAGAGTGATTGATGCCCTGGATTCAAGTCAGTTTGTAAGTCTCCCACTGACTTTCATTGGAAAATCAAAACAGCTGTAATGCTTTTGTTTTTGCACTGATGTACATAAAATCTGGAGACACAGCAAACCACAGAGAGGGAAATAGGCCTGCCAAATTTCAGCTGGCTTCAAGGCCTTGCATATTAGGCAACTTTAAATTTTGCTTTTTAAAAAGTGGAAAAAAGAAAGAGTTCAAAGTGATTTGTGCCACATTCAATTTAATATGTGCTCCAGGCACAAATTTATTTGTAAATTCACTTCACTTCACTCTGGACTGCATATGGTCATTCTACCATGATTGCCTATAAATGTGGGAATTTTTGGAATTTGGGACCTGGCCAATCTGGCACACTACCCCAATGTAGGCAGCTACTTTAGATTTTGGAATCCTTCTTCTGTGGACAGAGGTCCTCTACTGCCCTACTTTTCTCCTTCAATTGAACTCAAAGTAGCTTATGCTAAACAAATATAAATACAGATGATGCCAAAATGTATACACATTTTAAGAGATGTTATCAATGTGTTCCCCCACTAGGTAAAAGCCTTGTCGGGGCGCTGGGGCTTGAGCAGTCTAACCAGGTAGTGTTGCCCATCTCTTGTCAATGGTGTTAAGCTGGGACTAAAACTCACCAAAGCGTCCTCCGTTGGATCTCTTGGGCAAGGTGAAAGGAGAGGGCATACATCATGATTCGCCTAGCCAGCGGGTGTCATGATATCCAAATGGCTAAAAAAACTGCAGGCAAATGGACTTGATTTCTCAAGTCCATTTGCATGTGTGGAATGTCGTCACAGAGACATCTACCAATGTGTGGATTCCTCGCTGAATAATGACTCCAAGGTATCCAAGGTAAGGTATCAATGTCTTACCTGAATTGAATTATTGTAGCAATGTATAGTATAATGTGTCGTATGATGTTCTCTCAAAAGAATGAATGTTAGCATCACCGTGCAACAAGCAGAACAATAAAAGAAAAATGGTAGAAGCACGATTGTTGTTCAAGGAGTGCAAGACCATTTTGAAGCGGTATTTGAAGTTCAAGAACATTGTGGAAGTACACCAATGGAGGTAACATGCCTAACAATTGCATTCATTCATGATAAGTTTGAGATGCATGGTACAGTACTGGGGAATTTCTCTAGGGATTTCTAGGTAATTCTCTTGTTATATTGTATTTAATTTACTTGTTGTAAGCCGCCCTGAGTTGGCCCTGAGTAGGGCGGGATATAAATCGAATAAATGAAATGAAATGAAATGAAATGAAAAGCGACCAGCCCCATGCCTGCCGAGAACACCAAGGCCACAGCTGATCCTGGGCTGCTTCTCCCAGCCTGAGGGAAGGTAAGGGCCACCAGCCCCTGGCCTGCTGAGAACTCCAAGGCCACAGCTGATCCTGGGCTGCTTCTCCCAGCCTGAGGGAAGGTAAAGGCGACCAGCCCCTGGCTTGCCGAGAACACCGCCTTCGGGAGGGAGACTGGCAAGAACACCTGAGGCAGGGCAGCTTCTGGACTCCTGGTTGGGCTCCAAGGCCACCTCCACCACCTCCACCGCTTAGCCGGCTTCATCTTCGGGAGTGGAGGCCATTGAGAACATTGGACGTTTGTCTTCTGTCCCATGGCTGGTTTCGAAGAGGGGATATTTTTCCCAGCTGTGCGGGTCGGGCGGACCTTGTGCCGCCAGGACCGGGGGCTGGGAGGAGAACAGCGGCTGCACCTGGGGTCGCTTGTGGCCCCAGAGATGCCGCCCCCCACCATCTATGCAGTCATGAGCCTTGCACTGCCAGGACTGGGGTGGGGAGGAGAGCATTGATTGTACCTGGGGTCGCTTGCGGCCACAAAAGCGGCGCCCTCCGCCATCCTGGCAGCCACGAGCCTTGCGCTGCCAGAACTGGGGCGGGGAGGAGAACATTGGCTATACCTGGGGTTGCTTGCGGCCTCAAAAGTGGCACCCCTCGCCATCCCTGCAGCATCATGCCTTGTGCCACGTGGACCGGGGTGGGGAGGTGAACTATGGCCGCACCTGGGTTTGCTTGGCGGTCTTAGGGGTGCTGCCCCCCCTCCCCGTCACCCAGTGCTTGGACCAGGGCCGGGAGGAGGAGACTCCCGTCATTGGAGTTCTGTTAGGGGGGGGTGGAGTGAGTGAGAGGGTATGTTTTAAGTGGGTTAGGGAGGGAGGGAGGGGGAGATGGCCTTGCCAGCTGGGAAGAGAGGGCGACACTCCATCTGGGTTAATGGTGGAGGTTCCAGGGGCTCATTTAGAGGTTGTGACGGGCATGGGGCATTATAGCGGGAACTGTGGGGCGGGCCGCACTCGGGGAACACGGGACCGATGCTTAGTATCTGTCCCACATTCTGGCCCCCGGTTTCACCTCTAGGTCCTGAGCAGCTGATCCAGGGTGACCCCGCCCTTAGGCTGCTGCTGAAGAATGCTAGGTCAGTCTGTAATAAGGCTCCCCTAATACAAGACTCTATTTTGGGGGAGCGGGCCAACCTGGCATGCATCACTGAGACCTGGCTGAGACCTGAGGATGGGGTGCCTCTATCAGAGATGTGTCTGGCTGGGTTCGGGGTTTTGGCACCAGCCTGGGATGTGGGTAAGGGCGGTGGTGTTGCCATTATAGCCAGGGAGTCATTGGGAGTCGCCAGGGCCACCGCTCCACAAATTTCGGGATGTGAGGCCCTGCTCCTGCAGTTGGGCCCTAACGGTCAGTTGGAGGAGCTACTCCTGTACCTGCCTCCTTGCTGGGTAAGGGACTCCCTGCCTGGGCTCCTTGAAGCCATCTCGGCGTTGGCTTTGGAGTTCCCTAGACTGATGGTTTTGGGGGACTTAAATTTGCCTTCGCTGGGGTCTGGTTCTGAGGTGGAACAGGAGTTCATGGCTTCCATGGCAGCTATGGACCTGGCTCAGGTAATTCAGGGCCCGACCAGGGGCAGTGGCTACACGCCAGATTTGGTCTTTTTGTCAGGGCGGTGGCAGAGTGATCTGAGTTTACAGAAGCTAGACATAACACCTGTGCCATGGTCAGATCACTATCTGGTGGCTCTAGACTTTCTGGGGGCGACACTTCATCGTAAGGAGACAGGCTTGATTAAAGTGGCCCGCCCCCGGCAACTGATGGATCCGGATGGATTCCAGAGGGAACTGGGGGAATTTCCTCTGGATCGGCGGCACGATTCACCTGAGGCACTTGTTGACCTGTGGTACGGGTCGATGACATCTGCCTTGGATATAATCGCTCCACTATGGCCTCTCAGAGCCCGTGGAGCTAGGTCATCCCCGTGGTTCACTGAAGAACTACGGGAGCTCAAACGGGCAAAGAGACGCCTTGAGTGCTGCTGGGTGAAGACCCAGAGCGATTCCGATTGGACACTAGCTAGAGCCGCTATTAGGCCTACCTAGTGGTGATGGGGGTGGTGAGGAGGCAGTGCTTCACCTCCCTTATTGCCTCCGCTGATAATCGCCCAGCCACCCTGTTTCGGGTGACCAGGTCCCTCCTGGGTAGGGCGGGGCCTGTACCTGGTTGGCAGGGATCAGCTGAGGACTTTGCTGACCATCTGGTGGAGAAAATCGATCAGATTCGCTCGGGCGTGGGCGTGGAGGGTCCGGGGGGAGCCAGTGCGCAGTCTTGCGGTGTTACCTGGGATCGGTTTGATCCAGTTGCCCCAGATGAAGTGGACAGGCTCCTTGCGGTGGTCCGTGCCACTAATTGTCCATTGGATCCCTGTCCCGCCTGGCTGGTAAAAGCCTCTAAGAGGGTGACAGGTGGCTGGGTCGGGGCTATAATTAATGCGTCTTTTCGAGAGGAGATGTTTCCTGCACTGCTGAAACATGCTCTTGTGTGCCCCCTCCTGAAGAAGCCTTCCCTCGATCCAGCAATACTAACCAACTACAGACCTGTCTCCAACCTTCCTTTTTTGGGGAAGGTTCTGGAGAAGACAGTGGCACATCAGCTGCAGGGGGTACTGGATGAAGCGGAATATCTGGACCCATTCCAGTCAGGATTCAGACCTGGATATGGTACTGAGACTGCATTGGTCGCGCTGATGGATGATCTCTGGCGAGAGCGGGATGGCGGTCATCCGTCCATCCTTGCTCTTCTTGACCTCTCAGCAGCCTTCGATACTGTTGACCATGGTATCCTTCTGGAACGGCTCCGAGGATTGGGGATCCAGGGCACGGTGTGGTCCTGGTTTTCCTCATTTCTGAGGGGCCGGACCCAGTCGGTGTGGTTGGAGAGTGAGAGGTCGAGTCCTAGGCCCCTAAAATATGGGGTGCCTCAGGGCTCGGTACTCTCTCCTCTCCTATTTAACATCTACATGAAGCCGCTGGGTGAGATCATCCGTTCCCACGGGGTGCGGTAGCACCAGTACGCGGATGACACACAGTTGTACATCTCAGTCTGTGGGGACCCCAGTGATGCAGTCAAAGTCCTTTCCAGCTGTCTGGAGGCTGTTGGGGTCTGGATGGGGGCAAATGGGCTACAGCTGAATCCTAGCAAGACTGAGTGGCTATGGATAGGGGGTCCTGCGTTATCCCGGGAGCTACCATCTTTGGTTTTGGATGGGGCTGTTTTGCCACAGACCAACCCGGTGCGCAACCTGGGGGTCCTACTGGATTCGCGGCTGCTGCTAGAAGAACAGGTGGTGGCTGTGGCCAGGAGGGCCTTCGCCCAACTTCGGGTGATTTGCCAGTTGCGCCCGCTCCTGGACTGGGACTCTTTGCTCATGGTCACTCACGCTCTGGTGACCTCCAGACTAGACTACTGTAATGTGCTCTACATGGGGCTGCCCTTGATGACCATTCAGAGGCTGCAGCTGGTCCAGAATGCGGCGGCCTGGGTGGTGATGGGGTGTGGACGTTATGCCCATGCCTCACCACTGCTTCGGGGGCTGCACTGGTTACCAGTTTGTCTCCGGGTGCAATTCAAGGTGCTGGTTTTGACCTTTAAAGCCCTACATGGTAGTGGGCCAGGGTGTCTTAGAGACCGCATCGCCCTAAGGACGTCTGTCCGTCCAACCAGAGCGGACCGGAGGGGCTCTCTAATTGTGCCATCAGCCAGGGGGGGCTCGCCTCTCTGGCACAAGGAGGAGGGCCTTCTCCGTGTCTGCACCGGCCCTTTGGAAACTCCTGCCTGTGGAACTGCGTCTCCAGACGGAGTTGTTGCCCTTTAGGAAGGAACTAAAGACCTGGCTGGCTGTCCAAGTTTGGGGTGCGGGTGGGTTTGGGGGTACCGTTGGGTGGTTGGTATAGAGAAGTGTGCCTTCCCCCAAGGTCCCTTCGGTTCTTGCGCACCTTTTAGGGGTGGGTTTTTTAACTTTGTTTTATTATGTGTCTTTTATGTATTTACTGTCCGCTATGTAAACCGCCCTGAGTTGGGTTGTACCTGAGTGGGCGGTATATAAGCGTGAAAAATAAATAAATAAATAAATAAATAAATAAATAAAAGAGACCTTTATCAACCTTGGCCCCCTGAACTCTCATGTCCAGGATCAGAGGGCAGAGGGCAGAGGGGGAAGGTGAAACCTCATCATTCCATGGGAAGCCAGGTGTTTTCCATGACCTAAACATATTCCATTACCTAACACATTCCTAAGGGGAGCGAATCCCTTCGTTTCCCTTTTAAAAGGCACCATTTGAGCCCTCAAACCAGTTCTCTAACAGACTGCTAAAAGGCTATCTCATTTGCTGAACCGATCCCTAAAGGAAGGCAGGATGTAGCCCAATCGGGGCTAATTGGAATTCCATCTGAGATTTCCCTGCCCGGATTACTGATGGATTTCTGATGGACTTTGGGGACATTTCTACACTTAGAAAAATCTATATGGACTGTTTTTCCTTTGCAGGTACAGTAATACCTCATACAAAGTCCACTTCATACAACATCGGATTCATACAACATCGCCTAATTCCTTGAAAAAAGTTGCCTCATACAAAGTCATGCGACTTTGTATGAGGCATTGGGGTTTTCCCAGGTTGCATTGTGCCTGGGTAGTATAAAAGGCAGGACACATGCGTGCATTGCTCTTGTGGGTTTTGCATGAGGGATAGAGTATTTTGGAGTGGTTTTGCGCATGATTTTGGATTTTTTTCGTCAGAATTTTTAGAAGCATTCCTGGGATTTTTGAAGCATTCTTCAGGTTCTTGGACAATCAGGGTTGTTTGACATGTTTTTGTAATGTATTTAGCCTTTAGACAATGATTTCTTAAAGTTCTGTCAGTTTTCTGTCTGTCTCCTTGACTTTGCCCTGAAGTCTGTGCTGTTACAGTACAATGTATCTCTATGGAAACGACGTTGTATGAGGCATCGTGGCAAGGATTTGGACGTTGTATGAGGCATCTCAGCTAGGATTTTGCATGCCTCATACAAAGTCCAAATCCGTATAAAGTCCAACTTGTGGAACCAAGTTTGGATGTTGTATGAGGTATCACTGTATTCTACTTTGCTTTATGGAATTATAACTTGGATAATAAAGTTCTTCTTGAATCTTACAATATTCTGATTTGGAGTCTACTTGGGCATAGCCAGGCACATTGCTCTCTGCTTTAAACCACACTACTACCACAACAACCGGACTCCCGGTAGCTTGGAGAAAGGGCGACCCGCAGGTGCTAGGAGAGGCAACGGAAAGCTGTGCGGAGGGAGTGTGGAGAAAAATTGGCTTACAGCTTCTGCCACAACTGGAGCCTCTCGGACCTAAGCTGCGGTGGTCCCTACATGATACACCTACCTGCATGCCTCCAGCTTCCATCCAGAACACATGACAAAAAACATTGTCTTCAGCCAAACCTCAGGTTCAACTGCATCTGCTCAAACCCACAAGACAGAGACACCAAGCTCAAGGATCTATAAAATGTGTTTCTCAAACTACAAAACCCATCCAATATGGTTAAAAAAACAAATCAACCATGCAAGACAAATACCCAGAAGCAACCTACTGCAAGACAGGATCAGAAAAGAAAGCAATCTTTGAAACTTTTGGGTACTAGTTCTCAAACAAATAAGAGAAAGTACTTTTTCACCCAGAGGATCACTGGTCTATGGAACTCCCTGACAGAAGAAGTGGTGACAGATGCCAGTCTTGACAGCTTTACGAAAGGATTAGACAAGTTCATGGACGACGAGGGTATCAATGGCTATAATTATAGATACCTAAGGACAACCTCGAGGTTGGAGAGATAGGCAGGATATCTCTCAATGCCATTTCCAGGGAATCCTAAGCAGGTGAAGGCATCTGCTTGGGAATACCCTTCTAGCAAGGCTGTTCTTATGTTCAATCGAACACTGCTGGTTATCACTTTCAGCCCACAACTCAAACCTTTCACATGCATAATGAAAGATCTCCAACCCACCTTGGACAAGGATACTTTACTCTCCAAAGCCCTTGGTGACAGACCTTTACTACTTGCTTACAGACACACACACAATCTTAAGCAACTATTGACACACAACACACTATGCAACAGTGAAACAGAGATGGGAATTAAATCCTGCTGCAAACCTAAATGTCAGCTATACCGTACATTTACTCTGGCAACACAATTACTGGACCCAACAGTTCCACACACAACATTAAGGGCAGTTTTACTTGCTCATCTGCCAATCTGATTTATGCCATCTTTTGCCAAAAATGCCCTTCTGCACTCTACATAGGACAAAGAGACAATCTCAGCGCAAAAGAATTAATGCCACCAAGCCCCTCACTACCTTTGCTAAATCTGGATGCAATTCATCTATACTTGTTATTCCATATATATTCTTACTTTGTGGGCTTGATGTTCAGATGCTGATACCATGGGCCCATTCTTATTGGCGGTAATATTGGATTTAGGATTTATTATGTGTCTATAGCTGCAGTTTTCAAACATTCTGAAAGAAACAAACATAGACAACAAATAAAGTGGTTTGCTCATTTGGAGAGAATGTCTTGGAAGTCCATACCATACAAGGCAGATGTGAAAAGAGGAGGAGGATGTCGACCACAAGGTAGACCCAGAGGAAGGTGGAGCGATAACATAAATTAAATATTACACCAAATAATGCCAGTGGAGGCCATTAATTTTAATTTTAATTTAATAGTCATATTTATATATGCCGCCAGAAGTGCCAGAGCAAGAACCTCAACACCCGAGGAAGAAGAAGAAGATGAAGACGAAGAAGAAACAAATATGTTGCTGTGGTGGAAGTCTAAGAACAAAGGCCAGCTTGGTCTACATCACTGACACACAATCAGGTGTGTACACAGTTCTGTATGTTCAATCTTTAAGCCTTAATTTGTGCTTGGAGGTGCAAGGGACTTGTGTGTAGAGGTGTAGAGAGCAGGCAAGGTGGCTTACATACCTTGTCAAAAATCTAATAAGCAACACAATAGATTTCCTCTGCCACATACCTGTGACTTTGCTTGTTATTAAAGCAAAACATTGGTTCACTGGCTGTCCATCTGTCTGGGTGTAAGCCTCTGCCCTCCCCAAAATCAAGGGCAAGTGCTTGGATCTGGGTTTCTTTTCCTTACCCATTACTGCTGTTTTTTGAAGGTAAATCATAGCTGTCAGTAGAGTAGCAGCTTGATTAAAGTTCAGGGGTTTAATAGATCATTTTAAAAAACCCAAATTACTCCCTCTCTCGCTCCGATCCACCTGGACCCTTGCCCTAGGTGCATGGCAGTTTTCAACCAGCACCAGAGAAGCCTAGTCTGGGCCCAAGGTTCCTGCTTATTCCCCCAGGATGCCTTGTTGCAAACCTAGACCAACATTCTCAGCTGTATTTAATCTGCTCTGAGACAAGCTGGCTATGAGAAAATGCACAGGGAGGAGGAGGGGGGAAGGCACGTAAGCGAAAGACAGGGGGAAAAGTTGGGCTGTTGGCCTGCTTTGTTCACTTGGTAAACTGGAGGGAGGCCAGCAATGGCTCAGTTCCCTTGGCAATACAAGTCTGTTCCAATTAATCGTGTTTAACCATTCTAATCACACTTTAGCACATTAATCCTATTTTCAATCCAAAACACATCTGAAAGAGCGGCATGTGGGCCTTTTTATAGCAACCGCAAATCAGATGTAACGGAGAGACAGAGGGCCCTAGTTTACTCTGCACTTTCACTGAACTTAGACTTAATAAAATATGTGACTGAGTTGTGGTTGGATTTACTGCATGATGTTGATGCTTCCACATATAAATAGATCCCCTAAGTGACTTAAAAACCTGTCAGAAAGAGCAGTGAAAATTTGATTATAAGGTAACCAATGCACAGAATGCGTAACAGTGACATCGGTTATCTTCTTGGGGAGAAGAAGACATGGCAAACAACATATACATATACATATACATATACATATAGTACAATGATACCTCATACAACGTCCAAACTTGGTTCCACAAGTTTGGACTTTATACGGATTTGGACTTTGTATGAGGCATGCAAAATCCTAGCCGCGATGCCTCATACAATCTTTGCTGCGATGCCTCGTACAATGTAATTTCTATAGAGATACATTGTACTGTAACAGCACAGACTTCAGGGCAAAGTCAAGGAAACAGACAGGAAACTGACAGAACTTTAAGAAATCATTGTCTAAAGGCTAAAAACATTACAAAAACTTGTCAAACAACCCTGATTGTCCAAGAACCTGAAGAATGCTGCAAAAATCCCAGGAATGCTTGTAAAAATTCTGACGAAAAAATTCAAAAAAATCAAAAATCGCGCTCAAAACCACTCCTAAACACTCTTTGCCTCATGCAAAACCCAAAAGAGCAATGCATGCATGTATCATGCCTTTTATACTGCCCAGGCACAATGCAACCTTGGAAAAACCACAATGCCTCATACAAAGTCGCACGACTTTGTATGAGGCAACTTTTTTCAAGGAATTATTATTATTAGCTTTATTTCTATACCGCCTGCCTTTCTTCCCCAATGGGCAACTCAGGGCGGTTCACAACAGTAAAATAAACACTAAAACAAAATACTGCATTACAATATCAGAACAAATAGCAATACCAATACAATAATCAGCAAAATTTAATGTCCTGTACCTGATAGACAGAGTACCAGAAGAATTATGGACAGAGACGTGGGACATTATGCAGGAGGCAGCAAGAGTAACCATACCAAAAGAAAAGAAGCGTAAGAAAGCAAAGTGGTTATCTGATGAGGCTCTTAAAATAGCAGAGGAAAGAAGGAATGCAAAAGTCCAAGGAGAAAGGAAAAAATACAACCACCTGAATACAGAATTTCAAAGAAAAGCAAGGAGAGATAAGGAAAAATACCTGAACGAACAGTGCAAAGAAATGGAGGAAAACAACAAAAGAGGCAGGACTAGAGATCTTTTCAAAAAAATTGGGGAAATCAAGGGAACATTTAAAGCAAAAATGACCATGATAAGGGACAAAGATGGAAAAGAGTTAGCTGAAGCTGAAGAGATCAAAAAAAGATGGCAAGAGTACACAGAGGAACTCTACAAAAAGGACCTCAACACTCCTGATAATAACAATAATGAGAAATTTGAACTTGAACCAGACATTCTGGAGAGTGAAGTCAGAAAGGCCCTAAAAAGCACTGCAAACAATAAAGCTAGTGGAAATGATGGTATATCAATTGAATTTTTCAAAGCCCTAAAAGATGATGGAATCAAACTACTGCATTCAATATGCCAGCAAATTTGGAAAACAAAACAGTGGCCACAGGATTGGAAAAGATCAGTGTATGTTCCAATCCCCCAAAAAGGCAATGCCAAAGAATGCTCAAATTACCAAACAATTACGCTCATCCCACATGCCAGCAAGGTGATGCTCAAGATAATACAGGATAGACTTCAACAACATGTGGAGAGAGAACTACCAGAGGTGCAGGCCGGTTTCAGAAGAGGCAGGGGGACTAGAGACCACATTGCCAACATACGTTGGATCATGGAGAAAACAAAAGAATACCAGAAACAAGTCTACTTTTGTTTTATTGACTACACCAAGGCTTTTGACTGTGTGGACCACAACAAAATGTGGCAAGTAATTAAAGAGATGGGAATACCAGAACACCTCATATGCCTCATGAGAAATCTGTACACGAACCAAGAAGCAACAGTTAGGACAGAACACGGAATGACAGAGTGGTTTGGAATAGGAAAAGGAGTAAGACAAGGCTGCATTTTATCACCCTGTTTTTTCAATCTATACACAGAGCACATAATGCGCAATGCAGGGATGGAGGAATCACAATATGGGATCAGAATTGCTGGGAGAATGTTGTGTTCTGTAAAGCTGTGCCTTTAACAATGTACCTTTGCCATGTGTTAACAATGTAACCTTTCTGTGTGCAACATTATAACCATCAGCTGTATCAATGTAAACCTGATAAGGGGACGCGAGCTAGTGACCACTAGATGGCAATAGCGAGCGTCCAGCTCTCATGGCTCAGATTCACCTGGTTCAGCAGCGCGGGAAGATTCCCCGCCACCTCTTCACCTGGTCAAGAAGGGCGTGACCTTCTACGACGTCACGCAGGCAGCAACCAATAGTCTGTCGACGAGCCACATTCAAATGTATAGCCAGCCGTATATATTGAGCTACTCATCCGCCATTACCACATGTTCCTCCGGATCATCATGCAATAAACCTGTGTTAAGCCAACCCTTTGGCTGTTTCATTGTCTTTGGTCCCTTACACTAAATTGGCGACGAGGATGGGATATGGCAGCCCACGGGACCAAGACATGCGCCGGTTTCGAAATCAGGAAACCGGGCGACTGGGAGATCTTCGAGATGGACTTCCAGGCAGCACTGATTGAGTCCGAAGTCACGGAAGAGGCAAAGAAAAGGGCCATCTTCACCAGGATGCTCGGACAAGAAACCAAAAGGACCTTGGTGGACCTGATTGCACCGAGGAGGGTGAGCGAATTCAAGGCCAAGGAACTCATGCAGATGCTGCGTGAGCACGTCCGGCCCGCCACGGTGATGTTTCCCGCTCGGAGTGCGTTCTGGAGGCGAGTCCAGGCGCCCGGGGAGACGGTCGCCGCATTCATGGCGGCCCTGTGGCTGGCGGCCGGCCCGTGCAAATGGGAGAATGCCGAAATCACCCTCCGGGACTGTGTGCTGTGCGGCCTAAACGACGCCGAAACCCAGCGCACATTAATGAACCAAGAGCCGCCTCCCACGTTGCAGGAGGTCGTCAGAGCAGCCCAGGCCGCAGAAGCTACAAAGGCCGGGGTCCAAGAACTCCAGGACTGGCGGCCGAAGTCGGGCAAGGCAGAGACTCCGGTACAGGCGGCCTGGCGAACTTCGAGGTCGTCCACAGAGAGCAGCGACGACGAGGACGTCCGGAGGGTCCGGAAGGAGAGCCGGCAGTGCGACGGCTGTGGAGCGGCCCACGACCGCGTAAAGTGCCCGTTCTGGAAGGCCGAGTGCCACAACTGCGGCCGCCGCGGGCACATCGCCAAGGTGTGCAGGAAGAAGCGCGAGGCCCGGAGGAGCTCCGCAGACCGTTCCGCGGGACAAGACCGCTCAACGAGACCCAAGGACGGCGTCCAGGCCACGCGGAAGCAGGACGGCGTGGGCCGCATCTCCGACGGCAGCGAGGACGACGCCCCAGTGTTCAGCGTGTCTGCAGGACACCCCCGCTATGTTGTTGAGGTACTAGTCCAAGGGGTTCCCATTAGGATGGAAATTGACTCGGGGTCCTCATATTCAATCATTTCCCAGAGGGAGTTTTTGGGAATTGCCCCCCACAGGCGACCCAAGCTCAAAGCGTTGAGGTCCACACTACGGGACGTGCAAGGGAACAGCATTCCAGTGTTGGGGGTTGGAGAATTTCAGGTTAAATTCAAGAAGCACGCCGCGTCCCTCCCCCTAGTCGTGCTTAAAGGGGGAGATTGCAGCCTCCTCGGGACTCAATGGTTCCAGCCCCTGGGTTTGTTTATTGGGGGGGTGCACGCCGTTGGGATGCACGCCATTGGGACTGATCCAATTCTGGAGGTGTGCGAGGCACACCCCGAAGTTTTCAAAAAAGGACTGGGGAAATTCAAGGGGCCCCCAGTGACATTCGACCTGGACCCGGAGGTCCGCCCAATTCGTCTTAAACCACGCCGGGTGCCATTCGCACTTAAGGACAAGATAGAGGCGGAACTGGACAAATTGGTGGGCCAGGGAATCCTTGTGCCTGTTGATTCCGCGGAGTGGGAAACTCCAATTGTAACCGCACTAAAGGCCAATGGGGAGGTCCGCATATGCGCCGACTACAAGTGCACCATCAACAAGGCGATCCGCCCGAATGCATATCCGGTGCCGGTAGTCAGCCATCTGCTGGCCAGGTTACACGGGGGAAAGTGTTTCGCTAAGCTCGACTTAGCACAGGCCTACCAGCAGCTTACGGTGTCCCCTGCCGCAGCTGCTGCGCAGACCATAGTCACCCATAAGGGGGCATTCCAGGTGACGCGTCTCCAGTTCGGCGTGAATTCGGCGCCTGGAATTTTCCAGTCACTCGTGGAACGCCTCCTGAAGGGACTGGAGGGGGTGTTGCCTTATTTTGATGACGTGTTAATAACGGGGGGGGGGGGAGTCGGGTTGAATTGGCCAAGAGGTTGGGGAAGGTCATGACAATATTCGAAAAAGCGGGGCTGAGACTGCGAAAGGACAAATGCGTCTTCTTCGCAACCGAGGTTGAGTTCCTAGGGTTTTGTGTGACTCCTGAGGGCATAAAACCATCCAAGTCCAAGGTGGCAGCCATTAAGAAAGCCCCCCGCCCCACCTCCAAGCCCGAGCTGCAGTCGTTCCTAGGGCTGCTCAATTTTTACCACTCCTTCCTCCCCCGGAAGGCAGCGGTGGCTGAACCGCTACACAAACTGCTAAAGAAAGACCAGGCATGGAAGTGGGGCGATGACCAAGAAAGGGCATTCAGTGAGCTAAAAAGCCTCCGAGCGTCCGATCCCATACTGACCCACTTCAACCCCAAACGCCCGGTAGTTCTGACCTGTGATGCATCCCCAGTGGGGGTGGGGGCGGTGCTGTGCCACGTGTTGGAAAACGGAAGGGAGGCCCCGATAGCATTTTACTCCAGGTCCCTGTCCCAAGCGGAGAGAAACTATGCACAGACAGACAGGGAGGCACTAGCAATAGTCGCGGGGACGAAAAAATTTCACGATTTTCTGTATGGCCGCCCCTTCACCATTGTAACAGACCACAAGCCCCTGCTAGGCATCTTTACCGCAGATAAGCCCACCCCACAGATCCTGTCCCCGAGGATGCTCAGGTGGGCCATTTTTCTCAACGCGTATCAGCACGCGTTGGTCTACCGGCCCGGGAAAGAGATCAGCCATGCGGACGCTCTATCAAGGTCTCCCCTCCCCCTAACGCCCAGCCAGGTGAGCAAGGGGGAGCGGGACCATCAGGTTCTTATGATAGAGGTGCTGGATTCGCCCCCCGTAAGGCCCGCCGACATTGCCAAAGCGACAGAGAAGGACAAGACGTTAGCGGCAGTTAGCTCCTGGGTGCAGAAAGGGTGGCCGGCGTCCTCCCCAGCGGAGTTCGCCCCATTTTTCAGAAAAAAGCTAGAACTGTCCCTAGAGAGGGGGTGCCTCTTGCGGGGGCAGCGGGTGGTGATTCCCACTTCCCTTCGGCCGCGGGTGCTCAAACTGCTGCACGTCAGCCACCCCGGCATCGTGCGATCCAAGGCGCTGGCCCGGAGTTACTTCTGGTGGCCCCAGCTGGACGCCGACATCGAGCACATGGTCGGCACTTGTGAAAGTTGCCAATGCTCCAGACCAGAGGAGGCCCGCCTTCCCCACAGGGAATGGGACGCGGCTAAGGGGCCGTGGTCCCGGGTGCACGTTGATTTCGCGGGCCCGTTCAGAGGCACCCTGTTCCTTCTTGTAGTGGACGCCTTCTCCAAGTGGTTGGAGGTTATCCCAGTCACGAGCACCTCCTCGGCCCAGACCATTAGGCATTTGCGGAGGCTCTTTTCCACGTTCGGCATACCCGACACATTAATTAGCGACAACGCTAGTTGTTTCACGTCCTCCGAGTTTAGGGCATTCATGGAGATTAACGCCGTTCGGCATATCACCTCCGCCCCGTTTCACCCGGCCACCAATGGCCAAGTAGAGCGCCTCATCCGCACCACGAAGGACGCGTTGCGGTGCATGGGCCCCGGGGATCTGAACCTACAAGTCTGTCAGTTTCTGCTAGGGTACAGGGTGACCCCTTTGGCGTCAGGATACTCCCCCGCAGAGCTCTTAATGCGTAGGAAACTGACCACCATCCTTACTAGGCTAGACCCCACGAGGGTAGAGGACAAAGGAAGGAACATCGGGCTAGAGGCCACAAAGAGTTTCAGTGTAGGCGCCCCCGTCCATTGCAGGAATTACGCCAGCATGGGCCCAGCCTGGGTACCGGGCGTAGTTGTGGAGCAAACCGGCCCCGTGTCGTACCGCGTGGAAACCAGTACAGGGCTCCTGTGGAGGCGGCACGCGGACCAGCTCCGACGCAGGGTCTCCGATGAGCAGGGCACAGACCAAACAGAGAAAAAAATCAGCGTTAGGGTTCTCCCCCACCCGTTCAGCCCAAGGGGGAGGAAAAGGGGACCGCGGGCCCCCACCAAGGGGGGAGGAGGATGTTCTCATAGATATCCTAGGGGATCTTTCTGAGGAGGAGGAGGAACCCGACCCCATACATATCTCGCGGAATGTCCCCACAAATGCGGATACCCCTACTAAGTTAGATTTTGATTTTCAGAACCGGGGGGTTTTTTTGGAGTGGTCCCCCACCCGTCCAAGCGAGAAGAGGGGTTTTTCGTTAGCCCCGACTGCCCCCGGTCTGCCCACAATGGAGTTTTTCCCTTCCCCTAAGGCCGCCAGACAGCGGCAAGCCACTAACAAGTCTCCCTCTCCCATTTCAGGACAAGGGACCAGGGAACAAAGAAGCAGTAGCGCCCCCGGGTGGGGTCAGCCCTCTTCACGGCCCAAACGCACATGCAATAAGCCATCTTGGCTGAGAGACTTCGTCTCATCCTAGGGGGAAGGGATGTTGTGTTCTGTAAAGCTGTGCCTTTAACAATGTACCTTTGCCATGTGTTAACAATGTAACCTTTCTGTGTGCAACATTATAACCATCAGCTGTATCAATGTAAACCTGATAAGGGGACGCGAGCTAGTGACCACTAGATGGCAATAGCGAGCGTCCAGCTCTCATGGCTCAGATTCACCTGGTTCAGCAGCACGGGAAGATTCCCCGCCACCTCTTCACCTGGTCAAGAAGGGCGTGACCTTCTACGACGTCACGCAGGCAGCAACCAATAGTCTGTCGACGAGCCACATTCAAATGTATAGCCAGCCGTATATATTGAGCTACTCATCCACCATTACCACATGTTCCTCCGGATCATCATGCAATAAACCTGTGTTAAGCTAACCCTTCGGCTGTTTCATTGTCTTTGGTCCCTTACACTAAAGAGAAACATCAACAATTTGAGATATGCAGATGATACCACCCTAATGGTAGAAAGTGAGGAAGACCTAAAGAACTTCTTGATTGGATTGAAGGAGGAGCATGCAAAAGCTGGCTTGAGACTCAATATCAAGAAAACTAAGATAATGGCAACAGGTCCCATCAGTCCCTGGAAAATAGATGGGGAAGAAGTAGAAGCAGTGACAGATTTTACTTTCCTGGGATCTAAGATCACTGCAGATGGTGACTGTAGCCATGAAATAAAAAGAAGACTGATTATGGGGAAACAAGCAATGAGAAACCTGGGGAATATAGTGAAAAGCAGAGACATCACCTTGAAAACAAAAATTCGCATAGTCAAAGCAATGGTATTCCCAGTGGTAATGTATGGGTGTGAGAGCTGGACCATTAGGAAGGCTGAGCGCAGAAGAATAGATGCCTTTGAGATGTGGTGTTGGAGGAGAGTCTTGAGAGTCCCTTGGACAGCAAAGAGAACAAATAGGTCAATACTGGAAGAAATCAATCCTGACTGTTCATTGGAGGGACAAATAGTGAAGATGAAGCTAAAGTACTTTGGACATCAAATGAGAAGGGAGGACTCACTTGTGAAGGCCTTGATGCTGGGAAAGGTGGAGGGAAAGAAAAGAAGGGGGCGTCCAAAGATGAGATGGATAGATGGTATTGTGGACACAATGGGCACAGAGCTTGGTGGGTTGAGGAGAATGGTGGAGGATAGAGGTGCCTGGAGGAAAATGGTCCATGGGGTCGCTTAGGGTCGGAATCGACTGTGCGACTGAACAACAACAATCAGCAAAATAAAAGATAAACACATACAAAATAATACAGTCAAATCCATATAATCAATGACATAGTAACAATAAGTAAGATCCCCAGAGATACAATGTGCAACATATCATAAGCCCATACAGTGCGATACAAAGCACCTTGCCTCACAGACCACAGCCCTAACACAGCACAAGGTATATTTCCCTGGGCGATGGAGTGGCTCCAGGAAGAGGCGAAGAAGTCCGGCTTTTTCGTATCAGCCTGAGGCAGGACCCAGGAGTGCAAAGAAAAGAAAAAGTCCCATCCCCCCCCCCGCAGCAGCAGTCCTCGGGCGGCAGCAGGTCTTTGGCTCATCCTGATAGCCCACAGCCCTTTATCCTCCCCACAGATAGACTGGGAAAGAAGGGCGGGGCTCCCCACAGCTGTAGGAGCAGTCCTCAGGTGGCAGCAGGTCTTTGGCTCAGCCTGGTAGCCCACAGCCCTTTATCCTCCCTGCAGAGGAATGGGGAAGGAAGGGTGGGGCTCCCCACAGCTGTGGGAGCAGTCCTCAGGCAGCAACAGGTCTTCAGCTCATCCTGGTAACCTACAGCCCTTTATCCTTTATCCTCCCATTAGGCGATGTTGTATGAATTCGATGTTGTATGAAGCGGATTTTTGTATGAGGTATTACTGTATATGAAATGAGCAAGGCTTTCGAGCAAGGGAGACCTTTACCTTTACCTTTACTAGTGGACATCCCATAAAACTAGTGGACATCCCATATATAGTTTTTTCCAAAAAATCTGTAAGGTGTTCAAGATTGTGTTTGGTTTTATCTTAGGTTTTATGGGATGTTCACTAGTAAAGGTAAAGGTCTCCCTTGCTCGAAAGCCAGTTGTGTCCGACTCTAGGATGTGGTGCTCATCTCTGCTTACAGCCAAAGAAGCAGTGCTGCCTACATCTGCAGATGTTTCCATGGTCATGTAGCAGACATGACTATAGATGCCAAAGCACACAGAACACTGTTACCTTTCCCACCTAAGCAGTACTTGTTTATTTGCCTGCAATTTCTTGCTTTTGAACTGCTAGGTGGTTAAGAGAGAGTCAATGCCGAGTGTCAGTCAACGGTTAACTAACCTGACAACCCTGAGGACTAACAGCCTTGGGTGCCAAAGTCCATAAGGAAGGATGATGGTCCCCAAGTGGATTAAATCCTACTTGAATACATTTTGATGGAGGGCAGCAGCTTCATCAAACTGGCCTGTGGCCGATGAGGACTTTGTGTGCCAAAATGGCTCAGGACTTGTGGAACTGGATCAGTGGTATGGGGGGTCATTCTCCAGTGCAGAAGGCAGATGAAAGGCCACATGCATCATATTCTCAGGACAGTCTTCATGGTTGGTCGCTACAAGGATCATCAATATTTGGATTCGGATATGGCAGAAGAAGAAGAAGAGTAATTATATTTTGAAAAATGTTTTATTTTGGACTACATTTCCCAGGATCCTCCAGAATGGCAAGGGGAAGCGATAAGCAGCTAGTCTGTAAAATGTAGGTCCCACCACAACATTTTCAATTGCTAGAAAAGATGAACAGGTAAACCTGTATTTGGCCTATGTCGATTTCACATTTTCACTAGTACAGTAGTATATTTTGGCTGGATAGCTAAATGAGTTAGGTATCTTGGGGTTTCAATTCACTACAATGATTCCTGGGAGAAGAGCCAGCTTGTGTGCCTTTAGACAAGCTCACAGTCCCAGGGTGTATTCAGAATAGGAGATTGTTAAACAGCTCCTGTGTATGCTTTTTAAGTCGTTGTCATTACCGTCATCATGTTTGGTTTTATCTTAGGTTTTATGGGATGTCCACTAGTAAAGGTAAAGGTCTCCCTTGCTCGAAAGCCAGTTGTGTCCGACTCTAGGATGTGGTGCTCATCTCTGCACCAGCTACTGCTAATTTTGATTAGCCAGCATATAAGACACACCCCGTTTTTCAAGTGAATTTTACAGGGGGAAAGTGCGTCTTATACACCAGCAAATAGAGTACATTTTAAGAAAGAAAGAAAACTATTAAAATTGTAATACTCAATATATATTTATTTACCGTAACAAAAGATGAATGCTCCTCCTCACCCCTGGCTGGACCCGGAGACCACACCCCCAGCTGGGGGTGAGGAGCTGGGCCGCGGTGGGAAGGAAGGCCAGCTACCACTGCGGCAGCGTAGCCTTGACCGGAGCCGGGCATTGGCAGCCCGGACCTGGAGACCACACCCCCAGCCGGGGGTGAGGAGCTGGGCCGCGGCAGGAAGGCCAGCTACCACTGTGGCCGCGTAGCCTCAACCGGAGCCGGGAGTGGGCCACCCGGACCTGAAGACCACACCCCCAGCCGGGGGTGAGGAGCTGGGCCGCGGCAGGAAGGAAGGCCAGCTACTGCTGTGGCCACATAGCCTCCGTCCAGAACCAGGCGTGGGCCACCCAGACCCGGAGACCATACCCCCAGCCAGGGGTGAGGAGCTGGGCCATGGTGGGAAGGAAAGCCATCTACCGCCGCGGCCGCGTGGCCTCCATCCGGAGCCGGGCAGGAGGTAAGGGGGTCTTATTTTTGGGTGGGGCCTTATATTTCAAAGGCAGGGGGAAAGGGGGTGTGTCTTATTATGGGAGGAGGTCCTATAATCGGGGAAACACGGTAGCAAATTGTTACTCAGAGCCAATTGTTACTCAGAGCCTGTCCAGAGGATACAGTGGTCAACTGTATCAAAGGCCACTGCAAGACCACTGCAAGGACCAACAGAGAGGACTCCCCCTGTTGACCACCCTCAGAAGGTCATTGAGCAAGGTGACTAATATTGTCTTGGTACAATGGAGAAGCCTGAACCTAGACTAGTGTGGTTCAAAGCACCCAGAATTCTTCACGAATGACTTCAACTGATCTGCAACCACCTTCTTCACCACCTTGCCCATAAATGGGATGTTGGCAGTTGGGTGATAGCTGTTAAAAACATCAGTTGCCAAGTTGGATTCCTTCAGAATGGGCCATATAATCCTCTTCTTCAACTGGGTTGGCAATATGCCTTCTTGGAGGGAGGCACTAACAATTTCCTTGATCCATCCTGCCATCCCCTCCCTGGACACTTTTACCAGCCATTAGGGACAAGGAGTGTCCTGAGATGTTGCAGCCTGAAGCCAATCCACTTAACACAGACCAGATGGTGCACTGGATATCTTCATACACTCTATTTCTCCAAACATGGCATCAAGATCATCCAGGCCAGATGATTGGGCACCATGAGCCAGGTCCGGCCTGTGGGGCATAGTTTAGCCACCCCTGCTATATACCCTCTCAATTGAAGGCATTCTCAACTTCATCCAAATGTGATCTATGAGACCAAAAGTGATATCTTATATTTTTATATAATTCCCTCTGGACTCCGTTTTCTTAGTTCGTTATTTTACTTCATGTCAATTTTAAAATATGCAGTGTTTAAAAGCAAACAAATTCAAATAAACCTTCTTTGGGAGCTGGTATGTCATCTTTTAAAATTTTGTTCATTCAAAAGAGCATAATGAAATGTAAATTGTGTACCAAGATCAACTAAATGCATAAGTCTTTAATTTAGATCTGGAAATCTGATAGAGGTATCAATTCATGCAAAATGAAACATGTAATGGTTCATAAGATAAAGTAATTGTGGAGTTCTGTTTTTTTCTCCCAAGTCCTCCTTGAGTAGATTACAGCAACCTATCTTGTTTTCTTAGTAAACAATCTTATCTTTTAATGCTGTATTTAAAACAAAACAAAAAACCTCAAGAAAACTGCACTAACAAGATCTAAATGCAAACTAAATGTGAGTTTATTCAACTAAGATTTTATTAAAGCATCTAATTCTTTGCAGTTCTGTTCAGGAAGAATTGAAGGATATGGTTAATATACTGTATCAGATGGGAAAGGCATTCACAGGGCCACCTGCATTTAATATACAACTGGCAGGATTTTCTACTCACTACCACTTAAACCTGAAATAAATGTGCAACTATATCATTGCCCCAGATATTTTCAGTGGACAAATGATAGAAACTGTAAACACTCATACAATGACGTGCCAAAAATACAAGTACATGAAACTGTGCCTCCATATCTGTGGTTCCCTGTCTCTGCATAAAAATAACCATGAAAATAAAAATTCTAGCTATGGCAGGAAGCAGTAGGAATATTGAACACTAGCTGGGGACCCAGCTTTGCCTGGGGCTCTGGGCGGGTGGGCCCGGAAGTGCTGGCTGCTCCAGTGGGTGGGCCCGGGCCTGAGCCCCTGTGCATGGTGGGAAGCAGTGCTGCTGGCCCCTTCTCCCGGGGTCAGGGCGCACTGCTGCCCCTTTTGCCCGTGTGCAACTGCGACCGGGTGATCCTCCCTGCACTTACCCATGCTGCCGTGAGCCTGCTTTCCCTTCCTTCCCTGCGGCATCTCCAGCCCAGCATGGCGAGCACTCTGTTCCTGTGTCCCGCGTTCCCCCCTGTTCCTTTGTCCTCCCCCGATGCTGCTGCCAGCCAGGCCCATCAGCAGCAGACCTTGCATTCGCCTCCTGGGCTGGCCAGTGACGTGATTGACCCTGGCCCCACAGGCCCCACCATGGAGGCTATGTGAGGCCGGGGATTTTGCAGCCTTCTCTTCCCTGCATCCTTCCCTCTGCCATTTCCTGCTGCCGCTGTCAGCCAGGCCAAAAAAGCAGTAGGCCCTGCACTCGCCTCCTGGGCTGGCCGGTGGCGAGTGTTGGTCCTGGCACTGTTGGACCTGGCTGGCAGTGGCGGTGGGGGAGGGAAGGATGGGGGAAGGTAATTTTGTGGATGTATCCATTTCTCCTGTTGAATTGATATTATTGTAACTGATATTGTGATGGTGTCATGTGACTCTGAAACTTGTAATTTGTGATACTGCAGTATAGCATTGTGATGTGGTACTGTTTGTGAATTTGTATACTGAATTTTGCACTGTATCTTGACTTTCAGTATTAAGTATATTAAGTGTATGTTATTGAATATTGTATTACTGTACTTATTGTATATTATATTGTATATTGTATTTATTGTCCGCTATGTAAACCACCCTGAGTCGGGTTCACCTGAGTCGGGTTCGCCTGAGCGGGCGGTATAAAAGCGTGAAAATTAAATTAAATTAAATTAAATTAAATTAAATTAAATTAAATTAAATTAAATTAAATTAAATTAAATTAAATTAAATTAAATTAAATTAAATTAAATTAAATTAAATTAAATTAAATTAAGAGCAGGCTGTAGAATCCCCGGCTTTGCGTATCTTCCTCAGCATGGCCCACAGTGCCATGTATCGGTTGCCTGCCAGCCCAGGAGGCTATGTGAGGCAGGGGATTTTGTGTCCTGTTCTTCCCCGTCCCCTACATTTGTGGCAAATATACCCCATGTGATCAATGCAAGAACCTAACCAAGAGGGTGAGACTTGCTAACTTAAGATCTTAATATCCTAGGCAGTCTCGGACTTCAGATTTGGATTCAGTGCACTTGATTTAGTATAGAACACACAGATTAGACCAAGTAGCAGACAATATTTATTTTTTTGTGACGCAGTGTTATGGATCACCATGTCTCATTACAGGTAGCAAGTTTGTGGGGAGAAGAAATGTATGATCCCTTCAGATGCTCCTGGATTGAGCTCGTGTAAACAATAACTAGCAAAGTCAATTGTAAAGACTATTGGGGCTGCAACCCAACAACAACAGCCATGTACCCATTGCATTATTTCCAGACACATAACGTTTTTCACCCAAAGGCTCAACTGAATTTTTCTTTGGGACCAATGTAAGATTTCAGATGGTATTGGTTTTGTGCCAAAGTACTTGCAGAAGAAAGAAACAGTTGGAGATCCCTTGCTGTCCGATATGCTATATAGCATGGGAGGATCTAAGTCAAATTGGTTTTGTCAAGATATTGTCTATCATGATTGAAGAATTTGCTGATTCTGTAACTTTGGTGAGTTGATAAGCTAGAAGTAAATGGAGGGGACCAGGAAAATAACCAGCATGTGGATGAATTTGGTGTCACGGTGTCATCTGGAGCAATACAGGGTGTGGAAAACCAGTGCTACAGCTTGTGAGTGTTCTTATTGCACAAGCTCTGGAAATGCTAATGCAGACTTGGGGATGGGTGTGCGTGGCAATTGCTGCAGTTGCAGGGTACTAAGGATGTACTCTTTCATATTTTTGGACTGTGACTCCCAGAATTCTCAAGGAATTCCCTAGGCAAAACACTGGGAAGGGCAATTCAGAAACCAAAGTCTTCTGACCAGCTGTATTACTCTCACCAGTACCTTCTTTGCCTGTTTTCACTTTCAGAACCAAAGAAACTTCGTAGTGCTAGCTACGAAGTGTAGAATTTCCTGGGAGTTGTAGTTTTCTAAGGGATGCCCTTTATATAGCCTAATGGGGAACAGGGCTATGATTCTCAGGTAGCACTAGCAATGATGGGCACCAAAGAAATTTACTACCACACTGTGAGCATGGCCAAATTGGTGGGCACTGGTGGGCATGGCCTAATTGGTGGGCATTGCCAAATCAGTGGGCATGTGACTGTGTGGCCAATTTAGTCATGCCTGACACATGGCCATGAAAATGTCTGCAAACATAGACAGCACTGGCTCTTTTGGCTGTAAATGGAGATGAGCACTGTACCCTAGAATCGGATATGACTGGCTTTTGAGCAAGGGCAACCTTTAACTTTACCTATTGTTAGATCCAAAGCTGCCAGTTGTATCTGTATTGTGTATGCAAGCAGCCCTCCCGACTCCTCACGCAACTCAGCTGCTGAAGTAGTGCAGGCTGAGGAAGCTCAGCCCATGCGACTTCAACTAACCACTCAGTAGCTAGCGCGGGAAACTGCCCGGTTTCAGGTGAGTAAGGTAAAGGTTTCCCTTGCTCGAAAGCCAGTCGTATCCGACTCTAGGGTGCAGTGCTCATCTCTGTTTCTAAGCCGAAGAGCCAGCGCTGTCTGCTTCTGCAGACGTTTCCGTGGTCATGTGGCAGGCATGACTAGACACCGGAGCGCACGGAACGCTGTTACCTTCCCACCGAAGTGCTCCCTATTTATCTACTTGCAATTTCTTGCTTTCGAACTGCTAGGTTGGCAGGAGCTGGGATGAAGACGGGAGCTCATTTCCGTCCTGCAGTACTCGGGAATCGAACTGCTGACCTTCCGCTTCCCAGTCAGCGTCTTAGCGACTTGGACTAAGCAGCTATTCAGCAACCCCCGCTGACGTCATAACTAGCACAACCAATGGGGTTCCATGGCAGGGATTTCAAATACAGTATATAAGGAGCTGCGTCTCCTAAATGTGCCCATGTACAGATTGGCCATGCTGCAATAAAGAAGTGTTTGGCCCTCCTGCTGCCTCCTGATGCCAAGGGGCCTAAGGTCGGTCTCCCTCGCTGAGATCCTGAATGCGCTGCGGGCACATTTCCGGCTGAAGGTGTCCATGTTCCCGGCACGGCTGGCCTTCCACCGGCATGACCTGTGGGCTGGAGAGAGCGTGGTGGAGTACGTCTCCGCACTGAAACTGGCGGCCATCCCTTGCTGCTGGGGCACCCACCTGAGTGAGGTGCTGCGAGACTGCCTCCTCCTCGGCATGCCAGACGAGGAGGCCCAGCGGAGACTGTTGGTCCGGGACGAGGACATCACCTTTGAGCAGGTCCTCAAAGCTGCCCAGGCTGCAGAGGTGGTAAAAGACGGGGTGCAGGCATGTCGTGCGAGAACCGGCGCCTCAGAGAACCCATTGTCTGCCATGCAGGCCCACAGATGCTCGCCTTGCAGGGAGCGAGAGCCGCGGCAGCCACCGCCACGTCCTCATCTGACCTCAGCGAGAGTGAAAGTGAACCCAAGGTCCAGAAGGTGAGGAAATTTGATGTTTGCAGATTGATATGCAGTAGGCAGCAGTTATGGGGCCAAACACATCTTTATTGCAAGGTATGCAATCTGAACATGAGGTAATGGGGGAGGCGCAGCTCCTTTTATACAGAGAGGTACATTTGAATCTGGCCACACGGTTCCCCATTGGTTCCTGTATTCGTGACATCATAGTGATGCCCCACATTCTTTACCTGGTTTACCTGTGGCAGGAATGTTTCCCGCGGTAGACTGTGATTGGTTGATTACTACCATGTGGTTATGAGTCACTGCCATCTAGTGGCAGATGAATCACGTTCCATCCAGCTGATTTACATTGAGTTACATTGTATTCACTGATGTTACATTCTTTCATTCTTCCTGTTACAATTTCTCTTAAAGGCATAGACTTTCTCACACAACAATATGATATTATGGAGTTGGAAAAAGTGCACATGAGGGCAACCAAAATGATTAGGGGACTGGAACACCTCCCTTACCATCTGAGGCTGCAACGGTTGGGCCTCTTCAGTCTTGAACGACGGCGTCTAAGAGGTGACCTGATTGAAGTTTATAAAATCATGCACGGTGTGGACAAAGTAGATAAGGAAAAACTGTTTTCCCTATCGCATAACACTAGAACGAGGAGGCACTCCATAAAACTTTTGGGTACTAGTTCTCAAACAAATAAGAGAAAGTACTTTTTCACCCAGAGGATTACTGGTCTATGGAACTCCCTGCCAGAAGAAGTGGTGACAACTGTCAGTCTTGACAGCTTTAAGAAAGGATTAGACAAGTTCATGGAGGACAAGGGTATCAATGGCTATAATTATGGATACTTAAGGACAATCTCGGGATTGGAGGGATAGGCAGGATATCTCTCAATGCCATTTCCAGGGAATCCTAAGCAGGTGAAAGCATCTCCTTGGGAATACCCTGAAGGAAATGGTGAGCCACTGTGTGAGACAGAATGCTGGACTGGATGGGCTGTGGCCTGTTCCAGCAAGGCTGTTCTTATGTTCTTATGTAACATTCCTCCTCCTAGGATGAGATGAAGTCCCTCAGCCAATGTGGCTTCCCGCAATTACGCTTGGGTCGGGCGGCTGCCTGGCCGTGGTCGGGGGAACTAGGGGTCCTGTGTTCTGTGGTTCCTCGTCCTGCAATGGGAAGACAAGGAGACTCGTTAGCGGAATTCCTCAACTCAAAATCCTGCCAGTTTCTGTGGGTGGCGGGTGACTCCACGGAAGGACGCCTCACTCTCCTGGGGCTGGGGGTGAACTCCAAATTAATTGGACCGGGGGTACCTGGGTATAAATCAAAACCCTGCTTCTCACTCGGATGGGTGGGGGACCACTCCGCAACCCACCCCCCTGGCTCCCTTAAATTAAAATCAAAATTGTCAGGCACCTCGGGCTCTTCCCCTCCTGAAAGGTGTGTTGCGCCTTGGCTCAAACACATATTCCTGTGGGAGGAATCGATACTGGGTTCCCCTCTTGGAAGAAGGTTCTCTGTGTCTCTGTGGAGATTACCTGACAGTGACTGCCCTGTTTCTCCCCCTTGGAATGAGCGGGTGGGGGAGGACCCTAACATTGATTCATTGTCTTCCTGGGTATCTGTGACCCTGTGCCTGAGTTGATCAGCATGTCGCCACCATACTAACCCCGTATTTGTTTCCACCTTATATGATACCGGACCCATCTGTTCAAGTACAACCCCTGGTACCCAGTTTGGTCTGGTCACATAATTTCTACAATACACCGTATCTCCTGCTGAAAAAACTTTTGAATGCTCAATTCCTATATTTTCCCCCCTATCCTCCACCCTGGTTGGATCCAGGCTGTCGAGAAGCGTGACCGGTCTCCGTTGCATTAGGAGCTCTGCTGGTGAGCGTCCAGATGTGAGGGGGGTTACCTTATAGCAG
This sequence comes from Bradypodion pumilum, assembly GCA_035047305.1. Taxonomy (NCBI): domain Eukaryota; kingdom Metazoa; phylum Chordata; class Lepidosauria; order Squamata; family Chamaeleonidae; genus Bradypodion; species Bradypodion pumilum. Next base: position 501,529,158 of record JAWDJD010000001.1, on the reverse strand, counting down.
AGTAGGAACTGGCACAATTGTAGGTTGAGATCCCCTGGGCCCATTCGCCGAAGTGCCTCTTTAGTCGTCCACACTTGGCGCTCAACTTGCCCATTTGTTGCAGGGTGGAACAGGGCTGAGGTAATGTGTCGAATCGCGTTCCTCCCTAGGAACGCCTGGAATTCGACAGAGGTGAAGGAACTGGCATTGTCGGTAACCAGTACGTCGGGTAACCCAAAACAACTAAATAGGTTCTGCAACCGCTTGATGGTTGCCCCCGAGGAAGCGTTGATCATTGGGAAAACCTCCAACCATTTTGAAAATGAGTCGACCACCAGGAGGAAGTACGCTCCCCTGAACGGCCCTGCAAAGTCGATGTGCAACCTGGACCAAGGTCCACGAGCCATGTCCCATTCTCTGTGACGAAGTCAGGACTCTTCGGGTCAGGAGCTCTGGCAACTTTCGCAAGTATAGTTGCAAAATTTCATGAGCATTCAGTGATTTGAAGAGGCTTCTCTCTTCCAAGGCGATTCTAACTCACTTCGACCCCAAGAAACCCTTAGTGTTAGTATGTGATGCTTCACCGGTGGAGGTCGGGGCTGTCTTATGCCATGTGTTTGAGAACGGGAGGGAGGCACCAATTGCATTCTATTTGAGATCTCTCTCGAAAGCAGAGCGCAATTACACCCAGACAGACAGGGAGGCCCTTGTGATCATCGCAGGGACAAAGAAATTCCATGACTTCCTGTATGGGAGGGAGTTCACCATTGTCATGGATCACAAGCCCCTCCTAGGCATCTTTGTCACAATCAAGCCCACCCCACAGATCTTGTCCCCTAGAATGTTAAGGTGGGCGATCTTCCTAAATGCATACCAGCTCACGCTGGTGCATCGCCCAGGGAAAGACATCGCGCACGCGGATGCACTTTCCAGGTCTCCCCTACCAGAGCTGGGAGAGCCCGAGTGCAAGGTTGAGCAAGAGCACCAGGTGCTGCTCATTGAATCACTCGAATCACCCCTGATTGTGCCTGCAGACATCGCCAAAGCAACTGCCAAAGACAGGGTCTTGTCCCAAGCATTGGCATGGGTTAAGAAGCCCTTAATGTCCCCTACCGAAGAACTCGATCCATTCTTCAGGAAGCGCTTCGAGCTTTCGCTCAAGAGAGGATGTCTCCTCTGGGGGCATAGAGTAGTAATTTCCGAGGTCCTGCAAGCCAAGGTGCTCCGTTTGCTCCACACGAGCCACCCGGGGATTGTGAAGTCAAAAGCCCTAGCAAGGAGCTACTTCTGGTGGCCCAAGATAGATGAGGACATAGAAAAACTGGTGGGCCGGCGCGAGAGCTGCCAGCAATCGCAGCCCAAGGAGCATAGGCTACCGCCCAGGGAGTGGGACACAGCACGCGGTCCGTGGTGCAGACTCCACGTGGACTTTGCGGGGCCCTTCAGGGGCACAAAGTTCTTACTCATGGTCAAACCATTCTCAAAATGGCTCGAGGTCATTCCAATGCATAGCATGTCCTCCGCGGCCACAATCAAACATCTACAAAGGATGTTCGTTTGTTTTGGCATTCCCGACGTGCTAATTTCAGATAACGCATCCATATTCACGTCCGTGGAATTCCAAGCGTTCCTCGAGCTGAACGTAGTCAGGCACGTCACCTCCGCCCCTTTTCACCCGGCCACAAACGGCCAAGTGGAACGCATGGTCCGCACCACAAAAGAGGCCCTAAGGAGGATGGGTCCGGGGGATTTGGAGTTACAGCTCTGTCAATTCCTCATTCGCTATAGGGTCACCCCACTAGCCTCGGGGCAATCCCCCTCAGAGCTCCTAATGTGGAGAAGAATCCCAACATTACTCAACCGCCTAGATCTGTCCAGGGTGGAGGATAGGGGTACGAATGTGTCAATACAGCAGGAAAAAATGTTTGGGATAGGTGACCTGGTGTATTGCAGGGATTATGTGAGTTCGGGGCCAGCGGGGGTGCCTGGGGAGATAGTAGAGCAGACCGGACTTGTATCATACAAATCATGACAGACTCGGGGTTACAGTGGCGTAGACACGCTGACCAACTTAGGAGAAGGGTCACGGGAGCCACAAGGGAATTTGATCCAGAGGAACCCACTGAATGGAGTGATAGAGAGGGTTTAACGTTAGGGTTGCCCCCCACTTGCTTAACCCAAGGCGGGGATACAGGATTAAGCATTACAGGATGCACGGAATCACCGGAGTCAGCCTTTCAGCCCGAGGAAGCGGACCCCCAGTTTGATTTTTTGTTTCAGGATGGGGGGAGTTTTTCTGAGTGTTCCCCCACTCGTCCCAGAGAGCAGCAGGGCTTTGAGTACTCCCAACGGTCCCCTCATCCTCCCCAAACTAGAAATACCCCATCCTTTCCCCTGCCAGGATTCGATGGGACCCTTCAGTTTTCCCAGGTGAGCACCGCAGAGCCAGTGGACCGGCCACAGGGAAAGTGCAGGCCCCCACAATGGCTAAGGGACTTCGTCCCATCCTAGGGGGGAGGGATATTGTGTATGAAAGCTGCCCTCCCGACCCCGCACACAACTCAGCTGCCGAAGTAGTGCAGCTGAGGAAGCTCAGCCCATGCGACTTCAACTAACCAATCAGTAGCTAGCGCGGGAAACTGCCCAGTTTCAGGTGAGACTAAGCAGCTATTTAGCAACCCCTGCTGACGTCATGACTAGCGCAACCAATGGGGTTCCGTGGCGGGGATTTCAAATACAGTATATAAGGAGCTGCGTCTTCTAAATGTGCCCATGTACAGATTGACCATGCTGCAATAAAGAAGTGTTTGGCCTCCTGCTTCCCCGTGGCCAATGCCAGACCAGGGAAGGAGCTCTTCAGCTGCTTTGAGGCTCCGAAGTCCCGGCAGTCCTTTTAACCCCCTCCAGTGATGGTGTGGCCGGAGGGGGGAGGGAAGTAGATGCAGCACTTGGCATGGTCACAGCGCTCGGTGTCTTCCTCCTCTTCAGCCACCTCAAGGCTCCAAAGTCCTGGCAGCCCTTTTAACCACCTCGGGTGATGGTGTGGCCGGAGGGGGGGAGGGAAGGAGACACGGCGCTCGGTGGGGTTGCGGCGCTCGGCGTTTTCCTCCTCTTCAGCCGCCTCCCAAACTATAGCTTGCAGGCTAGATCCAGCCCCTGATGCCAATTCATCTGGCTCATGCTGCCCTCATCACTCCCAGAAGTGGCAGTAAAATGTGATGAGGGCAGCAGTGGCTGGATGAATTGGTGTCGGTGGCCAGATCTGGCCCTCAGGCCATAGTTTGGACACTCCAGGTTTAAGCAGAGAAAATGGCATCTTAAAACCTTTTTCATCCTGTTCCAAAACAGATTGCAAGACTTGTTTTACTTCCACTTCCGGTGGGAGGAACCACATGACTGACTCGCTGAACCATGTGACCAGCCCACGGCTTGAAAAGTTTGGGCACCTCTGCCCTAACAGATTAATCTAAATGCAATATATCCTTGGACAGAAGAAGAGTTTCCCAAACAAATGAAGAACTTGGAAAACATTATATTTTAATAGCAGCTCCCAGAATTCTCTGGCCAGCATGGCCCTTTAGTTATTCAGTTTGTAGAATTCTAGTGGTTGTAATACTAAAATACAATACCAGCACATCTGTAACAGCACACTTGTAGGCACATTTTGCCACCTGTGCAGCCACTAAAAAGGTGGAAGAAAATTCTATTTCTTTGGAGGTTTTTTAAATAAAAAGTTCCCAAAATGTGTAGATGTCTGTGTAAATCTGATGCAAAGAATTTGAAAATAAAATAATGTAAATGGTGAAAGAAACTGAAATGGACAGGTTTTGGTAGGAGAATCTTGTTGCCTTGCTCTTACATTTAACTTGGGATCCCTGTGTATTAAAGCAGGTTTAAGGTGCCAAAACAGTGCTAACACCCCTTTTTATTGGAACAAAAAAAATATCATAGATTTCATTGTAAATTAGACAAGGTGATTGAGAAATTAAAGAAGTTTGAATATGGAAGGAAATGACACTGACAAGTTCCTCCATTCTACTCACTCTAGATCAGGGGTGCCCAAACCCATGGGCCAGTCACGTTGTTCAGGGGGCCAGTCGGGTGTTTTAGTAGACTGGTCACGTGGTTCCTCCTACCGGAAGCGGAAGTAAAACATGCCTTGCAATCTGTTTTGCAACAGATATGTTTTGCAACATCATGAGTTAGATTTTTTAGGCTGCCATTTTCTCTGCTTAAACCAGGGGTGCCCGGAAGTGGAAGTAAAGCACGCCCATTGATAGGGTTTCCCAGATGTGTTTGGCTGGATATCTTAGTGAGTAGGGAGTAACAGACTGCAGAGCCTGAGGTTAAAGGGAGTTTGATTTCCTGCTGGGGTCCCTGGGAGAAAGAACAGACTGTCTGGCCTCAGGAAAGCTGCATGGTCCCAGGGCACCCCAGAAGAAGGGAATAAGAAACAACTCCTGTGTACGCTATTCCTAGAACATCCTGGAAAGGATTTCCATGAATTGGAATCAGCCTGATAGACTATAATTATTAACCAACATTGAAACCAGTGTTAACTGAGAGCCTATGAGTGCTTACTTCTAAAATACTATGATTGAAGGCACTGAAATCAATCTGACACATAAAGAGAACATTGTGTCTGCAGCATTTGGGCTTCATCTGGTTGAAAAATTATTATGAATGAACTGGAAGACCAGAAGTAACATGGTAAAGTTAATTCTGGCAAAGTACCATTTTGTCAGGACGTAATCCACATTTACTCTGATGGGATCAAATAAGTGACATTTTCACTCTGGAGAAGAAAATTTATTCTTTGTCATGCTGATTTTTAATTTAGAGAGATTAATTGTGCCTTCATCTGTCTTTGCCAAAGACAAGCAAAAAAAAGACTCAGATGGATTATCTGAGATGGAAAGCCACCTAATTCCTTTCTGGTGATAACACTGGCCTTTTGTATGAGATTGAAACTCCCTTTTCAAAAGGGCTCCTTGTAGTTTTATCTCAAGAGAATACTGCCAAATCTTGGATAAACTATTTTCTGTAGAAGAAAAGAGGGTGACTCCCAAATGTCTCCTTTACATTGAGTATTATTGTCCCTTTAATTCAACCAAGGATTATTATTTTCCTTTTCCTTAGTATTTGAAAGCAACATACTTTTAAGAGACTGGACCAGATCTGTATGAGAAAGGTTATAACAGTGGGAACATTCTGCTTAGGAAAAAAAGAATAAGGAGAAATGTGTTTGAGGTGTATACAGTTATAAACAGTGTGAAGAAAGAGTGGGTTGGGGATTGTCAAATAATGATTTTAGAAGAAGATAAACTCAAAAAGGAGACAACATAAGATTTGGGCAGCTAACTGTCAGTTGTTTTAATGTCAATACCAAGAAAGATTCCAGAACAGATCATTAAACAACTGATCTGTGAAAACTCAGAAAACAATGTGGTCATTGCTGAGGCAGCATGGGTTCTTCAAAGACAAGTTATATTAAACTAATCTTATTCTTTCCTAAAATGGAGTTTGAGTATCACGATTTCAGTAATGCCTTGGATAAAATCCCCCATGATATTCATGTGGATAAGCTGGTAAAAGGTGGGCTAGACACTGCTGCTGTTAAGTGGGTTTAGTAGCTAGTCAATAAATATAGACCATTCCCAAATTGGTGTCACCAATCGATTCTTGTCATTCTGGAGAAAATTGACAAGTAAGATGCTGAGGTTTTGACCTATGTGCTGTCAGTTTTGGTATTATTCAAAAACCAGAAATTCAAAGAGAGAGCGAGAGAGAGAGAGAGCAGAAATCGAATATTAGCCAAGGGTTTCTGAGACATTATAAAATTTAATACACCGATTGCTATATGCTGCTGTATATTTTTGTTGTGTTCTGTAAAGCTGTGCCTTTAACAATGTACCTTTGCCATGTGTTATCAATGTAACCTTTCTGTGTGCAACATTATAACCATCAGCTGTATCAATGTAAACCCAATAAGGGGATGCGAGCTAGTGACCACCAGAGGGCAGTAGCGAGCGTCCAGCTCTCATGGATCATATTCACCTGGTTCAGCAGCGCGGGAAGATTCCCCGCCACCTCTTCACCTGGTCAAGAAGGGCGTGACCTCCTACGACGTCACGCAGGCAGCAACCAATAGTCTGTCGACGAGCCACATTCAAATGTATAGCCAGCTGTATATATTGAGCCACTCATCCGCCATTACCACATGTTCCTCCGGATCATCATGCAATAAACCTGTGTTAAGCCAACCCTTCGGCTGTTTCATTGTCTTTGGTCCCTTACACTAAATTGGCGACGAAGGTGGGATATGGCAGCCCACGGGACCAAGACATGCGCCGGTTTCGAAATCAGGAAACCGGGCGACTGGGAGATCTTCGAGATGGACTTCCAGGCCGCACTGATCGAGTCCGAAGTCACGGAAGAGGCGAAGAAAAGAGCCATCTTCACCAGGATGCTCGGACAAGAAACAAAGAGGACCTTGGTGGACCTGATTGCACCGAGGAGGGTGAGCGAATTCAAGGCCAAGGAACTCATGCAGATGCTGCGTGAGCACGTCCGGCCCGCCACGGTGATGTTTCCCGCTCGGAGTGCATTTTGGAGGCGAGTCCAAGCGCCCGGGGAGACGGTCGCCGCATTCGTGGCGGCCCTGCGGCTGGCGGCCGGCCCGTGCAAATGGGAGAATGCCGAAATCACCCTCCGGGACTGTGTGCTGTGCGGCCTGAATGACGCCAAAACCCAGCGCACATTAATGAACCAAGAGCCGCCTCCCACGTTGCAGGAGGTCATCAGAGCGGCCCAGGCCGCAGAAGCTACGAAGGCCGGGGTCCAAGAACTTCAAGACTGGCGGCCAAAGTCGAGCAAAGCAGAGGCTCCGGTATAGGCGGCCCGGCAAACTTCGAGGTCGTCCACAGAGAGCAGCGACGACGAGGACGTCCGGAGGGTCCGGAAGGAGAGCCGGCGATGCGACGGATGTGGAGCGGCCCACGACCGCGTGAAATGCCCCTTCCGGAAGGCCGAGTGCCACAACTGCGGCCGCCGCGGGCACATCGCCAAGGTGTGCAGGAAAAAGCGCGAAACCCGGAGGAGCTCCGCAGACCGTTCCGCGGGACAAGACCGCCCAACGAGACCCAAGGACGGCGCCCAGGCCACGCGGAAGCAGGACGGCATGGGCCGCATCTCCGACGGCAGCGAGGACGACGCCCCAGTGTTCAGCGTGTCTACAGGACACCCCCGCTACTTTGTTGAGGTACTAGTCCAAGGGGTTCCCATTAGGATGGAAATTGACTCGGGGTCCTCATATTCTATCATTTCCCAGAGGGAGTTCTTGGGAATTGCCCCCCACAAGCGACCCAAGCTCAAAGCATTGAGGTCCTCACTACGGGACGTGCAAGGGAACAGTATTCCAGTGTTGGGGGTTGGAGAACTTCAGGTCAAATTCAAGGAGCACGCCGCGTCCCTTCCCCTAGTCGTGCTCAAAGGAGGAGATTGCAGCCTCCTCGGGACTCAATGGTTCCAGCCCCTGGGGTTGTTCATTGGGGGGGTGCACGCCGTTGGGATGCACGCCGTTGGGACTGATCCAATTCAGGAGGTGTGCGAGGCGCACCCCGAAGTCTTCAAAAAAGGACTGGGGAAATTCAAGGGGCCCCCAGTGACTTTCGACCTGGACCCGGAGGTCCGCCCAATTCGCCTTAAACCACGCAGGGTGCCGTTCGCACTTAAGGACAAGATAGAGGCGGAACTGGACAAGTTGGTGGGCCAGGGGATCCTTGTGCCTGTAGATTCTGCGGAGTGGGAAACTCCAATTGTAACCGCTCTAAAGGCCAATGGGGAGGTCCGCATATGCGCCGACTACAAGTGCACCATCAACAAGGCGATCCGCCCGAATGCATATCCGGTGCCGGTAGTCAGCCATCTGCTGGCCAGGTTACACGGGGGAAAGTGTTTCGCTAAGCTCGACTTAGCACAGGCCTACCAGCAGCTCACGGTGTCCCCTGCCGCAGCTGCTGCGCAGACCATAGTCACCCATAAGGGGGCGTTCCAGGTGACGCGCCTCCAGTTCGGCGTGAATTCAGCGCCTGGAATTTTCCAGTCACTCGTGGAACGCCTCCCGAAGGGACTGGAGGGGCTGTTGCCTTATTTTGATGACGTGTTAATAACGGGGGGAGTCGGGCTGAATTGGCCAAGAGGTTGGGGAAGGTCCTGACGATATTCGAAAAGGCGGGGCTGAGGTTGCGAAAGGACAAATGCGTCTTCTTCGCAACCGAGGTTGAGTTCCTAGGGTTTTGTGTGACTCCTGAGGGAATAAAACCATCCAAGTCCAAGGTGGCAGCCATTAAGAAAGCCCCCCGCCCCACCTCCAAGCCCGAGTTGCAGTCGTTCCTAGGGCTGCTCAACTTTTACCACTCCTTCCTCCCCCGAAAGGTAGCGGTGGCTGAGCCGCTACACAAACTGCTAAAGAAAGACCAGGCATGGAAGTGGGGCGATGACCAGGAAAGGGCATTTAGCGAGCTAAAAAGCCTCCTGGCGTCCGACGCCATACTGACCCACTTCAACCCCAAATGCCCAGTAGTTCTGACCTGTGATGCATCTCCAGTGGGGGTGGGGGCAGTGCTGTGCCACGTGTTGGAAAACGGAAGGGAGGCCCCGATAGCATTTTACTCCAGGTCCCTGTCCCAAGCAGAGAGAAACTACGCACAGACGGACAGGGAGGCACTAGCGATAGTCGCGGGGACGAAAAAATTTCACGATTTTCTGTATGGCCGCCCCTTCACCATTGTGACGGACCACAAGCCCCTGCTAGGCATCTTTACTGCAGATAAGCCCACCCCTCAGATCCTGTCCCCGAGGATGCTCAGGTGGGCCATTTTTCTCAACGCGTATCAGCACGCGTTGGTCTACCGGCCCGGGAAAGAGATCAGCCATGCAGACGCTCTATCTAGGTCTCCCCTTCCCCTAACGCCCAGCCAGGTGAGCAAGGGGGAGCGGGACCATCAGGTTCTCATGATAGAGGTGCTGGATTCGCCCCCCGTAGTGCCCGCCGACATTGCCAAAGTGACAGAGAAGGACAAAACGTTAGCGGCAGTAAGCTCCTGGCTGCAGAAATGGTGGCCTGCGTCCTCCCCAGCGGAGGAGTTCGCTCCATTTTTCAGAAAAAAGCTAGAACTGTCCCTAGAGAGGGGGTGTCTCTTGTGGGGGCAGCGGGTGGTGATTCCCACTTCCCTTCGGCCGCGGGTGCTCAAACTGCTTCACGTCAGCCACCCCGGCATCGTGCGATCCAAGGCGCTGGCCCGGAGTTACTTCTGGTGGCCCCAGCTGGACGCCGACATCGAGCACATGGTCGGCACTTGTGAAAGTTGCCAATGCTCCAGACCAGAGGAGGCCCGCCTTCCCCACATGGAATGGGACGCGGCTAAGGGGCCGTGGTCCCGGGTGCACGTTGATTTCACGGGCCCGTTCAGAGGCACCCTGTTCCTTCTTGTAGTGGACGCTTTCTCCAAATGGTTGGAAGTTATCCCAGTCACGAGCACCTCCTCGGCCCAGACCATTAGGCATTTGCGGAGGCTCTTTTCCACATTCGGCATACCCGACACATTAATTAGCGACAACGCTAGTTGTTTCACGTCCTCCGAGTTTAGGGCATTCATGGAGATCAACGCCGTTCGGCATATCACCTCCGCCCCGTTTCACCCGGCCACCAATGGCCAAGTAGAGCGCCTCGTCCGCACCACGAAGGACGCGTTGCGGCGCATGGGCCCAGGGGATCTGAACCTACAAGTGTGTCAGTTTCTGCTAGGGTACAGGGTGACCCCATTGGCATCAGGATACTCCCCCGCAGAGCTCTTAATGCGCAGGAAGCTGACCACCATCCTTACTAGGCTAGACCCCACGAGGGTAGAGGACAAAGGAAGGAACATCGGGCTAGAGGCTACAAAGAGTTTCAGTGTAGGCGCCCCCGTGCATTGCAGGAATTACGCCAGCACGGGCCCAGCCTGGGTACCGGGCGTAGTTGTGGAGCAAACCGGCCCCGTGTCGTACCGCGTGGAAACCAGCACAGGGCTCCTGTGGAGGCGGCACGCGGACCAGCTCCGACGCAGGGTCTCCGATGAGCAGGGCGCAGACCAAGCAGGGAATAAGTCAGCGTTAGGGTTCTCCCCCACCCGTTCAGCCCAAGGGAGAGGGAAGGGGGACCGCGGGCCCCCACCAAGGGGGGAGGAGGATATCCTCGTAGATACCCTGGGGGATCTTTCCGAGGAGGAGGGACCCGACCCCATACATATCTCGCGGAAGGTCCCCACAAATGCGGACACCCCTACTAAGTTAGATTTTGATTTTCAGAACGGGGGGGGGGGTTTCGGAGTGGTCCCCCACCCGTCCAAGCGAGAAGAAGGGTTTTTCGTTAGCCCCGACTGCCCCCGGTCTGCCCACAATGGAGTTTTTCCCTTCCCCTAAGGCCGCCAGACAGCGGCAAGCCACTAACAAGTCTCCCTCTCCCATTTCAGGACAAGGGACCAGGGAACAAAGAAGCAATAACACCCCCGGGGGGGGGCAGCCCTCTTCACGGCCCAAACGCACATGCAACAAGCCATCTTGGCTGAGAGACTTCGTCTCATCCTAGGGGGGAGGGATGTTGTGTTCTGTAAAGCTGTGCCTTTAACAATGTACCTTTGCCATGTGTTATCAATGTAACCTTTCTGTGTGCAACATTATAACCATCAGCTGTATCAATGTAAACCCAATAAGTGGACGCGAGCTAGTGACCACCAGAGGGCAGTAGCGAGTGTCCAGCTCTCATGGATCATATTCACCTGGTTCAGCAGCGCGGGAAGATTCCCCGCCACCTCTTCACCTGGTCAAGAAGGGCGTGACCTCCTACGACGTCACGCAGGCAGCAACCAATAGTCTGTCGACGAGCCACATTCAAATGTATAGCCAGCTGTGTATATTGAGCCACTCATCCGCCATTACCACATGTTCCTCCGGATCATCATGCAATAAACCTGTGTTAAGCCAACCCTTCGGCTGTTTCATTGTCTTTGGTCCCTTACACTAAAATTTTATATACTATATTTTGGTGTATTATACCACCTTCGCTAACTTTCCTGCTACATTGACTTTTACATAAGCACAACAGGATGTGCTCACACAAGTTAGAGGTTAAACAAGTGTTACCTGAAAAATTGTTACTTTTTAAATTTAGGGGAACGTCCCACAGGCAGGGTTGAATCAGGAACCAAAAAAACACATTCAATTGTGGGTTCAAATAGAAAGGAGATCATTGAACTGAAAGTGCCATTCCAATTCAATAGAGTCCACCCACAAAATGAGCCCCAAAGTTTTAAATGAACCACAGACAATTGCTTGATGCAAATTGGAGAGGTTTACTTGGAAAGCAAATAAGACAATAAGAAAACAATAAACAAAATTAAACATTGGATAGAGAAAGAAAAACAAGAACTGTGAGGCAAATTAGTCGGCTCCATAACACATGGCCCATATGCTATGGGAAATTGCTACCACAGAGCAGAATCAGAAAGGAAGGAGGTTCTGCACCAGACAATGGTGGGAGAAACCAGCTTATATGTGCATTCAAATGGAGCTTGCACAAACACTATTGGTCCAAGGCATCACATGGTAGGGGAATGGGTCTGCCCCCATATTTGATTTGCTCAGGACATCTCTGTTTATAGTCAAAAAGCCAGTGCTGTCTCTGTCTGCAGACATTTCCGTGGACATGTGGCAGGCATGCCTCAACACCAGAGTGCACGGAACGCTGGTTACCTTTCTACCAAAGTGGTCCCTATTTATTTACTTGCAATTTCTTGCTTTCAAACTGCTAGGTTGGCAGGAGCAGGGACAAAGGCGGGAGCTCCCTCCATCATGCAGTTCCCGGGAATCGAACTCTGACCTTCCAGTCAGCGAGTTCAGCATCTTAACCACTTGAGCCACTGTAGTCCCACCAACTCCCCTAGGCAACAGTTAAAATTGAGCAATAGTTTTCTGCACACATTTCAGACTCTAAATATTAAACTAGAGGAGGATGGGCTAAACCTATGGAGAGCAAAAGCAACATATTTTGCCTAATGGATGACTGTTGAAGAGTGTTTCACACAAGGTTAAGATTCTGAATGGACATAACTTAATAGATTTTGAAGTAAAGTAGGAAGGTCAAATAATATCAAGTAAAACAGGGTTACTTGAAAATAGGACAAATTTTCTGTGTACATTAAGAAATTCAATCAATGCAGGATATATGCGCCTAAGACGGTGACTGGGAGGCGGAAGGTCAGCAGTTCGATTCCCGAGTACTGCAGGACAGAATGAGCTCCCGTCTTTGTCCCAGCTCCCGCCAACCTAGCAGTTCGAAAGCAAGACATTGCAAGTAGATAAACAGGGACCAATTTGATGGGAAGGTAACAGCGTTCCATGCACTTCGGTGTCTAGTCATGCCTGCCACATGACCACAGAAACATCTGCAGCAGCAGACAACGCTGGCTCTTCGGCTTTGAAACAGAAATGAGCACTGCACCCTAGAGTCAGATACGACTCTAGGGTGCAGTAGTAAAAAGTTGAATTAAACCTATTGAAGTAGTCAACTTTTGGTCAAAAACAGTCATTATTTTAAATTTGTTTCGAATTTACCTTTATTTGATGTATATCCATAACTTATAATTGTGCGACAATCCAATAGGAAGATAGAAGAAAGGCCACAGAGTACTGCATTTTTAAGCACAATGTGTTAAGAATTGAGCATGTCATCCTTGACACAATAATACCTGCACAAATGATCATAGCTCTTGAATTTGGAAATACGTATATCAGCCTGCCAATAAAGCAACATTGGTTCTATACAGTACATGCAGACGTAGATCATAGTGCTTCTACCAGACAAAGACAATCAAAACTACATTTCTAATTTACAATATATGTGAACTGATTTGTTACAGAAGGGAAATTCAGCCATGCTTATACCTTTGAGAGCTCCAAGCCCAAACTCTTGTTTTGCTTCTAAATAAGAACTGGTGGGGTACAAATAGCAGGTATAGAATTTGTGCATACGTTTTCCAAAATCTGTTTCTCTCACCCCATGCACATGTATTCGTATCCCAAGGGGACCCTAAGAATAGCCACATTCTTTCTCTTTGGTTGTTCCTGTGCTAGTATTCTTTACAAGGCAACAAAAGCTTTTCCTCTGACAAATGTTCTCATAAGTGCAAATTACCCTTTGCTGAGGAGCAGTTCACTTGCCCCTTCTGTCTGGACATAGAAACATATAACCATACACATTCATTTCTCAGTCTGCTCCCCACCACCACCATCTTTGGCTTGGAATGCTTAGAACCTTATTATTTCCCAACCTTTGGTTTTTGGACTTCAATTCCCAGAAGCCTAAGTCAATTCCCCAAAGCACTGATCAGCCAATGTACTGACTTAGGCTTCTGGTAATCAAAGTCCCCTTGTGGGGCATGGGCCCCACGTTAGGAAACACTGGCTTAGATATTCAAATGACAGACATGCCATGAGTCCTATCAACAGTATATTCAATTAGGTAAAGGTAAAGGTAAAAGTTGTCCTTGCTTGAAAGCTAGTCATATCCGACTCTAGGATTCAGTGCTCCTCTCTGTTTATAGCCAAAGAGCCAGTGCTGTCTGCATCTGCAAACATTTCCTTGAACATGTGGCAGGCACGTTTAGACATCGGAGTGTATGGAACACTGTTTTCTTTCTCCACCGAAGCGGTACTTATTTATTTACCGGTAATTGCAATTTCTTGCTTTCAAACTGCTAGGTTGGCAGGAGCTGGGATGGATGATGGGAGCTCACTCTGTCATGCAGCACTGAGATCTTGAACTGCTTCAACCTTCCAGTCAACAAGTTCAGTGTCTTGAACCACTAAGTCATGACAAATATTCAACTAGGAACATTCAAACTCATTTATTGCTGGGCCACCACCTTCAAAGAATCTATCAGTGTCAGAGTCTTAGGTTTAAAGAAATCTCTATTGGAATTTGAGGAAATACAGTTGTAGATTTTTCATAGTTCATTACAATTCTAACAAGAAATATGAAAATAATGACAACAATGGCCTGTAGAATGGAAACATTCATAATACATTCCAATCCCAAATAAAAAAGACATCAAAAGCTGTGGTAACTAAGAACTATTCCACTAATTTCCTATGTAGGCAAAATGATGCTTAAGATGTTACAACAAATACTTATACAGAGCAAGAAATGCCTGAAGTTCAAGCTGGATTAAGAAAAGGGAAAGGCATTAGAAATTATATTGCAAATATATGTTGGTGTTATGGAGGACCATACTAAAAATATTCAAAAGAATATAAGTTTGTGTTCTATAAATCATTTATCCAGTGATCTGACAGAGCCAGTATAAGTTTAATGTGCAGGACTTGGAACAGGAAGACCCAAGCACAAATGCTGATTAGTCACAATGCTTACTTTGGATTAGTCATGATGTTTACTTATACAATGCTGACCTTGAGTTAGTCTCTATTTCTCATGCAAACTTACCTTATGTGGTCATTATCATAATCAAATGGAGAGAGAGAACCATGTTAAACAGGCATGTAGATAGCCAGTGTGTATAAATAATGACATCTTTCAGCTACTGTAATATTCTCCCCAGGCAGCTGTCATCTTTTACCATTGGGTTTCACTACACATAGATGAGAACACCTCAGGAATTCTCAGGATTTGGAGGGGGATGAAGGAATTGGTTAGAGCAATCTGCAGAGATCACTGGAAGAAACCAAGGTATCATTTATTTCAGAGATGTAGACAAAATATTTTACTATAACTAGAACCTACCTTAGGTTAATTTTCTTTGCCATATTTGACTTTTCATTTACACATACAGTATACAAAAGCAAATGATAATCCAATACAGTCCCCATTTCTTAAATTCCATCATGCATTTAGCTTTGGCTTTGTTTCATTGCTATGATATATTGGGATTAAGATTGATAGTTTATCTTGAATACATTTCCAATTTTTTAAAACAAAAACCAAAACCTGCACCATCCAGAATCTCTGAGACAGAACAATCACTGGCTAAAATGGATGGGAGATTATGGGAGTTGCAGTCCAAGGAAATAACACTGCCAGTCCCTGCTTCATAATGAGTACAGATATATCAATTTCTTGTGCATGTTTGATTTAGTAGGACATACTTCTGAGTAAAAAGTTCCAACAACTAGACCCCCTCAAATTTCCTGCGCTTGGTATATAACAAGTATATTAAGGCAGAAGGTCTCATATAATTTTTCATTCATCATAATTTCCTACTTGCTGCACTCACCTCACAAAGCAAATGCATACAGAGTTCCTTCTTATTGCCTGAAACCTCCTTCTGGAAGCTGAAGATTGACAACAAGCATAAGCTCAACAACAGCAAGAAAAATAACCAACAGAAGCTTTTAGCAATTCATATTCCCTCTCTTTAAATGCACTGAAAAGACGATAATGCTACAAAAAGTGGAAAGGGGTAGGAAAAGAGGAATAGCTAACATGAGGTGGTTCAATAATGGAAACTGTGGTCTTGTGTTTTACAAAACCTCAGCAGGGCTTTTAATGGTGGGATCCTCTGAGTCTGGAGTCATTAAACAGCAGCAGCAGTAAAAGCCATGTACCATGAACTTGATTTCTACTTATGGTGACCCTTTCCAGGATTTTCTAGGTAAAAAGTACTCAGTTGTTGTTTACCATTCCTTTGTTCTGGTGGAAGTCCCTACAGACAAGAGCCATAGTCAGGATTCTAGATGTGGGTGGGCGAATATTTTTTCAGGGTGGGCTACAAAGTCTCTTTTCAATGCATTTCTAGGGGAAACTGCGTTTTGTGCCCTTTAGTGACCAGGGGCAAACTGCTAACTCAGGGTGGGCAAAGCCCACACTGGCCACACTGGCTACGGCCTTGCAACGGACTGTGGGTCTGTGCAGTTTGCCTATGGACATATAGTCTGGCTCTGCTTCCAGGAGCCATAGTGTGGAACCAAACTCCCAAGCTCTGGTTCTGCAGCCTTGTACTCCACTCACTGAGCTGGGTCACTCTGAGTTAGAAGGAAATTCCAGGACATAATGACAAACAGCTGCACGTATGTAGTATATTTTCATATGAGGTTCACTCAGAGAATGAACAATATAATAAAGATGAGATAAGCAGGTCCTATGGTTTGTGGTTTCAAAAAGAAAAAAGAAGAAAGTTGTATGTGAACGGTTATTATGAAATGTTCATGTAGCATAGAGGTGTTTTTATGCAGAAAATTGCTTTAAAATCATATTGGTGGATAATAGTTTTTTTAATGGAATAAGAATGTTCTGTCTATTGGGGAGAGGATTGTGAATTTTGAGCAAGAGAGTTGGGAAATTTGCATCACAACAGCATATGGTATAGGGCTGTCCCTAAATCTCAGGTGAACCAGTGCAGCAGGTAGGACATTACAATGAATGAAAAACAGTATGAGACTTTCTACCTGTTACGTATGTTAACTGTGCTTTCTGACAGGAGCGGAATGTATCTTTTCTCATGTATCCATTCTTATGAAAATAAGTGAATTGAAAAATGTGCACACTCTGTTAGCCAATGGCCTTGTTGTATTATTGTTACTGTTACTATTTATAGTGTATATAAGTCCGAGTTTTGCCCCATCCAAACTGTGTTCAAACCCCACTAATAAAGAGCTGAATTTCACTACTTCATTCGTTTGCTTCTTCATTCTTTGAACACTAAACTGGCGACGAAGGTGGGATGGCATCCCCACATGGCAGCAACATCGGCCCATACGACCCAGCGCATCCAGAGAAATGGGCAACATACGAACGCCGGTTCCGCCATGCAAACCAGAAGCGCTCCTGTTTCCTCGCTCAGTGCGGTTCTGAGACGCTTGAGCTGGCAACCCACCTTGTTCTCCCAAGGGATGTGGATGTGGTGCCACTCGCAGAAATCATGTCCGCACTGAGGAGGCACCTGCAGCCAGAGGTCTCGATCTTAACAGCCAGGGTGGCCTTCCACAGAAGAGAGCAGTGACCCGGTGAATCCATTGCATATTACACTGCCGCACTGCGCATTGCTTCCAACCCATGCAAGTGGGACAACATTGAAGAAGCACTGGGACCGTCTGCTGGCCGGCATGAGGGATGAAGATGCTCAATGTCGCCTCATGATCAGAAAGACGCTAACCTTCACGGATGTCCTAGAAGAGGCAGTAGTGTCTGAGGCTGCACGGTCCGGGATAAAGTTTTTCCGGCATCGCAACTCCACCACCAGTGCCACCGACTCAGCTATGCAAGCTCAGCAAAGTTCACCTTCATCCTCCTCAACATTGCCTAGTTCCACTACTTCATCGGAGTCCAGCGATGCAGAGGGAAAAGTCCGAGTGGTCTGACAAAAGCACCGAGAGCACCATGACAATCAGGAGAAGACATTCCTTTGCAAGTGTGATGGCTGCGGAGCCCGGCATGACCGCAAGAAGTGCCCCTTCCACACGGCAGAATGCCACAACTGCGGGCAAAGAGGGCACATTGCTAAGGTATGCCAACAGCAAAAGCAAAGACCTCCAGTGCCTGTGCCCAAGAAGAATCATCACCACAAAACGTCCACCACCAAAGTGTCACCCGAGCCTGAGCTGTGCCAAGTGGGCATTGTCAGCGAGTGTTTCTCCACAGACCTGAGCCTGCAGGATGTCCCCTTCAAGATGGAGGTGGATTCAGGTACTACCTTTTCCATAATCCCACAGCGGGAATTTTTGAAAATTCCCCCTGCCTCTCGGCCCAAGCTTAAATTCTTTAAAACCTCCCTCCGGGATGTGCAAGTTTGCCAGATTCCGGTCCTGGGGGTGGGTAATTTCTTGGTTAAATTAAAAACATTTGCACCTCCTTGCCATTGGTTGAAGTTAAGCAGGGCACTAACTGTCTTATTGGGTTTAGGCCCTTGGGAATCCAGCTTTCTGGCATCCACGCAATAGATTCTGACCCAATCTGGGACGTTTGTGCTGCACATCCTGAGGTATTCAAAAAGGGTTTAGGTTTATACAGAGGATCCCATGTTGACTTTGAGCTTGACCCAACCATCCGGCCCATCCGGATGAAGCCACGCCGGGTACCCTTTGCTTTAAAGGAGAAGACAGAAGCCAAGCTGGACAAACTGGTGGGGCAGGGCATCCTAGTGCCGGTGGACTCTGCAGAGTGGGAGACATCAATTGTGCCTTGAAAAGTAACGGGGAGGTCAGGATATGCGCTGACTACAAGTGTACCATCAATAAAGCTATTCGCCCGAATGCATATCCTGTGCCCGTGGTAAGCCACCTTCTTGCCTCCTTGCATGGAGGAAATTGCTTTGCAAAACTTGACCTTGCCCAGGCTTACCAACAATTAACTGTGTCTCCTGCTGCTGCCATAGCCCAGACCATAGTAACGCATAGGGGGGCATTTAAGGTAACTCAACTACAATTCGGGGTGAATGCGGCCCCTGGAATATTTCAATCTCTTGTAGAACGTATTTTGAAAGGGTTGCCTGGTGTCCTGCCATATTTTGATGATGTCCTGATCACTGCTAAGGACACTGTCGAACTAGCGGCCAGGCTCGATCAAGTCCTGTCACATTTCGAGAGGGCCAGTCTACGTCTCAGAAGAGACAAATGTGTGTTTTTGGCACGGGAAGTGGAGTTCCTGGGGTACCGCATTACATCCCAAGGTATCATGTCCTCTGACTCCAAAGTGACGGCCATGCGGAATGCACCCAGGCCGAAATGTAAAGCCGAATTGCAATCATTTCTAGGATTGTTAAACTTCTATCACGCTTTTCTCCATCGCAAAGCTTCAGTTGCCAAACCATGACATCGGCTTCTTAAGAAAGATACTGTATTTGGGCACTGGGGCCATTGCCAGGAGAAAGCATTCCTAGAACTTAAAAGGCTTCTATCTTCGGATGCTGTATTAACTCATTTTGATCCTAACAAAGAAATTGTACTTGTGTGGGGTGTGTGGAAGCTGTGTTATGCCATGTTCTAAGTGATGGGAGGGAAGCCCCCATAGCATTCTATTCCCGCTTGCTCTCAAAGCCTGAGAAAAATTACGCTCAGACAGACAGGGAGGCATTGACAATCGTGGCGGGCACTAAGAAATTCCACGATTACCTTTGCAGAAGGCCTTTTACCATCGTAACTGACCACAAGCCCCTCCTTGGAATCTTTGTGAACGGGAAGCCCATGCCTCAAATTCTGTCCTCAAGGATGTTGCATTGGGCAATTTTCCTAAATGCATATGATTTTACTTTGGTGCACAGGCCCAGCAAGAACATCAGCCACGCTGATGCCCTGTCACGTTCTCCACTGCCAGGGGTCGGGGAAGCCGATTGCGAGATCGAAAGCAACTACCAGGTCCTCATGATTGAGGCATTCGACTCGCCCCTGGTCGTCCCCTCAGATATAGCCAAAGCTATGGCCAAGGATGAAACATTGACTAAAGTAATGTCTTGGGTACAAAAAGGCTGGCCTGTCACTCCTCTAGCCGAGGAATTCAGAACATTCCACCACAAGCATTTGGAATTGTCACTGAAATGAGTTTGCCTTCTATGGGGCCAGTGGGTGGTCATTCCTGTCACTCTCTGGAAAAAGGTTTTACATTTACTTCACACAAGTCATCTGGGAATTGTACGTTCCAAAGCCCTTGCCCGTAGCTACTTTTGGTGGCCTCAACTGGACCAAAACATAGAGCAGATGGTCGGCACTTGTACCAGCTGTCAATCCTCTCGCCCAGAGCAATCCCACCTTCCCTCTCGGGAATGGGATTCTGCTCGGGGCTCATGGTCCAGGTTGCACATAGATTTTGCAGGTCCATTTAGGGGTGCCCTATTTTTGTTGGTTGTAGACTCATTCTCTAAGTGGCTGGAAGTGATTACAGTGCCTAATACCACTTAAGCCACCATGATAATGCATCTGAGAAGGCTGTTTGCAGCATTTGGACTTCCAGATGTGCTGGTGTCTGACAACGCGTCCAAGTTTACATCTGCAGAATTCCAATCCTTCATGGAAAGGAATGCAATTAGGCACATCACTGCCACCCCATTCCACCCAGCCACCAATGGCCAGGTGGAGCAGCAGGTGTGCACAAATAAGGACACGCTTTGGCGTATGGGTGAAGGGGATTTAGAGCTCCAGTTATGCCAGTTTCTTTTCATGTATAGGCTCACCCCCCTTGCCTCAGGGCTGTCCCCTGCTGATTTGCTCCAACAAAGGAAACTGTCATCCTTGCTGGACAGATTGGATCCTTCTTGGGTGGAGGACAAAGGCACAAATATAGCGATCCCACACCAGAAGGGTTTTTCTCTGGGACACCCTGTACATTGCCGCAATTATGCAGCTGGTGGTCCTACGTGGGTGCCTGGGTTTGTGATCGATCAGACTGGTCCTGTTTCTTGCAGAATCGAAACAGCCACTGGTCTGAGCTGGAGGAGGCACGCGGATCAATTGAGACCCAGAATACTGGACCCACAGGACGAATACAGACACTCAACATTAGGGTTGGCCCCCACCCATTTAAACCCAGGGGGCAGAGGTAATAGTCAGCAGCAAGCTAACTTAGACCCGGAGGTGTGTTCTAGGGACCAATTTCAAGGGGAAATTGTGGAATGCTCCCCTACTCTGGCCAGGTGTAACCCTACACTGTCCCAGACTAGCACTCTGGATTCCTTTATTGATGATGACCAATTTTGTTTAGAGTCTCCCTCCACTCTTAGTACACACCGGAGGGACCCTGAGTTATCTTATTCATCCACAGAATTAGATTTTGGTTTTGAGCGATCCCCTGCTCCTCCATCTGACAAACGTGGCTTTAATTTGGGTTTACAATCCTCCCCCTCTAGTCAATCCATCACTCCACTCGGGTCGCCCATCCTATGAGCCCCTGAGCCAGCTCAGCCAAGCGTCCAGCCCAGAAGGGAAACTAGACTGCCATCCTGGTTAAAGGATTTTATTTTTACCTAGGGGGGAAGAATGTTATGTATGTTAACTGTGTTTTCTGACAGGAGCGGAATGTATCTTTTCTCATGCATCCATTCTTATGCAAATAAGTGGATCAAAAAATGTGCACACTCTGTTAGCCAATGGGCTTGTTGTATTATTGTTACTGTTACTGTTTGTAGGAGCAGAATGTATCTTTTCTCATGCATCTATTCTTATGCAAATAAGTGGATTGAAAAATGTGCACACTCTGTTAGCCAATGGACTTGTTGTATTATTGTTACTGTTACTGTTTATAGTGTATATAAGTCTGAGTTTTGCCCCATCCAAACTGTGTTCAAACCTCACTAATAAAGAGCTGAATTTCACTACTCCATTCGTCTGCTTCTTCATTCCTTGAACACTAAACTTCCACAATATGCCTCCCCTACCATGAAACAAAAGGTTGGCAATTTGAGTAAGTCTCAGGCCCAGTTTTATGTCTGCAGGATCGATTAGGCGCTGCACAGAGAGCCATAAATCCAACCCTACCATCGACAGGGTAAAACTTAAAGTTTCTGGAAGCCCACTTCTGGGTTTGCAAAACAAGTCTTGTTAAAAATTAAACCATGGGTGGCCAACCTTGGTGCCCCAGGTGTTCTTGGACTTAAATTCCCTGATCAACAGGCATGCTTACTTGGGCTTCTGGTAATTGAAGTTCAAGAATACCTGGGGCACCAGGGCTGGCCACTCCTGGGTTAAACTATGCCAAGGGTATACTATAATCCAAGAATTCTCAACCTTTTAAAGCTGAGGGCTTGGTCACGCTACCTCAGACAGCTTTGGGGGCTGGATGGCTTTGGGGGCTGGATCGGCCATTTTGTCCTTCCTCCGCCACATGGCACTTCCTGGTGCGGTGGAGGTGGTGGGAGCTAGATGAAATGGTGCCACAGGCCACATCGGGCCCATGGGACGCAGATTGAGAATCCCTGTTATAATCTATTTAAAAGGTAAAATGCATAACCTGGAGGCTTCTCAAGTCTGGCCAGACTATCTTGCTAATCATCAGGCAGTGGTTAACCAATTTGACAACCCTGTGGACTAATGGCCTTGAGTGGCAAAATCCACAGGGAAGGATGATGGTCCCCAAGTGTATTGAATCCCACTTTAATCCAGCTGGAGGGCAACAGCTTCATCAATACTGGCCTGAGGCTGATTAAGAGTTTGTGTGCCAAAAGGGCCCAGAACCAGGAAGTGACTTGTCGTGGAACAGGATCAGTGGTATGGGTGTCACACTGCAATGCAGAGGGCAAATCAAAGGCCACTGCACTATATTGTTCCCAGGACAATCTTCAAGGCTGGCTGATCACCATGATAATAGCCAATATTTAGAATTGGATATGGCATTTGAAGAAGGAGGAGGGGGAGGAGGCTTCTAGAAGCAGCAGTGCACCAATTTTGGAAGAGAAAACTTTGGGTGGTTTGGCATATGTGGAGCAGGGGATTCAAAAAAGCCTTGAGGGGGCATGAGCTTGATTTTGTTGTATATTCTCTGACAGTGTGCACACCCACCATTTTGAATGTCCTTTATTTGTGAAGCAGGAAGCCTACGTTCCAATATCGCAATTCTGGAAGGTGACTGTTATGTATGTACAATGTTGCTTTAAGAAATGTATGAATGTAACCTGACCACAATTACAATGTAGCTCAGCTGTTTAGGAACGCGAGTAAGCTGCCTATAGAGGGCAGCTGCGAGCGTTCAGCTCACATGGTTCACATTCCCCAAATCACCGGCAGCCGCGGGAACCTTTCCCGCGTGAGGATCACCTGGAGAAGATGGGCGGACTCAGAATGATGTCACGCCAGTAGCAGCCAATAAGCTACCGTGCAACGAGATTCAAATGTATGTACTGCAGTATATAATGAGCTGTACCTCCGCTATTACCACATGTTCATCCTGATCATCAACCAATAAACCTGTGTTAGTCCTCACTGCGACTCCTTCCTTGTCTTCCGTGCAAGACACTAAATTGGCGACGAGGATGGGATTGATGGCGAATCCCAAGGTCAAGCCTTACCACTTCGATATCAGCGACCCAGAACAATGGGAGCTGTATGAGTGCCAGTTTCGGCACGCGATGGAAGCCGCGGGCGTCGTCGACGACTCGAAGATGCGCTCCCATTTCCTGGCCCAGGTGGGGCCGGCCACACTGCGCATCCTGATGAACCTGGTGGCCCCCCGGAAGGTGGACGTGATCCCTCTCGACTGCATCCTGGAGTTGCTGCGTGAGCACTTCCAGCCCCCCGTGTCGATCTTCCCGGCCAGGGTTGCGTTCCACAGGAGGTCAAGAGGAAATTGATGACCCGCGACTATCACCTCACGTTCAACGAGGTACTGCAGGAGGCCCAGTCAGCCGAGGCGGCCAGGAGCGGGGTCAGAGTGTTCAAGTCCCGAGGGGCCACATCCGAAAGAGCCAAGTCACCAGTGCAGGCGGCCCGGCGGACACCGGCGAAGACATCCTGGCGGGCCCCCAAGTCGCCCGCCGGCACACCAGCGACATCTGAGGAGTCGTCCGCGACGGCAGACTCCTGCTCCAGTGAGGACGACGATGTCCAGAGAATAAAGAAACGCGGGGAGAAGCGACAGACCCGCAAACGGCAAGACCGCCGCTGCGACGGGTGTGGGGCATCCCACGACCGGACGAAGTGCCCGTTTTGGAAGGCCGAGTGTCACAACTGCGGCCGAAAAGGGCACATCGCCAGAGTATGCAGGCGCGGGCGACCTGAGAACAAGGGCGCCTTGAGCCACCCCAAGGCACACCAACGGAAGGCGACCGGCACCAGGAAGGTCTCGACCAGCTACGGCGAGGAAGGCGTGAACCACGTGGGCCTGGAGCACCGGTGTTTTTTCATAGGGGTACTGTTACAGGGGGTCCCGGTGAGGATGGAGATAGACTCGGGGTCATCATATTCCATCCTGTCCCAAAAAGAGTTCTGCGCATTCCCCCAGATGCGCGACCCAAACTGTGGGCCATGAGGTCACACTTATGGGACGTGCAGGGAAAAGGGATCCCAGTGTTGGGGGTGGGGAACTTCAAGGTGAAGTTCAAGAGTTACTCCGAGAAACTGCCCCTAGTGGTGCTCAAGGGGGGAAGATGCTGCCTTCTGGGAACGCAGTGGTTTGCTCCCCTGGGAATCGAACTGTCCGGCATTAACGCCATCGAGACTGACCTAATGCGGGATGAGTGCAATGCACACCCGGATGTTTTCAAGAAGGGGCTCGGGACTTACAAGGGGCCCCCAGTTTCCTTTGACTTGGACCCGGAAATCCGACCCATACGCCTCAAGCCAAGGAGAGTGCCCTTCGCCCTTAAGGACAAGATCGAGGCGGAACTGGACAAATTGGTGGGGCAGGGAATTTTGGTTCCAGTCGATTCGGCGGAGTGGGAAACGCCGATTGTTACGGCTCTTAAATCAAACGGGGAGGTCAGGATTTGTGCGGACTATAAATGTACGATTAATAAGGCCATTCGGCCAAATGCATATCCGGTGCCCGTGGTCAGCCACTTACTGGCCACGTTACATGGGGGGAGGTGTTTTGCCAAGCTAGATCTGGTGCAGGCATATCAGCAGCTCTCCGTAACCCCAGCTGCTGCTGCTGCGCAAACCATCGTCACGCACAAGGGGGCATTTAAGGTAACGCGCCTACAGTTCGGCGTGAATTCGGCCCCCGTGATCTTCCAGTCCCTCATGGAATGCCTTTTAAAGGGACTTCCAGGCGCCCTCCCATATTTTGACGATGTGTTGATAACAGCTGGGAGCGAATTAGAGTTAGCTAAGAGGCTAGACGGGGTCCTTTCGGTATTCGAGAAAGCGGGACTTTGACTGAGAAGGGACAAATGTGTATTCTTTGCGAGGGAGGTTGAGTTCATTGGGTTTAAGATAACCCCAGAGGGCATCAAGCCCTCCGAGTCCAAGGTTGCGGCCGTGCAAAACGCCCCTCGCCCCACCGCGAAACCGGAGCTGCAGTCATTTCTAGGGCTCTTAAATTTTTACCATTCCTTCCTGCCAAGGAAGGCATCCGTTGCGGAGCCACTGCACGCGCTCTTAAAGAAAGAGGCGGTTTGGCGGTGGGGAGGTAGGCAGGAGAAAGCTTTCAGGGAGCTAAAGGCACTCTTATCCTCGGATGCTGTCCTGACCCATTTTGACCCGAGAAAACCAGTAGTTTTAGTCTGCGATGCGTCCCCAGTGGGGGTGGGGGCGGTGCTATGCCACGTGTTGGAGAGCGGGCGGGAAGCCCCAGTTGCATATTACTCTAGGTCCCTTTCAAAGGCCGAGCGCAACTACGCGCAAACAGATAGGGAGGCATTGGCCATAATCGCGGGAACCAAGAAGTTCCACGCTTTCCTATACGGCCGCAAGTTTACGGTGGTGACTGATCACAAGCCTCTCCTGGGAATCTTCACCACAGGCAAGCCCACCCCCCAAATCCTGTCCCCCCGAATGCTACGTTGGGCGATTTTCCTTAACGCCTACCAGTATGAGCTGGTCTATCGCCCAGGGAAGGAGATCTCCCATGCGGACGCGCTGTCCCAATCTCCCCTCCCTAGTTTAGGGGACCCCGCATGCGAGGTAGAGCAGGACCACCAAGTCCTGCTGATCGAGTCCCTCGACTCACCCCCCATCGTCCCGGCCGACCTCGCCAAGGCCACGGCGGCCGACAAGATACTGGCCCAAGTCAGTTCCTGGGTTAGGAAAGGGTGGCCATCCACTCCCCCCGAGGAGTTTTTCAAGCCATTTTTCAGGCGTAGAGTAGAGCTTTCCCTGGAAAGGGGCTGCCTACTTTGGGGCAGTAGTCATCCCAGAGAAGCTAAGGGCTAAGGTGCTGAAGCTACTGCATACCAGCCACCCGGGAATAGTGCGCTCCAAGGCTCTAGCCAGGAGTTTCTTTTAGTGGCCCCAGATAGACGCAGATATAGAACGTTTAGTAGGCATGTGTGAGAGCTGCCAGAGCTCTCGGCCCGAGGAGTCCCGGTTACCCCATAGGAAATGGGACACGGCCCGCGGGCCATGGTCCCGGATTCATGTCGACTTCGCTGGCCCTTTCCGTGGGTCCATGTTTCTACTGATAGTCGACTCCTATTCAAAGTGGTTAGAAGTAATCCCAGTGAACAGCACCTCCTCTGCGGCAACCATTAAACAGTTGCGCAAAGTCTTTGCCTGTTTCGGCCTGCCAGACGTCCTCGTTAGCGATACCGCTAGTACCTTCACGTCTGCGGAGTTCAAAATGTTTATTGAAAGAAACGCCATCAGGCACATTACCGCTGCCCCTTTTCACCCCGCCACAAACGGTCAGGTAGAGCGCCAAGTGCGCACTACGAAAGACGCATGGGTCCCGGTGAGTTGAATCTTCATCTGTGCCAGTTCCTCATCTGCTACAGGACAACCCCCCTAGCTTCAGGGTTTTCGCCAGCCGAACTCCTCATGAGGAGGCGTCCGGTAACACTTTTTGACCGGATGGATCCATCCAGGGTGGAGGATGAAGGGAGAAATGTAAATATAGGGGTAGATAGCTCCAAAAGTTTTTCGGTAGGGGACCCAGTTAACTGCAGGAACTACGCGGCCTCGGGGCCAGCATGGGTACCAGGGACGATCATTGAGCAGACGGGGCCAGTATCCTACAGGGTCGAGACTAGCTCGGGTCTACTCTGGAGAAGGCACGCCGACCAACTCAGAAGGCGAGTCACCAGTGAAGGGGAATCAGCGTTAGGGTCCTCCCCCACCCGCGTTACCCAAGGGGGAGATTCGGCGGCATCCGCCGATACAAATGCATACCCTGGATTCTCACCCACAGAGGAGGATACTTTGAAAGAGAGGGATGAGTTTGGTTATGATTTGCAGTACCAGGGGGCGTAGCGGAGTGGTCCCCCACCCGTCCTAGCGAGAAGAGGGGTTTCAGTTCAGCCCCTGGTACCTCCAGTCCCCCCCCAGCCCTTTTGTTTTGGAATATACAATAGCTCCAGCCCCCTGAGACAGACACCCCCAAATCAGGCAGCAGGGGGGAATCCACACGCCTCAGCCCCTAGAACTCCCGGACAGGCAACAGGGGATGGCGAGACCATGAGGGTCTCCTCGTCGGTCCCGAGATTCGTACTGGGGGGGAACCCAAGTTCCTCAAGCGGGGGGCAGGGGTTCACGTCCCAACTGTTCGTTCCATTCCCATCCCCAAATGCAAGGTTGTCGCAGAGTCCCCACCGAACCACTAATGAGTCCCCCCTTTCCATTGCAGGAAGGGACTCCGCGGAACCAGGAGCCCCCGGCTCCCCTGTGTTAAGTCAAGCGGCCGCACGCCCCAGACGCATGTGCGGCAAACCACAATGGTTGAGGGACTTCGTCCCATCCTAGGGGGGAGGGGTGTTATGTATGTACAATGTTGCTTTAAGAAATGTATGAATGTAACCTGACCACAATTACAATGTAGCTCAGCTGTTTAGGAACGCGAGTAAGCTGCCTATAGAGGGCAGCTGTGAGCGTTCAGCTCACATGGTTCACATTCCCCAAATCACCGGCAGCCGCGGGAACCTTTCCCGCGTGAGGATCACCTGGAGAAGATGGGCGGACTCAGAATGATGTCACGCCGGTAGCAGCCAATAAGCTACCGTGCAACGAGATTCAAATGTATGTACTGCAGTATATAATGAGCTGTACCTCCGCCATTACCACATGTTCATCCTGATCATCAACCAATAAACCTGTGTTAGTCCTCACTGCGACTCCTTCCTTGTCTTCCGTGCAAGACACTAAAGTGACATAGGAACTCCTTTAATGTTCCTACTCCTATCGAGATAGCAGTACTGAATCCTGGATCAGTCTTTTAGTGCATTAGTTCCACAAAGCCCTTGTAAAACCATTTGCTGTGATGACAACATAGAGCTCTTGGCCATGTAACTCCATCTCATTTTTTTCATTACACAGCTATGCTAGAATCTGTCATGTGTTTTGAGGAGAGGGGAGCTTTCTTCTTAGTCCAGTCAGTGGATTGAGGCAGAGGGGCAATTTTAGCAGGAATCCCATTGTAGGAAGAATGGATTGATTGATTGAATTGAATTGAATTTATTCTTATATACCACTTTCCTCGTCCAGCAGACAACCCAAAGCGGTTCACAATGCATAACGTACAGAAATACAATATAGCACCAATACAAAGCAAAATACAGTTTCACAAGCAAAACAACAATACAAAATTACACAACAGTACATGGTATTACACCAACTACAATACAAAAATGCAATAAATACAAATCAGCTAAACTACCCACAAATTCCCATGCCTTCAGAGTCCCTCGAGGGGGAGGGTGGGGCCAGGAAACCTCTTCACCCCCAATGGGGCCAGGTGCGCAGTGGCGGCGTTCCGCTGGGCATCCCCCTCGCCTTTTAAGTCATACGGTGAGGGGGCGGGGCCCAGGGCTCCAGCCAGTGGCGTGGCCGGGAAGCCTCTTCACTCCCAACGGGGCCAGGTGTGCGGCGGCGGCATTCCACTGGGCATCCCCCTCGCCTTTTAAGTCCTAGCGTGAGGGGTGTCGGGGCCCAGGGCTCCGGACGGTGGCATGGCCGGGAAGCCTCTTCGCCCCGAGCAGGGCCAGGTGTGCGGCGGCGGTGTTCCGCTGGGCGTCCCCCTTGCCTTTTAAGTCCTAGGGTGAGCACCTTACCATGCACTTTGGTTTCATTTACAATCATCAGGCCTACAAGCAGCTGCTCTTTGCTGGTGAAAGAAAACATAAAACACATGTTTGACTTCTGGGAATTGAAGCTTATCTTAATCTTGTCTAGTGCTGGGAATGGGTGGCCTTCATAATGTTATAGGACTGCAATATTTATTATTCACAGCCCATAGAGCCAGTGAAGGCTGTTGAGAGTTGTAATCTAAGGACCGCTCACTCCCTAGCTTCGATCCATCCTTTGAGAGCACTTTCAACCTGGCATTTCCAGATGTATTTGACTACAGCTGCCATCTTCCCTTGATAATGATGGCTGTTGCAGTCCACTGTATCTTGAGGCCACAAAGTTGGGGAAGGCTGCTCCAGAAATACTGATTACTGTCTCCAAACCTAGTTAACAAACTGCAGGTTCATCATCATTCTCAAAAGAGTGGTTAATTCCTACCTGTTCAGGGTTTGTAGGAAACCAAAAGCACCTCTGCCTTTTCTCTACTGGCCCGGTGTAGTATCCGTTCATATCAGTTTAATATCTTATATGTCCTCTATTTGAGGATGGGCCTGCAGTGGCTCAGTGGTTACGAAGCTTGCCTCGTTAGCTGGAAGGCCAGCAAGTCAGCAGTTTGAGAGCTGGGTATTGCACGACAGATTGAGTGCCTGTCTCTGTCTCAGCTGACCAAAAAAGAGGGGGGAATGGGGAAAAACAGAAAACAAATTATGACAATTACTGCTTTGCAGATTACAGCTGTTGGCCAGATGACTGAGCTTCTTGTAGATGCTTTTCTGAGTTTCATATGTACACCTGCACTCTGCTTGTTTCTGCCCTAACGCTTTTATGTCTCCTCATAAAACTGACATTTTTGTTATGAATTAAGTTATGATACAGTCAAGATTTTTTCCCAATAAAAGCGATCATAATGTCAAAACTGTAGACCCTGATGTTTTCTCTTGTTCTTACTTTTCTTGGTGATAATTCAGTAGGTTATTGTTTCAGTTCTTTACAGTCCAATAAATAGCAGCTGGGGAGAGGGCTTTTCATAGGAATCACAGCATTACAGGAATGGGTTAATGTGTCTTCCCATGTAGGTAAAGGTAAAGGTCATCTCTGACTCTAGGGTGCAGCACACATTTCAATTTATAGCCAAAAAAACCCTCCTATCAGGGTCTGCATATGTTTCCGTGGACATGTGGCAGGCATGACTAGACAGGAGCTCACTCCATCGTGCAACACTCAGGTCTTGAATTGCTGATCTGCCGACCTTCCAGTCATCAAGTTCAGCCACCATAGAAACTTTAAAATCCCTATTTTAGTATGGCAGTGGCCATGCTGACTGTGGATTCTCAGAGCTGTAGTTTTTTAAAAAACCAAAACAAAGTCTCCACTACAGCCGTTTTGTAGCACAAGCTGTCCTTCTTCCAACCGGCAAGGATTAGATCTTGGAACAATGCATATTGGTACGATAACATTGGAAGTCCCTCTCCTTGTTTTTATTTTAAATACTTCCAAGAGTCCAATAAGATCTTCTATTACATCTGGATTGATTTTCTCCTTTACTGACCTAGAGCTGCTCAAACAAGCTCTTTCGAGTCATGGCTGAGTTGGACATACCTTTGCAAAAATCTCTTTGATAGGGGCATGAATATCTTTTCTCTCTCTCTCTCTCTCTCTTTTTCTCTACTCTTTCGAATCATGACAAAAGGAAAGTATTTATTACCAGGAAGGCTGCACCCCCTCAGGGCCAGAACTAGTCATCTTTGATTTAACTTTTAGCTGAAGTTGCTGAATTAAATGCAGTTTTGTTTTTATCTGTTTGCATGGAAGGGTTCCAGATAAAACAACAGCTCTAGTGACCTGAGAGCACTTGTATCATGATAATTAGGTTTGAAAACTCATATATTGTTTTCATAAGGCTATTACATTTTCCGTAATTAAATTAAGCAAAAAATAAGGATGCATGGCAATAATGTTTATTATTAATACCAGATTCGAAAGGCTTACAACATGTGAAATTGAAGGTAAAGAGTCTTGAAGACAGGCTCAGCTTCAAAACAATGTACGAGAGCCTTAGCTTTCAGCAAGTTATTACTGCAGGCAGTTAAGGAGAAGCCATGATAGAATGAAAAATAGCCGGAGTGAACAAAACAGGCTTCTGCTTCCATCTGAAGCTGGGCAGCTATTCTGAGCTTTTGCTCTTTGGAATGTGAGATATGTTGAGCTCTGTTTGTTACGCAATTCTTCTAGGACTTTACCATAAACTGCCTCATTTGAAAGATATTAAGGAATGACAATGGAAGAAAAATCTGGGGCTAAAATCCTCATGCACAGTTGTGCAAAGGGCATAGTTTTGCACTGCGGCCCACACAGTGGTGGGGTGTAGTCATTTCGCCCATGCCTCACTGCTGCTGCGGGAGCTGCACTGGCTGCCTATATGTCTTCGGGTGCAATTCAAGGTGCTGGTTCTCACCTTCAAAGCCCTTCATGGTAGCGGACCAGGATACCTGTGGGACTGCATCATCCCTAGGACATTGGCCCATCCCACGAGAGAAAACCGAGAGGGCACCCTTCAGGTACCATCTGTTGGGGAGGCTCGCCTCTCCAGCACAACGAAAAGGGCCTTCTCGGTCATAGCCCCCACACTATGGAACCTTCTCCCAGTAGAACTACACCTACAGGCCCAGTTGCTACCATTTAGGAAAGAATTGAAGATGTGGTTGGCAAAATGGGTCTGGGGGCTGGGATTGTCAACAAGCTTCCCTTTGTGGCTCGTCTGAGGTTCCCCCCTCCTGTAATTAATTTTTTAATGTTAAGGTTTTGTAGATTTTATATTTGTTTCTAGATAGTAAATGGCACAGCGGTGGTAATATTGCTATGTTTTTAAGGGGTTTTTAATTGGTTTATATTGGTTTTAACTTGTGTACACCGCCCAGAGTCCATTGGATAGGGTGGTATATAAATCTATTAAATTAAATTAATAACTTTTGAAGACAAATTGCCCCAAGTTAAGAACTCAGCAGGCAATCACAAAAGTAGGCAGCAGATAACCTGTTCAGTGATTTCTCAACTTAAAGCAATTCACTTCCAACAATTCGACCACTTATGTTATTCTGGCATAACTTCTTATGCAACTTTGCCTGTGCTAAGTGATTGACATCATAGTCAGTAGAAGTTGCCAATGATTACCGAAGATTTGGGGGTGCATTGAACTCATACACAATGAGACATCATGTCTTTGAAAATCTCTTTAATTCACTGCATCACAAAAAAATATTGTCTGCTACTTCGTCTAATCTATGTGTCCTATACTAAATCAAGTGCATTGAATCCAAATTTAGAGTCCAATTCTGCTTAGAATGTCAGACTCTTAAGTAAGCAAATCTCACCCTCTTGGTTAGGTTCTTATGTTGATCACGCGGGGTATATTTGCCACAAATGTAGCAAAAATTGTCCAGTTTATTAACACAACTGCGCCTACTCATCTTTAGCTCAAAACAGACTCACTATGGCCTAGCTGTACTATCCAATAAGATGGTTTCGCACTAGAAACAAGCCCTTGATCCAACTCACCTTATACAGTGGAACCTCGTATAACAAATGTCCCCTAAGGCAAAAAAAAATCATGTAAAGAAAAGAATTGAAAAAATTGTGCATTGTATAACGAAAATTTTTGCTATTTGAAAATAGCACTCCCTATGGTGAAAACTTGTATAATGAAAATTTTCACTATGCGATACAGCGTCCCTATGGGAAAAAATTGTATAGCGAAAATTTCTATGGGGAAAAACCGCTTAGCGAATTTTTTTTGGTTATACAATGTTTTCCATAGAGATTTTCATTATACAATTTTTCTATAGAGATTTTCATTATACAATTTTTCTATAGAGATTTTCATTATACAATTTTTCTATAGAGATTTTCATTATACATTTTTTCCATAGGGCTTTTCATTATATGGGGGGGGCGAATCATATAACAAAAAAATCGCATAGTGAAAAGCCTCGTAGAATGATTTATTTTCATTATACGAGGTTTCACTGTATACCTATTTCTGAAGTCAGCTCACTGATTTGTCTAGACATGCCTGGCCACTGCTGGAACATGCATGCCACCAGGGAACGTGATTCAGCTGAGGCGGCAGCAGGCATAGTGGTAGCTGCAACTGTTATAATGTTCCCATGTAAAAATACATTGCCCAATACCATTTGAACAGCTACAGCACACCTACTGTATAACTTAAAATATGTATGTGATAGGCAAATTCTGAGTTCGGATTTGGAATCAGAACACTCGATATTATGTAAATCACATGTGTTATACCCAGTAGCAAAATTGTTGTTGTGTAGTGTTATGAGGATAGTATTCTTGTTACGTAGGGGGAATTGTACAGCAGGCTTGTAAAGGCCTAAGGCAGGAGTTCTCAACCTTTTAAAGCCAGGAGCCAGGTCACACTCCCTCAGACAGCTTCAGGGGCTGGACGGCCATGTTGCCTTTCCTCCACCACATGGCACTTCCTGGTTTGGTGGAGTTGGTGGGTGAGCCACATGAAATGGTGCCATGGGCCATAGGTTGAGAATCCCTGGCTTAAGGTCATGTACGTTAAAGACATGATGATGATGAACAAGATACTAGCTAATGGTTTTCTTGCTTCAGGATCAGTAAATAGAGTTTCAAGAAAGAAACAATGGAGGTTTGTGGGACTCCAGCTGTTTCAAGGATATTTTAATCCCTTTACTACAATCCCCCTTCTTTAAAATTCATTTTAGCTTTTAAAGATTACCCTTTCTCTTTTTCCTTATTTGATCTCTGATCTTAGAACATTACTTTTAAACTGGAACTCAATCATATATAGTGCAATTCATTAACAAGGCACCAATTCAAGGGTTCCTTAAACAACTATCCCTCATAATCTTTGTACTCCAAAGAGCAAGGAATCTGCTCCGGAACCTTCTTTTATGTAGTGCAATATACAAAGCCTAGCAGTTCCAGCAGAAAAAAACACCTCTGAACCCTAAACCAAGTTGTAAGGGCTGCAATTCTCATGCGTCATGTCTGGCCAACAGCAACTCTATTCATCTCTGCCTCCCTTTGTCTAAATGAGGACTGTGTACTTTCTAAGTATCTTCTGTTGAAATTTTGAAGGCGTACCTCTACCCTCTCAGTGTGCTATGGTGGTGTCTAGTGTGGTGTAGTGGATCAGGTGAAGGATGAGGATTCAGGAGGTCTAGGTCCAAATCCCCACTCAGCTATGTAAGCTCACGGGGGTGTGGAACAGGTAAAACTACTCTTTAAATACCACATTTACCCTGAAAACCCCATTAGGGTTACTATAAGTCAGTTTTGACTTGGCAGAACATAACAACAATAACCTCTAGCCTCAGACAGTGATCAAACCCCTCTCCTACCTCCATGGGGGTGAGTGGGAAGTGGGGACTGGTAAACCTTAAAGTCTTTGGGGACTCAATTTGCTATGTTAATACTAGCCTTCCACTGCCCTGTTTTAGATTGAACTAGCTATTGTGCCTGGCCTTGCCGGGCAGGTTTGGAATGTGGATTTTTGGTGGGGTGGTTTTGGGGGGTACATGCGCATGCACACACACACAGAGAGAGAGAAAGAAACAGAGAGAGAGAGAAACAAAGAGGGGGAGGTGGAAGGTGAGTAGGTGGTTTGGGGACACACACACACACAAACAGAGTGAGAGTGAGAGAGTGTGTGTGTGTGAGAGAGAAGCATCCCAGCAGGTGTGTGTGAGTGTGTGTGTGTGAGAGAGTGTGAGAGAAGCAGCCCAGCAGGTGTGTGTGTGAGATTGAGAGAGAGAGAGAGAGAAACAGCCCAGCAGGTGTGTGTGTGAAAGAGAGAGAGTGAGAGAGAAAGAGAGAGAGAGGGGGAGGCTGCAGGTGAGGAGGCGGTAGAGAGCTAACACAAAAAGCGGTGGGGGTAATAGAAAGGCGGCAGCCAGTGATCCATCAGGGAGAGTGCCTCCATTGACGGATCGCTGGCTGGTGCCTTTGCATTGCCCCCTTAACTGTTTCAAAGGTTGTTTTGTGTCAACCTTTGAAACAGATGAGGGGGAAATGCAAAGGCGGCAGCCAGCGATCCATCAGTGGAGGCACTCTCCCTGGCAGATTGCTGGCTGCTGCCTTTGTAGTATCCCCACTGCTGTAAGTTGAGCCCGGTGCTGGCCTCGTTGCGGCTTCAGCAGGGTAGTGGGGAGGAGGAGGAGTCCCTCTTCTCCCCGTGGCCCCAGGGATGAAGGCTGGCGCCAGTCTCGCCATGGCTTCAGCGGGGTTGTGGCGGTGAGGGGGAGGCAGCTTTTTAGTGCCGCCAGAGGAGGAAAAGGTGTGTGCGAGTCGGCCATTTTTTCTCTGTCGTACACCGGCTGTCCTGCCTCCTCTGCATTCATGTCCTCATGCCTGATTGGCTGAGGCATGCCATGGTGCAGAGGATGCTGGGTAGCATAATTTTTATTTTTTCCCGTTCATGGGGCATTGGCCCCACTCTCGGTCTCCGGGCCCATGCAGCGACGGTGTCTGAGACGTAAGGTAGGTGTGCACAGCACATTACGGGATAGGCTGCATGGGTGCAGACATGCATTCCGCACATGCACGGCCCATCCCATTCTTATAGGTAAAGATTATCTAGGTTTTGGAAATAGGAAGTGAATGGACAGTCAGTGTAACATATCTAATGGGTGAACTCTTAAATGACCTTTTTGACATAATGGAGGCTGTGGCTTTGGGGGATCCAATTTGCCATTTTTAAAGTGAATTTCAAGATGGGTAGATAGTTGAAGAGCTTTGGGGGCTGCAGTCAGGTTATGACATCATCTACAGCCTATGGCTGACACTTTATATGTCCCTGACCTAATCCAACACTTTATGGGTACAGGCTTTTTCTTTAGAATTCTGCACTCAATTAGAGTAAAAGGATTACATTTAAATAACTACATGTTTTTTTATTAACCTATGAAACATCTACACTACAAAGCCACTGGGATTAATTGCCAATTCCAGTCCATCCTGACCCCAAATACTTTGAAATGCAACATGAACCATTCGCAACAATGTGTTGTTTCAGGGGGGGAAACCTATTCAACACCCTGTCAGCTTCTCTGAGGGTTCAGCTAAATGCACAAGGAATAGGGAAATCTAGGGCTAGCACCATCAACCATGCTCCTTAAAAACTTCCTTTGTTTTAACTTGGCAAACACTGGCACCAATATATTAGTGGGTTTCTGTGCTGTGAAAACTAGCAGACATTTAACAATAAATAAATAAAATTAAATTAAAGGATGTTCGCCCAAGAATTTAGAGAACTTGTGCTGATAAGAATAACATACGTTAAGTAAAACAGCAAGAGGTCTCAATCAATAAAAGGCAATTTCATATGTTTATTTGACACAAAATGGAACTTTTTATTTTTAGCATTTCCTTCTTTGGGATGTGTGTAAAAAGGACTTTTTGTACATTTTGATTTATCTCCACCTCCTTGCTTTTAGGTCTTCCTATTTTCCAAAATGGACCCTCCCCCCCCCAATAAAAGGAATTTATTCCATGTCTAGCCAAAAATGAAACTGCCAAAATGAAGCCACCTTTTGGTGAATTCATTCTGCAGTCACTTTTGCCTGACCTAGTGTAACGCAAGGTTGCTGTTACCAAGGGTATGCCCGATTGTGGTTCAAAAATACCAGTCTTTGAGGAGACTCTTTCTGTGTACCCCCGTAAAAGGAACTGAAAAATTACAACTAACCTGGCATTTTTTAAAGAAAGTATAGTAATCTTAATTGATCACTCTTTGGGGAAATTTATAACGAGTTAACATAGTGAATTCCTTTTACTGTACTAGCTTTTGGTTATCCACTGGAGGATCATGGAACTTGTAGTCCATCTGGAAACCCATGCATTCCCATTATTTGGGCTATTCTTTATAAACATCCTTTAAAAGATTATTGCATTTAGAAGGACACAGGTTGACGGTTCATACTTTTGGTTAGCGGCAAAAATTATTTTACCAATAACCAAAATAACTGAATTAAACCTACCAAAAACTCAGACATATAGAAGTTTCTTCCTTCTTGTTCTTTCATAGTTTCATCTCTCTTTCTTTTGTTCTTTCTTTTTTCCTTTCTTTGTTTTCTAGATGAACAGAATCCAATGATAATTCATCTAGTTTACATCTTCTTGTTGCAAAGCCTATTAGATGCTATCTGAGAAATCAAATTAAATATAAGGCATTATTCAACTCTTGACTTTACTGTGGACATTCCTTGTGAGACAATTAAGCTAGTCTTGAAGAGGACTGCATAGGGCACAGGGGAATTGTGTTGGGAGAGGTTTTGGTGTGCTTTTAAGCAGCACACTCTAGATTAGGCCTTGTACATCAATCAACCAGAACTAATCTAATGGTAAACATATACTGTAAAAAAAAGTGCCCAATCCTCTTAGTTTTAATTAAATACCTCTGAGAGATTTTTTTTAAAAAAAATCACTAAATGGGATTAGTTATCAAATGTGGTCTGTACTTTGGAGCAAAATTGCTTGCCATTTGGGAGGTGCCCTAGTAATTCCAAGAGTACATAATGCAATTGCTTTGTGCTGAGAAGGAATAATCATCAGGGGTCTTGAGATTATTCCACAAATCATGTCAAGATATATAAAATTAGGGTTTCAGTTCTTCTTATAAATTTAACACAGCTGATAAAATTTGCTGTGGACATGTTTAGTTTGGCTTCCAGTCCCATGCCACCAGATGCCGATGCACTAAACTCCTTCCCCCAGTCTGGCTGGCTGGGGAAGTGGGAGCACCTGGGCCGGCTCCCACAGCCATAAGTCCACCACTGTTGCTGCCGCCAGATGCTGACATGCTGACCTCCTTCCCCCGATCCAGCTGGCTGGGGGGAGTGGGAGCACCTGGGCCGGCTCCTGTGGCCATAAGACCACCACTGCTGCCACGGCTGGACGCTGATGTGCTGAACTCCTTCCTCCAATCCAGCTGGCTGGGAGGAGTGGGAGCACCTGTACCACAGCCCCCATGAGGCCCGGGCTCCTTCGAGGACATTGAGCCTTGGGCTCCATCAAGGATGTTGAGCCTTGGGCTCCATCAAGGATGTTGAGCCCTGGGCTCCGTAAGGACATTGAGCCCTGGGCTCTGTAAGGACTTTGAGCCCTTGGCTCCATAAGGATGTTGAGTCCAGGCTCTGTAGGGTTGTTGAACCCTGGGCTCCATAGGGACATTGAGCCCTGGGCTCCCCGCCCACAGCCCACAACACCGACACGGGATGAGGAACAGCTGCTGCTCTGCTGCCCCTCTGGCCTCGTCCTGCCGGAAGGTAGAAAAGGTGCTGGCATGCCCGGACTGGAGGACTATTATGACTGTGGTTAGGGTTTATATTTTTCTTGTTAAAATTAATGTTTTGTCATTTTGATATTGATATGTAACTTTGTAATTGTAATTATATTGTATATTCTTTATTGTAAGCCGCCCTGATTCACATTTTTGTTGAGTAGGGCGGGATATAAATCTAATAAATGAAACGAATGAATGAATGAAATGAACATTCTTTTTGCCATCCTCTGTACCTGCTCTGTACCTCCATGTGTAGAGGCAACTCTACACATGGACATCACCAAATGGCCAACACCAAAATCAGATTGATTACATACTCTGCAGCCAAAGATGGAGAAGCTCTATAGTCAGCAAAGATGAGATCAGGAGAAGATTGTGGCTCGGATCACAATATATTGATTCCAAATTCAGACTTAGAATAAAGAAAGTAGGGAAAACAATTAGGCCACACAGGTATGACCTAGATAACATCCCTCACGAAAATATGATAGAGGTGAAGAATAGATTTAAGGGATTAGACTTGACAGACAGAGTGCCTGAAGAATTATGGACTGCAATCCATAACATCACACAGGAGGCAGCAATTAGAACCATCTCAAAGAAAAAGAAATGCAAGAAAACAAAGTGGTTGCCTGATAAGGCTCTTCAAATAGCTGAAGAAAGAAAGAAGGCAAAAAGCAAAGGTGAAAGAGAAAGATTCACTCAACTGAATGCAGAATTCCAAAGAACAGCAAGGAAAGATAAGGAGGTCTTCTTAAATGAACAGTGCAAAGTAATAGAGGAAAACAACAGAAGGGGAAGGACTAGAGATCTCTTCAAGAAAATTGGGGAAATTAAGGTAATGTTTCAAGCAAAAATGGCCATGGGACAAAAACGGTAGGGACCTAACGAATTCAGAAGAGATTAGGAAAAATGGCAAGAATACACAGAAGAACTCTATAAAAAATGACCTTAATGTCCCTGACAACCACAATGGTGTAATCATTGACCTTGAACCCAGACATCCTGGAGTGTGAAGTCAAGTGGGCCCTAGAAAGTATTACTAACAACAAAGCTAGTGGAGATGATGGTATTCCAGTTGAGCTATTTAAAGCTCAAGGAAGTGTTGCACTCAATATGCCAGCAGATTTGGAAAATGGAGCAGTGGCCACAGGATTGGAATAGGTCAGTCTATGTTCCAATTCCAAAGAATGCTCAAATTATTGTACAATTGCGCGCTCATCTCACATGCTAGCAAGGTCATGCTCAAGATCTTACAAGCTAGGCTTCAGCAGTATGTGGATCAAGAACTTTCAGAAGTATGGGCTGGGTTCTGAAGAGGCAGGGGGACTAGAGACCTACATTTGCCAACATTTGCTGGATCATGGAGAAAGCAAGGGAGTACCAGAAAAATGTCTACTTCTGTTTCATTGACTACACCAAAGCCTTTGATTGTGTGGACCACAATAAACTGTGGCAAGTTCTTAAAGAGATGAGAGTACCAGACCACCTCACCTGTCTTCTGAGAAATCTGCATGTGAGTCAAGAAGCAACAGTTAGGACAGTATACGGAACTACTGATTGGTTTAAAATACGAAAAGGAGTGTGACAAGGCTGTATATTGTCATCCTGCTTATTTAATTTATATGCAGAGCACATCATGCATAATGCAGGGATGGAGGAAACACAAGTGGGAATTAAGATTACTGGGAAAAACATCAACAACCTGAGATATGCAGATGATACTCCCCTAATGGCAGAAAGTGAAGAAGACTTAAAGAGCCTCTTGATTAGGGTGAAAGAGGAGAGTGTAAAACCTGGCCTGAAACTCAACATAAAAAAAAACAAGATCAATGCATCCGACCCCATCACTCCCTGGCACATAGAAGGGGGAGGAACAGAAGCAGTGACAGAAATACCTTCATGGGATTTAAGATCACCGTAGATGGTGACTGCAGCCATGAAATAAAAAGCCCCTTACTTCTTGGGAGGCAAGCTATGACAAACCTAGGCAGCATAATAAAAAGTAGAGACATCACCCTGCCAACAATAGTCCACATAGTTTAAGCAATGGTCTTCCCTGTAGTAATGTATGGCTGTGAGAGTTGGACCATAAGGAAGGCTGAGCAGAAGAATAGATGCCTTTGAACTGTGGTGCTGGAGGAGACTCTTGAGAGTCCCCTGGACTGCAAGGAGATCAAATCAGTCAATCCTGAAGGAAATCAAACCTGACTGCTTCTTTCAAGGACAAATACTGAAGCTGAAGCTCAAGTACTTTGGTCACCAAATAAGAAGAGAGGACTCACTTGAAAAAGCCTTGATGCTAGGAAAGATTGAAGGCAAAAGGAGAAGGGGGTGGCAGAGGATGAGATGGCTAGATGGCATGTAGATCTGGGCAGGCTACAGAGGGTGGCAGATGACAGAGGAGCCTGGTGTGTTGTGGTCCATCAGGTTGGACTCGACTGTATAACTGAACAAAAACAACAAGTACCTGCTTTAGTTTGTTTGTACCTTCCTTAAAGTGTGGTGCCCAGAATTGGACACAATACTCTAGATGTGGTCTAACTAGTGCTGAATGGACAGGGACTAGTACCTGAATGGACAGGGACTAGTACCTCATGGGTTTTGGAGACTCTACTTCTGTTAATGTAGCCTAAAACAGTGTTGCCTTTTTTGCAGACACATCACACTCTTGACTCATACTTAGCCTGTGATTTCCTACAATTGCAAGATCCTTCTTTCTTGTTGTATTACTGAGCCAAGTATCCTCCATCTTGTAACTGGGCATCTGGCTCTTTTCCCCTAGATGTAAAACTTTGCACTTATCCCAGTTAAATTTTGTTCTGTTGGTTTCAGCTGAATGCTCAATGTTGTTGTGCCCTGTCCCATCCATGTTGGCTCTAGTTATCACTGCATTGTTTTCAAGTTGCTTTCAAAGTGACCACTTTATAATCTGCTCCAGAATTTTTCCTGGGATTGACATCAGGCTGACTGGTTTGTACGTGCACTGAGGAGGAAAGAGGAAATGCTGTTGAAGTGGCCTTATATTGGGCACATATCATTTAGTCTTTTTAAATTCTATATTGTTTTTAGATGTATTAATTTTAGCTTTGTATATTGTTATATGCTGGTGGCGCATCTTACACGAATAAAGTAGAAGTTCCCCAGTCCTTCCTTTTTGCCCCTTTTTAACATTAGCTCATCTCAAATTGTTGGGTACTCACCCACCCACCATGATTTCAAGAAAACAATAGCAGTGGTTCTGAGACCTTTTTGCCCAGTTCCTTCTATATCCTTGGATACGGTTCATCTGGTCCTGGGGGTTTGAACTTGTTCAAGGTTTTGACTCTGTATGTGCTCTTAAGCAGAGCTGCTGCTGAGGAGAGCCAAACAAAGGAAGTGAGCACTGGTAAGTTTTGCAGTTGGAGTAGAGCTGCTTTAGAGGCCTCCACTAATTTAAATTGATAATTTAAACTGCTGAGAGCCTCCTCTGTTCAAACAGAGGAAGCAGTTAGAAGCTTCCAGAAGCAGGGGGGCAGAGCCACACCAGGCCCTTCCTTGAACTGTGACTCATAGGGGCGGAGCCACACTAGCCTTTAAAAGCTCTGAGCTCTTTCAGGGCCAGCCCTTTTGACTCTGCCTGTGATCTTAAGCAGAGCTGCTGCTGAGGAGAGCCATACAAAGGAAGTGAGCACTGGTAAGTTTTGCAGTTGGAGTAGAGCTGCTTTAGAGGCCTCCACTAATTTAAATTGATAATTTAAACTGCTGAGAGCCTCCTCTGTTCAAACAGAGGAAGCAGTTAGAAGCTTCCAGAAGCAGGGGGCAGAGCCACACCAGGCCCTTCCCTGAACTGTGACTCATAGGGGCAGAGCCACACTAGCCTTTAAAAGCTCTGAGCTCTTTCAGGGCCAGCCCTTTTGACTCTGCATGTGCTCTTAAGCAGACTAGTAACAAAGGAAGAATATAGTCTTACTAGGTAGAAAGGTAGTAAATGTGTACATTTTTGAGGCCCAGAATACTGCACTTGTTAAAATGGATTCTGAGGGAACAGCTGTAGTTACCTGCAATACTTGCGCCATGTTTGTGTTCTTGCCAAAGCATATGGAGACCTACACTTGCAGCAAGTGCAAGCTGGTTGCACTACTAGAAGAGAAGGTCCAGCAGCTAGAGGCCCGCATATCTAACCATCAACAAATTAAGGAGCTTGAGCTGTTCTTGGACAGAGTGGAGCAGACTATGCTGGACAAAGAAGAGACAGGGCACAGTTCTGAGGGAGAAGGCCCTTCACTAACTCAGGAGGGAGATGTTTGGAGGAATGTGACTCAAAGGAGGAGAATTGTAGGGGATCACTCTGAGAGTCTGAAATTACAGAATAAATTTGAGGCTCTTTCTCTCATCACACCTGATGAGGAACACACAGAGGAACAACTGGTTCCACCTGATGATCTCTCCTTCATCACACTTGATGAGATCCAGGAAGATAAACAACAGGAACAAAC
Source organism: Bradypodion pumilum (assembly GCA_035047305.1). Taxonomy (NCBI): domain Eukaryota; kingdom Metazoa; phylum Chordata; class Lepidosauria; order Squamata; family Chamaeleonidae; genus Bradypodion; species Bradypodion pumilum. The sequence continues at coordinate 501,486,681 of JAWDJD010000001.1, read as the reverse complement.
TGAGTTTCTCTCCCTTAATATGGTTGATGAGGTGCATGTAGATGAACAGATTGCAGGAGAGAGGCTCCTTGTACTAGGCGATTCAATAATTAGAAATACAGAGAAATGGATTTGTGATGCACATGATAACCGTATGGTGACTTGCCTGCCAGGTGCAAAAGTTGCAGACATCACAAGAAATCTAGATAGATTGTTAGAGAGAACTGGGAACGAGCCAGTTGTCATGGTACACGTTGGTACCAATGATGTTGGGAAGGCCAAGCGGTCTGTCCTGGAAGCCAAATTCAGGTTGTTAGGAAGAAGATTGAAGTCCCGGACTTCCAAGGTAGCATTTTCAGAAGTGCTGCCTGTCCCTCACGCAGGACCTACCAGGCAGGCAGAGCTCAGAAGCCTCAATGCGTGGATGAGGCGGTGGTGTCGAGAGGAGGGTTTCAGATTTGTCAGGAACTGGAGAACATTTTGGGACAAGCCAAATCTGTTCAGGAGGGATGGGTTGCATTTGAACCATGATGGGACCAGATTGCTGGCACTCAACATCAAAAAGACTGCAGAGCAGCTTTTAAACTGATAACTGGGGGAAAGCCGACAGGAGCTGGGCAGCATCCGGTTCGGGAAACTGTGTACTTGAGTAGTGAGGAGGATGCAAAAATTACTGAGCAGAGCCAGGAGCTAGTCACCAGCACTCTAGCAGAAGGATGCAAGAGGCAGGCTAACAATGCAACTGGACTCAAAAGACTGTATCAGGAAAGCATATATAAATGCTTGTATACAAATGCCAGAAGCCTCTGGAACAAAATAGGGGAGATGGAATACTTAGCAATAGATAAGTATATTGATATTATTGGTATCACTGAAACCTGGTGGACGGATGATAACCAATGGGATACAGTTATCCCAGGCTACAAACTGTACAGGAAGGATAGGAAGGGGCAAACGGGAGGTGGTGTAGCCTTGTATGTCAAAGAAGTGATAAAATCGTATGAATTGGAATATCTAGGTGATTTGGAGTCACCATTAGAAGCTCTGTGGGTAAGAGTACCAGGCCACAAGGATGGTCTAACAGTAGGCATATACTATCGGCCTCCGACCCAAACTCTTGAGGGAGACTGGCAGTTGGAGAATGTTGTAAAGGAGGCATCCAAGAAGGGAAGCCTGGTTATAATGGGGGACTTCAATTACCCTCACATAGACTGGGTGAACTGTTGTTCAGCACATGATAAAGAGATAAAGTTCCTAGATATGCTAAATGATTGTTCCCTGGGACAGATGGTTGAAGACCCAACTAGAGGTACAAGAATCCTTGACTTGATCCTGAGTAATACTCAGGATCTGGTGCAAGATGTTAATGTGACTGATCCAATAGGGAACAGTGACCACAACTCAATTATGTTTAACTTGATCATAGACCGCAGGTCACTGATAAAATCTAACACAGAGACCTTAAATTTTCAAAAAGGAAATTTCCCAAAGATAAGGAAACTAGTAAAAAAGAAGCTGAAAGGGAAAACTGAGAGAGTCCAAACACTCCAAGAGGCATGGAGGCTGTTTACAAAAACAATAACAGAGGCCCAATTGGAATGCATACCCAAAAGGAAAAAGGGCACTGCCAGGTCCAAGAGGACTCCAATGTGGCTTACAGGAGCTGTTCGGGAAGTGATCAAGAGCAAGAAAAGCTCATTTAGAAGATGGAAGGCTTGTCCGAATGAGGACAGCAGGCAGAAACATAAATTCTGGCAGAACAAATGCAAGGCAACAATCAGGAAAGCAAAGCAAGACTTTGAGGAGCGTATAGCTAAAAATACTCAGAGAAATAACAAAGACTTCTTTAAGTACATTAGAGGTAAGAACCCAACTAGGAAGGCCATTGGACCATTAGATGACAATGGAAGGCAAGGGGTTATTAAAGAGGAAACAGAGATTGCAGAGAGACTCAATGAATTCTTTGCTTCAGTATTCACTGAAGAAGACAGAGACCACATGCCCAAAACAGAGCCTATCTTCGTAGGGAGGGAAACCGAAGAATTAAACCAGATAGAAATAACCAGGGAGGAGGTCCTTGCATGTCTTGTTAAACTAAACACTAACAAATCACCAAGACCAGATGGCATCCATCCACGAGTTCTCAGGGAACATAAAGATGAAATTGCTGATCTCCTAGCCAAAATATATAATCTTTCCCTCAAATCAGGCTTTGTGCCTGATGACTGGAAGGTAGCGAATGTAACACCAATTTTCAAAAAAGGATCCAGGGGTGATCCAGGAAATTACCGACCTGTCAGTTTGACATGTGTCCCAGGTAAAGTGATGGAAACCATCCTAAAAGATAGAATTAATAGGCACATAGAAGAGAAGGCACTGCTAAAGGAGAGCCAACATGGCTTTTACAAGGGCAAATCATGCCTCACTAATCTGTTGGAATTTTTTGAGAGTGTCAACAAGCATGTGGATAAGGGGGATCCAGTTGACATTGTTTATCTGGACTTTCAGAAGGCTTTTGACAAGGTCCCACACCAAAGGCTGTTGAATAAACTTACCAGTCATGGAATAAAGGGACAGGTCTTGTCCTGGATCAGTAACTGGCTAAGGGACAGGAAACAGAGGGTAGCGCTAAATGGACACTTCTCCAAGTGGAGGGGAGTAAAGAGTGGGGTCCCCCAAGGTTCAGTACTGGGACCCCTGCTTTTCAACCTCTTCATAAATGATCTAGAGGTAGGAGTAAAAAGCAAGGTAGCCAAATTTGCTGATAACACTAAATTATACAGGGTAGTGAAAACTGTGAGAGATTGTGAGGAGCTCCAGAGGGATCTCTTGACACTGGGGGAGTGGGCAAAACAGTGGCAAATGAGCTTCAACATTAGTAAGTTCAGAGTGATGCATGTTGGGGCAAAGAACCCCAATTACATTTATAAACTGATGGGGCTGAACTCTCTGCGACAAACCAGGAAAGGGACCTTGGTGTCCTGGTGGACAACTCAATGAAGGTGTCAACCCAGTGTGCCTCAGCAGTGAAAAAAGCAAACTCAATGCTAGTGATCATTAGGAAGGGTATAGAAAATAAGTCAGCAAGTGTCATTTTGCCTCTTTATAAATCTATGGTGAGGCCCCATCTGGAATACTGTGTACAGTTCTGGTCGCCATACCTCCAGAAGGATATTATGGAGCTGGAAAAAGTGCAGAGGAGGGCAACCAGAATGATTAGGGAACTGGAACACCTTCCTTACCATCTGAGACTGCAACGGTTGGGCCTCTTCACTCTTGAACGACGACGTCTAAGAGGTCACCTGATTGAAGTTTATAAAATCATGCATGGTGTGGACAAAGTAGATAAGGAAAAATTGTTTTCCCTATCGCATAACACTAGAACTAGGGGACACTCCATGAAACTTTTGGGTACTAGTTCTCAAACAAATAAGAGAAAGTACTTTTTCACCCAGAGGATTACTGGTCTATGGAACACCTTGCCAGAAGAAGTGGTGACAGCTGTCAGTCTTGACAGCTTTAAGAAAGGATTAGACAAGTTCATGGAGGACAAGGGTATCAATGGCTATAATTATGGATACTTAAGGACAACCTCCGGGTTGGAGAGATAGGCAGGATATCTCTCAACGCCATTTCCAGGGAATCCTAAGGAGGTGAAGGCATCTGCTTGGGAATACCCTGAAGGAAATGGTGAGCCACTGTGTGAGACAGAATGCTGGACTGGATGGTCTGTGGCCTGTTCCAGCAAGGCTGTTCTTATGTTCTTAAGGTAATAAGGTATTCCTTGACTGCTTGTTTATCAATCTCAAATTGACATCTTGCCACTTGCCCTTGTACATTACACTTTCCTGGAGGTTGTATGCTATCTATTGGAAAAGAAGATACTTCCTTGAATTTGTATGTTTGTCCACTTATTGAGGGAACAGCTTGAGTTTTGATTTGTTTTTCTTAAATCCAGTGTGGGAGGGAAAAATCTGATGAAAATTGTCTATGCAGACAGTACTGGAGTGTTGTTGAAACTGAGGGGCAGGTATATGCATTTGAGGTTCCCCTGCTCTTCAGGCTGAGCACATTTCAGTGTTTTTCTCTTAAAGACTTGGTCTGAATCCCTGGGTTTCAATTTCTGGTATCTATACCTATAAAAAGTGGCCTTAAACATTGGGTTCGTTCAAAGGCTCCCGCACCTGGCCCAACCATCCCCGACCTAGCCCTTAGCACTCACTGTAACCCCTGCCTTCCCAATGTTGTGGGGTTCCAGTGGTCACCAGTGGGGCAGCAGCCCCATGAATGTGACAAAAAAAACCTATGAGTCCCAGAGTCATCTGCACTGCGCAACCCCTCAGCCAATCAGGTGAAGGGACGCGAGCACAGAGGAGGCTGGGAAAGCATGGCGTGGTGGTTTTAAAAGACAAACCGCGCCGGCCCAGAAAAGACTTTCAAAGACCCAGCCAGAGCCGGGAAAAGATAAGTGTGCTTGATGAGGGTCAGGGAGTGGGGGGGAGGCATGGCCCCGGTAACCACTCCACCCCCCCTGCCCCACCACCTAGCCCCCCTAACCTCCACCAACCCCATGTACCTGTTGCCGGCTCCGGCTGGGTCTTTGAAAGTCATTCCCTCCCACCTCGACCTTCTACGTAGGGAGAAGCACCAGCCTGTCCTTCGTCTATGTGGGTGACATGGCCTCAACGCCCACAGGGATGAAGGAGAGGCCGGTGCTTCTCCCTACGCAGAAGGCCGTGCCGGGAGGGAAAGTGTTTCCCAGAGGGAACCGATTCGTCTTCCTCCTAGGAGGACGGAGGCCAAAAGATTTGGCCCCTGTCTTCCAAGGAAGATGAACACCTTAACAACGGGAGACAAAAGCCAAGCACAGAGCACCATTCTCAGCCTCCATCTCCCACAAGTGCCCCCTCTTCCCCCACCCCCAGGCTTCTCACAGACAGCAGGGGAAAAATATTTGTCCCCACAGCCTCGGAGGCTGGCACAAGACACCACCATAGCATGGGGGTAGGGAAAGAGGATACCCCTCTCTTCCCCCCCGACCAATGCTTCGCTGAGGCAATGGGGAAAAATGATGTTTTCGCCCGCAGCCTCGGAGCCTAGCACAAGCTGGCCCATAGCTTGGGGGAGAGGGTTACCCCCTCTTCTCCCCCAACCCAGGCTATGTCAAGGCACCGGCTGCCCCCCCCCTGTAAAAAATAAAACACAAATCAATCAATCAATCAATCAATAAAAAAAACCCCACCCCAACGCAAGGATTTAACGCAGCCTGGCCAGCAAGGCAAGGCCATGTTAAACACTCCTAACCCCCACCCCCACCCTTTCTCTCTCTCACACAAACATAAAACCCTCCCACCCACAAAAAAAACCCCAGGAGCACTTACGGGAGACAACTTCCCTCCATGCCGACGGAAACAAACTGAATTTTTAAAAAACCGAAAACTTACCACAGCACCGCCTTCAGGCCATAAGAGTAAAAACAATCAAAAACAATTTAAAAACACACCAAACACAGTACTCTTAAGCACAGCCCCACCTAGAGGCCACAAGAGTAAAAACAGTCAAAAATAATTTAAAAAAATAAACAATACAATAAATAAACAAATTCAAAGAAAGTCAAAAACAACAAATTCAAAACACCACCACCCAAACCACCCCTATAAAAAAACACAAGCCCCCCCCCACACACACACACACATACACCCAAGAAATACACCAATATGCTAGTTTTCAATAAGAAGCTGCCTGGATAATTCTCTGAGGGCACATTTGCTAGAGTGATCTAGCCTGGGTCACTTTTGGATTAGAATGATTTGTAACTGATTAGTCGGCATTAGGAATGGTTTAAAAACTCTGATAAAAATGTGTACTCAACATTTTTAGAGAGCTTCCAGCCATTCCAGCAAGGGACTGTAGAGTGGACTAAATTCCCATGGTAGCTCACCTCTGAGAGGGAGCACATGGCTTTGTAGCTGAGGGTTGGGAGTCTGATTTCCCACTATGCCTCTTGGAAAGAAGAGCCAGCTTCTGTGGCTTTGGACAAACTAAGTGGTCCCAGGGCTCTGACAGAAGAAAGGAATAGTGAACTATTCTTGAGTATTCTATCCCTAGGAAACCCTGGAAAACCTCAGAATACACTTAATCATGCATATTTTAAAATTATATTCAATTGGAGTATCTCCAGGATTTATTTATTTTTTTGTAGGAAGCAAAGCTACATATTTTTACAGCCAGAAATAGAACCCCCTTTTAATGCCTCTTTGGCTAAGAAAGAGTTAAAAGTTCTCATGAATTTCAGCTAACTAAGTTCTGGCTGACAGTGTCAAAAAGTTCAGATTGCCCTAGAATTCAATTAACTTGCAACATCATATCTATCTTTTTGAACTTTCCTGCTGGTAAGGCTCTTCAACATAGGTGATAACAGTAACTGGTTTTTCCCTTTAGAAAAGCCTTTTATAAGGATCAATATTTTGACCCCCTACAGCTGTAATTCCTTCTAAATAATAATAATAACAAAAATACCAGTGGGACCAGTTCTATTAGGACCTAGAACACCTCATAGAACAGACACCAAGAAATGATGTCCAAATTATTTTAGGAGATTGGAATGCCAAAGTAGGAAATCAAAAAGTGGATGGAATAATAGGCAAATTTGGTCTTGAAACACAGAAAGAAGCAGGGCAAAGACTGATAGAGTTCTGCCAAGAGAACGCACTGGTCATGGCAAACACTCTCTTCCAGCAACACAAGAGGCGACTTTACACATGGACATGACCAGATGGCCAACACCGAAACCAGATTGACTACATACTCTGCAGCCAAAGATGGAGAACCTCCATACAGTCAGCAAAAACAAGACCTGGAGCAGACTGTGGCTCAGATGACAACATACTGATCGCAAAATTCAGGCTTAGACTAAAGAAAATAGGGAAAACAAAAAGACCAGACAGATATCACTTAGACAACATCCCTAAAGAATACAGCTTTGAAGAGGGATAAACCGGATATAGTCTTTTTACAGGAAACTCATCAAAAATCTCAAGATACAAATAAAAAAATTTAAGTTGGATGCAGCACTATGAAAAATCCTATGATACATCAAAATCAAGAGGAGTTGCAATTTTGATATCGACTAGATTGGGGCTTGAGATAACAAATAGCATTTCAGATTCAGAAGGGAGATTTTTGATAGTGAAAGGGAAAATAGATGACGAGGAAATAATGTTGGTAAATATATATGCCCCAAATGATCACCAAGCAGAATTTTTAGAGAAAATGCATATGATATTGGTTAAAGAAAAATCAAGGAGGATGATTGTGGCTGGTGATTTCAACTTAGTAAGATCAAATTTGGATTGTACAAATATTTTAAGAAGTGGAAAGGGGATTAAAGGGCAAATGTTGGATAATTGGATGACTGCCTTAGGCTTGAAAGACTCTTGGAGAGAATTTAAGGGTCCAGAAAGGGTATATTCTTATTTTTCGCAGGTCCATAATTCTTATTCTAGAATAGATTATATATTTGTAACTGAAAACTTGGTTAAAAACATGGAGGAAATGGAAGTTGGAATATTTAAGGAATATGATCATGCTAAGGTGGCATTGGATTTAAAATTAAGAAATGAGACCAGATCAAGGAGAACTTGGAAATATGATCCTAACTTGTTTAGAGACCAGAAGAGTAAAGAACAAACTATGAAGAGTTGGAGTGAGAGCTAGCACTGGAACGATAATGGTGTGGTAGAATACAATGTGGTCTGGGATACCATGAAATTGATATTTAGAGGGGAGTGTATAAAATTGGCAAGTAATAGATATAAAAAGTATAGGTTAACACAGGACAAGCTTGAAAAGGAGATAAAGCAGTTACAGGAGGAACATGCAAAAACAAAGAATAAAAAAGTTTTCGTTAACTTATTAAGATTAAAGACTGAATTGGTAGGTAAAGAAATAGATAAGGTTAAAAAAGATTTGGTTTATTTAAAAAGGGAATATTTTGAATTTAGTAATAAAAATTCAAAGTTATTAGCAAAAGCAGCAAAGGATAAAAGGGAAAAGAGGGAAATTGGAATTTTGATCAGTGAACAAGGGATAAGATGTAATAAAATAAAGGATAAATGTAAAATTGTGAAAGATTTTTATCAAACTCTTTATTCAAGAAAAGAAATAGATGAGGAGAAACTAAAAATGAAATTAGAAAGGCAAATAATTAGTGGAATAAAGCAGGAACACAGGGATAGAATGGAAGAAGCAGTGACAGAAAAAGAAGTAAAAGAGGTAATTAATAGATTGAAGTTGGGAAAAACGCCTGGAGAAGATGGGTTGCCTGCCGATTTTTATAAGGAATTCGGTGATATGGTGATTCCAAAGTTGGTAAAATTATATAATTATATATTAGATGGAGGGCAAATTCCAACTTCATGGTATAGGACCACAATTGTACTTTTGCCAAAACCGGGAAAGAATTTAGAGAAAGTAGAATCCTATAGACCTATCTCATTGATAAATCAAGTTTCCAAGATCTTTACAGCAATACTCGCTAATCGTTTGAATAATTTTATGGGGGAGTATATAAATCTAGATCAAGTGGGGGTTTTGAAAGGAAGACATATGGCAGATTTGACCAGAAGAATAGTGGATTTAGTCGATACGGTGAGTCAAACAAAAGAAAAAGTGGGATTAATATCTTTGGATATATTTAAAGCATTCGACTCTCTACAATGGATTTCTATTAAGGAGATAATTAAATCATATGGATTTGGTGTAAAATTTAGAAGAGTAATTGGTCAATTATATCAGCAAGGAATAGCTAATGTCAGAGTAAACGAAGAGGTTACCGATGAGATAAAGTTGGAGGCCAGCACGAGACAGGGTTGTCCCTTATCTCCAATATTGTTTATAATGGTTATGGAGTTATTAGCCAAAGCCATAAGAGAGGATAGAAAAATAGAGGGGATTGTGGGAAATAAGATATGTATGCTGATGATATGTTGATAATTGCAAAGTAACCAGAGAAGGTAATGAATAGAATTAGGACACAATTAAAGGATTTTGAGGATATTACTGGGTTGAAAATAAATTGGGATAAATCGGAAATGATGTTATGTAATATGGGAGAAAAAGAACAGAGGAAGATAAAGGGCATAGTTAATATTCAGATTAAGAATAAATTGAAATATTTGGAAATAACTATATCAAACAAAGCTTAAAAGACTGAACTATGATAGCTTGAAAACTGAAATTAAGAATAAGATACAAAGCTTTCAAAAGTTGAAGCTATCATGGTTCGGGAGAATTGCAATGGTTAAAATGATGCTGTTACCCAGAATAAATTTTCTATTTGATGCGTTAGCGATTCGATTGAAGGATAAGGAAATTAAGGAATTTCAAAAATTGTTCAACAACTTTTGTAATGGGGGTAAGAAATCTAGACTGCCCAAAAAGTTATGGTATCTGCTGCAGAAAGAAGGAGGGTTGGAATGCCGAATTTGATGGTATATTATCGGGCATTTCAAATTAAGAATGTTGTGAAGATCTTGGCAAGGGAAAAGCTAATATGGGAGGAAATTGAGATGAGGGATTATAGACACATGGGTAAAATGATCTTTTTAGGTTGTAATTTGGGAAATGTAGTGACTAAAAATTTTATGATGAAAGGATTAATGAGTGTATGGAAGAGAGTGAAGAAGGACTTGGTCCCGAATGTCTCTCCTATATTGGAGATTTCAGATATGGCAAGTTTTCCAATTAATATAAATGTGGAGATAAAGGAGGTATTGAAGAAAAATGAGGTTATCCTGTTAAAAGACTGGTTCCGGATATGCAGTAATGAGGTTAGTAGGTTAAAATTGTTTGAGCAATTAAAAATTAATTGGCTTCAGAGATTAAGAATTATTAATTGGAATAAAAAATATATGAGTGATTATGATTTTGAATGAGAAAAGACTGAATTTGAAGAATTAATTTTAAAAATTAGAAATGGAGAAAAAAATATTAAGGGATTAGTTAGTAAATTATACACAATTCTAAATAAGGGGGGTGATCCACAAGAGGAATTGAAATTAAGGTAGGAACAAGAACTGAATATAAAGATAGAAAAAGATTTATGGAGAAATAAATGGAAAAAGAGGATTATGAGAACTATGTCGGTTAGAATAAAGGAACACAATTATAAAATGTTGTGGAGATGGTACATGACTACAGTGAGGTTACATCAAATGGACAATAAAAAAGAGAATAAGTGTTGGAGATGCAAAGATTCTATTGGAACGTATGAACACATGTGGTGGAGTTGTAAAGTGGTTAAAGATTTTTGGAATAGAATTGAAAAAGAAATTGGAGAAATTTTTGGTAAAATGGTAAAATTAGGGTCAGGTATTACTCTATTAACAAATGTGGAAGCCACTAATTTAAATAAGGATAAGAAAGAGTTATTAGAAATAATGATAACAATAGCTAGAGGCTGTATTGCTAGATATTGGAAAAATGATGTAATTATACAAACTGAGGAGTGGTATAAAGAAATGTGGAATTTGGCGTTGAATGATAAATTGACTTGGGAGATAAAGAAAAAAAGGGATAATTTGAAAGAAAATAGATTTTGGAATATTTGGAAACCTTTTGTGGATCACTCCTTTAAGGGCGATGAAAGGAACAGACCTGTACCAGAGCAAAGTGGATTTTGGAATTAAATTAGTGAGAAATTCTGAGCTCTCCAGGGCAATGTAAATAGGCACAGGGTGATCATTATATAGTCATAATTTTTTGTTGTTTTTTGTTTGTTTGTTTGTCTCTCCTATCCATAATGGTATTATATGATGTATCAGAAAACGAGTTTAGAGATGTAGTTTAAGAATGAAGAATAATTATTCAAGAAATAAGCCAAGAAACAGTATTTACAATGATGGTTTTAATGACATTTGATTTAAACACAAATATATAAATATATTGGATAGGTGTCTATATAAATTTTTTTCTTCTCTTTTTTCTTTTTCCCCTCTTTATTTGTCATTTTTTGTACTTTGTATTAGATTTTTTTAAAAAAAGTATTATTTTGTATAATGCATTTGTTATGTATTGTATTTTATTGTATGTGTATAAAAACTCAATAATTTTTTTTAAAAAAATAAACTCCCATGGTAGCTCACCTCTGAGAGGGAGCACATGGCTTTGTAGCTGGGGGTTGGGAGTCTGATTTCCCACTGTGCCTCTTAGAAAGAAGAGCCAGCTTCTGTGGCTTTGGACAAACTAAGTGGTCCCAGGGCTCTGACAGAAGAAAGGAATAGTGAACTATTCTTGAGTATTCTATCCCTAGGAAACCCTGGAAAACCCTGGAAAACCTCAGAATACACTTAATCATGCATATTTTAAAATTATATTCAATTAGAGTATCTCCAGGATTTATTTATTTTTTTGTAGGAAGCAAAGCTACATATTTTTACAGCCAGAAATAGAATCCCCTTTTAATGCCTCTTTGGCTAAGAAAGAGTTAAAAGTTCTCATGAATTTCAGCTAACTAGGTTCTGGCTGACAGTGTCAAAAAGTTCAGATTGCCCTAGAATTCAATTAACTTGCAACATCATATCTATCTTTTTGAACTTTCCTTCTGGTAAGGCTCTTCAACATAGGTGATAACAGTAACTGTTTTTCCCTTTAGAAAAGCCTTTTATAAGGACCAATACTTTGACCACTACAGCTGTGATTCCTTCTAAATAATAATAATAACAAAAATGCCAGTGGGACCAACAATTCTCCTTCAAGCTAAGCAAGATTGGTGTTTTCAGCTTACTGGATTTGTTTTAAATCTGGAGACATAAAAGATCACTAGTTTCTACATGAGGGACATAGGTTTATTTTTTAAAAAATTATAACTTAAAAGCCTGTTGTTCCAACGTCAGTGGCGGGCATCAACAGGTTCGCACCAGTTCGCCCGAACCGGTAGCAGAACTTCTGGCTGGCCTCACCCATCCAAGTTTTGAAATAAAGTATTCCTAATTCGGATGCAATGCAGGGCTTTTCCCCTGGCCACACCCACCATACCATGCCCACAGTGTGGTAGCAAATTTTTTTTGGAGCCCACCACGGTCCAACATCCTCAAACTTCATACAGAGCAAGAAAAAGACTGTCTGTTACATTTATGCCATGTATGGTGCTGATGCAAAACTGGATTTGAAAGTTACACTTTTTTTGTTTGCGATGCCTCCATTTATTTATTTTAGAACTCCCTTGTAAAATGCTGTGTAGCAATAGTCCATTGAGGCTGTGGTGCTGAAGGCGAAGGATGGCACGGGAGGCAGGAGTGCTGAAGGAAAGCCTGCTGATCCTGATGACTCGGGAGGGCTGTATTTATTAGATTACATAGAGGTCTCCCCTGCACAGCCTGAGTGAGACCTCCTGACAGGAGACATGTCTACGTGGCACTCTGCTGGCTAAGTTACATTTTCCAGCTCTAAGAAGTTACTGTACATTTGGCACCTGCTAAAGGATTACTCAATCTAAATGACCTTGAAGACTTCCTGTGTCTAGCTGTGGCTTGTCTTGCCAGCTACATGAGCATGTGCTGTTACTGGCTTGTGTTTCTCCTGAAAGTTTCCACTATTATGAGATTATGCCTGCTCCTCTCAGTGCCCTCAGCCAAGGCAACATGGAGTCACTCTTGCTACCTATTCTATTGGCCCATTCCCAATTTCCTTTCCTGTCCTAGCTCGGTTGGTTTCCAGCCCGTGTCCTAGCCAGACGAACCATTCGGGAAGGGTTGTGCTCCAATCAGTGAAGTGGCCAACCCACAATGTTGTTTTACTCTACAGCAAGATATATCACTTCATTCTCATGCAGTGATGTCAGACCTATTTACAGCCATACCTTAAAGCAGGGATTCCCAACCTTTTTACACCACAGGCCTGACCATGCCCCCGGTCAGCTGAGCAGGCCAGAGTATGCCCCCTGGAAGCGGAAGCAGGCACATTTATGGCTGTCATAAATGCACCCACTTCTGCATTTATGACAGCCATGAGTGCATTTACGCATGCGTGGGTGCATTTTATAGCTGACATAAACACATCCGCTTGCACTTCCGAATGCGGCGGCAGCGGGCCCCATGAAATGGTGCCATTGGCTGGGAACCCCTGCCTTAAAGCATTTGCATGGATTGATACAACTCTCCATCAATATAAATGCACCCCACAGAAAAAACCAGTTTCTTCCACAGTTCAATCTATTATGTCCCCTATGGTTTTTGACCTTGTTTATTCCATATTGTCTGGATAGTTTCTGGAGACAGTTGAGAGTTTTCTGGGTCTGCACTGGTGACAGAAAAACCATAAAGTTCTTGTTAACCTTCCTGACTAACGTGTCAAGTGAGCCAGTTCTTCATCCTGATCCCTTCCAGATGTGTTAAACTATAGCACATCTTATCTTAAGTGAGCACAATGGCTGGTGGATAATGGGAATAGCAGCCCAAAACATCTGGAGATAAGCTGGTTTAAGAGTGCTAAAACTCCTTGCTCAAAGAGTTAAATTCATCCAAACTCCAGAAAATACATACACCTCATGCCTTCTAAACTGTTTGTTTAGGCTGGTGCAACTCAAGCTAAGATTCCTCCTCTTGAGTCATTGACTGGATTCTGACCAAGATGGTAAATCTATATTTGGATGTTGCCTTCACCGCAGCTGACATTTATCCTAGTTAAGTGTTAAATCCCAGAATGAAATCAGACAAGCATTTGCAATCTTCTAAATATTCATCTTGGTATCAAGGTAAAAGCACTTTTCCGTTTTGCAATAGTTCCAGGCAACATTAGCTTGTGAATTTCCACAAAGTTTATTTATTTACAATGCCTCTGTAAGCACAGAAAACTCTAAAGTTGTGAAACATCCACAGGTATTAACATTATTTTATAGTCATGAGAAAACTGTAGGCAAAAAATACTTCAAAAAGCAAGAAATCTAGATTTAGGAAGCTGGTAAATACTTAAGCCAGAATGCAATTTACCAAAACAAACAAACAAACAAAAAACCACCCACTAAAAAACACCCCACAAAGTACTACTTGAAATATAATTTCAATTCTTATAATATGTTTAAGACTTCTGGCATGTCATAAATTTCAGGGGCAGGAACTTAGGTACTTTAAAATATAATAAAATATTAACAGTTTAATTTGTAGTTTGAAATTATAAGGGCTTTTAGCCAAAAAAAGGATAAACATTACAAAAAATAGTTTAACGTAAATATACAGTATATAAAATGCTTGATAGAATACATCAACTGCATTTTAAAATACAAGAACTTACTGCCTAATAAAGCACATTGGAAATGAATATATCTCTTAAAACATTTAAGCATCAAAGTCCTTACACGTAAAAATATATAAAGAAAAGCATCTCTTAAAATCTTGAAGAATTATAGTAAAGAAACTGAAATAGTGAAAGATTTTGTATATTCATCAGTTCAAGTGGAGACTGCAGCCAAGAAACCAGAAGAAGGCTAACATGCTGAAGGGCAGCAAGGAAGGAATTGGAAAAGCTGATCGAGTGTAAGCATGTTTCACAAGAGTCCAAGACAAAGATCATTAATACTATTGTATTTCCAATCACTGTGTATAGGAGTGAAAGCTGCTAAATAAAGAATGATGGCAAGAAAAAAGATATTTATTTGAAATATTATGCTGGAGGAGAGCTTTGTAGGTACCCAGAGCTGCCAGAAGGACAAATAAGTCAGTCCTGAAGCAAATCAAGTATCTCTGGAGGCAAAACTCACAAAGCTGACTCTGTCTTACTTTGGGAAAGATTGGAGATAGCAAGAAAAAAGGAAGACCCAATATGATATGGATTGACTGCCTAAAGCAGTGGTTCTCAATCTGTGATTGGCGGACTCCTGGGGGTCTGTGATGTCATCACAGGGGTCTGTGAAAGCTTAAAGCAGGGGTGGGAAAATTCCAGACTGTAAACATTGGGTCTGGCCCACAGCAAGCACTGTGTCTCCTTTCCCCATGATCCCCTCCTCTCAATGCTCCTCTCATACTCAAGCCCACCCCCACCCCCCACCCTAAAGTCTGTTTCTCCAAGTCAGGAGTTCTGAACCTTTTAAAGCTGGGGGCCAGGTCATGCTCCCTCAGACAGCTTTGGGGGCCAGATGGCCATTTTGCCCTTCCTCCACCACACGGCACTTCCGGGTGTGGTGGAGGCAGTGGGGGCCCCACATGAAATGGTGTTGAGGGCTGCATCCGGCATGCAGGCTCCAGGTTGAGAATTCCTGCTCCAAGTGGTGGCCCTGGACCTGTACACAAAAGTATATGATGACTGAACACAGATAAACAAGAGGGGAGTTGAAAAGAATTGTAAAAACTTTTCATCAAATTTTAATGTAAAAACTGACATCAAATTTGGAATTAGCACATTAAAATACCATAAAATGAGCCATATGAGCAAGAAGAGTGTTGATGCTATTATTTTAAATTCATATAGAATCATTGCAATAAGGATATTATAATAGGAGTGTGTGCATTAACTGATTAATTTATTTTTTCCTTCTCTCCAAATTTGAAGAACCTTCATGAGAAAATTGAAATATTTGCTGCATTCTACTTTTTTAAAGGGACTGCGGCGGCTTAGTGGTTAAGATGCTGAACTTGGTGACTAGAAAGTTGGCAGGTCAGCAGTTCGAGACCTGAGTGCTGCACAACGGAGTGAGCTCCCAACTTTGACCCAACTACTGCCAACCTAGCACTTTGAAAGCAAGACATTGCAAGAATATAAATAGGTACTGTTTCTTTTTAAAAAACCTGTGATGACATGTATGATTGGAGGGAAATGGCATAGAAACCAGCAAACCACGCCACAAAGCTTGCCAAGAGAACCCTATTGACCAAACAAAAGGCAAAACAAAAGAGCAGTCTAGATGATACAGGATGCTTAGCACAACAGAGTGGAGAAAGGGGAGGGACAGGAAAGGGGGAGGAGAAATACAGTGTAGCAAGGAACAATACTGTATGGAATGTGAGAACTATGAATCAAGGAAAACTGGAAGTGGTTAAAAATGAGATGGAAAGAATAAGCATTGACACCTTGAGAGTCAGTGACCTAAAATGGACAGGGGTGGGCAAATTCAGCTCTGGAAACCATCATATTAACTACTGTGGACAAGAAAACATCAGAAGAAATGGAGTAGCCATAAATGTCAATAAAAGAGTGAGAAAAGCAGTACAGTAATGGAATACAATCTCAAAAATGACAGAATGATGTCAGTCAGAATTCAAGGCAAACCTTTCAATGTCACTGTGATCCAAATATATGCACCACTCACTGGTGCAGATGAAGCCACAGTGGACCAGTTCTATGAGGACCTAGAATACCTCATAGAACAGACACCAAGAAATGATGTCCAAATTATTTTAGGAGATTGGAATGCCAAAGTAGGAAATCAAAAAGTGGATGGAATAATAGGCAAATTTGGTCTTGGAACACAGAAAGAAGCAGGGCAAAGACTGACAGAGTTCTGCCAAGAGAATGCACTGGTCATAGCAAACACTCTCTTCCAGCAACACAAGAGGCGACTTTACACATGGACATGACCAGATGGCCAACACCGAAACCAGATTGACTACATACTCTGCAGCCAAAGATGGAGAACCTCCATACAGTCAGCAAAAACAAGACCTGGAGCAGACTGTGGCTCAGATGACAACATACCATAGCTGTCAAGTATCCCTTATTGGCCGGGAAAACCCCTTATTTTACCCTCTTTCCCACCATCACCCCTTATTAATTAGACTGCAATCCCCTATTGCCGCCATTGGAGGGCAGCACAGGATAAGCATAGCTGTCAAGTATCCCTTATTTGCTGGGAAATTCCCCTTATTTCCAAATCCAAAACTTGACAGGTATGCAACATACTGATTGCAAAATTCAGGCTTAGACTAAAGAAAATAGGGAAAACAAGTAGACCAGACAGATATCACCTAGACAACATCCCTAAAGAATACATGGTGGAGGTGATGAACAGATTTAATGGCTTAGATTCGGTAGACAGAGTGCCAGAGGAATTATTTATTTATTTATTTGATTTATACCCCGCCCTACTGAGCACAAGGCCGACTCAGGACTTATGGACAGAGATGCGGGACATCATGCAGGAAGCAGCAAATAAAACCATACCAAAAGGAAAAAAAGCATAAGAAAGCAAAGTGGTTGTCTGATGAGGCTCTTAAAATAGCAGAGGAAAGAAGGAACGCAAAAGTCAAAGGAGAAAGGAAAAAATACAATCACTTGAACACAGAATTTCAAAGAAAAGCAAGGAGAGATAAGGAAAACTACCTATAAAACAGTGCAAAGAAATTGAGGAAAACAACAAAAGAGGTAGGACTAGAGATCTTTTTTTAAAAAACGGGGAAATCAAGGGAACTTTTAAAATAAAAATGACCATGATAAGGAACAAAGATGGAAAGGAGTTAGCTGATGCAGATGAGATCAAAAAGAGATGGCAAGAGCACACAGAGGAAATGTCCTTCATGCATTCCCTTCCTCCTTGGCTCCCCACCCGAGACCTGCCCTGGTTCCTGGAGAGAGACTCCACCTGCGGCTTAAAGGACCTGCCACCCATGTTTTGCCACCCAGACCGCCTGCCCGCCACTTCGGTCCTGTCCAGTTTTTACCCTTTGGCCAGCCAAGATGAGGCGCAGGCCATGAGCTGCTACAGCTTCTTCAACCTCATGGACTGGATCTACGGCAGGGTGGACCCCAGCTTTGCAGGCAACGGGGGTTGCGAATGTGCCACCTTCCTCCCGTGGCAACAGCGCTTGGTGGAGAGCATCATCTTCCTCGCACTGGGGATATTGGAGGTTGTGGTGCCGTTGTATAGGCTCCGGTGGACCCATTCGAAAGAGGCGAGGGACCCCTTTTACAGTCTCGGGTCAAAGAAGAAAGCTTGAGCAAGAACCTGCTCCTGGTTTCCCTCTGCCTCGTTTTTGGCGTGGAACTGGGGTTCAAGTTTGTGACCAAGATCCTCATCTACCTGCTCAACCCCTGCCATGTTGTCACCATGATACATATTTTTCTGCTGGCCTGCCCACCATGCCACTTTGCAATGGTTCTCTTCAGGTTACATCTGCACATGCTCAACGGGGCACTTCTCGCGTTGCTGTTTCCTGTGGTTAACACTCAGTTGCACGTTAAAGTTGGGTGGTGGTGAAGATATCTGGAATGAAATTGGACCATAAGGAATTGATTATGTACATTGATTCTTATTTATTGTTTAATGTAGATTTATTGGATTTTGTATTATTGTATTTTTATATTTATTGTATACTGTACTGTCAATTTTTTATACTGTATTCTTTTGTATTTCATTATTATCTTGTATTTATTTATTTTGTATTTTTCTGATTATTGTACTGTTATTGCTGCTTGTTTTGATATTTACTGCTGTATTTTGTTTTGTTTATTTTACTGTTGTGAACCGCCTTGAGTTGCCCATTGGAGAAGAAAGGCGGTATAGAAATAAACCTAATAATAATAACTCTACAAAAAGGACCTCAACACTCCTGATAATAACAATAATGAGAAATTTGAACTTGAACCAGACATTCTGGAAAGTGAAGTCAGAAAGGCCCTAAAAAGCACTGCAAACAATAAAGCTAGTGGAAATGGTGGTATCCCAGTTGAATTTTTCAAAGCCCTAAAAGATGATGGAATCAAACTACTGCATTCAATATGTCAGCAAATTTGGAAAATGAAACAGTGGTCACAAGATTGGAAAAGATCATTGTACGTTCCAATCCCAAAAAAGGCAATGCCAAAGAATGCTCAAATTATCGAACAATTGCGCTCATCCCACATGCCAGCAAGGTTATGCTCAAGATAATACAGGACAGACTTCAGCAACATGTGGAGAGAGAACTACCAGAGATGCAGGCCGATTTCAGAAGAGGCAGGAGGACTAGAGACCACATTGCCAACATACGTTGGATCATGGAGAAAACAAAAGAATACCAGAAACAAGTCTACTTTTGTTTTATTGATTACACCAAGGCTTTTGACTATGTGGACCCCAACAAAATGTGGCAAGAAATTAAAGAGATGGGAATACCAGAACACCTCATATGCCTCATGAGAAATCTGTACACGAACCAAGAAGCAACAGTTAGGACAGAACACGGAACGACAGAGTGGTTTGGAATAGGAAAAGGACTAAGACAAAGCTGCATTTTATCACCCTGCTTATTCAATCTATACACAGAGCACGTAATGAGCAATGCAGGGATGGAGGAATCACAATATGGGATCAAAATTGCTGAGAGAAACATCAACAATTTGAGATATGCAGATGATACCACCCTAATGGTAGAAAGTGAGGAAGACCTAAAGAACCTCTTGATTGGGTTGAAGGAGGAGAGTGCAAAAACTGGCTTGAGACATAATATCAAGAAAACCAAGATAATGGCAACAGGTCCGATCAGTCGCTGGGAAATAGATGGGGAAGAAGTAGAAGCAGTGACAGATTTTACTTTCCTGGGATCTAAGATCACTGCAGATGGTGACTGTAGCCATGAAATAAAAAGATGACTGATTATGGGGAGATAAGCTATGAGAAACCTGGGGAATATAGTGAAAAACAGAGACATCACCTTGAAAACAAAAATTCGCATAGTCAAAGCAATGCTATCCCCGGTGGTAATGTATGGGTGTGAGAGCTGGACCATTAGGAAAGCTGAGCACAGAAAAATAGTTGCCTTTGACATGTGGTGTTGGAGGAGAGTCCTGAGAATTCCCTGGACAGCAAAGAGAACAAATAGGTCAATATTAGAAGAAATCAACCCTGACTGTTCATTGGAGGGACAAATAGTGAAGATGAAGCTAAAGTACTTTGGACATCAAATGAGAAGGGAGGACTCGCTTGAGAAGGCCGTAATGCTGGGAAAGGTGGAGGGCAAGAGAAGAAGAGGGCATCCAAAGATGAGATGGCTAGATGGTATTGTAGACGCAATGGGCACTGAACTGGGTGGGCTGAGGAGGATGGTGGAGGAGAGAGGTGCCTGGAGGAAAATGGTCCATGGGGTCGCAAAGGGTCATAATCGACTGTGCAACTGAACAACAACAACAACAAATAGGTACGACTTCAGTGGGAAGGTAAACAACATTCCGTGCACTCTGTCGTCAAGTCATTGCCTGCCACATGATCACGGAAACATCTTCAGATGCAGACATTGCTGGCTCTTTGGCTATAAACAGAGGTGAGCTCTGAATTGAACCTCATCCTTATAGCAATAGCAATTACACTTATATACCACCCCATAGTGCTTAGTGCACTCTCTGGGTGGTTTACAGGTAATTAGCATTTTGCATCCAACATTTGACTGATCTTGGAAGGATGTACGGGTGTACATGACTGGATTTTGAGCAAGGGAGACCTTGACCTTTACCTAGTGCTTTAAATCTTGAATTATGTCTTGGTGGTCCTTGGTCACAAAAGGTATTTAAAGAGATTCCATGGTAGGGGAAAGGTTGAGAACCATGGGCCTAAAGGAAGCCACAGCCTTGAGTTTTGAAGAGTTAAGCAGGACAGGACATTTTGGAAATCCCTCATTCATAGAGTTGCCATAAATCAGAAGTGACTTGATGGCATGTTACAGCAACTCCTGAATTCTAGTCTGTCACTGTGTCCACCACATTGCACTGGTTATGTCTGCCGTGCAACTCTTGTCACAGAGATGAGGAAAATCCCTTCACTGGGACTGCAGATCTCAGAACACCACCATCAACATGACCGCCAGCTGGAAGGACATGGCTCCACATTTGGCTTTAAGATTGACAAGCTGATCCTCTGTTTGTAATAGTCCATTACACAAACTTCAATTAAGTCTTACAGGATGTTGAGATGCTATTTGTTTGCTTCTTCTATCTCAGCCATGATGTGTGAATGGCCCCCTAAGTGACAAGAGATTACTTGATTTATTTCTGTTCCCTGATTACTAAACTCCTTAACAGGGATAAACGACTGGGTCACAAATCTAACACCTTTTCTTCCCTTGAGTAATTAGTTTCCTTGCTTTAAAAAAATTTGCATCTCTTGCTCTGCTAGGCAGGTATTTAAGCATGGGAATGTCTTGGCTTGTAAGGGCTGAGGGAATGGGGTGTTGCAAGGAAACATTTGTACCCACTCTGTGGTACAAAGTGAGAAGCCACACACAGCTGGGTTGCAAATAAAGCTTCATTTACACTGTTTAGTTTTAGTTTGATTTCGAAGTATTGATGAAGATTTGTGAATTTATGTTTATAGTTGCCCTGTAGCAAAGGAAGAAATTATTCATGACGCTTTCATGCATGTGTTGTTAAGTGAGGTCAAACTGGAACCAGTTTACATCTGCCTCATAGGGCTTTCAAGGTAAGTGAGATATTTAAAAAATGCTTTTACCAGTTCCACTCCCCAGTGAGTTTCCATGACTGAGTGGGGATTCAAACCCAGGCCTCCTGAGTCCTAGTCTACCACCCGATGCACTACATCACAATGGGTATCTATTCATGCATTGCCTAGCAACAAACCAGGATTAGCTACTAAAAGAATCTTTCAGGAATTAAGATTTCTGGAAACACGCAAATACTAGCATGGGCATGGATAAGTGCCCTGGCGGTGCAGTGGTTAAACTGCTGTACTGCAGCCAAAATGTGATCAAAGTTGACTCAGCCTTTCATCCTTCCAAGATCAGTCAAATGTTTGATGCAAAATGCTAATTACCTGCAAACCACCCAGAGAGTGCACTAAGCACTATGGGGTGGTATATAAGTGTAATTGCTATTGCTATAAGGATGAGGTTCAATTATCTCTGCAAGGCGATAGGATGGGTCACTATCCAATTCTGGGAACTTATTTGGTCATGGACATGGTCAGAGGCTACTGCACATGTCAAATTAACATATGCATGCTACACATTTCTGCCTCTGATAAAGAGACAGGCAAGGTGCGATGGCTAGTGCTAGTTGAGCCAGAGCTATGGCAGCATCTTGCTTACCATAAATAGATATGCCATCACTGGCATTCCCACTCCTCTGCACAGTGACTTCCAGATACATTGGAGTGAGAAAGCATGCACAAAATGAGAGCTGGACCATATCAGGCTGAGCATAGAAGAATAGACACCTCTGAACTGTGGTGCTGGAGAAGACTCTTGAGAGTCCCCTGGAATGTAAGGAGATCAAATCAGTCCATCCTAAAGGAAATCAACCCTAACTAGTCCATGGGGTTGCAAAGAGTTGGACTCAACTGTGCGACTGAACAACAACAACAACAACAATGTGCTGGGGTGCATGGGTGGAGGTGAGAACTATCCTCCTTGCCAACTCTCTCCCTGCAAGGTCTGTCAACTGATAGAACAGTAAAAAAAAATCTATGCCACATTGCAAAGACTATCCAACAGAGTGAACTGAGATATCCTGTAATTCCATGGACAAGTCAGAGACCTACCCCAAAAGATTTAAAGACAGAAAGAAAGAAGGTGATGCTCCCTCATTGTATTCACCATACAAAATCCAATTCCAAAAGCTCCCTACTATGCCATTTATTTAAAAAGTCTAAATGAATGATATGAAATTATCTAGCCTCTAAATCAGGCTTTCTCAACCTTTTCAGGTCGTGGGCCTGACCACACCTCCTGGGAAGCTAATTGGGCTGTTCACATGGTTCCGCCTACCCAGAAGCGGAAGTAAAACATGCACTGCACATGTGCAGGATTCATTTAGTGGCATTCTGCGGATGCATGGCGTGCAGTTTTTTCCACTTCCGGGTTTGCCGAGGACGTTATGGACCTGATGAAATGGCTTCAGGGGCCGGGTTTGGCCCGTGTGCTGGAGGTTGAGAATGCCTGTTCTAAATGAACCTCTTCTAATTCCAGAATAGGCACGCCTTTGGCCTGGCAACAGCTGTGTGGCTCAAATCTTCAATCTAATCCAGCATATAGAAGATGATGTTGAAACACATAAAATATCTGGAGCAGCATTTTCATTTTACAGCAGCATATGGCACTGTCCACCATCAAATGCTGCTCAAAAAGCTCTACCTCTTAAAAAAGGTCATGGATTACCAAAAATGGTTCTCATTTGACTTCATTATCAAAGATTCTTTGTTGAATTTCAATGGAGGTACAATCACCAGATCAAAGGAATGGTCTTCCACAGGATAGTGCCCTGGTAGCATTGCATTTTTATACATATGATCAAAGCTCCAATACCTTGGGCAAATCATGAGGAATGACATGAAATACACAATACTCCAACTCGCTCTGCAAAGAAAAATGATCCCTGGGAAGAGAAGCCCTGAACATAGACAGACTTCATGGCTAAAGAACCTGAGAGACTGGTGTGGAATGTTCTCTGAAAAACTGTTCCTAGGAGTTAAGAACAGGAAGACTGTCACCATGATGGTCACCAATATCTGGAATGTATATGGCACCTGAGGAGGAATACAGACGATCAACCAACTTTTCCATATTCCAGGATTTTTATCTATGTTGATCGTCTTGGCTTGATGACAGAACCTTTGAGCACTAGTGAACTAGTAAAAGCTACCAGCTGGTCAACTATACATGGGTATCATTAAAAGACTTTGCTCTCTAAAAAATATTTTTACAGATCGCCACTACCACCACTGCAAGCAGTGCCCCATGTGGTTTAGACAAGTATATATAGAACGCACTGCTTGCGCATCCTCAAATGGCAGATAAAATACTTTCCCCAACTCACCATATACAAAAACAGTCCATGTCCAGCTGTTTTAAATAGACCTTGCTTCTATTTTGTCTCTTGGTGGAAGGATTGAGCAATGGCCTGTTCTAAAGACACATTGTGTTCTGAGCAGAATACAACTCCATGGAAAGGATCAATTGCAGTTATTAATGAGCAAGGAAGGTGCTGAAATCCTTCTGCTCCAGCTTCACTAGGCAGCATGGTTTTGTTTTTGGGGGAGAGTAAAAATAAATAAATGACTATTACAATGTGTTTTATTTAAGAGGAATGAGTTGATGTGTCTCTTTTAACATATAGCCAATTTTCTGATGGTTCCAGCTGGCGGTCTAGAAGCTGTAGGCAAAAAAGAAGAAGAGGGATTTGGCCAATCTTTCCTCAGGCAACCTCCCTTTCCACTGAATAGAAATATATGACCAAACTAAAAGGCCCCAAATCCAACTCCACGGACAGAATAGCAGTATGTAAAACTAATTATCCTCCTAATGAAATCTCCTCTCTGGCAAGTTCTCTTCCTCCCCCTCCCAATCTAACTTTTTCATTAAGGTAATTAATTGCTATGTTCCCAGAAACCCAAAGACTGGGGCTTTGGGATTAAGGTACATGATTGAGTAGTTAATACCAAGTGTAAACACCTCGGGTGTTCCTGTTAAGCATGGCTGTTCTTACCAGCAAAGGTTGAATAATGGCTCAACTAAGAACAGCTTAAGTACTTAAGTGTGGGGGAATAGGTGAACACAAGGGGTGAGCTCATGTATTCCCTCCACCCCTTAGTACTTATCCCTCCGTCTTAGTCACTTATGACTTTGCTGTGACATGATTTGCAACATTTTGCTTCTACACAGTTTGATTTCTTTATAAGGCTGTCACTTGCAGTTATCCTGTTAAAAACAGAGAAATTGTTTGATGGGAGGGGGTACAGAAGAGGACAGTGAGAGAATATATTAGAAACTTGAGAGACATGCATTAGTGCAGGGGTGCCCAAACTTTTCAGGCTGTGGGCTGGTCATGTTTAGTGGGCCACTCACATGGTTCAGTGGGCTGGTCGCATGGTTCTTCTCACCAGAAGCAGAAGTAAAACGCACCTTGTAATCTGTTTTGCAAAAGATATGTTTTGCAACAAGATGAGATAGATTTTAGGCTGCCATTTTCTCTACTTAAACCAGGGATGGCCAAACTATGGCCCATGGGCCAGGTTTGTCCCCAACACCAATTCATCCGCACCACGCCACCCTCGCCGCTCTCAGAAGTGGAAATAAAATGCACCCATACAGGTGCATTTTACTTCCACTCCTGGGAGCGACGAGGGTGGCATGGGCTGGATGAATTGGCATCGGGGGGCAGATCTGACCCACGGGCCATAGTTTGGCCACCTCTGCATTAGTGTGTCCACTGGTCTTGGGATCACTTATTTATAGTTTTCTATAACCATAATCAGTTCCAGGAGATGTGTTGCAAAACAGTGAGTGCATCCATTTTCTTGGCAGTCATTGCAAAACAGTGCTGCCATCTCCAAGCTTTATACTGTGTCTTGGGAGAGAGTGTGAATGTTTTTTTAATTCAGTACAATGTGTGCTAATCCATTACTTATTATTATATACTGCCCCCCAACCCCGCCCCGCCCCGACAACCAGGGATTCATTTGAGATAATCTCACTGTAAATGCCAGCAACTGCCATCTATTTTTAAGTGAAATACAGCAATCTTAATCCTTCACATGAGAAGATCCAAATCCTGGTATACACAGAGAGCACATTTTAGCATGTTAAAAATATCTTCATCTCTTTAGTGATTTTATCCTCCCACATCTAATATTTTTGAATCTCATTTCCTCCAGTCCATTTATTGAAGAAATTTGCAAATTTGCAAAAAATTCTTCTTAAAAAACCAACCAAACAAATTCTTCATCATTTTCAATGGCCCTTAATATCTATGTTTTCAGCAGGACCAGGTTTTGCCTACTTGTCTTATGATTGCTAAAAAAATAAATAAGGAAAGTCAGGACACCTTTAATTTACCAGTGCCATGGCTGAAACAAAATCTTGGTTCACTTTCTCTTACATGTACTTTTTACTTAAAACTGCACCTTCTTTGAATTGATAGAGAAATTTGCAAATGTCCTAAATTATTATTATTTAACGAGTAAACTAAACAATCCCATTCATCTCTATCCTCTGCACAGGTATCTAGATCAGGGGTGGCCAACCTTTGTATGCTGTGGACCTGACCATGCCCCCGGACAGCTGAGCAGGCCAGACCCATACCTGTCAAGTTTTGGAAAATTTCTGTCAAATAAGGGAAATTTCCTAGCCAAAAGAGGAAACTGGACAGCTATGCTTATCCTGTGCTGGCCTCCAGTCGAACTCCAGTCTAACTGCAGTTTAACTAATACGGAATGACGGTGGGAAAGAGTGTAAAATATGGGGGTTCTACAGAAATTTCCCAAAACTTGACAGGCATGGCCAGACCACACACCCTGAAGTGGGCACATTTACAGCTGTCATAAGTGTGCCCATTTCCGCATTTATGACAGCTGCAGGCACATTTACACATGTGTGGGCACATTTTATGGCTGATGTAAACACGCCCGCTTCCACTTCCAGGTGCAATGGAGGCGGCAACAGGCCAGATGGAATGGTGGGCTGGGGCCAGCCCACAGCCCATAAGTTGGGAACCCCTGATCTATATCGTACCACCAAGACTTTGATTAGAGTCAGTATCTGCTTTCTGTGCCAGGGCTTTATGCTTCACAAGATATAGTTCAGCATTCTATTTCAGCATCTTGAAGTTCAACCAAATGCCAACAAGCAGGACATGAAGTCAATAGGTCGCCCCTGTTTTGATTTGTTGTTGTTGTTTTGCTCCAAAGCATACATTCAGCATTGTATTGCCTTTTTAGATGGCTGCTCCGTTTAACAATCCTGGAGCATGGGTCTGATCTAACTAAGTGAATCATACCTGTCAAGCACGGCTCTGGAAAATATGGCAACTGCTCTGGCCCAGGCACGCATGTGCAGCAACAACCCCTTTGTGCATGCGCAGAACCCCTTTGTGCATGCACACTGCTGCCTCTGATGGGTGCGCACGCACAGTAACCCCTTTCTCCACCATTCAAAATACAGGATGGCGGTGGGAAAGGGGAGGAATGCGCACTGGAATACAGGAAATCTCAGCTAATACAGGATAATTGACAGGTATGAAGTGAATGGGAAAGGAGGGGGACAGAAACCTTCTAAAGACTGTTCCTTTCTATAATTCCTGCTCAGTCATGGAAACTCACTAGGAAGTAGCAATGGTAAAAAAAACCTCAAATATAGGACCACAACTATCAGAAGAGCAGACAGACTTCAGAAAAAAATGGAAACTGTACAGATGTAATTTTTACACTTAAACAACTAATAGAGCTAATACAAAACACAATAAGAATCTCTTTGTTGCATTTGTAAACTAAGAGAAGGCATTTGATAGAGTTGACAGGAAATTGCTATGGCAAACATTGATCCAACATGAAGTAAGTACACATCTTATTAGATTATGTAAAAGCTTATATAGCAACTGCAGAAGTGTAGTTAGAACAAATCAAGGAATACCAGAACCCTTTGCAGTAACATCCAGAGTGAGAAAGGGATGTGTACTATAACCATTATTATTTATCACCTACATAGACAGCATAAGTTAAAAAGCTAAGCCCATGAATGGAAGCAATTACTTTTTGCAGATGTTCAGGTATTGATAGTAAGTACAGCTAAGGAATTAAAGCAACAATATATTTCCATGAACCAAAAATGCAAGATAAATAATATGAGAATTGGTAAAAAGAAGACTGAGGTAACAGCAACTGGAAGAAAAGCACATACCTTAAATATTAAAATAGAGGGAATAGGTATAAAACAAGTGGCAGAGTTCATATACCCTGGAACAACATTTATTGAAGATGGCAAAATGAATGAAGACATTAACATATGGTGCAGGAAGGCAAACCAAATATTGGGACAGTTACTTCTGCTCTTACAGCACAAGGTAATACTGACCAGCACAAAGTAATACCTCACACAACGCATATTTATTCTCACTTTATTTTACCAGCGCCAAACATGGACACATAACAAAGCAAATGAAAGTTGGTCGCCATGGAAATGAGATGTCGTAGGAAGGCTGGTGGAGTGAGTGACAAGAAGGGATAAAATCAGGAATGAGATTATAAGGGAAAGAATCAGAATAGAACCAATCTTGAACTACATTCAGAGACAGCCAATAAAGTGGTCACCCCTTTGGTGATAATATCTTGGAATTCCATACCATACAGGGCATATGTGAAAAGAGAAGAAGTACAAAGAGCACAAGGCAGACTTTTGTGGAGGTAAAAGGTAGAGAGAATGACCAGAACAAAGAAGGTAAATTGAGGTAAACAAGACAAGGGGGGATGGACAGATTGCCTGTTAATTGGCTACCTAGAGACAAATATTGCAAACAACTTCCTTTAGATCAGACAGAAATCTTGTCAGAAGGCTGATGTGTTAGCATTTACTTCTAGCATTTACTGTTGGCTGGGTTTCCCCAAATACCCAACAATTAGCTTGTTTTCAAGAGCAGTAGTTCCCATGCCAGTCTGGACAAACATCCCGCTACAGTAATGGAGTAGACCTTACAGCCAGTGACTCAGCGCCGAGTGTCAGGTGGTGATTAACTAATATGGCTCCATGGGGCCAATGGCTACAGACAGATGAGCCCCTTTAGGTGGGGTGATGGTACCTCTCATTGGAGGAAATGCCACTGGAAACCATCCTATTGG
This sequence comes from Bradypodion pumilum, assembly GCA_035047305.1. Lineage (NCBI taxonomy): Eukaryota > Metazoa > Chordata > Lepidosauria > Squamata > Chamaeleonidae > Bradypodion > Bradypodion pumilum. Next base: position 501,458,183 of record JAWDJD010000001.1, on the reverse strand, counting down.
ACCTGATGGCAAAATAAACAGAGGAGGAACTCTGATTCCCAATGATAGTGGGGGTGGAAGAGGCCATGCCAGATGGACTGGCTGTGACAGCGTGCCTTGATAATATCCTCAAGGGTGCAGCTGTCCATTGCAGTCCTGGTGTTAAATCCTGCATGTCTCATTTCATGTGTGCTGCAGGAGATGGCTCCGAGATCATAGTGTGTGGGTCACTTCAAGGCAAGCTGGGATCCACCTTTAAAAATTCATGCCAATGACATTTTTCCTGCTTCAGGAAAAAAATGCATTCTTTGATACGAGTTGCAGTTAACAACAACAAGTTCCCACCCTTAGACCCCCAGGCGTTCTTGGACTGCAATTCCCAAAACCTTGATCAGCAGGTGTGCTGATTTTGGCTTCTGGGAATTGAAGTCCAAGAATACCAGAGGATTCAATGTTGGGAAACTCTGTTCTCAAGCTATTTTGCTAAAGGCGATGGTGTGTGAATTAAAAGATTCTGAATGGAAGGTTCTTCTGACATGGGAATGAATTTTAAAGGAATCATGAAAAGCTACAGCACTGATTTCCATCCCAAAATCAAACCCCAGAACAAAAAATACCCCATGCCTCCAGTAGGTGCAAAACAAAACAAAAACATGGGGAAAGAAAAGATATGTCCCCCTCGTTACTGAGACAGCCATAAGATTCTATGGACAGTGCAAAAAATATAGAAACAATCAACCTGGTATTTTTGATAAACCTTGTGGCAACTGTCCAACTCTGATTAACTGTACAATCGGCTCTGGCTATATTCTTGGTACAGCAGAAATAAGCTAATTTCCCATTCAAAAGGTATAGTTTAAGGAACAGAAACTAAAGTAATAAATTCTTTTAAGGATGGAAGAAGCATGAAATCAAACCCTGGTGTTGTTTAAAAGCACTTTAAAACCAGCAAGAAAAGGAGCAGTCAAAGTTGAACCATGCATGCCCAATCTTTCAAAAACAAAAATTATTAGGAGAATTTATGACTATTTAATGAAGTGGGTAACATTTGTGCCTTTCTTCTGAGGAATGATTGGTTTTTAACATGGCATTTGCCTAAAGTAATGTTACTGTTGATTGAAATAATGCAATTTTCATATCTAAAAAGCTGAGACAGGGAAGCATGTCTGTTTCACTTGTGTTTGCTGAAACTCAATCCACAGGAAAAGATTTTATAACAAAATTGGAGCTTAAATTTCATTTGCTGATTTAATAAAAACCAACAGGATGGATTTGGGGATATTTCATTAATCTTTCTTTCCTTTCAGTGAAAAGGAAATTAAGTTCAATCTAGTTCAAACCCGGCTTCACCATTCTACAATAGTCTGCCAATGTCCATTTTCTCTCTGGCAAGTTGAAACCTAATTAGTCACAGAAAATTCTTCCCTGATCCTGTCAGTCTTAGGTAGGCTACAACTGAGCTGCAGACAAATGTACAGTTGCTCAGCTTTCTCCCTTGCTTTATGTACATTTCTTCTTACGCCCCATCTTGGGATCCTACCTAGAGGCAAAGGATGCCCATACGGCAGTCAGTTTCTGCACATGACTATCTGTATGCAGAACATATGAAAAGTACAGCTAATAAGAGAAGAAAAAGGAATAGCTAGCATAAATTCAGAAAGTGGTGGATTAATAATTTGGGCAGTAGTGATAATTTACAAAGAAATAAACATCTATCTGAGTCTCTTTTAAAACTGTATACTAGTGGTCTTGATCAGTCCTCCATTCTGCAAATGCAGGTTACCTAAGTGGAGTTGGGTACTCAGGCGAAACACCTGGCCTGCTCTAACATGGCTAACTTTGACATGTGCCCAGCCAGCTGTGTCATCATATTTAAAATGGCTAAAGGAGCATAAAAAACATGGACCTCAGTTCCCCGTGCACTATCAGACCCTGCTATGGTAGTAGAAGGACCTCCCACTGGTGAGAGGCTGTTAAAATCTCATGTGAGATGAAGCTTCAATCTGTCATGCCAAACTAGACGTGTGAAGTATGGATCAACCAATTAACCAAGAAAACAAGCTAAAACTACATGCTGACTTGAAACAAGTTTGAACGTGAAGCGAATTTCATTGCTTCATATGATCTAAGCTTTATTGCATTTCGAAATCCTGCCACTCTGCCCTGTTTTAAAATACAGATGGGGTTTCCGGAAGGTGGGAGAGCCCTCCCTTCTCCACAGGGCTTTCTTGTCCTGTGCATGGCTGGGCAGCAGTTGCTACAATGACATGAGAGTCTCTGGTGGCCAGAAAGACTGACCCTCACTGCTGGTGCCAACATATGCTCAGTGTCCATCTCCATCCAGCCACCTACCAGACAGGTGAGCCCTGCAGAAGAAAGAATCATAGACTAGTTGAGTTGGAAGGGGCCTTGTAGGCCATCGAGTCCAGCCCCCTGCTCAATGCAGGAATCCAAATCAAACCAGATCTGGCAGGTGGTAGAATACTTCCAATGTTGGAGCACTCACCGCCTCTTGAGTCAGTTGGTTCCACTGTTGTACTGCTCTAACCATTAAGATGTTTTTTTTCCTTATATACAGCCTATATCTGGCTTCCTTAATTTGAGCCCGTTATTATGTGTTCTGTATTCTGGGATGATTGCAAACAGATGCCTTTATGATTACCTTTCAGGTACAGGTATTTGAAAAATAACTTAGATAAACCATTCATAGCCTTCAGACTTGGGAAGTTTGATTGGTTATCCTTCTCACCTTCCATCTCACTCCCATTAGTGACTGCTTACTCTTCTATGTCTCTAAAGAGGCATAACTTTGCAGCTCTCCACAGCTTTCTGCATAAGTCTGGAGCACACAAGCTGCAGCCTTTGTGAGTTCTTTTGCAATAGAATGAAAAGCCTCTATTACTCACAAATGGTTTGCATTCTGCTCAATGGTTTTTAAATCTGATATATGGGACTCTGAATATAGAAGGCTCTAAGGTGAATATACCAGTGAAAGGATGGAAGGCCAAAATGGAACAAATGGCCTGTCTTGTTCCAGAAGTTCAGATTATTTTCTCATTTGGGGAACAGAATCCGCACTTGTTCCACATGTGGCAAAAAAGGACCTGCTCGAGGAGAGTCCTTAGGCCGAAGCAAAGTCACTGAACAGCCAGTACCACAGCACCGGTTCAGTTGTGCTTCTTTCTTCTTCTTCTTCTTCTTTCATGTCCACATCAAATTTTGCATTGCCAAATGAAGCCACTTTCTTGGCTTTGTCATAGGTCAAACCTAAGTACTTGTCAGTACATTTTTCTGGCAGTAATTGGCAGACCAGTAAATGAGCCGGATTCTGTATCTCGCCACATTCATACAGCGTGTTGTTTTCCGCTAGCAGCCCCCACTTGAGCATGTTGGTTGTGCATTTAGGGACTCCAACCCTCAGCCTATTCAGGGTCCTCCAAATGACATAGGGGAGGTCGAGTTCTTCAGCCATATCCTCCTTTAATGTTATTCCTTGCCTTCCTCCATCTTCCAATTTGATTTTGCTCTTGTGTATCCTCAAGAGTGCATATTTTTACCAAGAGGGGGACACACTGCAGCTCCATTTTCACTGCAGGAAAACAGGCAATTCCAATTGGAATGGTTTTTCTCTAGGTTGCAGATAATAATAATTGTGTCAGGAATTATTTTGGGTTGAAAGGATTTTTGCTAGAGAAATTCCACTTAGGGGATGCCTGAATGAGGCTCCCTTCATGTCCCCAATAACCTGCAGAAAAAAAGCTTACTATGGGTTACCTGCCACAGACTCCTTCATCTATGAGCTGAGTATCAGTTGGACCCATTTCAGATATGGGTTATAAAACCATTGTTCCTTAAACCTGAGGGACACTCCAGACTATGTAGGTAGGCTACTCAGATTTCAAAAGTCCATTTATACAGCCAAAGTGACATAGAGTAAATATGAGACTATGAGGAGGTTTTGTCTGGAAGCACATTTTCCACTGTGGGCATAGCTGGGAGATCAACCGATGTTTGCCAGCTCAGTTGTCAATTGCAATAAAGAGGGATTATGTACATGAGAGTGATGCTGTCTCTGAACATGGAATGGACATGGCTGGGTTTATGTTAGATGATTTTGCCAATAGTGTTGACCTTTTTTCTGGGATGCTCCATTTGCACATTCATGTCATCACTTCACGTTCATTCTAACATCATTACCAGCAACATTAGAATGCTGCTACTGAGCGTTCAGACTAGGATGGGTTGTTAAAGTAGGCAAATGATATAATTGGTGGGATGAGAGAGAGCAGAATGTAACAACTAATGTTTGTGCTTTTAACATCTTATTTCTTCTTAGCCCATTCCTTACACACACACACCACCTATTTACTTACCCATCATAACACATGCCTAAGTCAGAATTGAATGAGACACTATCTTCACATTTGTAAGGTGGTTAAATAAATCCCTCCAGATATATGATTCCAGTAGACCCATGGTACCCAACACATGCTCCACGAGGCGGGGGGAGGGGGGGCAATTTGATTTTTTTGAAGAGGGGCATTTGAGAATGAGTTATTAATTAATAGTGAATGGCCTTTTAGGCTTCCTCCACATGAATAGGAATTCACTTTTTGAATAATAAGAATTATATGTCCCAGGTGTGGGAGTGAATATTGAGATGTTTAGTTGGGGCATAGCCAAAAAAAAGGTTGGGAATCCCTACAGTAGATTTTGAGACTAAGTCATTGTACTTGCAAACAAAGCTCGTGCCTACATCTCAATGACCTCTCACTCATCCCCACAACAAGTAAATTTGGAACAGGCAAAGTTGAGGAGAAACAAATTAATTAAATGTTTCAGAGGATCTCATCTTCTAATGAAATGATAATTGTGTAAGACATTACTCCATGGACAACAAACTTCAACCTCATGAACATATCATGGTTTACATGATTATTATTTTCCTCCCATGACTGAGCCGGCCATCTGGGTACATGGTGACTCTATTCACATGACTCGTTACCTGTAGTGCAAAAGATGAATTGAAATCTAGTGGTACATCACTTGGCAATTTGTATTTCAGGAGAACTCAGATGGTTTCTGAATAAAACCTTGAAGCAAAACTGCAAGTAAGCAAAATATATCTTCTGCCTTCAATAAAATAGAACATATTGTTTCTCTCAGACTTACTGTATTTTGTCAAGCTGGGATCCACCTTAAACAAATTCATGCCAATGGCAGTTTTCCTATTTGAAAATTATCTGTAGGAAAAAATGTATACTCGGACACGAGTAGCAGCTAACGACGATGACTGTATTTGTCACCTGTAAATGACATGTTTCTTTTACATGTTCACCGCTCTGGTGTAAGTGAGCTAGGGTCCATGAGATGTTGCAAAATCTCCACAATCCTGACATGAGTTTTGCAACTGCGTTCTGCACCTGCTGCAGGTTCTGTACCATCTTCAAAGATATCTCCATGTAGAATAGATTGCAGTAATTGATTTTTGAGATTACCAGTACGTGGACTAGTGTCAGGAGAAATTTCATATACAGACATGTGGAGTTGGGCCAATCCGCCTGAGATGGAGAAAGGCAGACCTGGCCATGGCAGATATTTGCTTTTCCAAACAGAAAGCCAAGTCCAGGATTACACACAGATCTCGAACCTGGTCCTTCAGAGGAAGAACCACAACATCCAGACTAGGCCAGAATTCACCCAAGTGAGCAGGAGATTACTATTCAGCTGCCCTTTGTTGATTTCAATACTTTATTTCATAGAATGAGGACTCCCGTTAGGTATGTTTCTTGATGCAACACCAGGATCACAACATTCAGTGGCACAGGCATTTCCTCTTGCACAACAATTGCATGAATACTCTGACTTCTTCTCTTGCACAAACTCACAACTGGATGTTACACAATTGGTATTGCACCAATGGAAATAGACTAAAGAATGCAGGCTATTTGTACATAGGACGTCTTGACAGTTTTGGCTATGGGAAACTCACAAGTGAATAAATAAGTAGTCTTCCAAATTACGCACATATAAACCCAGACCATACTTATTTCCTACATAATGTGACACAGCCACCCATTTGGCCATAGAAAGCTTTTTTCTGCTTATAATACATCATCATTCATCAACTTTGTTGCATCGAAGTGACTTAGTATTTTTTTCTACTGTTGTTTGAAAGACTTTATATGTTTAGTGTAGGCTAACAGGCAGAACCAGAGCAACAAATTAGATGGGGCAGTGACCTTGTTGATTTGTCATTTTCTATTTGTTTTCTATGGAGTGTAGGCACTTTGGGAGACTTCTGCTCTTTTGGAAATCCTAGACTCTCACTGTAAACAATTTTAAGATGAAATGGTTTTGCTCTAGGCAGAAAGTCCCTTGCCCTTGACACGACCTCCTCCCCATCTTGCCAGCAAGGAATTATGCAAGGACACCAATACTTTATCAAGCGTGGATATTAAATAGACATAAAATTCTACACAGCGCACGAGTCTGGATTACTGATTATTCTGGGGACAGCTTTATACTTTGAAGAAGAAATGTATGCTGTTTTGAAATCTCTAGTCCACAAGGAGATAATATTGCCAAGTTGGAGTGTCCATTACTCTTTGCCAATTGGACAGGGTGAGTGGTGCGGATGGGACTCCATCAATATACAAGGAGTCATAGCTTCCTCTTGTGGCCTGAACAAAGCCATTGATAATAGCTGACTAATTCATAGGATTGCCATCAGTGAGAATCAACTTGACAACACATAACAGGTTTCTCCATTCCTCTACTAAGGCATCTTCAAAAGAAAAAGAGCACAGAAGTCACTAGCTTTTTGTTCTTTTGTCCTGATGGTGCACTCTAACCAGAAATGGATTATTTACAAACAGATGAATAAATTGGTCCCAGATTGCCCTTACAAAATGATATATGCCTTCAAAGTTCCTATCAATTTATTTCCAAAAGTCAAACCATTTTCTTCTGTTCCCTCCACAAGGGCTGCTGACATTAAGTCTTTAAGGCTTGCTCCTTAAGAGGTAATACAAAAATTATCAGCATGATGCAGTTTGAATGGACAAGAACTCCCCAAACAGGGGGCTCTGTGGGTGACAATTGGCTTGCCTTGATGCTGCTTGTAACCAGACTCAGAGTGAGCTCCTGCTGTCTGTCCCAGTTCCTGCCAACCTAGTAGTTCAAAAGTAAGAAATAATAATATTAATATTAATATTAATATTAATATTAATATTAATATTAATATTAATATTAATATTAATATTAATATTAATATTAATATTAATAATAATAATAATAATAATAATAATAATAATAATAATAATAATAATAATAATAATAATAATAATAATAATAATAATAATAATAATAATAATAATAATAATAATTATTATTATTATTATTATTATTATTATTATTATTATTATTATTATTATTAAATTTGTATGCCGCCCACTCAACAATGTGATTCCAGGCGGCTCACAGAAACAACAAAGCATCTTAAACACGTATACATCTTACAACACGATAAAATACCATAGAATAACAGTAAATAAATCACAGTATCATATAAATCATAAACCACAGCATCGTAAAACATCATAAAACATTGCAGAAAAGGAAGAAAAACATTCATTTGAAAAGTCCCATAACAGCAAAATAACAGTCACCACACAAATCGCGCCACGGCACCACAACCAAAACCATTGGTAGGGCCTGGAGGTCGTCTTTGTCTTCTGCCACCCATGAGGCCATGGCGGCTCTTTATTCCCCCCCAGCATTGGTGGGACCCGGGGTAATCTTCATCATCTTCTGCCACCTGAGGCCACGGCGACTCTTTATACCCCCGGCTGTTGGTGGGGCCCATGGTCAGTGGTAGTGTCTTCTGCCGCCTACGGCCATGGTGGCTCTTTATCCCCCTGGCTGTTGGTAACTGCAAGTAGATAAATAGGTACTGCTTTGGTGGGAAAGGTAACAGAGTTCCATGTGCTCTGGTGTCTACTCATGCCTGCCACATGGCAATGTCTGCAGATGCAGACAGCTCTGGCTCTTGGGCTGTAAACGGAGATGACCACCACCCCACAGTTGGACATGACTGCCTTTTGAGCAAGGGAGATCTTTACCTCTAAAGATGAAGTATACACCATGGGAGTTATAGTTAAACAACATGGGAAGAGATGTTGCACTCTTTTAAACAAAATCTGAAGTATATGAATAGTTTTCATCAAAGTGACAACACACAGCAAAGTAAAATGGAAAAGCATTCATAAAATAAAAAAAACATCCATATTAATCCATTAGTAAAGGTAAAGGTTTCCCTTGCTCGAAAGCCAGTCGTATCTGACTCTAGGGTTCAGTGCTCATCTCTGTTTCATAGCCGAAGAGCCAGCGCTGTCTGCTTCTGAAGACGTTTCCGTGTTCATGTGGCAGGCATGACTAGACACTGGAGTTCACGGAACGCTGTTTACCTTCCCACCAAAGTGGTCTCTGTTTATCTACTTTCAATTTCTTGCTTTCAAACTACTAGGTTGGCAGAAGCTGGGACAAAGATGGGAGCTCATTCCATCCTGCAGTACTCGGGAATCAAACTGCTGACCTTCCACCTCCCAGTCAGTGTCTTAGCCACTACTTTATTTCAAAACTTGGATAGGCAAGGCCAGCCAGAATTTCTGCTACCGGTTCTGACGAACTGGTGTGAACCTGCTGATGCCCACCACTGGGTTCTTCTCACAGTGTCCCCCTGTTTACAGACAGAGTATCCATGGACAGGATAGACTCATTTATGGAAATCACCCATTTACTCACTTAGGAAAAACAGCAAATGTACATTTCAGATCTACGAAATAGAAAAGCAGAGGCAAGATATGATGTCTGATTGGGCCAAAGCAAGTTGCTTTGATACAAACATTTTTATACACTCAGCCAGGCTCTTTATAGATCTCAACTTCTGAAATGGGAAGAAAAATATGTCAGACATACTGTTTATATTGAAACAAATGGAACGTTCATTATATTTTTCATCAGTTTCTGCAAAATAGCATTTAATATTGCATGTCATGTCACCATTCCACTCCCTCCTTCTTTACTGTTAATGTAGATGTTATTCTGTAAGGTATTAGCATGCCAGCTTTCCTGTACATTTGATTATAGCTGATAGCAATCAAGGTAATTTTACTGCCAATAACAATGATGCCAGAAATAACATAATTTAATAGTATGTGGTTTGGGTCTTGTTTATAACTTTCCTCTACATTGTATGCGGTGATCGCATAAATAGGTAATATCTAATGTGCTGCACTCACTTTTAACAAATGTTGACATTGCTTGACCACAATCTGATGGAACTTATTCTTGCTTACAGTCATGTTGTGAAACAAATTGGTTCATTTCTCTATATATTTTTAAAGCATGCATTTTGCTAGAATATTGTTAAGAACTGCCATTCTTAAAACAGATCTCTAGAACTTTCTTGTGAAAACGGGAGAGAAACGGATACTGTGGTTTCATTATAGATAACAATTGAATGAAAGCAAGCCAAGATATTTCTGAAAAATAAGTTCTCATCATCAGTCACTATCATGTTTACACAGGGAATCATTAGTGCTTACTCAGTGATGGTGAACCTTGGCACTCTAGCTGTTCTTGGACTTCAATTCCCAGAAGCTGAAGTCAGCACTCCTGCTGATCAGGACTTCTGGGAATTGAAGTTCAAGAATAGCTGGAGTGCCAAGGTTCACCATCTCTGGTCTAAGAGACCAAATGCTCCATCAAATATGTTGGGATTTACTCTGCTTATTAGTGCACTCTCTGGGTGGTTCAGAGAGTAATTAACATTTTTGCCCCAAACATGCTGGGTACTCATTTTACTGACCTTGGAAATATGGAAGGCTGAGTCAACCTTGATTCCCATCAGGATCGAACTCACAATGTTCTGGCTGCAGTACAGCAGTTTAACCATTGCACCACCAGAAGGCTGCTCTATCTCTTGCTTTTTGACAGCTCCCCATCCCATAATTCAGCTGGGGGGGGTTACTATTGAATTATAGCACTGGAAATGCAGTTTTCTCAAAAGTCTCATCCCTAGTGGTTTGTGCATATGTTTCAATACACCTTCCTGCACTATTTAATTGTATCTCTCTCCGCAGCCACTAGTACACTATAGGATGAAATCTTTCCTCAAGCTTACTTACCTTCTCATTTAGGCTTAGTGTTATAGCAGGGATAACTGGTACTAGTGTCACACTACGATGCAGAAGGAATGTCACTGCATTATATTCCCAGGACAGTCTTCATGGCTGATCACCATGAGGATCACCAATATTCAGATTTAGCTATGGCAGAAGAAATTATAACAATCTGTATTTCTCAATATATTTTCCTCTTTGCTTCAGAAAATGCCCAGTTACAGCTTTATCTGCAAAGGCTGCATCCCAGTTAAGAATAAAGGGGTGAAAGTGAAATTTTCCCATCTCACTCTACAACAAGTTGCCTCACTCCCTTAATAGACTTGGGGATTAAAAAAAACCCAAAAAGAATTGTGTAGTTATTTCCAGGATTATTAAATTACATATCTAATATACTTCCTGGGTATTAGCAGAGTTTATAACAGAATTCATCCCTGCCATGCTCTGGTTACGTCTAATGAGGATAATTATTACAGGGCTTAACTATAATTCTCTATTGATTCTCTTGCACATGAAACGCTTCTGTTGGCAAGCTAGGCTGGAGAGTTTCAACAAAAGGCACCTTTAACTTATGTCAATATTGTTACTTCGGTGTCTCGCTCTAAACCTGCTTGCAATCTCTAAGAACCAGTTGCTCGGGTGAGCCAAGTTGAGATAAGGATGGGGATGGAGGAGTGCAATGAAGGAGGGGGGGTAGGAAAGAAAGGAAGAATGTTGGACCCCCAAAAATGCAGTTAATTCCATCCTGTCATCAGTGGATATTAAAGATTATGAGCTGGCACATTCAGTTATGTGCAAATCACAAAAGCAGTACTGTTGAGTTTGTATTTGGTTTTATATAAAGCAGGTAAAATCCTGAACACAAACTTGCTATCATCCTTCGTAATTTGGTTTTGTATGCTATGATTGGCACTTACAAGAGGATATGTTCAAACACTAGAAGGGCATTCGCCTTGCATGCGAGAGATTGATGTTTCATTTATTTCAGTCATTGGGTGGGGTACACAGAAACAGCCTCCTCGAAGATTGTAGTATTTTTGAACCACAATCAGGCATACCCTGGTAACAGCAACCTTGTATTGCCAGCTAATATTTCTCACGCTAAACCAGGCAAAAGGAGCTGGAGAATGAACTCACCAAGAGGTGCCTTCATTTTGGCAGTTTCACGTCTTGGATAGACATGGAGGAAGAAGAAGTCATTCGTTCTGGTATTCAATATCCAATTTGGTTTTAAAAGATCTGCTGATTCTGCCCTCATCAGAACAGAGATTCTGAGTACAGCAGATCCTAGCTTACATGAGCCTCTATGATGCCATGGTTAAGCCCCATCTCTGCTCACGAGCTGAGTTCAGCCCTGACAGACTCAAGGTTGACTCACTCTTACATCTTTCCAAGATAAGTAAAATGATTACCCAGCTTGTTGGGGGTAAAATGTCAGGTCTGGCAATTACAACTGTCTACTGCGGTAGCTTACTGGTTAAGACACTGAACTTGATGACTGGAAGGTCAGCAGGTCAGCAGTTGGAGACCCGAGTACTGCATGATGGGGTGAGCTCCCATCTCTGTCCCAGCTCTTGCCAACCTAGCAGTTTGAAAGCAAGAAATTGAAAGTAGATAAATAGGGACCACTTCGGTGGAATGATAAAGAACATTCTGTGCACTCCGGTGTCTAGTCATGCCTGCCACATGTCCATGGAAACATCTGCAAATGCAAACAGTGCTGGCTCTTTGGCTATAAAAAGAGATAAGCACCGAACCCTACATTCGGATACAACTGGCTTTTGAGCAAGAACGACCCTTACTTTTACTTTACACCAAGAAAGACAATAAATAGAAATTGAATCTTCTTTTTTTATGGTTCCTACCATGTGGAATGCATTACTGTGGGAGATACCACAAGCCCCCTCCCTCCTGGAGTGTTAAACGACTCCTGAAAACAGAGTTGTTCAGGGAAGTATATTATGCTTTTTTTTATTTTGTTTTGTTGTGAGTGAGTTCTCTTTTTATGATTGTACAAGTCACCCAGAGAAGTGACTTTTTCAGTAGATTGGCAGGATATAAATTTGAGAGAGAGAGGGGGGGGGTAAAGGTTTTCCTTGCTTGAAAGCCAATTGTATCCAACTCTAGGGTTCAGTGCTCATCTCTGTTTCAAAGCCGAAGAGCCAGTACCGTCTGCTTCTGCAGATGTTTCTGTGGTCATGTGGCAGGCATGACTAGACACTGGGGTTCACGGAATGCAGTTTCCTGCCCACTGAAGTGGTCCCTACTTATCTGCATACAATTTCTTGCTTTCGAACTGCTAGGTTGGCAGGAGCTGGGACAAAGACGGGAGCTCATTCCATCCTGCAGTACTCTGGAATCAAACTGCTGACCGCCTCTCAGTCAGCGTCTTAGCCACTTGAGCCACTGCAGTCATAGATAGATAGATAGATAGATAGATAGATAGATAGATAGATAGACAGACAGACAGACAGATAGATAGATAGATAGATAGATAGATAGATAGATAGATAGATAGATAGATAGATAGATAGATAGATAGATAGATAGATAGATAGATAGATAGATAGATAGAGGTTGGTTGGTTGGTTGGTTGATTTTACCTGTGTCTGCTGCTTTATTGTGGGTGTGTTGTGGGACTGACCACTCATACATCTATGTAGCATTTTCTCTACTAGAAAGAAGAATACTTTAATATTTTTCTTCTTGCTCACATTATGAACATTCATAAGAAGATATGTAAACATACCATACATGCTTATTGGTAATACCACAATGCTTCTGGAGCTATGGAGAGCAAAATTAACACACCTTGCCAAATAGATGAGAGCTGAAGATTGTCTCCAACCAGATTCTTAATGACTCAATGGAGAGATCATACTTAATAGACTTTAAATGAAGTAGAAAGGATTAGTGTTCAAGGAATGAAGAAGCAGACAAATGAAGTAGTGAAATTCAGCTCTTTATTAGTGGGGTTTGAACACAGTTTGGATGGGGCAAAACTCAGACTTATATACACTATAAACAGTAACGGTAACAATAATACAACAAGCCCATTGGCTAACAGAGTGTGAACATTTTTCGATCCACTTATATGCATAAGAATAGATACATGAGAAAAGATACATTCCGCTCCTGTCAGAAAACACAGTTAACATACATAACATTTTTCCTCCCTAGGTAAAAACAAAATCCTTTAACCAGGATGGCGGTCTAGTTTCCCTTCTGGGTCGGACGCTTGGCTGAGCCGGCTCAGGGGCTCGTAGGATGGGCAACCCGACTGGAATGAGGGATTGACTAGAGGAGGAGGATTGTAAGCCCAAATTAAAAACCCCGTTTGTCAGATGGAGGAGCAGGGGATCGCTCAAAACCAAAATCTAATTATGTGGATGAATAAGACAACTCAGGGTCCCACCTGTGTGTACTAAGAGTGGAGGGCGACTCCAAACAAAATTGGTCATCATCAATAAAGGAATCCAGAGTGCTAGGCTGGGACAGTGTAGGGGTACACATGGGTGGAGTAGAGGAGCATTCCACAATTTCCCCTTGAAATCGGTCCCTAGAACACACCTCTGGGTCTAAGTTAGCTTGCTGCTGACTATTACCTCAGCCCCCTGGGTTTAAATGGGTGGGGGCCAACCCTAATGTTGAGTGTCTGTATTCGTCCTGTGAGTCCAGTATTCTGGGTCTCAATTGATCCGCGTGCCTCCTCCAGCTCAGACCAGTGGCTGTTTCAATTCTGTAAGAAACAGGACCAGTCTGATCGATCACAAACCCAGGCACCCACGTAGGACCACCAGCTGCATAATTGCGGCAATGTACAGGGTCTCCCAGAGAAAAACCCTTCTGGTGTTGGATCGCTATATTTGTGCCTTTGTCCTCCACCCTAGAGGGATCCAATCTGTCCAGCAAGGATGACAGTTTCCTTCGCTGGAGCAATTCAGCAAGGGACAGCCCTGAGGCAAGGGGGGTGAGTCTATACGTGAAAAGAAACTGGCATAGCTGGAGCTCCAAATCCCCTTCACCCATACGCCAAAGCGTGTCTTTAGTTGTGCACACCTGCCGCTCCACCAGGCCATTGCTGGCTGGGTGGAATGGGGCAGCAGTGGTGTGCCTAATTGCATTCCTTTCCATGAAGGATGGGAATTCTGCAGATGTGAACGTGGACACGTTGTTGGACACCTTCTGGACTGGAAGTCCAAATGCTGCTAACAGCCTTCTCAGGTGCATTATTGTGGTGGATGAAGTGGTATTAGGCACCCTAATCACTTCCAGCCACTTAGAGAATGAATCCACAACAAAGAAAAATAGGGCACCCCTAAATGGACCTGCAAACTCTATGTGCAACCTGGACCACAGGCCCCGAACAGAATCCCATTCCTGAGAGGGAATGTGGGATTGCTCTGGGCGAGAGGATTGACAACTGGCACAAGTGCCGACCATCTGCTCTATGTCTTGGTCCAGTTGAGGCCACCAAAAGTAGCTACGGGCAAGGGCCTTGGAACTTACAATTCCCTGGTGACTTGTGTGAAGTAAATGTAAAACCTTTTTTCCAGAGAGTGACAGGAATGACCACCCGCTGGCTCCATAGAAGGCAATCTCGTTCCACTGACAATTCCAAATGCTTGCGGTGGAATATTCTGAATTCCTCGGCTAGAGGAGAGACATGCCAGCCTTTTTGTACCCAAGACATTACTTTAGTCAATGTTATATCCTTGGCCGTAGCTTTGGCTATATCTGAGGGGACAACGGGGGGGGGAGTCGAATGCCTCAATCATGAGGACCTGGTGGTCACTTTCGATCTCACAATCGGCTTCCCCGACCCCTGGCAGTGGAGAACATGACAGGGCATCAGCGTGGCTGATGTCCTTGCCGGGCCTTTGCACCAAAGTAAAATCGTATGCATTTAGGAAAATTGCCCAACGCAACATCCTTGGGGACAGAATTTGAGGCATGGGCTTCCCATTCACAAAGATTCCAAGGAGGGGCTTGTGGTCAGTTATGATGGTAAAAGGCCTTCTGTAAAGGTAATAATGGAATTTCATAGTGCCTGCCACGATTGTCAATGCCTCCCTGTCTGTCTGAGGGTAATTTTTCTCAGGCTTTGAGAGCAAACAGGAAGAGAATGCTACGGGGGCTTCCCTCTCATCACTTAGAACATGGCATAACACAGCTCCCACCCACATACACACGTACAACTTCTTTGTTGGGATCAAAATGAGTTAATACAGCATCAGAAGATAGCAGCCTTTTGAGTTCTAGGAACGCTTTCTCCTGGCAATGGCCCCAGTGCCAAACAGTATCTTTCTTAATAAGCCGATGTAATGGTTCGGCAACTGAGGCTTTGCAATGGAGAAAATCGTGATAGAAGTTTAACAATCATAGAAATAATTGCAATTCAGCTTTACATTTTGGCCTGGGTGCATTCCGCATGGCCGTCACCTTGGAGTCAGAGAGCATGATACCTTGGGGTGTAATGCAGTACCCCAGGAACTTCACTTCCCATGCCAAAACACACACATTTGTCTCTTCTGAGATGTAGACTGGCCCTCTCGAAACATGACAGGACTCGATCGAGCCTGGCCGCTAGTTCGACAGTGTCCTTAGCGGTGATCAGGACATCGTTAAAATATGGCAGAACACCAGGCAACCCTTTCCAAATACGTTCTACAAGAGATTGAAATATTCCAGTGGCCGCATTCACCCCGAATTGTAGTCTAGTTGCCTTAAATGCCCCCCTATGCATTACTATGGTCTGGGCTATGGCAGCAGCAGGAGACACAGTTAATTGTTGGTAAGCCTGGGCAAGGTCAAGTTTTGCGAAGCAATTTCCTCCATGCAAGGAGGCAAGAAGGTGGCTTACCACGGGCACAGGATATGCATTCGGGGGAATGGCTTTATTGATGGTACACTTGTAGTCAGCGCATATCCTGACCTCCCTGTTACTTTTCAAAGCAGTCACTATTGGTGTCTCCCACTCTGGGGTCCACCAGCACTAGGTTGCCCTGCCCCACCAGTTTGTCCAGCTCGGCTTCTATCTTCTCCTTTAAAGCAAAGGGTACCCGGCGTGGCTTCATCCGGATGGGCCCGATGGTTTGGTCAAGCTCAAAGTCAACAGAAATTACGGGACCTGCGCAGAATGGTTCTGCGCAGATCGCCTTCTACACATGCGTAGAAGGCTTTTATGCTTGCGTAGAACCCTTCTACGCATGCGTAGAAGGCTTCTACGATCCCCTTCTGCACAGATAGGGTTCTACGCAAGCATAGAAGGGTTCTACACAAGCGTAAAAGCCTTCTACGCATGCATAGAAGGCGATCTGCGCAGAAGGGATGCACAGTACCTCTTTCCCCCCCGCTGCCAATTCCGGGGTTTTGGCAGGTGCAGGCGGGAAATGTTGCAAATCGGCGCTGAAAATCGGGAAATCCCAGCCAATCCGGGAAGGTTGACAGGTATGGTCAACAGGGAGTCGTTTGTATAAACCTAAACCCTTTTTGAATACCTCAGGATGTGCAGCACAAACGTCACGGATTGGGTCAGTCTATTGCATGGATGCCAGAAAGCCGGATTCCCTGGGGCCTAAACCATTGGGTCCCAATAAGAGAGTTAGTGCCCTGCTTAACTACCACCAATGGCAAGGAGGTGCGAATGTTTTTTAATTTAACCAAGAAATTACCCACCCCCAGTACCGGAATCTGGCAATCTTGCACATCCCGGAGGGAAGTTTTAAATGATTTAAGCTTGGGCCGAGAGGCAGGGGGAATTCTCAAAAACTCCTGTTGTGGGATTATGGAAAAGGTAGTACCTGAATCCACCTCCATCTTGAAGGGGACGTCCTGCAGGCTCAGGTCTGCGAAGAAACGCTTGCTGACGATGCCCACTTGGCATGGCTCAGGCTCGGGTGACACTTTGGCGATGGATGTGTTGTGGTGATGACTCTTCTTGGGCACAGGCACTGGAGGTCTTTGCTTTCGCTGTCGGCATACCTTAGCAATGTGCCCTCTTCGCCCACAGTTGTGGCATTCTGCAGTGCGGAAGTGTTGTGTCCAAGTGTTACTCACTTCAAAGGGACACAGCGCGTGAACTGGATCCGCCAGAGGGGCGCCCTCTTCAAAGGAGGGGCACATATCAAAGCGGCGCGCGGGAGACCAAATGGGGGTAATAAACTGGAGTGTCCGCTGGTATGTTTCCTTGTTGTTGTTGAAACGGAAAACCGCTGTATATAAGATACCATCTTTCCCCACATCCTCAGTCTTGTCTCCCGATCTGAATAAAGAGTCATTATGCTTAACCCACACGCTTCGTTCTAGTCTACTTCTTGCAAGAATCCAACATTGGCGACGAAGGTGGGATATGGCTGCTACTGCATCTTCAATCGGACCGTTTGACATTGCAAAGCCGGAGGCATGGCCCATGTACAAGATCCAGTTCGAGAACTTTGTAATCGCTGGGGAGATCGAGGATGAAGTGCGACAGAAGGCGTTGTTCCTGGCCCATTGTGGTTTGCCCACGATTGAGCTGGCCGGGCATCTGCTGCTGCCACAGGCACTGAGGGAAGCCCCATTGACCGACATCCTGGGGGTGCTTTGAGAACACTTCAAGCCCGTCGTTTCCATCTTCCCAGCCAGGGTTGCCTTTTACCGGCGAGATCAGAAGGAGGGGGAGTCGGTCGCTGAGTACGTTGCGGCTCTTCGACATGCTGCCGTGCCGTGCCAATGGCATGACCTGGAGGAGGCCTTAAGAGACCGGCTTCTCGTGGGCCTCAGGGACGAAGCTACTCAGCGGCGGCTGATGAAGAGAAATAGGTTGACTTTTGCCCAGGTCCTGGAAGAAGCCTTGGCGTCCGAGGCTGCTCACGCCGGGGTGAAAATCCTCCATGCCGAAACTGCTGCTCCTGCCCGTGGTGAGTCGGCCGTCCAGCTGCAGCAGTACGCTACTCCAGTGGATACAGACAATGCGTCAGAGGAGGGTACTGTTGGGAGGGTTCGCCAGCAAACCCCCCAAGCTTCGAGGAGCAACATCGCGCCATGCCAAGGCTGTGGGGGAAGGCACCTCCGCTCACGGTGCCCGTTCAAGACTGCCGAATGCCACAAGTGTGGGCGGAAGGGGCACATTGCACGGGTGTGCTGCCAGCGATCCGAAGGTCACCCCGGGGACAGGGGTCAGCGCAGGATGGAACACCCAATTTCCAAGGTCCGCGTTGGAAGGAAGACATCATCTGGTGTACAGTCAGTGTCCGGGAGGTTCTTCGTTGATGTTCGCCTCCAAGGGTGCCCCGTCCGCATGGAGATCGACTCAGGGTCAGCCTACTCAATCATCTCGCAGAGAGAATTTTTTCAACTTCCTCCAGCAGACCGGCCGAAACTGCGGGCTCTGCAGGTCACCCTGACCGATGTGCAAGGTCGACACATTCCAGTGTTGGGAATCGGAAATTTTGATGTGCGGTTCAAGGCCATCTCAGCAAAGCTTCCCCTAGTCGTGGTGAAAACCGGTAGGAATAACCTTTTGGGTGTGCAGTGGTTTGGGCCCCTGGGTATTGGGTTTTCGGGAATTAATGCGGTTACGGCCGACCCCATTCAGGCTGTGTGTGAACGCTATCCAGATGTTTTCCGTCCCGGGCTGGGTACATTCAAGGGGGCCCCTGTTAATTTTGAGCTGGACCCAACTGTCCAACCCATTCGCATGAAGCCACGGAGGGTGCCGTTTGCCCTGAAAGACCGCATTGAAGCGGAGCTGGACAAGCTGGTGGTACAGGGCATCCTGGAGCCCATGGACTCTGCTCCGTGGGAGACACCTATAGTCACTGCTATCAAGGCGAACGGGGACATCCGCATCTGCGCGGACTACAAATGCACGATTAATAAGGCTATCCGAGCTAATTCTTATCCTGTTCCAGTGGTTAGCCATTTGCTGGCCACCCTCCATGGGGGAAAGTGTTTTGCTAAACTGGACTTGGCCCAAGCATATCAGCAAGTGCCTGTTAGCCCGGAATCTGCGTTGTGTCAGACTATTACTACTCATAAGGGTGCATTCCGTGTGAACCGTCTTCAGTTCGGTGTTAGTACGGCTCCGGGTCTTTTTCAGGCTCTTGTGGAAAGGTTATTGAAGGGTCTCCCTGGGGTGCTGACTTTTTTTGATGACATATTGATATCTGGGACAGACAAGGGGGACCTGGCCACTAAACTGGGGAAGGTGCTGGAGCGTTTCCAAAATGCAGGGTTGCGGGTAAAAAGGGAGAAGTGTTGTTTTTTTGCTCATGAGGTTGAATTCTTGGGGTTCAAAATCACGCCTGCTGGCATCAAGCCCTCTGAATCCAAAGTTCAGGCAGTCTGGGAAGCCCCACGTCCCACTTCAAAGACGGAGCTCCAGGCATTTTTGGGTCTCTTAAACTTCTATCACTCCTTTCTGCCCCGAAAGGCGACTGTGGCTGAGCCCCTGCATCAGTTGCTGAGGAAACAGGCGGTGTGGCAGTGGGGGCCTCCTCAGGAAAAGGTATTCCGGGAAGTCAAGGAGCTGTTGACTTCAGATGCTGTCCTTACACATTACGATCCGAAGAAGCCCCTTTTGCTTGTATGTGATGCCTCGCCGGTGGGGGTTGGGGCTGTTCTGTGCCATGACATGGGGGGAGGGAAAGAAGTGCCTATCGCATATTACTCCAGGTCGTTAACGGTGGCCAAAAAAACTATGCTCAGATTGATAGAGAGGCGCTGGCCATAATCGCTGGAACGAAGAAATTTCATGACTTCATTTACGGGAGAGCTGTCACGATTATCACAGACCACAAACCGCTCCTGGGTATTTTTGTGCCAGACAAGCCCACCCCCCAAATCCTGTCTCCGCGGATGTTACGCTGGGCAATGTTCCTTCAGGAGTACCAGTACACGCTCCAACATCGCCCTGGTATCAGCATTAGCCACGCGGATGCTCTGTCCAGATCCCCTGTTGAGCATGTGGGTCGAATTGAGGCGGAAGGACAGGTCCTTATGTTGGATGTGTTAGACTCTCCCCCGATCTCCGCTGCTGACATAGCAGCCCAAACAAAAAAAGACCCCCTCCTGTCGAAGGTTGTCATGTGGGTTCGGAAGGGGTGGCCATCGCCACCAACCCCTGAGGAATTCAGGGTGTTCTACTCCAAGAGAAACGAACTGTCACTGGAGTGGGGTTGCTTGGTTTGGGGGGACAGAGTAGTCGTCCCGTCTGCACTTCAGAACAAGGTGCTCCGCACGCTCCATGTTAGCCACCCAGGTATTGTCAGGTGGCTAACTTCTGGTGGCCCCGATTGGACCTGGACATTGAGGCTTGGGTGGGGAAATGCAGGGAATGTCAGGCTTCAAGGCCCGAAGAACCACGTCTTCCCCACAGGGAATGGGATACGGCCAGAGGCCCCTGGTCTCTGATTCATATAGATTTTGCCGGACCGTTCAGGGGAACAACACTTCTGATTATTGTAGATTCCTTTTCCAAGTGGGTAGATGTCATCCCGGTGTCAGGAACATCCTCTGCCACCACAATCCGCAAATTAAGGCGGGTCTTTTGTACTCTAGGCCTGCCCGACATCGTGGTGACCGACAACGTGTCGAGCTTCATGTCGGCAGAATTCCAGGATTTCCTAAGTCGTAATGGGATTAGACACATCACGGCCGCTCCTTTTCACCCTGCCACAAACGGTCAAGCCGAGAGGCAGGTACGGACGGTCAAAGACGCGCTCTCACGCATGGGGCCTGGGGATTTGGAGCTGCAGTTGTGTCAATTTCTGCTGTCCTACAGGGTCACCCCATTGGCCTCGGGGCTGTCGCCAGCCGAACTGTTAATGAGAAGGAAGCTGCCGACTGTTTTTGACCGTTTAGATCCTCAGCGCCAAGAGGATCGGGGCCTCAATATAGACATTCCGAATTTAAAAGGTTTTGAGGTTGGGCAACCAGTCTACTGCAGGAATTATGCCAACGGGCCTCCATGGTTGGGGGGGGGAGGTGTTGGAACAGACTGGCCCGGTGTCTTACAGAGTGCAAATGGAGAATGGCGCGATTTGGAGGAGACACACAGATCAAATGCGGCTCCGGGTCCTGGGGCAGAACTCTAACTCGGGCCCAGGGAGGGAGCCACAAGGGGAAACAAGGGGAGATATGGAGAGTGATATGGAGTGGGATTTAATTAGTGACCCCCTGCCCATGTCTTCCCCAGAGCCCGAGGCGAGAGGGGAAGCTGCCCCGAGCTCAGAGGCAGGAACGGAAGGGGGGCCACTCTGAGCTCTCCCCCCCACTTCCGAACCAGTTGGGGTGTCCGTTGAGCCTACCCTGGTGCCAGAGACGCACGGGCGGCCCAGACGAGTTTGTGGGCCACCCATCCGTTGGGGAAAGGTTGTTTCTCACTGAGGGGGAGGGATGTTGTGTCCAAGTGTTACTCACTTCAAAGGGACACAGCGCATGAACTGGATCCGCCAGAGGGGCGCCCTCTTCAAAGGAGGGGCACATATCAAAGCGGCGCACGGGAGACCAAATGGGGGTAATAAACTGGAGTGTCCGCTGGTATGTTTCCTTTTTGTTGTTGAAACGGAAAACCGCTGTATATAAGATACCATCTTTCCCCACATCCTCAGTCTTGTCTCCCGATCTGAATAAAGAGTCATTATGCTTAACCCACACGCTTCGTTCTAGTCTACTTCTTGCGAGAATCCAACAGGAAGGGTCACTTCTTGCGGTCATGCCAGGCTCCGCAGCCATCACACTTGCAAAGGAATTTCTTCTCCCGATTGTCACAGTGCTCTCGGTGCTTTTGTCGGACCGATCGGACTTTTCCCTCTACGTCGCCCAATCAGGTGAACCCGACTCAGGGCGGCTCACAACAAGATTAAAACATACATATTAAAAACAATTAAAACCCCAACATACCCACCCATCTATTAAAACTAACCACATTAAAACTGCCTGCATTAAAAAGGTGGGGGGGCTTCATTTTATAAGCCAACAGGCGGGGGCCACTCTTCCATCTGAGCCCCACACCTGCCCCACCAACCAGGTTTTTAATTCTCTTCTGAAAGGCAGCAGCTCCATCTGCTCCCACAACTCTACTGGCTGGTGCGGACACAGAAAAGGCCCTGCTTCGTGTGCCAGAGAGGCGAGCCCCTCTGGCAGATGGAACAATTAGAGAGCCTCTCCGGTCCGCTCTGGTTGGTTGGACAGACACTCTTGGGATGATGCGGTCTCTTAGGTATCCTGGCACACTACAATGTAGGGCTTTAAAGGTCAAAACCAGCACCTTGAATTGCACCCGGAGACAAACTGGTAACCAGTGCAGCTCCCGAAGCTGGGCACAGGCACTGGAGGTTTTTGTTTTCCCTGTCAGCATACCTTAGCAATGTGCCCTCTTCACCCACAGTTGTGGCATTCTGCGGTGCAGAAGGGGCACTTCTTGCGGTCATGCCAGGCTCTGCAGCCATCACACTTGCGAAGGAATTTCTTCTCCCAATCATGACGGTGCTCTTGGTGCTTTCATCGGACCGCTCAGATTTTTCCCTTGCATCGCTGGACTCCGATGAAGAGGTGGAACCAGGCGATCCTGAGGAGGATGAAGGTGAACTTTGCTGAGCTTGCACAGCTGAGTCAGTGGCACTGGTGGTGGAGTGGCGATGGAGTGTATCCCAGACCGTGCGGCCTCAGACGCTACTGCCTCTTCTAGGACATCCGTGAAGGTTAGCGTCTTTCTGATCATGAGGCGACATTGAGCATCTTCGTCCCTCATGCCGGCCAGCAGTCGGTCCCGGAGTGCTTCTTCAATGTTGTCCCACTTGCATGGGGCTGCAGCAATGCGCAGCGCGGCAGCGTAGTCTGCAATGGATTCACTGGGTCGCTGCTCTCTTCTGTGGAAGGCCATCCTGGCTGGGGAGATCAAGACCTCTGGCTGCAGGTGCCTTCTCAGTGCGGACATGATTTCTGCGAGCGGCATCACATCCATGTCCCTTGGGAGAATGAGGTGGGTTGCCAGCTCAAGCGTCTCAGAACTGCACTGAGTGAGGAAACAGGAGCACTTCTGGTTTCCGTCGGTGATCTTCTGCAAGGCCATTGCGTGGCAGAACAGGCGTTCGTATGTTGCCCATTTCTCTGGATGCACTCGGTCGAATGGGCCGATGTTGCTGCCGTGTGGGGACGCCATCCCACCTTCGTCGCCAGTTTAGTGTTCAAAGAATGAAGAAGCAGACAAATGAAGTAGTGAAATTCAGCTCTTTATTAGTGGGGTTTGAACACAGTTTGGATGGGGCAAAACTCGGACTTATATACACTATAAACAGTAACAGTAACAATAATACAACAAGCCCATTGGCTAACAGAGTGTGCACATTTATTTGCATAAGAATAGATACATGAGAAAAGATACATTCCGCTCCTGTCAGAAAACACAGTTAACATATATAACAAAAGGTCAAAGAATAATCAAGTAAAATGGGGCTGCTTGGATACAGGATGAAATTTCTGTGAATAGAGGTATCTCTACAAACATCTCTGCAAATTAAACAAGTCCCACCCATCTTGATTAAGACTGCCTCACTGTCATTTGCATCAGGAGGACACCATAGAGAGGCTTTTCTCTTAACACAAATAGAACCTTCTAGCAGGTTTTGGTCAACAATAATATTATGGTCTGTGTTCTAATCGTTCCCTCTCCATTCCCTGTTCTTCCATTGCTTCTTTGGATAACTGCTATATATATATATATATATATATATATATATATATATATATATATATATATATATATATATATATATATATATATATATATATATATATATATATATATATATATATATATATATATATATATATATATATATATATATATATATATATATATATATATATATATATATATATATATATATATTATATTATATTATATTATATTATATTATATTATATTATATTATATTATATCTGCATACCACCAGATTGTGTGATGAACACTACTCATGACAGTTAAGAAACAAATAGAAATAACAACAATCAAAATTAAACAGAAATGGAACAGTGCAAAATAGCTATAAGTACCATGAAATGTTGCTGCTTAGACTTAGAGTATTGGGCCCATCGAAACTGCAGATTTGGTCAGTTACATAACTTCCATTGATTCAAACAAGCCTACTCTAGTTGCAACGTAGTATGCTCACTATGCAAATAGCATGCCTGTTTACATCAAGGGAATTTACAGAGGAGTTGACTCACTATGCAAAGCAACAGAATGTTAGCCTTTATGTTTTAATTGTATCTACACATTTCGTGTGAAGTCCTATAATTATTGATCTTGCAGATTCAAAATGTGGTTTCATTTAGTGAACCTATCCACCTCATGTTTGGTATTATTTTTTTCAGTTTTTTCTTTTCCTAGCATTTATATCTTTTCAGTGAGTCTTGTCTTCATATGACGTGCTCAACGTATGATATCTCCATTGAGTCATTTTTTGCTTCAAGAGAGAGTTCAGACTTGATTTTAAATAGGACCCGTGTCTTTTTTTGGGGTCCATGGTATCTGTATGAGCCTTGACCAAAGTGAAAAAGATCCTGTTGGACATAACTACCACTAGCAGTTTGAAAATACTATGATGAAGAATTGTGCTCTGAAAGAATCGAGGTGAAGTGACATGATAGATCATTCAACTTCTTACCAAATGTTACCAGACTTGCCTAAGCAACTGGTTGCATCCATATTAATAACCCTCTTACTTCCAAAGTGTAGAGGTTATACTTTATAGTAGTACATTTGTATCAGAAGAGGACAAATTATATTCCCACATTTTGTCCTGCTGAAGATTTCCCCTGCTGGATAGATTTAAAAAATCACTACAACATTGGCATTAAAGGTAAATAGAGCTCAAGTCTTAATCCAGCTCAAGTTGACTTTTATTATGTCCTAGTGTTTATTTTTCTCTGCCTTTATGGCCTACCATGTTGGTTTTGGGTGTAAGAAAGACATACAAACCAAAAATACATGGTATAATTATATAAATTCCTCTGAGTGGAGTCTGTGAAAAAGGTTGATCTGTTTTTACAGGGAAACACAAAAAATGCTTAGGCTGATGGCCCTCCTTGGCATTTACTGCAGGCCCACCACTACTAAAACTTAAAGGCAGCCTTGTAAATTTTATGGAAACTACATGCTGCAGTTATTAGCCCGAAGACCTCCTGTCTCGAAGGAATGGGTCGGATTTTGCTTTCCACATACACATGGGTTTACACCTGAAAGAGATTACTTGGGGACCACCAGTAGCTTGAAAACTTAATCTCCAGTATTTTGTTTCCAGTTTTGCTCTGAAAGATACTCCAGGTGTTCTAATTAATTAGCTGGAGTAAGTCACTGTGTCACTGGTCTGCATGCAACAGCTGTTTGCTGATCACACCTTCACTTCACAAGTGTTTCCAATTAAGACCTGGTTAGCACACATTTTAAAAGTTTTGAAACATTTATGTGAACAAGTGTGGGAATCATTCCCCCCACCCCCAACAACTAAACAGGAAGGGGAAAGCCTTCAACAAAATAAATGTTAGAAAAAGAAAAATTCAGAATATTTGAAAAATGTAAGGCTAAATTTATAAAGTTTAGGGCCACTAAAGCTAATTAGGAACACTTTTCAGCTGTAGTGGAGGAATCTGGTCATTTTGGTTTTTCCTTCTTCCAAGCTTAAGTTCCTTTCACCTTGTTTCCATATCAGTTTGTGATTCTTCCTTATTTTCTTCCTTGTAAATACAAGATACCATGGATATGAATTTGTGGGCAGATTTGAGAGGAAAATAAAGTCAAAATCCACACAAAAATCCGTGCATATTTTAAAGTCGATTTATCCTAGTATGCTAGGGATGTGTGAAAAATTAATTTCAGTCATATTTCCCTAGGTTTCACCTCCCACAATTGGATGTGGATAAAACTTGATCTCTAGTGTGAAGGCCACACACTTCCATGCTGGCAATGCAATCTATATTGCAAATGTGCATTTGCGTAATGTATATGTATTGGTTGTTTGAAGAACCAGCTGGATGTCATTCAGAATAGACCATTTCCCCTGGAATCATCACATTTCTGAGCCAAGCTTTTCCAATGTTTCGGCCAGCTTTGCTATGTGGGGGAAGGAATGAGAAGTGACATATTCTCAGCCAGACCCCTGCTGTCTACATCCTTGCACAAGAGTGAAATAAATTGCAAGTAGATAAATAGGGACCACTTCAGTGGGAAAAGATCTTGGGGACATGAAAGGAGCCTCGTTTGGCTGTCCCCTGAGCGGAGTTCCTTCAGCAAAAATCCTTTCAAGCCAGAAAGCACCTTTGTGTGCTTCTGGCACGATAAAAGAAACTCAGACACATCCTCAGCAGTCCTGGAAGTACTAGGTACAAGTCCCCAAGCGAACCCCTGCTATTTTGGTGACTGATCAGAGAGATCTTTGCTCAATGGGCATGGTGTAGGTTTGACCTAGACCAGTAGTTCCCAACATGGGGCACACGCCACACAGGGGGACATCAATTTCCAGAAGCTTAAATCAGTACATTGGCTAATCAGTGCTTTGGGGAATTGACTTAGGCTTCTGAGAATTGAAGTCCAAAAACCAAAGGTTGGGAAACACTGACCTAGACCGTCTGATAAGGCCTGCCCACCTATCTCAAGCCTGATTTCTTAGACAACCAAGACAGTAGAAATAAACACAAGCAGAGGACCCTGGATAAAAGAGTTTCTATGAACAATGGGGTCTTGTAGATTGCCTAACTCACAGGGCTGGAATCACAGATTAGTCATAGGAACTAAAGCTTATTTACATGGGAATGTGTCTTATACTAAGTCAGAACATTGGCCCGTCTAGTTCTGCATTGTTGACAATCACTGTCAGTGATTCTTCAGGGTCTTTTCTCAGCGCTATCTGGACATGACTAGGGTTGAACCTGGTACTGTTAGTTTGTCAAGCATGAACTTGGCCACTGAATTATGGTCTCTCTGCCAATGTTACTGAGTTAGTGATGTTGTGATTTGAATCAGAGGTCTCCTGGTCAATTAGCTGTGATCCTATACCAACAGGAGAGAAATAAAGTGAATAGTTCTACTGACATCTAGTCATTGTCGTCGACTGCAACTTGTATCCAAGAATGAATTTTTTTCCGGAAGCAGGAAAAATGTCACTGGTGTGAATTTATTGCGATGAAGTGCACCAAACACTATGATCTCAGAGCCATATCCTGGGGCACACATGAGATGAGACATGCAGGATTTAACACCGGGACTGCAATGGACAGCCACAGCATTGAGGATGTAGACAAGGTGCACCTTCACAACCAGTCTATCTGGCATGGCCACTTCTGCCTCCATGACCATTGGGAATCAGAGTTCTTCCTCCGCTCATTTTGCCATTGGGTCCAAACAATGGTTTTCAGCGGCATTTCCTCCGCTGAGAGGGACCATCACCTCTTAAGGGCTTATCCGCATGTAGCCATTGGCCCTTTAGTGAGTCAGGTTAGTTAACTGCTGCCAGACACTTGGTGTTGAGTCGCTGGCTGTATGGTCTACTCCGTTACCATAGCGGATCTCCGGCCAGACAAATATCTAGTATATCCTTGCTTAATGAAGAATATTGATAAGGTGGCTTTTGAATGGATTATGGAAAGTGCTGAGTGGCAGAATCCTCATAACGATGTGGGAGGGTAAAGAAATGGTGATGAGCCCTGGTGGCACAGTGGTTAAACTACTATGCTGCAGCCAAAAGGTAGGTTGTGAGTTCAATCCTGACCAGGGCTCAGGGTTGACTCAGCCTTCCATCCTTCTGAGGTCAGTAAAATGAGTACCCACCATTTTGGGGGCAAAATGTGAATTAACTTGTGAACCATCCCAGAGAACACACTAAGTGCTATGGGGTGGTATAGACGTGTAATTGCTATTGCGATAGAAGTAATGAAACTGTCAAAGTGACCAAGCAGAAGCCTAGAGCAGAAAGATTGAAGGCATAGAAGTTCTTATTCTTGCAATCAGAGCCATCTGGATATATCCTATGTTTAAATTGGTGTATTCATGGGAAAAGGGATAGAAGAAGAGCAGGGCAGGAGGGAAAGAGACCAGAACTATCACGCCATCTTAACATTTTGTAAAATATGAGTAAGAGTTGGATTCTTACATTGCACCCAGCCGTCAAACAGAGGGAGTGTGTAAAATCCTTGCTAATTGCTTGGGATTGATAAATGAGATGGTCTGTTGGAAAGAACAACTGAATGATAACATGTTATTTATATAATCAAAAGTGCCCAGTTAAATATTTGTCTGATGAGAGTCTGAATATTCTAAGCCTTGATTGTGCTTTTTCTTTGAAAAGAAAGAGTAAGGGAAAAGACCTGTAACTTAAAGGCTTCACTTTTGGAAAGCCATAGAGTCATATTCACAAATACTAGTTAAACAATTTTGCAATTTTATTTTATTAATGGGGATCAGTGAGGTATGAGAGAACCATAACAGATATTGTTCTGCTCCTTATCCTAATGGAACCGTACAGACAGGAATCATGCCACACAGTATTTTTTCTACTGTAGCACATGCTTTGTGTAAGTAAAGTTATCCACAATAGTTTTTCAGCAGTTAACATATTTAGTGTGAATATTTGTGCTACTACAACACAGCACATCTGTGTATATTAACATTAATAAATTTAATATTTCGGGGGGGGGGACAGCATTCCCCTTACCCCTCAGTGGAAACCCATCCATGATCACATGGTGATGCTTTTTCAAAACACCCTGGGATCTGTTGGAACCTGAAGCTGGTAAATAAGTTGGCCAAGTTATCCTGCTATGGTAATAGAGTAAACTATACTGCAAGTGACTCAATGCCGAGTGTCAGGCAGCAGTTAACTAACCTGACCACCCTGAGGACTAATGGCCTTGGCTGCCAAAGTCCACAAGAAAGGGTGATGGTCCCCAAATGGATTAGATCTCGCTTGAATCCATCTTGATGGAGGACAGCAGCTTCATCAATATTGGCCTGGGACAGATGCAGTCTTTGTGTGCCAAAAGCGCTCAGGTCCAGAAAGTGACGCACGGAACTGGATTAGTGGTACTGGGCTCATGCTGCAATTCAGAAGGCAAATGAAAGCCCACTGCATTATATTCTCAGGACAGTCTTCATGGCTGATCACCATGATGATTGCCAATATTGGGATTTGGATATGGCAGAAGAAGAAGTAAAATATGCCACATACCATCAGAATTTATAACAAATTCAATATTAATGGTACTCTAATTTGATTTGACATCAAAACCCATGCCTTTGTCTTTTATGTGATAGCCCTTGCTAAGATGCAATTTTATTGTGAAGCCTTAAACTTTACCTTTGCTACATTAGCAGCTGAGGGAAATTGAAAAGAGGTCCTGAAAGTGCCAAACACTAGACACATGTAAATCAATATTTGACTTTATGATTACATTTTCTCTTCCCGCTTCCTCCATCTGTGGTAAATATTCATTTTGATGGCCATCAGTGAATAATTGCTCCATGCCTAGAGCTCTTTCTTCCCCATGACAGGCAATTCAAAACTTTCCATCAAGGTTAGTTGTTAAGGTGCCAGAATCTTAAAGTTTAATCATCACCATGGATGAGAATTATGCCTTTAAGAACAGCTGCTGTTAAACCCAGAAAGCATTTATATATAGACACACAGTGATCATAGTAATTTCTAAAGCAAGCATCTGAGAATTTGCTTTGACTTATTCTTTCAAAAAATAGCAATTTATTTCACCCAGAAATTTGAGGGTTGAACAGACCAAAGGCTGACAAACAGCCATGTTCTCCAACATAGCTAGGCCAAGTTTCTCCTGCATGATACCTGCTACTTGAATTGGACACTGGCGTCCATCATTCCCAGTCAGCAAAGGCCATGGGGAGCACTGGTTCAGGGAAGCCTAAGCTAGAAAAGCTGGGTGTGACTTTCCATTTGCTTTCCCCCAAATGTGTCTGAAACTGAAGAGTAAGTTCGCCTCACCTGAAAGCTTTTGCCATTTAAATAAATACTAGCAGAGGACCCGGCATTGCCTGGAGGTACCCTACCCGGGCCAAGGTTCTCCCTTCCCCCCGAGGCATGCCTCAGGGGTGCAGAGGAGCCATGCTGAGGTGGCCGAACGCCGACAGTAGTCGCTGGGGCAGGGGCAGCTGTAATGGCCGTAATTGCTGCTGTCCATACTGGTGGCTAGGCCGTGCGCCACCTGGAATGCCAGGCAGACTTTGGCGCATGCGTGGAATTTCGTTATGATATAACAATAACAATGCTAATAGTCAGGGGTGTGCAGGGCACCATGGGAAGGCGCTAGACAGGGAATGGTAGGGGCCTATTTGGGGGAGGTTGGGGGGGATCCCATACATTGCCCAATTGCTCGATATACCAGCACGTGCCTGCTAATAGTAAGGTAAAGGTCTCCCTTGCTCAAAAGCCAGCCATATCTGATTCTGTAGGGTGGTGCTCATCTCTGTTTACAGCCAAAGAGCCAGTACTGTCTGAATCTGCAATTGTTTTCATGGTCTTGTGGCAGACATGACTAGATATCAGAGTGCACAGAATGCAGTTATCTTTCCTGTCAAAGCAGTATCTGTTTATCTACTTGCAATTTCTTGCTTTTGAATTGCTAGGCAGGCAGAAGCTGGGACAGGCAATGGTTGCTCGTGCAGCACTTGGGTCTCGAACTGCTGACCTTCCGACCTTCCGGTTGTGAACGCCAATGTCTTAATTTAATTTAATTTTCACACTTTTATACCGCCCACTCATGCTAACCTGCCCACTCATGCGAACCCAACTCAGGACGGTTTGCATAGCGGACAATAAATACAATATACAATATCATAATATACAATAAGTACAGTAATACAATATTCAATAACATATACTTAATAAACTTAATACTGAAAGTCAAGATACAGTGCAAAATTCAGTACAGTAGGCCCTCACATAACAAGGTTACTTGGTTCCCCAAGTAGCATTGCTAAGCATTTTTTTTTGTTATGTGGGTTTCTATGAAGTTTCCCACATAATGATGTTTTTTGATGTTGTTATCCATGTAATGATGGTTATTTTAGCATTGTTGTCCGGACAACGACACTAAAAACGTTATGTGGGGGAACACGTGGTGCATAATGACGCATTGTTAAACGAAAATGATGCTAGCCGAATGCGTTGTTATGTGAGGGTTGACTGTATATAAATTCATGAACAGTACCACATCACAATGCTATGCTGCAGTATCACAAATTACAAGTTTCAGAGTCACATGACACTATCACAATATCAGTTACAATAACCACTAAGCCACTGCAGTCCCCCCAATGCTAATAGTGCTAATGCTAATATTGCCAGTAATAAAGCAGCAAATAGCTTGTCTGCACTAGCATATAACTTGCTTTGTGGATCATCTTTTGTACATTTTGAGTCTACTCAAATAACAGCATCCAAAGTTCCTTTGATTTGATCTGTGGATGAAAATTGGGCCAATGACAAAGCCAAGAAAGTGGCTTCATTTGGCAGTCCAGGGTTTGATCAAGTCACGAAAGAAGAAGAGCACCATCCACAGATGTTTTGACTTAAAATACCCCTGCTCCCTCTTTTTAAAGCTTTCTCACTACTTGCTGGCACTGTGCTAGGGCTACAATTATTTTGGTGCACTGCTAATTCTTCTGTTCTTTTAGTTAGTTAGCACTCAAATAGACCTGAGGACGATGGTGTCAGAGGCTACAGCCCTTCACATATGTAGTGTGCTGCAGCACTAAACTGGAGGACGGAGAAACCCCTTCCTCTATTTTTGTCTTTTTAAAACTTTTTTGAAAATATTTCACTAACTGACATGATGCAATTCCAGATATGAAACAATATGTATATCATGCCAGGCAATTGCATTATCCTAGCACAGGGGTTCCCAAACTATGGCCAATGGGCCAGAAGTGGCCCATGATGCCATTCCCTCCGGCCCATCACTGCCTCTGCTGCACCTGGAAGTGGAAGCGGGTGCATTTACATCAGCTGTAAAATGCACCTGCGCATGCACAAACACACCCATGGCTGTCGTAAATGCGGAATTGGGCACATTTACAACAGCCATAAATATGCCCGCTTCCACTTGTGGGGGCATGGTCCACCCCACTCAGCTATCCAGGGGTGTGGTCAGATTTGCAGTATAAAAAGGTTGGCCAACCCTGTCCTAGCACTATGACAGTTTTTTTGCAACTAGCTGTTTTCTTTTTGGTTGATCACACAACCAAAAAGGAAAGTGAAAATCAACCTGGAGTCCCCACCCACCAATCTACAGTTTTTCCCTCTGCCACTGGGCCATCTGCTTTTTTTGAAAGGATGAAGTTTCACCAGTTCAGAAATGTGATTGCTTGTACTGATGCTGAAAAACTGCAACACCAACATACAGTCAGAAATAGTGAGCAAAGCTTGTTGGCAAGATTTTAAAAACCCTACAACGAAGTGTTTCCAATGTCACCAAAATACATTTCATTGTCTGAAACCAAAAAGATCCCCAAAGTTTGTTTATTGGATTGTTGTTGTTGTTGTTGTTGTTGTTGTTGTTGTTGTTGTTGTTGTTGTTGTTGTTGTTGTTGTTGTTGTTGTTGTTGTTGTTGTTGTTGTTGTTGTTGTTGTTGTTCAGTCGCACAGTCGATTCCGACCCTTCATGACCCCATGGACCACTGCACGCCAAGCACTCCTATCCTCCACCATCCTTTTCAGTCTGCCAATCTTTGTGCCCATTGTGTCAACAATGCCATCTAGCCATCTCATTTTCTGTCACCCCCTTCTTCTTTTGCCCTCCACCTTTCCCAGCACCAAGGCCTTGTCAAGTGAATCCTCTCTTCTCATTTGATGTCCAAAGTACTTTAACTTCATCTTCAATATTTGACCTTCCAAGGAGCAGTTGGGGTTGACTTCTTTTAAGATCGACCTATTTGTTCTCTTTGCTGTCCAGGGGACTCTCACAATTTCCCTCCAGCACAACATCTCAAAGGCAACTATTCTTCTGCACTCAGCTTTTCTTATGGTCGAGCTCTCATGACCATACATCACTATTAGATATACCATTGCTTTGACTATGTGGACTTTTTTTTGGGCAAGGTGATGTCTCTGCTTTTAACTATGTTGCCCAAATTTCTCGTTGCTTGCTTTCAAAGAATCAGTCACCTTTTTATTTCATGGCTGCAGTCTCCATCTGCAGTGATCTTGGATCCTAAGAATGTAAAGTCTGTCACTGCTTCTACTTCTTCCCCATCTATATTCTAGGGACTGAAAGGGCCTGTTGCCATTATCTTGGTTTTCTTGATGTTGAGTCTCTTGATGTTGAGTGTCTCCTCCTTCAACCTAAGCAAGAGCTTCTTTAGGTCATCTTCACTTTCTGCCATTAGGGTAGTATCATCTGCATATCTCAAATTATTGATGTTTCTCTTGGTGGATATATGACACCAAGTCAGGTGAGATATTCCACCAAGTCAAATCTCACTCACATTCACCAAAGGGCTTTTTAAGCTACATGATATACTCAAGAGTGGTTGACCACTGTCACGCCCCAGTGAGGTCTATGTCCAAGTGGGGATTTAAACCTAGTCTTCTGAATCACAGCCCATCATACTATCCATTAGACCCCATTTAAACTTATCTATTCAGTAGATTTTGATCTCACCCATGTTTTGATCTCACCCATGTTTTGTTTCAAAGAATGTCAATGGCCAGTGGCTTAAAGTCAGGGATATTGCTGATGACTCAATAGGTGACAATGACATGGAGTGTTTACATTATAGCTCTCTGTGGATGATGGAAGAAAACATGACTTTGGGCACTACAGTGTCATGTCCTAGTACATGAGGGTAAGAGTAGGTTACTGAGGAACAAGTGTTTTTTTACACTCAGTTGTCTAAAAGTAAGCTCATTTGCAATCAATAGAACTTTCAAGTGGACACTTATTCGATTGTAGCTTTAATTGAGTGATCTAATTGATTAATCAGCTAAACAATTGGCTTAAATGAATGAATTAATTGATTAAAGTGGCTAAATAATATTAATCATAATTTTATTTATTTATTTATTTATTTCAATTTCTATACTGCCCACTTGGCCAAGGCCAACTCAGGGCGGTTCACAGACATAATAAAAACATGATTAAAAACTGCTTAAAACTACCCTCCCACTAAAAAGAGTGCAGGGACCGAGGGGGGCGGAATTTCACTATACCAGCCACCCAACCTATTTTTGGTCTTTGGTCACTAATATTTTAAAGTCTTCTTTTTAACTGGGTTCTCTTAATGCATTAACACACTTTATTTAAGTCTATTAAAGTATGTGCTACTCAACACAATTTCCAGGCAGTTAATTCCATTCCATTTTTCTTTTTATTGGATTATAAATTGATTTTTAAGGAAATGGCACTGCTACAATTTATGAACGATCAACAACCACTTTAGGAGACAACTGTCTGTCTTGTCTTTCCAATAGGAAACTATTAACTGGGAATTGAGGGAGAATTTATGAGCTTTATTTTCTCACAATTGGGAACTCCTCAAGAGGTTGATCTGAAAAACAGATGATAGATATTTCTCCTGAAATTTAAGAGACAGTGCAATAATTGCTGTTTTCTTTTCTTTTATCTTTTAAATGGAAGAGTATGAAGACCAGGTAAGCCATTAAACACACATACTTAAGTGAGGTGGTATAACAGAAACAATCATTGCCCAAAGCTGGTTCTTCCAATTTTCACGTGGAAAATTCTTTTACGTGAATACAGGACTGGAACTTCTCATTTTTAAAACGAACCTTTGCATGCATGCCAGGCTGTGGAGCTACTCATATTCAGGAGGGCAGCTGAGATCTGAAGCATATCAGATGTTGTTATGAATATAGTGACAACGATTCAGCTACTCAGCCTCTTGCAAGGGAAGTAGGGTGGTGACAGTGAGAGGGGGAATGCAAAGGAAAGGATCTTATTTACTTCCTCTTTTATCCCTTCGGATGTTGAGGGAGATACAAGATTCTTGCTCTGGCACTTCTAGCTCCCTCCACCAACATTATTGGGTGTTCTTCTAATATTTCTTTTATATTATCTCTCCGCCTTCTTCTGGACCTGCCTTGTGGCCTTTGTCCTTCTCCTCTTTCCACATAAGCCTTGTACAGTATCGAATTCTAAGACATTCTCTCTAAATGGACAAGAAACTTTATTTGTTGTCTCTGTATGTAGTTTAAGATTAGTTCTATTCCAATTCTGTCCTTTATAACCTCATTCCTGGTTTTATCCCTTCTAGTCACTCCAGCAGCCTTCCTCAGACATCCCATTTCAGTGGTGACCAACCTTTGTTTATGTTTTGTTCTAAGTGTCAATGTTTAGCATTGGTAACCTAAGGTGGGAATGAATATGCTTTGTATAAGGTGTTTCTTTGTACTGGTCGGTATTGCCTTGTGTTGTAAGAGCAGCACTAACTGTTCCAATATTTAGTTTGCAAAGGAGATAATATTGTTCTTGTTGACAATTTTATACTACCATAGTTCTGCCCCAATCCTATATTCAACTTTGCAATCAAATGCCATGAAGGGCACCCACAACCCAACTACAAGGCTTAAATAGTGGAGATCTGTTTAATCAATAGGATTTACATTGAGGATTGACTTACTACTACTCAGGAATTATTGTGGCCTGGGATCCCAGGTGCAAGGAGGAGGAGGACAGTTGGCTGGCCCTTCAGTCTGCTGCCAACTCAGATCTGGATTCTGAGTGTGAAGAGGATCTGTTGCCCATCCCTCAGCCTGCTGCCAGCTCGGAACTGGATCCTGGGTGTGAGGAAGCAGAACTGTAACCAGCCCCACAGCCTACTGCCAGTGTGGTGCCAACTCCTCATTGGCCAAGTCAGCCAAACTGATCAAGGGTTGACAGGAGAATTGTAAGACGCACTAGGTGCCAGCAATGTGAGGGACTGGGCAGAACCCAGCATGTCCGAAAGATGCAGGGCTCAATTAAGGAATGCTCTGCAGCTGAGAAGGAGAAGGGCTAGGGCTTGCCTCCAGAGACGATCTCCAGCTGTGAGCTCTGAGCCTCCTTAAAGAAGGGTTCATGTTGGCAAGCTCTTGTCGGAGCAATCACTCTGACCCAGGACACTACGTTACTGTCTGTCTCCTTTTGGTGTTCAGAAATTTTCCCTGGGAAAACCCCTTATTTTTACCCCTCTTCCCGCCCCCTCCTGTTTTATTAATTTCCCTGTAATATCCCTTTTTTAAAATAAAAAAAAATCCTGACCGGAGCCCTCACAGGCGAAGCTGCAGTATGTTTTTCCTGCCACCAGAGGCTGCTGTGTGGCTTTTCACTTGTGGAAGGGGAGAGAGAAGGTGTGTGTGTGTGTGTGGGGGTGCTTCTGTAGTTTCTATTTCATTTCCCTGCAACACGGTCATGGAGGCTTCGTTTTTGCTGCTGGTGGTCGGAGCCACCATGGGACAGGAGTCTACTCTAGGTGAGCAATATATTTCATATATGCAGGGGCAAATCAGCTCTTGATCTGGGGTAGAGACTTCTCTCTCACTCTCATGGTTTATTCAGCTGCTTCTGCCCTGCCTCCTGGCTGGAGGCTTTCATTTCTGTTCTAGAGTTAACTTGGGAGGGGGGGATGTTGCTTGATTTGATCACTATATGAGAGAGAGAGGGAGCACCCCACCTTCTAACAAACCATCTGGAGGGAGATTAACTCCTCAGCTGCTGGGAGGCTTGGAAACTACAGAGGTTGCTTTTTACTTTACTGATTCCCTTCCTTAAGCTGGATCTGACATTCTCAGGTGTTGGTGCTTCAACTGGTTGCAGTGAGGAACAAATAGATTGGTTATTTTGGGGGAATTTATCCCTTGCTCCTCCACCCTAATGGGGGGGGGGAGTGTCTAGCCATGTGCAGGGCTAGTTCATTAAAGCCATAGCCAAGCTGCTTACAAGCCGTTGGAAACCCTAGGGGGCTGGTTTACTATTCTGCACTTTGCTTCCCAGGAAAAATAATAATTAAAAACGAGTAAACAAGAAAGAAAACAAAACAAAAGTTCCCCAAGAAGATGGGGAAAGGGTTCTTTGGCCCACACAGCTTTGTGCCCATTGCATCTACAATACCATCTAACAATCTTATTTTTGGCCACCCTCTTCTTTTGTCCACCTTTCCCAGCATCAAGGCCTTCTCAAGTGAATCCTCTCTTCTCATTTGATGTCCAAAGTACTTTAGCGTCATCTTTACTATTTGACCTTTAATGAGCAGTCATGGTTGATTTCTTCTAGGATCGACCTATTTCTAACACCACATTTCAAAGGCATCTATTTTTCTGCGCTCAGCTTTCCTAACGGTCCACCGGGAATACCATTGCTTTGACTATGCAATTTTTTGTTTGCAAGGTGATGTCTCTACTTTTAACTATGTTCCTCAGGTTTCTCATAGCTTGTTTCCCAAGCATCAGTCACCTTTTTATTTCATGGCTGCAATCACCATCTGCAGTGATCTTTGATCCTAAGAAAGTAAAATCCGCCAGTCATA
Organism: Bradypodion pumilum; assembly: GCA_035047305.1. NCBI lineage: Eukaryota > Metazoa > Chordata > Lepidosauria > Squamata > Chamaeleonidae > Bradypodion > Bradypodion pumilum. Next base: position 501,420,494 of record JAWDJD010000001.1, on the reverse strand, counting down.
TCCAACTCTGGGATGCAGTGCTCATCTCCATTTACAGCCAAAGAGTCAGTGCTGTGTTTGCAGACATTTTCATGGCCATGTGGCAGGCATGACTAGAGCCCAGCAAGTCACATGGCTATATTTGGCCATGCCCACAGATTTGGCCACACCCACAGAGGGGTGTGTCCAAAATTTCCCTTACTTTCAAATCCAAAACTTGACAGGTATGAACAATGCTGATTGGTCAACTAACCTATGTACACTTCTTAATCCCTTCATTTGCATTAAAAGGATACATAGCGTGCCTGTCAAACTTCAAACTGCGTGCTCTCCAAAATCTTGCGATACTTCACGATTTGCCAAGATCTCGTGGCTGTCAAACAGCGTTGCTGTTTGACAGCAGTTTACGTGGGAACTCGGCGGTTTGAATATTTGACATTTCATTAAAACACAGTTATCATACATAACACTCTTGAAACCTGAACCTTTTCCGGGACTAATGAAGATGTCTTCAGATTACCCCTGTGTCTACAGTTCTGCTTTGATCGGCTCTGGAACCCAGCTATCCTTGGCTACAGCTTTGTTTACCCTTTTTGGACTCAAGTAAGACTTTCTCCTACCACATGTGCAGTAGCCACAGGCCAACCTGTTCTGCTATGTGTGTCTGGGCCATAACAGGAATTAATTCAGTGGGTCTGCTGAATTTGGGGCTAGCAAGTTTTAAGTCACAGGTCCCCCCCCCCCAAATAAAGAAACAAAGCCAAACAAAAGAAAAGAAACGCCCTGTGTTGCAATTGTGTGCCATAAGAATTAAATTGCTTCTAATCTTAGTTGTGTCCAAAAGAAAGCTCATTGCTTACTGTTCCCATGCAGCAATAAATCAGAGTGTTCTGGACCTGGGCCCTTATACAGATACATGCAATGTTCCAGATTCTTCATATATTGCACACCAAATGTCCAGGGATGGTCTATTGCTTGGCTGTGTTCCAGAAATCATATTAGAGAGCATGAGAGCCAAATATCCCATAGTGTTGTAGGTCCATTTAAAAAAGTGCCTCCCCTGCACAATTAAACAGAAGCAGCCAGGACGCAAATGCTTTGTTTTGCATTCTGAAAGTAATATCCCATCTGGGATGCTACTTCGAAGCCAGATGTTTTTAAAACAACAATTTTATATATTATCCCCTCATCCCGCCCTCTATTTCTTCAAAATCTCCAGCTATTTTTAAAGCTGTGTCTGTGTAATAACACAGTAATTTGTAATCAAAATGCCAGCAGAAGAAGCAGGACTGTCCAGATACCCCAAATAAGGGGGTGCCTCACCATTTTTCACTCTTTCTATTTTAACCTGTCCCCATTTTACACGTTAATTTCTCTGTGAACTTTTGTGGATACAGTCACTTCTTCAGACACATCCAGTATTTTATAACATATGGGGGGGGGGGGTGTTTCTACGTTTTCCAAAAATGACATGAGCCTAAGTTTTCTCCCATCTAAAATAAAATGACTGAATCAAGCCTACTGTGCTTTGCATATATCATAAAAAGACAGGAGTCAGTGGGAAAGGTGGGAAAAGTGGAAGACATTTGGGAAAGGGTGTTCAATTTTGCTGGGAAAAGTGGAAGGCAGTAAGAAAAGAGGATAGTCAGATATGAAATGGACTGATTCCCTAAAGGAACCACAGGTTATAACTTGTAAGAGTTGAGCAGGGCTGATGAGGGAAGGACATTTTGGAGGGATCCCATTCATAGAGTCACCATATGTCAGAGAAGACTTGACAGCACATAACACTACACAGAAAGAGCCTCCTTGAAGGTTGTGGTATTTTTGAACCACAATCGGGCATACCTTGGTAATGGCAACCTTGTGCTGCCAGCTAATCTTTCTCACACTCAGTCAGACAAAAGGAACTGCAGAATACACTCACCAAAAAGTGCCTTCATTTTGGCAGTTTCACATCTGGCCTAGACACGGAAGAAGAACAGCATCATCTTGACTGGGAGTGGGTCTTTCTAAGGCAAAGATGTTTTAATTAACCAAACAATTCAAAAGTGGAGGCAGTTTTTCCTAATATTTAACCTCCTTTCTTGCAGATGAATAATCAAATTAGGTTCTGCCCCCAAACAGCAGCAATAAAGTTTGTATTATCTTCCATCTTGCCTAATTACAGTGATAGCTCAAGGAAATACATCGCATGGGGAGTTCATTCTTTCCCCCTCTTCACAGCTAGTGCAAAGATCTCATCTAAGTTTAGAAGAAAGAGCAAGGCCTAAAAGGGTGGAAAATGAGGTTACAGTTCCTGCTAATCAAGTCATCTCAGTGCTTTAGCTCTGTAAATCCTATGTTTGTTGTATCATTGATGGTATGAATAAGGAAGTTTACATCTAAAGAATCGGAAAATGATCTTTAATTATTCCAGTTACTTTTTTGGTTGTTGGAGTTCTTAAAAGGGCTGTTCGCTGGCTTTGGACAGATGCTGCAAAACTATGTATTAAAATGTAATAAATAAATAATGGTTATTTGTGTCAACTCAAGTCATTATGCTTAGCTGGTAGGTGAGGTCCTGTATTGGTAGGATAGTGTATTTATAGCATTTCCACCACAGTGCCCATATTCTGTCTTTTTGTTTAAAACAAACAAACAAACCTCATTTAGGATTAAGTGGTTGTGTGTATATGGTTGTTGCTTGCATTCTTGTGTGGATCTTGAGTGGTTTGTTCAGCACTTCAGTTTTAGCATGATAGGGACTTCTTTCCCAGCCATGGCTTCTTGTTGATGTAGTGATCACAGAATCATAGAATGGTTGAGTTGGAATGGGCCTATGAAGCCATTGAGTTTGACCCTCTGCTCAATTCAGGAATTCAAATCAAAGCAGACCTGACAGATGCATGTCCAATTTTCCCTTGAACACCTCTAGTGTTGGAGCACTTGCCACTTCATGAGGTAATTGGTTCCACTGTTGTACTGCTTTGACAGTTAAGAAGTCCCCTTCCCCCCCTAATATCCAACCTATATCTAGTTTTCTGTAGTTTGAGCCCATTATTATGTGTCCTACACTCTGGGTTGATTCTACTGCACTGTGACAAAGTCCCCGAAATACAACATAACTGCGTCATACTAGAATGAATGCAAGCGCGGCGCCAAAATGGCCGCCGCGCCCTTTGCGGGCCCCCCCCCCACAGGACAGAGAATCCGGGTAGTTAGGGGCGTGGCCAGCTCCCTTATAAAAGGGGTGGCCACGAGGCAGCCAAGCTGCCATTTTACCTCAGCGACGGAGCGGAGAAGTTTTTTCCCCTGCGTCTCCGTCGCTCGTTAGCTTACCAGGAAGCCTTTTGGTAGCGGTTCTGCCTTTCCGGCTTCCCTTTTTGCTCCGGTGGAGATGCCTTCGAAGAAGAAGGCGGCTTCGAGTTCAGCTCGCGTTGTTAGGAGGCGCAACCCAGGTCGGAGGACCGCGGTGCCGCCTCCTCAGCAGCCACCTTTGCCAGCCCCGGCCGGGGCCGGCGGAATGGGGTCTATTGCCCCTTGGCCCGGGGTGGGCGATCAGAGGGCGGGCGCGGAAGGGGTTCCGGCCCGCGGCCCACGAGCGGTGGACACCGCTCCTGCTCCTGCCCACTCTGTCGGGCCTACTCCTCTTGGGCTGCAGCCTCTCCCGGGGCCCTCTAGCCTTGGGGGGTGGTGCGGCCCCCTGCCTTGGCAGGTTTCTCCACCAACCCTGCCAGGCTTCGGTGCTGGCCAATGGCCATATGTGGGTCCCGGGGTACAGGGACCTGTACCCATGCCTGGGCCAGGCGGGCCGGCCGGCCCTTTGCCCATGGTCAACGTGGACACCTTGCTGGCCCGCATTGCGGCCCTGGAGGCATCGTTGGCGCGGGCCAGTCAGGCGGGCGCCCCTTTCGGGGTTCCTTTTGAGACGCTGTCGGCTGGAGGACAACAGCCGGCGGGGAGGGTCGAGCTGCTGCAGGCGTGTGGCGCGGTTTCGGCCACTGCCTCGCAGCTCCCCAGCCAGCAACCAGGTGCGGGTCAAGCCCCGGTGATGAGCTCTACGTCGGTCGTGAGCTCCGACGCCCCCAGTGGGCCGGAACCCCCGGTGGGGGCGGCCCACGGGGGTGCAGCGTGTGAGTATACGGTGCAAGCGAGTACATCCACACACATTCCCAATCTAGGGGGGGCCTTTCAATGGCCTTGGCCTCGCGCGGGTGGTGCGGGGGCCACGCTGTCGGCGACCCACCCGGCGACGACGACTACCACCTTGGGCACTGGGGTGGGCATTGGTCCCTACACTACAGGGAATGTTCTGGGGGTGGCTGGATTAGTTCAGACCCCTTTTACCAGGCCGGCTGTCCCTTTTTCGGCCTTGCCGACGGCAGGGTATTCCTTGCCATTGGGTGATCACCTGGCACAGGCTACTAGGGAAAAGATATGGCGAGGGGAGTACGTAGATATCTTCTCACTCCTGAACAGAGAGCCCACCAAGGAGGAAAGGGAGGGTCAGGAGGAGAAGGACAAGGAGCAGGCACGCCGCCGTAAGCCGCCGCGTACCTGGGCCAACTGGCTCCCCGCTTATTTAATATACATGGCGGTATATTTGAGGGCGCGGCCGGATTTAGCTATTCCCATGGTCCAATATTTGGACAACATATATAGGGCGATGGTCGATTTTCCGGGCCCCTCATGGCTAGCATATGACGAGGAATTCCGTATGAGGATTCCCCTTCACCCCGAGATGAGATGGGATGAGCCGTGCCAGAGGCTTTGGCTTTTGTATATGACACCCACACGCCCTGCCCCGGGGGATAGATACCATTGCGGACATGCGGTCCAGCGAGCGGCTCCAGCGCAGGTTACCCGCCAGGCGGCGGGGCAGGGGGTTCCAGCCCGCCTGCTGTGCTGGACTTTCTCGTCAATTGGTTCCTGCAATCGAAAGAACTGCAGGTATAAGCATGAGTGTCCCACATGCTCTGGCCCCCACGCAGCCTCTGTTTGTCCCAAGCCTGGGGGGGCGTGAGGCAGAGGGAAGGGTGGACAGTGGGCTGGCAAGGCTGCCACGGATGGAGCTAGTTCTCCAAAAGGCTCCCTCCCCAATTAAGGTGGACATGCTGGAGCGCTGGCTCGCATCGTACCCGAAGGGGGAGGACAGGGAGTATATTCTTCAAGGTTTTAAGCAGGGATTTCGTATCCCTTTTGTGGGTGATAGGTCCCCTCAGGATGCTCCCAACCTTTTATCCCTTAGAGGAAGGGAGGAGGTGGCTGCGGCCAGCATTCAAAAGGAGTTAGTCGCGGGCAGGGTCGCTGGACCTTTCCCCGTACCCCCGTTTCCCAATCTTAAGGTCTCGCCACTGGGTTTGGTCCCCAAAAAGTCCCTAGGTGAGTTTCGCCTTATTCATCATTTGTCCTACCCAGCCGGCCGATCGGTCAATGATGCTATCCCTGATGACCTTTGTTCAGTCAGGTATACATCGTTTGACCATGCGTTGCGCATGGTGCGCTCGTGTGGCCCGGGTGCCCTGCTGGCCAAGTGTGACATTAAGTCAGCTTTTCGCCTCTTGCCAGTGCATCCGGGCGACTTTGAGTTGCTGGGTTTTAAATTTAAGGGGGAATATTATTTTGATAAGGCCATGCCTTTTGGCTGCTCCATATCATGCTCGGCTTTCGAGCGTTTTAGTACCTTCCTAGAGTGGGCTTTCGCCCGCAGGTCAGGGTCCCGGTCTGTAGCCCATTACCTGGATGACTTTTTATTCGGGGGTGAACGGGGCTGGGACACGTGCGCACGTCTCCTCAACACATTTCAGACGCTAATGGAGGAACTTGGTGTCCCTTTAGCGCCCGAAAAGACCGAGGGCCCATCGACCAAGCTAGTATTCCTGGGGGTTGAGATTGACACAGTAGTGCAGGCTTCTAGGTTGCCGGGTGATAAGGTGTCCAGGATCGTGGCCCTTATCTCGGAATTGCTGGCCAAGCGTAAGGCATCACTGAGAGAACTTCAGGTGCTACATGGGCACCTTAATTTTGCTTGCAGGGTGGTCGCACCGGGCAGGGCTTTTGCCCGGCCCTTATGCGACGCCATGGCAGGGTTATCCAGGCCCCACCACAGAGTTAGGCTCACCCGGGGTATCAGGGCAGACATGTTCGTCTGGTTGCAATTCCTGAGGGAGTTTAATGGGGTCTCATTTTGGAGGTCTGACCTCCTGGCGTCCCCCAATTTCCAGATCCAGTCTGATGCCTCAGGATCCCTGGGTTATGGGATGTACTTCAATGGGAAGTGGGCCTGTGGTGGGTGGCCACCGGCATGGGCAGGCACAGGTCGCCTGCGGGATCTCACACCTGGAATTTTTCCCCATTCTGGGGGCTTTGATGCTATGGGGCGAACAGTGGGCTAATTCGGTGGTGCATTTCTGGTGTGACAATGCTGCTGTTGTCCACATTGTCAATGCACAGACTTCCAAATCGCCCAGGGTCATGGACCTAGTGCGCCATTTTGTGCTGCGCTGCCTGCGCCTCAACGTTTTGTTCAGGGCCAGGCATGTCCCAGGGATTAATAATGATATTGCTGACGCTTTGTCCCGCCTGCAGATCTCCCGGTTCCGCGCCTTGGCCCCGGATGCGGAGGAATTTCCCTCGCCACTCCCGGACGAGATGTGGACTATTGGCAAGGAGAGGTGAACCGGGCGATTGGCCTGACACTAGCGCCACGCACGCGTAAGGCGTATCAACAAGCATTCAATTCTTACAGGGCATTTGCTACTCAATTTCTCTTGCCAGAGACCTGGCCTATCCCGGTGGACCATGTTCTGCGGTTCATGGTTCACCTGCATGCACAGGCCCTTGCACCTCGCACCATAGCATCCAAGCTCTCGGCGTTGGCTTTTATGGCCAAAGTGGGAGGTCATGTGGATACCACCTCTGACTTCCGTGTGCGACATGTTTTGGAGGGGTGGGTGCGCGAGCGCGGGCGTTGCCCGGATGACCGGCACCCTATTTCCCCAGGGGTTCTTACCCAGTTGGCCCGGGGCTGGCCAGGCCTCTGTTTTGATCATTATGAGGCAGCCCTTTTTCACGCAGCCACAACGGTGGCATTTTTTGGAGCGCTCCGCGTCAGCGAACTCGTGATGCTGTCTAAGGCGGATGCAAGTGGTAGGGCACTGGAACTCGGAGATGTCTACGTAGCCAAAGACTGGGCCCAGTTGAGGATACGCTCCTCTAAAACAGATCAGCATGGCGTAGGCAGTGGTGTAAGACTGCTACGTTGTTCTTTGGCAGACATCTGTCCGGTTGGTGCCCTACAGGAATTCCTGGCACTGCGTGGCATGCACCACGGCCCGTTTTTCTGTCACCAAGATGGGTCTCCCCTTACTAAATTTCAGTTTTGGAAGGTGACAGCCAGAGCCCTCACCAGGGTGGGCCTACCAGGTGCCCGTTATGGCACACATTCGTTCCGGATTGGTGCAGCCTCTACAGCAGCTGCTTTTGGGTACTCTGGGGCTGACATACGCAGCATGGGAAGGTGGGGCTCGCAATGTTTTCAGTTTTATGTGCGCCCACTCCCGCCATGAGTACCAATCCAGTCACCTTACCGCCTTTTTTCTCAATTTTCTTACAGACCCTGGGTGTCGTATTACACCGGTGACAGTATGGCTGGTGGGCCACAGCAATGTGCACAGGGCAGCGCGTTACGCTGCGGCGACAGGATGGGGACCCCGACTGGGACTGGGTGACCACGCCAGTCTCGCATGGCATGGTAGGCCTGGGATGTTATGGCGGGAGCTGCGGCCTTTCCTTTTTTCTGGCCTGGGTGCTGACCCGCCTGACATTCTAATCATCCACCTGGGGGGCAATGATTTGGGCCAGGTCACCGGCTTATCGCTTAAGCATGCGATTTGCGAGGACCTCGCCTACTTGCATTATGTCTGGCCTGCCACAACCCTGGTTTGGTCGGACATTGTCCCGCGCCATTCTTACAGAGGGGGCGTTAACCTCCTGGCCCTTGACCGCGCTAGGCGCGCGGTCAATAAGGCAATGGCGCGGTTTCTTGCCAACAGGGCTTGGGGACGGGTTAGTCATCACCCCGATATTAGTCTACAAAATTATGACTTGTACGCAGGGGATGGGGTCCATCTGTCGCGAGGAGGTATGGACCTCCTGTTGGGTGATTGGCGAGCAGGCCTGTTGACCGAGCTGACGGTCTGGGGGGGGCGTCAGGTCTTCTTTGAAGCCCCTCCGTGTGGCGGGTAGCACTGGTAAGGTAAACAGTATGACCCACAAGTATCCGGCAGGTTCGCAATTGACTGGACAACACTAGACAGGAATAAATTAGTTAAACGTTGTCCGGTCAACGACGAACCAGGCGATGGGGTGATGACGATTGCTAACCAGCATGCATCACCCCTGTGATTTCACGGATACGCGTCAGAGGGTGGGGTCATAAGTTAGTTATTGACTACGGTCAACAATTTGTTTGTTGTCAACAAACAAATTGATACAAATTGATACATTGTAACCAATTGCCGTTGGCAATTTTGGGGTGGTACCTTACCAGTGTTACTTCGGCCTGCTTGCCTTAGGAATTACGATTGGTCGTTTTACCAATGCAAATTTATAATTCGGACTAGGGCATTGAATCAATAAATGTGGCCCTATGCTGTTATCCACTTTCAATGTTGTCTGTGTCCGTTATTGGGGGGGTGCGCCTGCAATGCAAGCGCGGCGCCAAAATGGCCGCCGCGCCCTTTGCGGGGCCCCCCCCACAGGACAGAGAATCCGGGTAGTTAGGGGCGTGGCCAGCTCCCTTATAAAAGGGGTGGCCACGAGGCAGCCAAGCTGCCATTTTACCTCAGCGACGGAGCGGAGAAGTTTTTTCCCCTCCACCCCCTCCCTAGTTAACAGTGTGATATTATGGTCGCTTCGGGGCCGGGTGGGAATTTTTGGTTGGGACCCATATTGGCTCCAGGTCCTGGCTTTTTTGCCCATCCCACACTGTTGCTATGGTTTGATATAGGGGGCTTTCTGTGTTCCTGCTGTTGACTTTGGTCACATTGGCGGGTAGCACTGGTAAGGTAAACAGTATGACCCACAAGTATCCGGCAGGTTCGCAATTGACTGGACAACACTAGACAGGAATAAATTAGTTAAACGTTGTCCGGTCAACGACGAACCAGGCGATGGGGTGATGACGATTGCTAACCAGCATGCATCACCCCTGTGATTTCACGGATACGCGTCAGAGGGTGGGGTCATAAGTTAGTTATTGACTACGGTCAACAATTTGTTTGTTGTCAACAAACAAATTGATACAAATTGATACATTGTAACCAATTGCCGTTGGCAATTTTGGGGTGGTACCTTACCAGTGTTACTTCGGCCTGCTTGCCTTAGGAATTACGATTGGTCGTTTTACCAATGCAAATTTATAATTCGGACTAGGGCATTGAATCAATAAATGTGGCCCTATGCTGTTATCCACTTTCAATGTTGTCTGTGTCCGTTATTGGGGGGGTGCGCCTGCAAAGGAAGGAGATGAGCTAAAGTAGCCGCCTGATGTAGATTCATATATTCCCACCACAATCTAAGCTCCATTTCAAATGACACCCATTCCTGAATTGGCAGGACTGAACATTCAGCAGCTGTAGCTCTTTAAAGAGAAAAAGAAAAATACAAATTGAATCAAAGGTGTTTTTTTTTTTTGCAAACATAGCTACATCTATTTAAAACTTAGATTGCCATTTGAAAAGTCCTTTTTGTTATTTATACTTTTACTGCACCCTTAAAAATAGATTAAAAAGTCACCGTAAAAAAACTCCATCTAAATACCCTAAAGCAGTGCTGAAGTAAGATGAAATTTATTTTGCTCCTTGGTTCCCTGCATTAAATTTTACAAGTAAAATAGAAGGTTGGAGCAACCTTGACTGATAAACATTTAGATAAATTTAGATTTGTACCTAAGCATATAAACTTTAAAGATGCTGTTTTCTCTTCTTCTTTCTTTCCATTTTATCAAGCGCTTCTTAGTAATTGATATTAACAGGAAAAAGGAAAAGAAGAGTCTTATGGCACCTTTTAGGACTAACCCATTTATTTTAGCATGAGATTTCCATCAATTTTGCTTTGAAACCTCTGTTTAGAATAAAATGACATTTTAGTCATGCAGTGCCTGTTTGATGCCCTCCAGATGTTTTAACAAATTCTGTCAGCCTAGACATTTGTCCTGGTGGGACGGAATTCATGAGAATTCTAGTCTGCATACCTGAAAGGTGCTGGTATGAGTAAACTTGGTGGTGATCACTTATGAAATTATACCTTGAAAGATGGAAACCTGGTGGGGTAGTGGTTAAACTGTTGTACTGCAGCCAGAAGGTTGTGAGTTCAATCCTGACTAGGAATCAAGGTTGACTCAGCCTTCCATCCTTCTGAGATCAGTAAAATGAGTACCCAGCATGTTGGGGCCAAAATGCTAATTAACTTGTGAACCACCCAGAGAGTGCATTAAACGCTATGGGCAGTATAGAAATGTAATTGCTAATTGCTCTTTTGACACATAAAGACCACCTCAGCCCCAGGCCACTATTGATGAAGCTGATACCCTCCATCAAGATGGATTCAAATGGGATTTAATCCATTTGGGGAACATCACCCTTCCCTGTGTACTTGTCCAGCCAAGGCTGTTAGTCCTGAGGGTTGTCAGGCTAGTTAGCCACCACTGATGATCAGTGTTGAGTCACTGGCATTAAGTTATACTCTATTACCAAAACAGGAGAACCTGGCCAGAGTTCCAGGGTTGATAGATAACTGTTTCTTGATAGTAAGAAAGCCTTGGATCCAGTGCCAGGCCAAGACAATTTGATGCTTGAGGAAGGGCAACTAATAATCTCCCTCTGCTGGACAGAGGTAAATTAAAGCTGGACATGTCATTGATACACAGTGCAGAAAAATCTCACAACACTCTGAGGTAAGCATATATTTTTCTTCTTCTTTCGTAGGTGCCGTAACCATTCCAGATATTGGCTACCATCATGGAGACAGTCTTCCTATACTTAACTCCTCGGAACAGTTCTTCCAAGGACATGCCACACCAGTCTCTCAGGTTCTTCAGCCATGAGGTCCATATATGTCCAGGGCCTCTCTTCCCAGGGATCTTTCCTTGCAGAGTGAGTTGGAGTATTCTGTACTTTACATTGCTCCTCATGATTTGGCCAAGATATTGGAGATTTATTTGCTTACATTTTTAATATTTAATATTTTAAAAGGTAAAAATATAGCAATAATAAATTTAAAAATCCGACAAACTGATACCATATTGTGAGACTCCAGATCAGTTGCCTTAGGTACATGCTTCATCCTGTCCCTTGGTAGAGCCAGCCTTGGCTTGGACCACACAGAGTTATAGTACCATCCAGTACGAAGTTGATTCATTGGCATAGTCTTCTCTGAATAAACTGCATATGCAAGGATCCCTGAAATATTTAATATGGGGTTTGCCTGTTTACAAAAACCAGATGTCTAAACCCAATGCTCGGCAGGCCCTATGAGCAGCAAGGGAGACTGAAAACAGATAGTGCGTTTTAATATGTATTAAAGCTGTCCAGGGCTTTCAGGAGCTAAAATCTATACCTACATACCCATTTTATATGCTATCTCCTGCACCGTACTGGTCCTTTATAGATTCGGTAAAATACATAATTAGAAATTTTCTGTCACTCAATACAAGGATTGTTTAAAATATGACACAATGGAACTATATTTGGTCATAACGGGTGTGTGTGTGTGTCACTATTCATTACATCTGAGAACAGGGAGAATCAGAATTGCCTAAGAGTTATCAGCTAGAAAGTTAGAATGCCGATAAGCATCACAAATGGTTAAAAAAAAACCAGGACCCATTGGGAGCAGTTAATTCTGCAGTATCGTGTAGACACAGCTTTAGTTGTGCTCCTTAGCATTGGGAAATTGCATTGAATTCCCCAAACTATCATTACAAAGAACAGACTACACCTCTCCCCTCCTGGATACATAAATTAGAACTAAAACAGGGATAAGGGCAATTCAGTACTGTGATTTAAATGAAACTGGTCTAAGAAGGAGAGATTTCCTGGTTACATGAAACACTGCTGTGTTTTCCTGGGTATTCCTGTTTTATTTTATTTTTTTACTCATCCAGTCTAACCATTGGTTGTTGAAATTGGCTAGTTATGTTATGGTTCCAAATATTTATTTTATTTTATGGCTCACACTTTTAAAATTTTTACCTCCATCCCAATTTCAGAGATATATGACCAGGAATGATAATATATATATGGCTGTATCCAGATATGCCCTCCCTATGAATGGAAGGGCTCTTTGCATTTGTGGGAAAGATTCCCACAGAGTGAAGGTTTTCTCTCTTTTTTTTCTTTTACCAAATCCTCTTTCCCACTACATATATTCAGAACAATCCTCCAAATCTGTTCCAGAGGGTCCTTTATTCATCTTCTACTGCAGAGGATGCGAGTGATAAAATGACAAAGTATCAGTAACAAATGATGGGTCTTGGTAACAAGCCATGAGGAATTTATATTTCACTAGCATATTTGTGCCCGGCCAGCTGGGCAGTTTTTATTTGTTTATTTTTTATTTTTATTTTTTGGTTAGGGGTGGTTTGAGTATTTTGCATTTGTGGTTTGTGACTTTTTTTGATCTATTTTATTTGATTTATTTGTCATTTTGATTTATTTCTTATTTTTTGACTTGTTTTTACTCTTCTGGCCTTTAGGTGGGGCTGTTAGTAAGGGTGCTGTATTGCATATTTTTGACTTGTTTTTACTCTTCCGGCCTGTAGGTGGGGCTGTTAGTAAGAGTGTTGTGTTACATATTATTTTGACTTGTTTTTTCTCTTCCGGACTCTAGCTGGGGCTGTTATTTAGATTACAGCGATTTTCTTTCGCTGTGTTCACTTTAGTTCCGGAACGCATGGAGGGAGGACGTGCTTGGTGAGTTCTCTTGATTGTTTGTTCTTTTTATTTTTTATTTTTATTTTGTGATGTTGGGTTGGGGGGTTTAAATAGAGAGTTTCTACTTAAACCCCCCCAAAGTGTTTCTTGATGGGGTTTTTTTTGTTTAATTTTTCGGTTTTAGATGTGTTTAATTGCTTTAATTATTTCTGGTTTTTTTATTTCTTCCATATTTTTTTGTTTATTTTGTGTTATTTTTGTTTGTTGATTTAGGTATTTTCATAGTTTAGATAGGTGTTTCTAGTGTGCTTTCATGGTTTTTTCGTTAGACTTTGGTATTTCGGGTGTCTTTTGCTGTTTTTGTTGCTTATTTTTTGTTGTTTAATGGTTTTTGTTAATAATTTGTTTATTTATTTGTGCTTCATTAATGTTTGTGATTGGTGTTTTGGTTAACTCTTTGGTTTTGTTGTTGTTGTTGTTTGTGTGTGAAGAACGGCCTGTCTGTCAGTTCCTCTTTTCTCCATTGCTGCTTCGAAATTTGGTTTCGATGCAGCTTTGGGGAAAAGGAAGAGCCGGCAGTCAGCTCGCTCTTCGTCTGGTAAGGTTTGTTAGGTAGGTTGGGTGAAAAGATGGCAGAGAAGAGCTATCTGCCTCATGATGGTTCTCTCCTCTCTGTCTCCTTTTTCTCCTGGCTTACCTAACCGGAGATCGGCAGGCAGCGATCCATAAGGGGTGGTGCTCTTCCTTGCAGACAGCAGGCTGCTGCTTTTCTATTACCTCCACTGCTGTTTTGTGCTAGTTCTCGAACTAGCGGTGTGGGTAGTAGAAAGGCAGAATTCAGTCATCCGCCAGGAAGTGTGCTGCCTGCTGCTGGTTTTTTCCACCCCGGCTCAACTTACCTTGAGGTCAGCGGTGGTCTCGCCGTGTCTTCGGCGGGGTAGCAGGGAGGAGAGGGAGTCCCTCTTCTCCCTGTTGCTCTGGGAAAGAAGGCGTGGTCTCGCCATGGTTTTTGTTTTTTGTTTTTGTTTTTCTGTTGTTGTTTTTTGCGAGGCCATGAGGTGCTGCATCCGCCTGTGGCAGCCTTGCACTCCCGTTGCGGGAGGCCGGCGTTTTTTATTTTTCATGCGCTGGCTTTTTCAGCATAATGCGTGCTCGCACCCTTCAGCCTGATCGGCTCATTGTTGTAAGATTTTTGACAAGGGACGTGAACTGTAAGTTCACCAGAAGCACCCAACACCCTCTCCAGGAACTGTTGATGAGTAGAATTCCTTCGTTTGGTGCTGGACTCAAGTAGCTTAGAGACTCCTCTTGACTTGACAGTTGTCACTTCACCATAGCTGATCCAGGACTGCCTCTCCCAGCCTAAGGGAAGGTAAAAGCGATCAGCCCCAGCCTGCAGGGAACACCAAGGCCATAGCTGATCTAGGGCTGCCTCTCCCAGCCTAAGGGAAGGTAAAAGCGGCCAGCCCCAGCCTGCAGGGAACACCAAGGCCATAGCTGATCCAAGGGTGCCTCTCCCAGCCTGAGGGAAGGTAAAAGCGGACAGCCCCTGGCCTGCCGAGAACACCGCCTTCGGGAGGGAGACTGGCGAGAACACCTGAGGCAGGGCAGCTTCTGGACTCCTGGTTGGGCTCCAAGGCCACCACCACCGCCTCCACCGCCTCCACCGCCTCCACCGCCTCCACCGCCACTTAGCCGGTCTCATCTTCGGGGGTGGATGCCGTTGAGAACATTGGACGTTTGTCTTCCATCCCATGGCTGGTTTCGGAGAGGGGATATTTTTCCTGGCTGTGCGGGTCCGGCGCAGCAGCTACAAGGAGGGCCTTGTGCCGCCAGGACCAGGGGTGGGGAGGAGAACATCGGCTGCACCTGGGGTCGCTTGCGGCCCCAAAGATGGCACCCCCCCATCTCTGCAGCTACGAGCCTTGCGCTGCCAGGACTGGGGTGGGGAGGAGAGCGTCGATTGTACCTGGGGTTGCTTGCTGTCACAAAAGCGGTGCCCTCCACCATCCTGGCAGCCATGAGCCTTGCGCCACCAGGACTGGGGTGGGGAGGAGAACATTGGCCATACCTGGGGTTGCTTGCGGCCTCAAAAGTGGCACCCCTCGCCATCCCTGCAGCATTGCGCATTGTGCCGCATGGACCGGGGTGGGGAGGAGAACTATGGCTGCACCTGGGGTTGCTTGGCAGCCTCAGGGGCGGCGCCCCCCTCCCCATCACCCCCACGGCCTTACAGCGCTTGGACCAGGGCTTCCGTCATTGGAGTTCTGTTGGGGGGGTGGAGGGAGTGAGAGGGTATGTTTTAAGTGGGTTAGGAAGGGAGAGATGGCCTTGCCAGCCAGGAAGAGAGGGCAACACTCCATCTGGGTTAATGGTGGAGGTTCCAGGGGCTCATTTAGAGGTTGTGATGGGCATGGGGCATTATAGCGGGAACCGTGGGGTGGGCCGCACTCGGGGAATGTGGGACCGATGCTTAGTATCTGTCCCGCGTTCTGGGCCCCCGGTTTCACCTCTAGGTCCTGAGCAGCTGATCCAGGGTGACCCCACCCTTAGGCTGCTGATGGTGAATGCCAGGTCAGTCTGTAATAAGGCTCCCCTAATACAAGACTCTATTTTGGGGGAGTGGGCTGACCTGGCATGCATCACTGAGACCTGGCTGAGACCTGAGGATGGGGTGCCTCTATCAGAGATGTGTCCGGCCGGGTTCGGTGTTTGGCACCAGCCTGGGGATGTGGGTAAGGGCAGTGGTGTTGCCATTATAGCCAGGGAGTCATTGGGAGTCGCCAGGGCCACCGCTCCACAAATTTCAGGTTGTGAGGCCCTGCTCCTGAGGTTGGGCCCTAAGGGTCAGTTGGGGGTCCTACTCCTGTACCTGCCTCCTTGCAGGGTAAGGGACTCCCTGCCTGGGCTCCTTGAGGCCATCTCGGCGTTGGCTTTGGAGTTCCCTAGACTGATGGTTTTGGGGAACTTCAATTTGCCTTCGCTGGGGTCTGGTTCCGAGGTGGCACAGGAGTTCATGGCTTCCATGGCAGTTATGGACCTGGCTCAGGTAATTCAGGGCCCGACCAGGGGCAGTGGCCACACGCCAGATTTAGTCTTTTTGTCGGGGCGGTGGCAGAGTGATCTGAGTTTACAGAAGCTAGACATAACACCTGTGCCATGGTCAGATCAATATCTGGTGGCTCTAGACTTTCAGGGGGCGACACTTCATTGTAAGGAGGCAGGGTCGATTAAAGTGGCCCGCCCCCGGCAACTGATGGATCCGGATGGATTCCAGAGGGAACTGGGGGAATTTCCTCTGGATCGGCGACACGATTCACCTGAGGCACTTGTTGACCTGTGGTACGGGTCGACGACATCTGCCTTGGATGTAATCGCTCCACTACAGCCTCTCAGAACCCGTGGAGCTAGGTCATCCCCATGGTTCACTGAAGAACTACGGGAGCTCAAACGGACAAAGAGACGCCTTGAGTGCCGCTGGGTGAAGACCCAGAGCGATTCCGATTGGACACTAGCTAGAGCCGCTATTAGGGCCTACCTAGTGGCGATGGGGGTGGTGAGGAGGCAATACTTCACCACCATTATTGCCTCCGCTGATAATCGCCCGGCCACCCTGTTTCGGGTGACCAGGTCCCTCCTGGGTAGGGCGGGGCCTGTGCCTGGTTGGCAGGGCTCAGCTGAGGACTTTGCTGACTATCTGGTGGAGAAAATTGATCGGTTTCGCTCGGGGTTCAAACTTGGCGTGGACGGGGAGGGTCCAGGGGGAGCCGGTGTGCAGTCTTTTGGTGTTACCTGGGATCGGTTTGATCCAGTTGCCCCGGATGAAGTGGACAGGCTCCTTGCGGCGGTCCGCACCATTAATTTTCCATTGGATCCCTGTCCCGCCTGGCTGGTAAAAGCCTCTAAGACGGTGACAGGTGGCTGAGTCGGGCCTATAATTAACGCGTCTTTTTGAGAGGGGATGTTTCCTGCACTGCTGAAACATGCTCTGGTGCACCCCCTCCTGAAGAAGCCATCCCTCGATCCAGCAATCCTAACCAACTACAGACCTGTCTCCAACCTTCCTTTTTTGGGGAAGGTTCTGGAGAAGGCAGTGACACGTCAGCTGCAGGGGGTACTGGATGAAGCGGAATATCTGGACCCATTCCAGTCAGGATTCAGACCTGGATATGGTACTGAGACTGCATTGGTCGCGCTGATGGATGATCTCTGGCGAGAGCGGGAAGGCGGTCATCCGTCCGTCCTTGCTCTTCTTGACCTCTCAGCGGCCTTCGATACCATTGACCACGGTATCCTTCTGGAACGGCTCCGAGGATTGGGGATCCAGGGCACGGTGTGGTCCTGGTTTTCCTCATTTCTGAGGGATCGGACCCAGTCGGTGTGGTTGGAGAGTGAGAGGTCGAGTCCTAGGCCCCTAAAATATGGGGTGCCTCAGGGTTCGGTGCTCTCTTCTCTCCTAT
Organism: Bradypodion pumilum; assembly: GCA_035047305.1. Taxonomy (NCBI): domain Eukaryota; kingdom Metazoa; phylum Chordata; class Lepidosauria; order Squamata; family Chamaeleonidae; genus Bradypodion; species Bradypodion pumilum. The sequence continues at coordinate 501,403,138 of JAWDJD010000001.1, read as the reverse complement.
TTAACATCTACATGAAGCCGCTGGGTGAGATCATCTGTTCCCATGGGGTGCAATACCACCAGTACGCGGATGACACATAGTTGTACATCTCAGCCTGTGGGGACCCCAATGATGCAGTCAAAGTCCTTTCCAGCTGTCTGGAGGCTGTTGGGGTCTGGATGGGGGCAAATGGGCTACAGCTGAATCCAAGCAAGACTGAGTGGCTATGGATAAGGGGTCCTGCGTTATCCTGGGAGCTACCATCTTTGGTTTTGGATGGGGATGTTTTGCCCCAGACCAACCCGGTGCACAACTTGGGGGTCCTCCTGGATTCGCGGCTGCTGCTAGAAGAACAGGTGGCAGCTGTGGCCAGGAGGGCCTTCGCCCAACTTTGGGTGAATCGCCAGTTGCACCCGCTCCTGGACCGGGACTCTTTGCTCATGGTCACTCACGCTCTGGTGACCTCCAGACTAGACTACTGTAATGCGCTCTACATGGGGCTGCCCTTGATGACCATTCGGAGGCTGCAGCTGGTCCAGAATGCTGCGGCCCGGGTGGTGATGGGGTGTGGACGTTATGCCCATGCCTCAACACTGCTTCGGGGGCTGCACTGGTTACCAGTTTGTCTCCAGGTGCAATTCAAGGTGCTAGTTTTGACCTTTAAAGCCCTACATGGTAGTGGGCCAGGGTATCTCAGAGACCACATCGCCCTATGGACGTCTGTCCGTCCAACCAGAGCGGACCAGAGGGGCTCTCTAATTGTGCTATCAGTCAGGGGGGCTCGCCTCTCTGGCACAAGGAGGAGGGCCTTCTCAGTGTCCGCACCGGCCCTTTGGAACCTCCTGCCTGTGGAACTGCATCTGCAGACGGAGTTGTTGCCCTTTAGGAGTAACTAAAGACCTGGCTGGCGGGCCAAGTTTGGGCTGCGGGTGGGGATGGGGGTACCGTTGGGTGCTTGGTATAGAGAAGTGTGCCTTCCCCCAAGGTCCCTTCAGTACTTGCGCACCTTTTAGGGGTGGGTTTTTTAACTTTTAACTTTGTTTTATCATGTGTCTTTTTATGTATTTACTGTCTGCTATGTAAACCGCCCTGAGTTGGGTTGTACCTGAGTAGGCGGTATATAAGCGTGGAAAATAAATAAATAAAAATAAATAAATCTGGGGCAAAATATAATAATAAAATGAAATGAAATGAAATGAAATAAATAAATAAATAAATTTCATAGTCTTTTTATGTACAGGGTATCTATGTTATCTATTGTGAATATCTTAAAATTGTACTCTACTTATGAATAGAGTGCAGTTGTAATATCATAACTACTATAATGAGCATGCTTATCAATAAAGAATTCATAAATTTAAAAAAATTGATTACCTGCCAAACTTCTTTGATAAATAAAACACTGTCCTGGCTAACTGGAAGAAGCCATTAGAGCTCCTGTCCAGATAATTGTACACGTAATCACTGCCACTCAAGTTAAAACAAACATAATGAAAGGAACAAGCAGCTTCAATGATGGGACACAACTGAAAAACATAAAACGAAAATTAAGTCTTTATTGTACTTTTAAAACATGTAGGTAGGTACTGAATGAACAATTACTGAGGAAGGTGTCCAGCACCAAACGAAGGAATTCCACTCATCAACAGTTCCTGGAGAGGGTGTTGGGTGCTTCTGGTGAACTTACAGTTCATGTCCCTTGTCAAAAATCTTACAACAATGAGAGAATGATTCAGGCTGCTGTGACCATAGCTCAAGAGTCGTTTTTATCAAATGACATCAACAAAATAAACTTGATCACAATGCTGATGACAGAAATGACAGCAAAGGGGATTGAAGTGCAACAGGGTACTGAAGATGCAGGCGCTATGACTGTGAGAACAGCAATATTGAAGGCTGCTGCATACGACAGTGTTGTAATCACAGGTGAATATGTCAATCCCCTTGTGATACTGACAGTCCTTGCCTCCACTACTCACAAAAACATCTATTTTCAGAAGAGTGGGAGAGGCAATGCCCCATCAACCTTATATTCAGCAGCTTCATGCAAGATCAACCCAAAAGACATCCTGTTTCTTGATGCAGTCAGCGGTTGCGACACCACTTCAACCCCCTTTGGACAAGGGAAGGAGAAAGTGTGCAAGCTGTATGAGAAGAACAGTTCCCTACACTTTTTGGCTGCTGCTTTTAAAGACTCGTAAGCAACCACCCAGATTTCTGAGGTAGGGGAGAAGTTTTTGGTAGCGCTGTATGGAGTGGAACATGTAGACTGACATGTTGGACAACCTCTGGTACCACTGTTTACCAAGTTGGTGGCCAAACCCACATTCCAGTTGGCCAGACTCCCTCCTACCAAAGACACGGCCACCCACCATATTTTTCACACGTACCTCCAAGTCCAGATCTGGCTAGGTAATGACAGCATCATACCATCAGTTTGGGGGTGGTCACTGACAAGGGAAGGTGTTGTTCCCATCAGAACTACTCGAAACGCAGCCCCTGACAACATCTTGAATATAATCTCCTGTAAATGCAAGAAAGGGTGTAGCACTGTAGGTTGCAGATGCAAGAAAGCAGGACTGCGGTGCTCCACCCTTTGCAAGAACTGTGTGGGGAACGATTGTGAAAATTCCCCTGAGCCTGACTTCCAGGAGGAAGAAGTGGGGGACTGCGAAGAGCAGAGCATAATGGATGCAGTGCTGGATATGGACAAAGAAGGAGAAGAAGAGGAAGCTCCGTATGGCACAAAACGCCAAAAATATTAAATGTATGCTTCTCAATGCTTCCTGTTTTACTTTATGTACATACATATTGCTTCCCGTTTTTTATTACATTTTACTGTACATAACTACTAATAATTTCATAAGAAATACCTGTGTTTTTTAGTCTTTATTAACCTAAAGAACATCTTATAAAGGTCACTCAGGATAAAGCCATGTCGTTGTGGGGGTGGGGTGGGGTCAAAATTTCCAAACTGAAAGACGAACTCGTTTTTTATGCTCTTTGAACCATAGATGTACACTGTAAGTATGAACATCCCACAGAGAAGGGGGTAGTGGGAGGGGGAAGAGGGGGGGGGAGGGGGGTGTAGTTGAAAGTTTGGAAATTGAAGTAGAATCCAAAATTCCTTTAAATATGTTGCAAAATGGAAGATACATAGCAAAAACCAGCCTTTTAGCAGTTATTTTTTTTTACAAATTTGAGAAATTTAACACTTTTTCAAAGCCCTGTATCTCAGTACCTATGTGGTTAAAAATAAGTTTGACCAGCAATAATTGAAGGAAATTTAATGCTCTACAACTTTCTAATTACATGTGGTACACAAAAAACGCATGGTCTAGAAGATATAACCAAAAAACGGAGAAAAGTGCTAAAATTTTGCAGTACCCACCTTTAGTGTATGGGACCAAAGACAACAGAACAGCCGAAGGGTTGGCTTAACACAGGTTTATTGCATGATGATCCGGTGGAGCATGAGGTAATGGCGGCGATACATCTCAATATATACAGTAGCCCTATACATTTGAATCTTGTAACACGGTAGCTCATTGGCCGCTACCGGCGTGGCCTCGCCCAGGCACGCCTCTTTTCCTGCTGCTGAATGCGGGGAAGGTTTTCCCGCGGCTGTCCGTGATTGAGCAATGTGAACCAGCAATGTGAACCAGCTCTATGGGCTGCCTGCTCGCATTCCTTTACAGCTGAGATACCTTGTATTTGGAGTGGTTACATTCTTGCCTTTACAGTACAATGAACATGCAATCATACATACATACATAACATCCCTCCCCCCTAGGACGGGACGAAGTCCCGCAACCATTGTGGCTTGCCGCACGTGCGCTTGGGGCGTGCTTGCGCCTGACCTAGTGCTGGAGAGCCTGTGATCTCTGACTCCGTGGGTACTTGTCCTGCAACGGGAAACGGGGATTCGTTAGTGGCTCTGTGGGGGGTCCGTGCCTGCCTTGTCCCCGGGGATGGGAATGGAATGAACAGTTGGGAGGTAAACCCCTGCCTGTTGCTCTCGGACCCGGGGGACCGTCCTATTGTGAACCGCGGAACCGATGAGGTCGCCCTTGTGGTTCTGCTACCTTCTGTTCCCCGCTCGGGGGACCTTGAGACTGTGGTGGGCGGACTCGCTGTTGCCTCCTGTCTTGGGGGTGTCGGCCTCCGGGAAATTGGCGCTATGTTGCATTCTAACTCACAGGGGCTACTGGGACTGGAAGTACCAGGGGCTGAACTGAAACCCCTCTTTTCGCTAGGACGGGTGGGGGACCACTCCGCTAACTCCCCCTGGTACTGTAAATCAACGTCTAAACTTCTAGGGGCATCTGTGTTTCGGGGAAACTTCCGAGGGGTATGTGTGAGGTCGGGGCTCTTCCTTTCTGCCGCGAAGTCCCGCAAAAGATCTCTGAGGATCGATTCCCTTTCCTCCCCCCTTGGTGGGGACCCATGTCCCCCTTTCCCTCCCCCTTGGGCTAAACGGGTGGGGGAGTACCCTAACGCTGATTCGTGGCTTTTTCCGTCTTCGTCCTGTTCTCTGGGGACCCTGCGCCTGAGTTGGTCCACGTGTCGCCTCCACAGGAGGCCTGTACTGGTCTCCACGCGGTATGAGACGGGGCCGGTTTGTTCTATTACGGTGCCCGGCACCCAGGCTGGCCCCGCGTCGGCGTAGTTCCTGCAATGCACCGGGGCGCCTACGCTGAAACTCTTTGCGGGTTCCACCCCTATGTTCCGCCCCGTGTCCTCTACTCTCGTGGGGTCTAGCTTGGAGATTACCGTGGCCAGCTTCCTGCGCATTAACAGCTCTGCGGGGGAGTACCCTGACGCCAATGGGGTGACCCTGTACCTTAGCAGGAATTGGCACAATTTCAGGTCGAGGTCTCCGGGGCCCATGCGCCGCAGCGCGTCTTTTGTGGTGCGCACGAGGCGCTCTACTTGGCCGTTGGTGGCCGGGTGAAAGGGGGCGGAGGTGACGTGCCGAATGGCGTTGCGATCCATGAATGCCCCGAACTCGGCGGACGTGAAACAGCTAGCGTTATCGCTGACGAGGGTGTCGGGTAAACCGAACGTGGAAAAGACCCTCCGTAACTGTTTAATTGTAGTGGCCGAGGAGGTGCTCGAGACTGGAATGACCTCCAACCACTTGGAGAACGCGTCCACCACAAGGAGGAAAAGCGTTCCCCTGAACGGGCCAGCAAAGTCTACGTGTACCCGGGACCAGGGCCCCCTTGCTGCGTCCCACTCCCTATGTGGCAAGCGAGCCTCTTCTGGCCTGGAGCTTTGGCACGCTTCGCAAGTGCCGACCATGTGTTCGATGTCGGCGTCTAGCTGGGGCCACCAAAAATAACTACGGGCTAGTGCCTTAGAGCGGACGATCCCCGGGTGGCTGACATGCAGCAGTTTAAGCACCCTCGGCCGGAGCGACGTGGGGATCACTACCCGCTGTCCCCACAAAAGGCAACCCCTCTCTAGGGACAACTCTAGTTTCTTTTTGAAAAATGTGTCGAATTCCGCTGCTGGGGAAGACACGGGCCACCCTTTCTGTACCCAGGAGCAGACTGTAGCTAGCGTTTTGTCCTTGCCGGTCGCTTTGGCGATGTCGGCCGGTACTACTGGAGGGGAGTCTAGGACCTCTATCATTAAGACCTGGTGGTCCCCCTCTTCCTCGCCCACGTGGCAGCAATCCCGGGGAATGGGGGACCTCGACAGGGCGTCCGCATGGCTGATTTCCTTTCCGGGCCGGTATACCAACGCGTGCTGATACGCGTTGAGAAAAATGGCCCACCTGAGCATCCTCGGGGACAGGATTTGGGGTGTGGGCTTATCTGCGGTGAAAATGCCTAGCAAGGGCTTGTGGTCAGTCACTATGGTGAAGGGGCGGCCGTACACAAAATCATGAAATTTCTTGGTCCCCGCAATTATCGCTAGTGCTTCCCTGTCTGTCTGGGCATAGTTTCTCTCCGCTTGGGACAAGGACCTAGAGTAGAACGCTATCGGGGCCTCCCTCCCGTTCTCCAGTACGTGGCATAACACCGCCCCCACCCCCACCGGGGATGCATCGCATATCAGGACCACTGGGCGTTTGGGATTGAAGTGGGTCAGTACCGCATCTGATGCCAGGAGTCGCTTCAGGTCATTGAAAGCCATCTCCTGGTCGTCGCCCCACTTCCATGCCCCGTCCTTTTTTAACAATTTGTGTAGCGGTTCCGCCACTGCTGCCTTCCGCGGGAGGAAGGAGTGGTAAAAGTTGAGCAGTCCCAGGAACGACTGCAACTCGGGCTTGGAGGTGGGGCGGGGGGCCTTCTTGATGGCGGCCACCTTGGATGGGGATGGCCTTATTCCCTCGGGAGTAACACGGAACCCTAGGAACTCAACCTCAGTTGCGAAGAAAACACATTTGTCTTTCCGCAACCGCAACCCCACTTTTTCGAATATTGCCAGGACCTTTCCCAACCTTATTGCTAATTCGGCCCGGCTCCCCCCTGTAATCAATACGTCATCAAAGTAGGGTAACACCCCCTCTAACCCCTTCAGGAGGCGTTCCACGAGTGACTGGAAGATCCCGGGCGCCGAATTCACGCCGAATTGGAGGCGCGATACCTGGAACGCCCCTTTGTGGGTGACTATGGTCTGCGCAGCAGCTGCGGCGGGGGTCACCGGGAGTTGCTGGTAGGCTTGGGCCAGGTCGAGTTTAGCGAAACACCTCCCCCCGTGTAACCTGGCCAACAAGTGGCTGACTACCGGCACCGGATACGCATTAGGGCGGATCGCCTTATTGATGGTGCACTTGTAATCAGCGCATATGCGGACCTCCCCGTTGGCCTTGAGCGCTGTTACAATTGGAGTTTCCCACTCCGCAGAATCAACAGGGACAAGAATCCCCTGGCCCACCAATTTGTCCAACTCCGCCTCTATTTTGTCCTTTAGTGCGAAGGGCACTCTGCGCGGTTTAAGTCTTATTGGACGTACTCCAGGGTCCAGGTCGAAAGTCACTGGGGGGCCCTTGAATTTTCCGAGCCCCTTTTTGAAAACCTCGGGGTGCGCGTCGCACACGCTCTGTATTGGATCAGTCCCGGCGGCGTGTACTCCCACGGCGTGCACCCCCCCAATGAACAACCCCAGGGGCTGGAACCATTGAGTCCCGAGGAGGCTGCATTTACCTCCCTTGAGGACGACTAGGGGAAGCGTTGCGGTGTGCTTTTTAAACTGGACCTGGAACTTCCCAACCCCCAACACTGGGATGCGGTTCCCTTGCACGTCCTTCAGTGTGGCCCTCAACGCTTTGAGCTTGGGCCGCACGCGGGGGGGGGGGCGATTTTCATGAACTCTCCCTGGGAAATGATAGAGTATGAGGAACCCGAGTCCACCTCCATCCTAACAGGGGCCCCTTGGATTACTACCTCAATGAAGTAACGGGGGTGCTCCGTGGAAACGCTGCAAACCGGGGCGTCGTCCTCGCTGTCGTCGGAGATGCGCCCTACTCCGTCCCGGGTCCTCGTGGTCCGGGTGCCGTCCTTTGGCCTCGTGGTGCGGTCCTGCCTCGCCGAGCGGTCCGGGGAACTCCTCTTGGCCTCGCGCCGTTTCCGGCAGACCTTGGCGATGTGCCCGCGCCGGCCGCAGTTGTGGCACTCGGCCTTGCGGAATGGACATTTGGCGCGGGCGTGGGCGGCGCCGCAGCCGTCGCAGCGCCGGCCCTCTCTGTGGACCCGCCGGACGTCCTCGTCGTCGCCGCTCTCCGTGGACGAGTTCGAAACTCGCCGGGCCGTGCGCACCGAGCTCTCTGCCTTGGCGGGTTTCGGACGCCAGTCCTGAAGCTCTTGCACCCCGGCAGTTGTGGCCTCCGCGGCCTGTGCCGTGTCGAGGACTTGTTGCCACGTGGGAGGCGGCTCCTTTTTCATCAGCGCGCGCTGAGTCTCGGTATCCCTCAGACCGCAGAGCAGGCAGTCCCGGAGGGTGACTTCTGGGGTCTCCCACTTGCATGGGCCGGCGGCCAGCCGCAGGGCCACGGCGAACTCAGCGACCGATTCCCCGGGCGCCTGGACTCGCCTCCAGAACGCGCTCCGAGCGGGGAACATGGCTATCGCGGGCCGGAGGTGGGTGCGCAGCGCCGCCAGGAGCTCTGTGGCCTTGAAGTCGCTCACCCTCCTCGGCGCGATCAGGTCCACCAAGGTCCTCTTGGTCTCGTGTCCGAGCATGCGGACGAAGATGGCCCTCTTCTTGGCCTCATCTGAGACTTCGAGCTCCACTAGCGCTCCATTGAAATCTATCTCAAACAGCTCCAAGTCTCCCGGCTTCCTGATCTCGTAGCCGGCGCATGTCTTGGTCCCGTGGGCAGCCATTATCCCACCTTCGTCGCCAATTTAGTGTATGGGACCAAAGACAACAGAACAGCCGAAGGGTTGGCTTAACACAGGTTTATTGCATGATGATCCGGTGGAGCATGAGGTAATGGCGGCGATACATCTCAATATATACAGTAGCCCTATACATTTGAATCTTGTAACACGGTAGCTCATTGGCCGCTACCGGCATGGCCTTGCCCAGGCACGCCTCTTTTCCTGCTGCTGAATGCGGGGAAGGTTTTCCCGCGGCTGTCCGTGATTGAGCAATGTGAACCATGTGAGACTGAACGCTCGCAGCTGCCCTCTATGGGCTGCCTGCTCGCGTTCCTTTACAGCTGAGATACCTTGTATTTGGAGTGGTTACATTCTTGCCTTTACAGTACAATGAACATGCAATCATACATACATACATAACACCACCCCACCCCCCAAGGTTCCACAAGGAAATTTTGTTGGATAAATTGAGTGTAGCTTCACTGGACACCCATGCACAACATCCCAGAGTTTCATTAACTTGGGAATTTTTGCAAGGTTTAAAGTACATCTTGACTGGGCTAATACACACACACACTCTCTTAGAAATGCGTACATATTTGAAGTAAGGTCCTTTTATATTTGTATTACGATAACATGGTGTTTTGTTTAATTATTACACACTGCTTCCTGAGGATTTTTATGTCCTGAAAGGTTGCTTGACTATTTGCAAATAATAGAATCTGGGGGTGGGGTGGAGTGGAGAATTACTCCTGGGAACTTCTACTCCCAGAGTCCTTGAGCCAGCATGAGAGTGATAATTGATAGAGCAACTTTTCTAAGCTTTGGCTGACAATATTTACCTCACTATGCCTTCACTAAGAACATCCAGTCAGTCCTAAGAGACTTTGGTGGACTATGAGGAGAAAGGGACTGTGGTGGCTTAGTGATTAAGATGCTGCACTTGACAACCAGAAGGTCAGCAGTTCGAGACCTGAGTACTGTGTGATAGCGTGAGCTCCCATTGTCTGTCCCAGCTCCTGCCAAACTAGCAGTTCAAAAGCAAGAAATTGCAAGTAGATAAATAGGTACCACTTTGGCAGGAAATGTAACAGCATTCCTTTCACTTCGACATCTAGTCATGCCTGCCATGTGACCATGGAAATGTCTGCAGTCTGCAGACAGCCTAGGCTCTTTGGCTGTAAACGGAGATGAACACCGCCCGCTAGAGTCAGACACGGCTGGCTTTCGAGCAAGGAAGACCTTTCCCTTTAAAGGAGAAAGCTGCCTTATAAAAATTATGTTTGAGAGATTCCTGCAGGTGTTCACTTGGCCCCCTTCTTCCCACAGGAGATAATCAGATGCTTCAGAGTAGACCATGACTAGGCCATAAATGCAGCTGCTGCTGCCCTCCTCCAGCAGCTGGCATTCAGTGAGATGCTGCTGAACATCAATATTGTGGTTTCCTCCCAGTTTTTATCCCTTTAGTCTAAACACACTTATCCAAACAAAAATCCCATCGAACTAAGCAGGGATTATTTCTAAAGAAGAAAATCATAAGACGGCACTGCTAAGTAGCTGCTAAGAGATTTTCAGTAGAAAGACCAGGAGTTAAGAAGTAAGAATGATCAGCGCAAGAAAGTAAAAAAAAAATAAAAGCAAATGTGGAACTAACAAAGGCCCAGCCAAGTCTTGCTTAAAGAAAACACTTCCATTTAGACTTAACAGACCTTCTGAACTCAGAAAAGCCCCGAACTGTGCTGGCTGGGGGTTTGTGGGAGTTGTATTTTTAAAAGTACATTTTCTGAGCTCTGCAGTGGCTCAAGCGGCTAAGACGCTGACTGAGAGGCGGAAGGTCAGCAGTTCGATTCCCGAGTACTGCAGGACGGAATGAGCTCCCGTCTTTGTCCCAGCTCCTGCCGACCTAGCAGTTCGAAAGCAAGAAATTGCAAGTACGTCTTCATCCCAGCTCCTGCCAACCTAGCAGTTTGAAAGCAAGAAATTGCAAGTAGATGAATAGGAACCACTTCGGTGGGAAGGTAACAGCGTTCCGTGCGCTCCGGTGTCTAGTCATGCCTGCCACATGACCACGGAAACGTCTGCAGAAGCAGACAGCGCTGGCTCTTTGGCTTAGAAACAGAGATGAGCACTGCACCCTAGAGTCAGATACGACTGGCTTTCAAGCAAGGGAAACCTTTACCTTTACTAAATAGGGACCACTTAGGTGGAAAGGTAACAGCGTTCCGTGCACTCCAGTGTCTAATCATGCCTGCCATATGGCCACGGAAACTTCTGCAGAAGCAGACAGCGCTGGCTCTTCGGCTTTGAAACAGAGATGAGCACTGAACCCTAGAGTCAGATACGACTGGCTTTCAAGCAAGGGAAACCTTTACCTTTACAGGTTAGAGGCCAATGATGGATAGACTTGGTGGTGGGCTTCCAAACAACAACAGCAGCAGCAACAACAGCACAGAGTTGGAGAGTACCACAGCAATTTTGGTGCCAGGGCTTTGTCTCCTTCTGTGTCCATTTGGGCATTTGTAACACTGCCATATATGTGGCAAGGATAGGTAAATAGGAAGGACTTCCTGTATCTGAGTATGCAGTGGCCATCTTGCTTCTGTGCTGAGCCTACCTATGTAGTAGCTCCTGCTGGTCGAGGAGAGTCTGAAAGTGGTACAAAGGTGGGCACATTTGTGCCCTTCTGGCAACAAAATAAGGGCCTTGGTGGCTTAGAGGCTAAGGCACTGAGCTTGATAACCTGAAGGTTGGCAGGTCAGCAGTTGAACACCTGAGTGCTACATGACAGAGTGAGTTCTCATCATCTGTCCCAGCTCCTACCAACCTAGGAGTACCAAAGCAAGGTGATAAATAGGTACCACTTCAGCAGGAAAGGTAACAGCATTCCATGCACTCTGGTATCTAGTCATGCCTACCACATTACCATGGACACATCTGCATGAGGGAGACAGCACTGACTCTTTGGTTGTGAATGGAGATTAGCACCGCCTCCAGATTCAGACACGACTGGCTTTCAAGCAAAGGAGACATTGACCTTTACTAGTGAGTTTTCATGGCTGAGTGGGGATTCAAATCCAGGCCTCATGAGTCCTAGATGTCACTCTGTCCACTACATCATGCTGGGTATTTAGGGTAGGTAGTAGGTGAATATAAAAAGCTAATTCCCCTTTCTCCCAGCATTTGTGAGTGCTGTGTGATCCTGGAATCACCCATCCAAGTAGCCAGTTGGATGGGGAATCTATGCTACAGTCCAAAAAAGTAACTTTTCCAAGTTCGGAATTGGTTGCTGTGCTGTAACAGCAGAATATTTTCTGGAAGCAAGGTAAAGAAAGTAAACATCACCTTTGGAAGGATGGGAGAGCTGACATTTTTACACAGACATGCGTGCACACATGCGCGCGCACGCACGCACACACACACACACAAAAGGAGGAGAAAATATATATACAAAAAGTGTATTTTCTCTTGGCTAACTATATATCAGTTTATGGAACTTGAAATAACTGTAGAACCTTCATAAACACCAGGTTTTGCCTCTGGCTATCCACCTATATGCATGTTTGATGAGAGAGAAGTCTGTCTTCTACATTAATCTCTACCCTGTAGGAAATGTGTTTCAGCATTTGAGCAGTGCAAAAGGAAAACAGCCTTGCGTCTTTCAGTCCCTTGTTACAATTTTGAGTGGGTGTGCATGTGTGTGTGCGTGATTGCCTTGAGGAGCTAACAAAAGGAGCAGTGTGTCTCCAGAAATCCACACATGACAAATTGACATATACAATAAATATGCATTTCTTTTCCCCTACAGTTACAGATTGAAATTATATCACTCATTCCAATCCCTTTCCCAACTTCATCTCAGCCCCAACTAAAGCACACAGGAAATAAACACATAGAGCCGTTTGGCACCAGGGTAGCCCTTCAGGTCCTGTTCTGTCTAGCACAAGGGTGAGACTTATCCAGCCAATCAACATGAGGAGGTTTACTTATGTCAGACAGATATATTAGCAATAAATGGATTTATTCAAGGAACTTGCAGGATTTATACACCTTCAGACATCAATTTCAATTAAGAAGTGAGTGGTGGTGGGGAGTCACTGAGTATTTTCTGGAAAGAAAGAGCAACTCTCTCTCTCTCTGTGTGTGTGTGTGTGTGTGTGTGTGTGTGTGTGTGTGTGTGTGTGTGTGTGTGAGAGAGAGAGAGAGAGAGAGAGAGAGAGAGAGAGAAGACTTTTCATTAAGCCCTTTAATCATAGGTTTCCGAATTCTTCAGGTGTTCATAATCTATATACCTAAAACCAAGGTGTTGTCATGTTTGGGACTGCAACGCCACGACACCTTGGCCCCACCTACCCCAGAAACACGCTCCCCGCCTACCTGGGGCACTTTGCCATGCTGGCGCGGGGTACTGGCACCATTAATGAGACATGTTGGTAGCTAGCCCCACTACTTTAGAGTAAGGGAATATAAGGCTAGAGACAGTGTTATGTATGTATGCATGTTCATTATACTGTAAAGGCAAGAATGTAACCACTCCAGATACAAACGATACCAGCTGTAAAGGAACGCGAGCAGACAGCCCATAGAGGGCAGCTGCGAGCGTTCAGCCTCACATGGTTCACATTGCTCAATCACGGACAGCCGCGGGAAAACCTTCCCCGCATTCAGCAGCAGGAAAGGAGGCGTGCCTGGGCGAGGCAACGCCGGTAGCAGCCAATGAGCTACCGTGCTACAAGATTCAAATGTAGAGAGCTACTGTATATATTGAGTTGTATCACCGCCATTACCTCATGCTTCACTGGAACCTCATGCAATAAACCTGCGTTAAACCAACCTTTCGGTTGTCCGGCTGTCTTTGGTCCCATACACTAAAGACAGTTATGATCTGGCTCATTATAAAGCAACTTTAATGAAATGCCTGTGTCTCACTCTATTTTTATTACAAATTTCTCTCTTTAAAAAAAAGACAATACATGCTATGCCCTAATAGAGTTCATCTGAGATGAGGTCATGCCTCAGTGTTATAGCATTTACACTTATATACCACCCCATAGTGCTTAGTGCACTTTCTGGATGGTTCACAAAGTAATTAGCATTTTGCCCCCAACATGCTGGGTCCTCATTTTACTGACCTCCAAAGGATGGAAGGCTGAGTCAACCTTGATCCTCATCAGGATCAAACTCACAACGTTCTTGCTGCAGTACAGCAGTGTAACCACTGGATGACACACACACCCTTTCCCTGAGCCTTTATTCACAAGTACTGTATCCTGGTAGGTTGCCAGGGCTGAGTAGACAAGTGTGTACCTTGCATGACCCAAAGATCTCAATTTCAACCCTCCACATGCCAAATTGAGCTGGGAAGGAATTCTCCCTGAAATCCCAGTGAGCAGCAATCCATCCGTTCACAGGCAGTAATAGGTCAGCTATACTCAGGATAGGCAGTCCGAGGGCCAACCCATAATGTTTTACTGCCTGAAGCAAAAGACAAGATGGAACCTGCTCCATTACATGTGCAGAAATCAACCAGGCTGGTAGCAGAGATTTGGTGCCAGTCAGGGACTAAGCTAGATGGATCAAGGGTCCAGTTCCATCTAAGGCAGAGGTTGCCAACTTTATTCAGCCAGGTCACGCTCCCTCAGACAGTTGAAGGGGCCAGTCTGATGGCCCCCCTGATGTTTATGGCTGTCGCAAACACGTTTATGAGTCCTTGGATGGTTCCAGTGATGGAGCGAGGGTGGAGGCCGGATTATTTGGTGCTGTGGGCCAGATCCAGCCTGCAGGCCATAGGTTGCCTACCCCTGATCTAAAGCAACATGTGTTTGTCCTAACCTTAAGTACAGTAATGGCAAGTCTCACCTGAAAAGACAATAAGGCAGGAAAGATAGAGGGCAGCAGGAAAAGATGAAGAGAGAAGGTGAGATGGATTGATCCAATAAAGAAACCCATGACATTGAGTTTTTAAGACCTGAACAGAGCTGCTGAGGACATGATATTCTGGAGGTTACTAATCCATAGGGTCACTTTAAAATTGAGGCAACTTGACTAGCATGTAATAAACATGTCGTGAAATCACCAGACTGAAAGAGAGATTTTTGACATATATATAACTGTTTCCATTGGAATCTTTGTATCTATTAGTACAGCCAGAATGGCACCTTTCTAGGTGCTGGCTTGGTTGTTGTTGTTGTTATTGTTGTTGTTGTTTTAAAGCTCAAATCAAGGCATAGACTAAAGCATTCTAAAGCTGTCCCTGCTTTCTTAGTGATTGATCTGTCCTAAGACACACATTACAGGCACAAGAGCCTGAATCTTATGTTAAGTGTTTCTGCTCTCTAATTTTCCTTTTTCTATAAAAGAAAGAAAAATGACAGACGCTGCACTTTAACGCGGCGATTCATCCATTTCAGTCAGAGAATAAATGCACATTCTCACCTCATTTGCCTTAAATATATCTCCAAGTGGACATTACTTTTAAAATGTTCCCCTCCATGGCTGCCCCCCCTCCCCCTCTCGCCAGTGCGCTCTGTCTTGAAAGCTGAAATACAGCAAAGCTGTAATGGTCGGTGCCAGGTTTGCTTTATTTTTTTTTTGAATTACTGGGTGACTGGTTTAACTGATCCTAAAACGCGAGTGTCTTTTTCTACTGCATAAAAGAGCCTGAAATGTTTACATATCAAAAGGCTATAGGCCAATTTCTGTCAAAATTATACATGAAGTTAAGCAGTACAAGCAATTTATTTAAACACTAGTCATTGTAGAAAAATTCCAAACCATATGCTCTTTTTTAGCCAGCCAGTCGAGGCCCCCCCTCCCAGCTCCACTCTTTCTTCACAAACGCATTTGACCCATGGCTTGGCAAGACGTGCAAGCTTCATAATTTACTAGAAAATTTCAAATCCCCCCCCCCTGACATTTCAAGCAAAGATCTTCATTAATAAGGTTTATATATGAATGAAAACTTTAGAAGCTGATATTTTTTGAAGGGAGCATGAAAGAGCAGACCTCATCTCGCTTTGGGGGGGGGGGGTGTTGGAGGGGAAGGGGTTGTGATTTTTGGTTGTTGTGTGTTTTCAGAATGGACTTGACTTTTCCTAATCAGTTCAAGAGCAGTTTATTCTAGAGACAAATTATACCATATTGTTACAGACATAGACAGATACTCACAAGGCACAAGAAAGCACCATTTCTTCTTTCTTCCCCCCACTCCCCATAAAAAATGGTATAGACCAGTGTCTCCTAACCTTTGGGTTTTTTTGGACTTCAATTCCCAGAAGCCTAAGTCAATACATTGGCTGATCAGTGCTTTTGGGAATTGACTTCGGCTTCTGAGAATTGAAGTTCAAGAATCAAAGGCTGAGAAACACTGGTGTAGAGATTTACTCCTGTAACACATTAACAAATATGTGGCATGTCAGGTTTTTCTAAGAAATGTGAAGCAGCCTCTGTGCTTTATTTGATTGAATGGAGAGGAAGGATTAGTCTATTGATTCCTAGCCAGTGAGACTTGGCCACCTGGCTTGGGAGGCATATGTCAGGATTTCACAGGATATACAGTATGGGTAGTTTAAAAAACCCAACATACAGTATCTCAAATCCAAACACAGTGGTACCTCAGCTAAAGTCCGATTTGGATAAAGTCCGATTCGGATAAAATCGCAGTTTTCATGCAGACATGATGCATCGCATAAAGTCCAAAACCGCTAAAAAAACTGACGTTATCAGAGGTATTTGGTATAGGAACCTCGGATAAAGTCCATTTTTGGACATTATCCGGTGCATTGCCCATTTGATTTGGCTAAAGACCAAAATCAGATAAAGTCCAAACTTGTGGAATGGAGTTTGGACTTTATCCGAGGTTCTACAGTGCTTGTTTTTTCAATGGATAACACATGAACCAAATATGGCCTGAATCCTATTAATAATCCTGATCTAGACTAGACCCCTTGAACCAATGGGATTTACATAAGTGTTAAATCAGTTTTCAGCAATTGCTTTAAAGTGCCTAGATATTGGGTTAAGGCTGTTATTTGGTATACAACTTAAAAGAATCCATTCATCTGGTGCAGGAGTTCTCAACCTTTTTAAGACGGGGTCCAGGTCATGCTCCCTCAGACAGCTTTGGGGGGCTGATGGCCATTTTGCCCTTCCTCCACCACATGGCATTTCCTGGCGTGGTGGAGGCAGTGGGGGCCACATGAAATGGCACCGCAGGCCACATCCAGCCCACGGGCCACAGGTTGAGAATCCATGATCTAGTGGATCTACTCTATCTGAATTAAGAATATAATTTCACCCTAATTAGTTTAATAATAATAGTGAAGGCAAAATAATTCAGACTTGTGGTAGGATTACAAAATTGACAGGGTTGTTGTAAAGTGGGATGGTGGGACCCTCTAGATATTGGTGAGCTGCAGTTCCCATGACTTCAAACCATAAACCATGCTGGCTGGAAATGAATGGAATTTGTAGGCACAGCAGCCCTGGTGGCACAATGGTTAAACTGCTGTACTGCAGCCAAAATGTTGTAAGTTCTATCCTGACAAGATTCAAGGTTGACTCAGCCTTCCAACCTTCCGAGGCTGATAAAATGGGGACCCTGTATGTTGGAGGCAAAATGCTAATTAATTTGTGAACTGTCCAGAGAGTACACTAAGCATTATGGGGTGGTATATAAGTGTAATTGCTAGTGCTAGTGCTGGTGCTGCAACATTGGGAGACTGTCATGTTCCCCACTGCTTTATTTATTTACTTTAGTAAATAGTCCTAATCTTGCTTTAGTACAGAGTCCTAATCTAACACAGATGAAGGACTTTCAGCCAAGTAGGTCTGAATGCAATATCATGTAGTAATATAGTTAAACAAACAGTTACTATTGTGTTTTTCAGCACAATTATATTGTTAGCCGCCCTGAGTGGTGTACCCACCAGGAGGGCGGGATATAAATGTGCAAAAATAAATAAAAATAAATTAAGAAACTTGGGTTGAAGCTACACCCAAGTCATACCTATAATACTCACATTGAAATTCATGGAACATAAGAAATCCATATGTAATAGTCCCATTGATCACATGCTTCTCCTTTAAGCATGGCAGTGTCTGAGTCCAACTCTTCAACTTTGCCACCAATAAAACAGAACTAGAGACTGCATTGCTCTTCAGATGTTATTGATGGGAAAAGATAGTAATGATGAAGGATGGGTTACATGCTGCCCATCTGTGTAACATAGCTCGAATATGCTTGCCTTGGGTTGTGTTACACACTTGGATTGTAATCCTGTAATAAACCAAGAAACAAATGAAACTCCCCCCCCTCCCCCAATTGAATCAAAGTTACCCATCTTGATTCTCAAAAGAGTCAGAACTCTGGTTTGAAGATGCCTCTTACAGCAATATTGAGGGTGCCAGTCAGAACCGGTCATTGTTTTTGTTGGAAAAGAGTACCTTCCTTGGAAAGGTCTGCATTTCTTAGTGCTGTGAACTATTCCCAAGAGTTTATTTGAAGAAGAGGAAGAAGAAGAAGAAGAGAAGTCTATACACATTTACTAAGAACTAAGGCCAGCTTGGGCTACATCACTGACACACAAACAGGTGTGTACACAGTTCTGTAGGTGCAATCTTTAAACCTTAACTTGTGCTTGGAGGTGCAAGGGACTTGTGTGTAGAGGTGTAGAGAGCAGGCAAGGTGGCTTACGTACCTTGTCAAAAATCTAATAAGCAACACAATAGATTTCCTCTGCCACATACCTGCGACTTTGTTTGTTATTAAAGCAAAACATTGGTTCGCTGGCTGTCCATCTGCCGTGGCCCAAGGAGTTTAGCGGTTCTTCTCGCCTTCTCCCTTCTCAGCTCTGCGTTTAGCATTTAGATAAGGGGATCCAAGATTGGTTTTTCTAGGAATCCGAACCGATTTTTCTAGGTTCCGCACCGAAGTTTCTCAGCGCGCCTTCCAAGTTGGAAAGAAGCGTCCCTGCTTTGGTGGCGCGCCAGTCCAGAAAGAGCGAGCCAGCTACTCCGGACTGGCTCGGACCCCACGTGGACCTGATCCGGCGGTCTCGTTTACGATCCATCTCTGGGAAACGTAAGAATTCCCGGAGATGAAGGTCGCAAGCTACGACAGAGTTCGGGAAATTTCTTCCTCCTCCTCCCCACTACAAAGTCCAGAATCCTGCAATCCTGGCTGCGGAGTTCTGGGTTTTGTAGTCCGAAAAAAAAACATTAGGAGATTTTAGCGGGCTACTCACTCACTCACTCACACACTCACTCACACACACACACACACACACACACCATTGGGCATGTGGAGGTCGAAATGCCTTTGCGAACCTGTCAGTATCGATGGCCCAGGGAATCGGAGCGCCGCGGTTCGCCTGGTCCTCCTCCAGGAAATTCCTGTCAAACTTTTCCAAACTTTCCCCAACCTGCCAAGATGAGGTTCGCTCTATGGACACAGTCTTGGTACAATTATGAAGCAGGAGAAACATCTTTTCCCCCATTTCCCCCTCCTTCTTTCTCTTATTTACCTATATAGTTAGACACATTTCGCCCTACAGAAGGGGTGCCCAAACTATGGCCTGTGGGCGGGATCCGGCCCCCAAAGCCAAATCATCCGGCCCATGAACCCTTCGTCGCTCCCGAAAACTGAAGTAAAGCGCAACTGTATGGGCCGGATGAATTGGCGTTGGGGGCTGAATCTGGCCCCTGGGCCATAGACACCAGCCCCCTGAACCACGTGACATGCCCTCGGACCAAAAAGTTTGGGCACCCCTGCCCTACAGGCTGGACAAGTCAAACCACACATCTATAAAAATAATGTTCTCTCACTTTATTTTATTTTATTTTATTTCATTTTATTTTTATTTTCAGATATGTATAGCCGCCTTTTTTGCCTCGGTGACCCAAGGCAGCTCACAGCCCATCCCCCATACAATTTAAACCAAATACTAAAACTATATAAAAATCTAAAATATCCTTAAGACACCCCTGATTCCTTTAAAAGAGGGGTAACTTTACCTGTGACGCTTCCCTGCCCCCCCCCTTTCCCTCCCAGGCGACAATTTTCCCTTTGCCAGGGAAAAGTGCCTAGATTTCTTGATCGTTTAGGTAACGATTAAGCCAGGTAAGGGTCTCCCTTGCTTGAAAGCCAGTCGCATCCGAATCTAGGAGGCAGCGTTCATCTCCGGTTACAGCCAAAGAGCCAGCACTGTGCTCATGTGGCAGACGTGACTAGACGCAGGAGCGCATGGAATGCTATTACCTTTCCTGCCAAAGCGGTGCCTATTTACCTACTTGCAATTTTTTGCTTTCGAACTGTTAGTTCGGCAGGAGCTAGGACAGATGGTGGGAGCTCACTCCGTTGCACAGCACTCGGGTCTCGAACTGCTAACCTGTTCACATTCCCGTCGTCCACTTCAGCATCTTAACCACTAAACCACCGTGGCCCTTTCTTTATCGTTTACTGTCAATTTAAACTCGGCGGCTGCCAGTCGAAAAAAAGCGAGGGTTTGAACTAGATCAGTTTGTATCGCAACCCCAAGGGATCAAAACTTGGAAAGTGGTTCTGGACAGGGAAAGAAGACATATATTCGAATTGTACGTTTGAGGTCTCTTGTGGAGTCGGGGCCATGATCCGCAAGGACCTCTGAGGCTTGATTGTTTGGTTTTAAGAGGATTTTATTGTCCTTGAGCCGTCTTAATTTGGGTTGGCAGATGGCGCAATTAAACTGTCAAAGGATGCGCTTTCGCCTAAAGTCGTGTACCAGGGTAGATTCGGAGTGGTTGCTTCCCCAGGATGAAATGGGCAGTGAAGTTCCCGGGATCTGCTTTTCTGACTCGCCTTTAAACGGGATTAAGCACGGCCACACCAGATAGGATTAGGACAAATCCGGTCTCTTTAAATGCTTGTGGTTCTCAATCAATCTTCATCAGAAGTCATTACCCCCCCCTCCCAACCCCAACCCCCTATTCCCGGATTTGCTGGCAGTACTCAAAACCTTCTCCTGCCCATCGCCTCTAAGCAACACAAAGTTCGGGAGCGACTCCAAATCGGGAAAGTCAGAAAGGTTGATAAGTGGCACCAAGTCCCTGTCTGAGAAAAAGACATCCCTGTCAAATAGTGTAACGGTTTAAGTACGCCTGATGTTGGTCTGATTTAAACAATCCTGATCCTTTGCCCGCCCACCCCCACCCCGCTCCTTCTGAGGCCCAGATGTTGTATCTACAGCGTTGTAGGAAACAATACGGATGGGCCCCCAGTCGATCCGGTCTCTAGTTTAAACTAAGACTTTGCTAGGTAGGCCAGAACAAAATCGTTTTAGGGATAAAGCGAGCTATTTTAGGCGCATTTATCCCTTTGGATAGTCAGAGAGCGAGAGAGCGATTGAACCATAAATTCTTTAGCTTCAAATCTCAAACTGTTTTTTAATAAATGAATGAATGAATGAATGAATGAATGAATGAATGAATGAAATCGCGCAGCGATCAAGCGCAATCTCTGTCTGTCTCTCAATCTTTTTCTCCCAATCTCCCCCCCCCCTCCTTCTCTATTTCCAGGCATCTTCCAGACCCCGCTGTGACTCCAGCTCTCTGATAACAAACAAGCCCTTAGCAACGCGGCGGTGGAGGCGACATCGGCATCAATGCACGATTTGCTTCGCTTTCCCCTTGTTATCCCCAGCCTCGCTCTCACCCAACGAGTGATAAGCGCTTGTTTGTTTAATTCAGGGGTGCACAAACTTTTTGGGCAGTGGGCCGTCATGTGGTTCAGAGGGCTGGTCACTACAGCCTGGGGGTCAGATCCAGCCCCTGACGCCAATCCATCCAGCTTGTGGCGCCCTCATCGCTCCCAGAAGCAGAAGTAAAATATGCCCGTGCAGGACGCCCTGGACCATGCTAAGGCAGCCTACAAGACACAGGCATGTTTTACTTTCATTTCCGGGAGTGACGAGGGTGCCATGGGCCAGATGAATTGGCATTGGGGCCGGATGTGGCCCCGGGGCCATAGTTTGGGCACCCCTGGTTTAATGAGAGACGTTCAGAAGATCCCGGACAGGGAAAGGCGTGTGTGTGTGCGCGCGTGTGTGTTAAAAGGAGGAAATGGAAAAGAAGAGGAGGGCAATGGATGGATGCATCTCCGAAATTCACTAAACTCCATCCATAGTTCAGGAGTAGAGAGGAAAATATACTGCTGTATTTTGTACCCAGATGGCTGTCAGTTTCGGACAGAGTTTAGCAATGTATTCTCCCCGCCCCCCTCCCTCCCTCCCTTTTTTGGATTATCACACCCAGAGTAACAAGTGGCTTTTTTTGGAGGTGTGTGTGGGAGTCTGAGAATTGCAGTCCAGAAAAAGGATACCGTTTCTAGATTCTGGGTCTCGAAAACTTTTCTTCAACTGTGATTTAGCCAAAATAAAATGGCACAATATAAATGAGAAGAAAAGTTTGAGAAAGTTTTTTGTAGGGGGGGAAGCGGACATAGGGAGAAGAGGGACTGAAGAAGACACAGTCAGAACAACAGCCGCAGTAAAACAAATTACAAAAGGCGAGGGCCAGGTGAGATTCTGGGTTGTATTGGTTATGTTCGTTCCTGGACTATCATCCTTCCTAAACAGTGGCTCAAGTGGCTAAGACGCTGACTGGGAGGCGGAAGGTCAGCAGTTCGATTCCCCGAGTACTGCAGGACAGAATGAGCCCCTGCCTTTGTCCCAGCTCCTGCCAACCTAGCAGTTCGAACGCAAGAAATTGCAAGTAGATAAATAGGGACCACTTCGGTGGGAAGATGAACAGCGTTCCGTGTGCTCCGGTGTCTAGTCATGCCTGCCACATGACCACGGAAACGTCTGCAGAAGCAGACAGCGCTGGCTCTTCGGCTTTGAGACAGAGATGAGCACTGAACCCTAGAGTCGAATACGACTGGCTTTCGAGCAAGGAAAACCTTTACCTTTACCTTTAAACATAATTAGGGGGCCTAAAAAGCATTGGCCACGGTGCTTGTATTAAACACAGCCAGAGATCAGACACAGGGCACGACACTTAGGTAAATCCTACTGACTCAGTGGGTCAACTCTCGTCGGAAACTTATCGACGGGGCATTGACCACTGGTTCCAAACAGGCTTTTAAAAACAACAAAGAGGCTTTGGCATCCCGAAAGCTGACACACTTAGCGTGGCATCAGCTCCACACCGTAGCGTGAGTCGGCCAGAGGTAGTAAAGACAGCGGAATGCGGCTAAGTACGAGTAAAGTCCAACAATGGATGCGAAGGGAAAGGCATCTCCGCTCCTTAAAGTGGACTGGAGATGCATTACTGTGCGCTCCGGTTGCGAGAGAAGATCTCTGCAAAACGCCTAGTTTATTTAACAGCTCCATCGACGGGAGTTGTATAGGGTTGACATTCAAGCCTGTTTGGAGATGCTACGCGTTCTTTCTTACTTGAGGGAAAGTGCCAGTGCTCGGATCTGAAAACCCATGGGGAAATCAGCTCCTTCGTTTTGAAGCGGTTCCTGTTTCCAAATTAGGCAACACCAAGAGAGTGGTCCGGGCGCGATGTTCTCTGAAGCCGCCGTCTTCTGTCCGAAGCCTTGATCGCGCACTAAGCACTTAGCTGTCACTTCGCAGGCAGTTGCTCCATCTTTTCGAATTTTCCGAGGAAAGAAAAGAAGGCAAGAGAAAGAAGATCGCAAAGGTGTGATGGAAATCCCGCGAATGCAGCGGCGGCGATCGGTCTGAACTCACCCCGTCTGACCCGAGTCTGCTCAATTCCTATCTGATGAACCCAAGAATTCAGTTCATTGCCATTCTTCACCTGGATTCGCCACTCCCGGAAGAACCTGTTTTGCTTCCCAATATTTTAATTTTTGTTTTTGGAACGAACCAGCATAGGATTTCCGCCCATTGAGAGGCAGAATGTTTGTACGGGGTGCAGGAATAGGCTGCGGGAGAAAATGGCTTGCTAATGGTTTGTAACACTGCTAGCTCCTAAGTGACCGAGGGTAGGTGGGTAAAGGTCAAGAAATCATAATGAAGCATAAGAGGCTAGGATGAAGGGTGGGGGTGGGGGGGCGGGGAACGGAAGGGAAAAAGCTCAGACTGCTATATCTTATCATCCCAGGTAAGATACACGAGGAAAAGATGGGTCAGAAGAGGTTCTCTGCTGAAAACTCTGGAAAACCCTTTTAAAGATGTTTTTAAGACTGTTTATGTTTTTAAGATGGTTGTTAGCCGCCTTGGGTCATCTGACGATGAGGAAGGCGGGGTATAAATGGCATAAATTGTATGCCACCCAGAGGCTTCGTGAGTTGGGCAGCTATATAAATATGAATATAGAATAAATAAATAAATAATAAAGGTTTGGATACGGCATGGCATTATTATTTAGAAGTGCCGACTCCTGGGTCAGAATAAACTAAAAAGTTCACATGGGCAGAGTCCTGTTCTGGAGATATATGTTTTTTAACGTGGATAGAAAGTCCCTTCTCTCAAAAGTTCTCAATAGACGCGCTGAGCCACCGTGAAATTGACCAGCCTTGATCAGCCTTTTGCTGCTGGTCTGTTTTCTTAGAAGGTTGTGTTAAAAATTTAATCAGGACTGACCGACCACCGTTTCAATAGCAGAACAGAACTCCGTCCAGAACGGATCGGTTTATAAGAAGTTTTGATGGGCATTTGATCAACTCCTTAGCTTTTATGTTCTCTCTTGCTAATTTGTGCAGGCAGGCTACCGCTGCTTCTCCACTGCTTTGGGATAGAATTAATTATGCACATAACGCACAAATTAATTCAACACGGTGTGTGTGTGTTGTTTTGTAAATGTACAGGTCAAGTGGAGTTTGTCTGTTTTTTAAAAAGTATTTTAACTTGGTGGCTGTCTTTGCTTTGCTGGCCGGGTCAAAAAAGAATATCTATTTGATAAGGTGGACCTGTGCACAGAACGCGAGGTAAACTGGAGTTTCTGTTGCAGTGGTTTACGCCTGGTCTTTTGCAAAAAGCAAATACCTGAATGAACACTTTGATGCCACGAAAATAGTGAAGGTGGTTTCACCCCCACCCCACCCCACCCAGGGCTCTGTAATTTTTATTAACTTGTCTGGAAGTGTCCCTCCATTTCAACTGGGCATTTCCGGATAGGTGTGTGAATTTCCAATTTCAAAATCACAAAGAGTTCCTTGGGATCTTTAAGGCTGTCGAAAATCAGTGTTTCCTTCTCTACCAAAACCTAATACAGTACCGGGATGCTTTGTTGAAGTCGTGAAGATAATCCAATTTAGGATCAAACCTAAAGAGAAGAACTTCCGATGAATTAAACGCAGTGGTGCTAAAGTACTACTCGGATGATAGTTAAAGACTCAAGATGTCAGGGGCAGAGCCATTATTACTGTGCAATGCGTACTGTACTTGGCTGCATTAATGTTAGTAATTAGCAGTAAATCGTCCCGTATCTACATTGACTTTATATTCATTTTCGAAACCACTGGCTAGCATTCAAACTTAAAAAGAAAGTCCCTGTCCCCAAGGAGCGTACATTCAGGACGGCTCCATGAAGTTCACGACCCTGTTGCCCTGTATTTAGACTTGTTTAAACAAATCCAGAATCGTTAGGCTCAGTGGACACGAATTAAATTAGGTTTAAGCCTACGTCCTTACCAGAAGCCCGAAAAGAAAGGTTTTTTTTAAATAATAAAGAATAAAGGAGATGCAATATTATGAATAAAAAGTGAATACAGAGATCCATGCATTGGATTTCTTATTTTCTCCCACACACCTTTTATTTATTTGTTTTCCTTTTTTTACTTCTCTTCCAGGTGGAAAGTTTCCACACTGAGGGAGGGAGGAATTGAGAGGGCTTAAGGTGCCCGGTTCTTGTTATCAGCATTCAGAAATATATTGTCTCGCGGAGTCTAAAGAGAGAAGAAGGAAAACAATTTGTTCCTCGCAAACAGTGCCTAATGGGGTTGTTTTCGCTTCTCGCGCCTCCAATTTCCTACCTTCTTTGATGAAAGGCTGATGGGGTAAATATTCTAATCTGATTCAGTGCACCACCCGTGGATCGCTAGACTCAACCGTGACAGACCGAGCGTTTTGCAAATCACGAGGACCCTGAGAGTGGGAAGAGACGGACGGACGGCTTAATAAACGCTAGGCTTTGAAGGGACGCAGGGCAACCCCGCCCTTCCACAGAGGGGCTTCGCAAAGTGTGAAGCGACCCACCGACATCCTACATGGGCTGTGGGGTTGTGACCACTGGCAGAGGGTGGGTGGGGGTGGGGGAAAAGAATAACTGGAAGTCGACTCTCTCCAAAAATGGGAAAGAAATAATTTTAACGCGTTTCGTCTGAAGTCACAGTTCTTGACACCATCTTCCAAAAGCATTTAAAAATTAACCACAAGGACTGCAGTGGCTCAAGTAAGCGGCTAAGACGCTGACTGGGAGGTGGAAGGTCAGCAGTTCGATTCCCCGAGTACTGCAGGACAGAATGAGCCCCTGCCTTTGTCCCAGCTCCTGCCAACCTAGCAGTTCGAAAGCAAGAAATTGCAAGTAGATAAATAGGGACCACTTCAGTGGAAAGGTAACAGTGTTCGTGTGCTCCGGTGTCTAGTCATGCCTACCACATGACCACGGAAACGTCTGCAGAAGCAGACAGCGCTAGCTCTTCGGCTTTGAAACAGAGATGAGCACTGAACCCTAGAGTCCGATACGACTGGCTTTCGAGCAAGGGAAACCTTTACCTTTACCTTTACCTTAAAAATTAACCCTGCAGGAATTTTCCCCCAAAAGTGGTTAGTCTGTGCCAAGCATATCAGAGAGTAAATAATAAAATTAATGCCAAGGTCTTCCTTGCTCGAAAGCCAGACGTGTCCGACTCTAGGGGTCGGTGCGCAGCTCTGTTTACAACCAGAGAGGAAGCGCTGTCTGCATCTGCAGAGGTTTCCATGGTCATGTGGCAGGCATGGTTAGACGCTGGAGTGCACAGAATGCTGTTACCGTTACCGCCAAAGTGATACCTAGTTATCTACTTGCAATTTCTTGCTTTCGAACTGCTAGGTGGGCAGGAGCTGGGACAGATGACGGCTGCTCACTCCGTCACACAACACTTGGGTCTCGAACCCCTTACCTGGCAACCCTCCGGTTGTCAAGCTCAGCGTCTTAACCACTAAGCCTCCGTGGCACTAAAACAAAGCAAAACAAGACGACAAAAACTTTGTGGCACCTTAAAGAATAACTGCTGTATTTTAATGTGAGCATTCGTGGATCAAGTCAGACACAAAAGTGAGAATTCTTGGCATCCATTTATACCCATCAGGTACAGAGGCACATAACGGTTGGTTATAATAACAGATAGGTTTACAATTCAATGTGGCTTTTTACAACTGGCAATAACAGAAGATCCCTGCTTGGGGTTCAGATTTATTACTGTGAAGTTTGGTACTGTGGAGTTGTAAATGGTTAGTAGATGGATGCAAAATAAACACAGTGGCGTTAAAGGTAGAGGTAAAAGCCGCCCTTGCTCGAAAGCCAGTCCGCCGTGATGGCGAACCTTGGCACTACAGATGTTCTTGGACTTCAGTTCCCAGAAACCCAAGACCCCGTGAATCCACACGAATGGGTTTACTGTAACTCATCCTGCCTGCGCCGCCCTCGTCGCTCCTGGAAGCGGAAGTAAAATGCGCCCGTACGCGCCAGGAGCTAGCTCACTATGTCGTGCAGTCCATCCCGGGGTTTTGAATTGCTGACCTTCCAGTCGTCAAGTTCAGCGTCCTAACTACTAAGCCACCCCATTACACATCTGCTAATCAGTTAATTGGCATTACGCATCTGCTAATCAGTTAATTGAACTCCCTGCAGGAATTCAGAACCAATTCCAAAAAAATGTAACTCGTTGCTAGACGCCACCTCGCAGACCAACTCAAGAGTCCCAGTGTCAAACACCTGGCACGCCGGATCCCGCAGATCTTGGTTCAGGCCGCCTAGTGCCACACACACACACACACACACACACACACACACACACACACACACACACACACACACACACACACACACACACACACACACGCTTATGGGCGACCTTATTCAAACCCATTCCCTGGGAAGCAGCAGAGATCGCCTAGCAACAGGATCAGGCTCTTGACTTGGTTTCTTTTCGAGTGGGGAAGGGGCTCTTTGGAGAAGTTGAGAAATCTGCAGGAATAGGTAAGGGTCGCCCTTGCTTGAAAGCCGGTCGTATCCGACTCAGTGCTCATCTCCATTTATAGCCAAAGAGCCAGCGCTGTCTGCATCTGCAGACGTTTCCGTGGACATGTGGCAGGCATGACTCAACACAGAGCGCTGTTTTTATTTATTTATTTATTTATAAGTCACATTTGTATATGTTTACCTTCCCACCACAGTGGTCCCTATTTATCTGCTTTGCAATTTCTTGCTTTTTAACTCTTGCCCACTCCGTCATGCAGTACTCGGGTCATGCAGTACTCGGGTCTCAAACGACTGACCTGCCAACCTTCCAACCGTCTAGTAATGTGCGGGGGTAATTTCGCACGTGCAAGTACACACACACACTCTCTCTCTCTCTCTCTCTCTCCATATACTCAGTGAGCAGCACCCTTTCAAATTGTTCAGCCAGGGCATGTAAGGTAGCAGATCAGAGGTACTCGATCAGAGGTACTGGATGCGTCTCCAAATTCGGAGAAAGCCACAGGGATCCTCGGGAGGGACTCGGGAGGGAGGGGAGGCGAATGGGCCCAGCGGCAGGAAGACAATCAGGGATGTATGAAAAGTGAGAGAGCCAAATTGCAGCGGGAAGGGAATTTTGGACCAGGACGGCTCAAACGCATAGACGGCTGTCATAGTCCCCCTGCTAAATGATGCACTCTGTATGAGCGAAGAAGTTTAGGTAATGGTAAAGGCCAGTCATGTCCGACTCTAGGGGGCGGTGCTAATTTCCGTTTATAGCCAAAGAGCCGGCGCTATCTGAGTCTGTAGACGTTTCCATGGTCACGTGGCAGGCATGA
The DNA here is from genome assembly GCA_035047305.1 of Bradypodion pumilum. Taxonomy (NCBI): domain Eukaryota; kingdom Metazoa; phylum Chordata; class Lepidosauria; order Squamata; family Chamaeleonidae; genus Bradypodion; species Bradypodion pumilum. The sequence continues at coordinate 501,374,823 of JAWDJD010000001.1, read as the reverse complement.
CTAGACACCGGAGTGCACGAACGCTGTTTACTTTCCCCGCCAAAGTGGTACCTATTTATCTACTTGCAAATTTCTTTTTAGGTTGGCAGGAGCTGGGACACAGCCGGGAGGTCACTCCGTCAGGCAGTACTTGGGTCTCGAATTGTTGACCTCCAGTTGTCAAAGCTCAGCATTTTAACCACTAAGCCACTGCAGTCCCTTGGAAGGAGTTGACTCCCGAGTAAGCGCGCTCAAAGCAGACTTGAATGGTAAAGGGCTTTGTAATTGTGTTTTTGCCCATCCTTGCTTCGACACTGGAGGCACTCCAGAGAGAACTGGGCAACCATCTGTCAGACCTGCTTTGAGTGGGATTCCTGCAGTGAGCAGAAGGATGAATTCAATGGCCTCATAAGGCTCCACCATTCTCTGATTCTATCCATGTTATAGAGCCGGGATTCTCAACCTGCGGCCCATGGGCCAGATGCAGCCCATGGCACCATTTCTGGAGGTGGGACACCCTAGCGGGGAAGTCCTAAAATACAACCCATCGCTGGGCTTCCAAGCGACTTTCTCAGCGAGCGCAAGTGCTTTGGATCGGGACGGGAATCGCTGGAAACCACGCAGGGTGGGGTGGGTGATAAGGCAGAGAGGTGGAGTGAGTTCGCCCAAACTCTGCAATAGCATTCACCGGATTAACCGGGGCAACAATTAGCGAGGGAGGGGCGGCTGCCAGGAGTGAGAGAGATCAAGGAAGAGCTTCCACTTACTGTTAATTTCGTTAATTCTTAATGCACACAATCCTGCCTCCTCTGCCCCCCCTGTTCCTCCTCGAGATGCGCACACCCACCCCCACCCCCTCGGCTTCCTGCCCTCACTGACACCCCTCCCCCCTCCCCGGAGTGCAATCTGGTTTTATTTGGGATCCGCTCTAGGATCGGGAACTCAATCCAGCCTGACGTCGCTGGGAATATAAAACAGAGGGGAAACAGTGGCGGGTGGATTGTAGCGGTGTCGGTGCTGGCGGGAAGGAGGAACCGGATCAGGGGGGGGGGGCGGAGTGGGGGGGATCAAGGAGGGAGAGAGAGAGAGAGAGAGAGAGAGAGAGAGAGAGAGGAGGGGAAACAGACAACCGACGTTACAAGGATCTCTCTTCTTCTCCCCCCCCTCTTTCCCCCTGCTTTACTGGCAGGACGACCCCCCCCATGAAGCCAACTCTCCCTGCCTAGGGGAGCCCTCGTTCCTTCTGGTGCGGACTCAGCCCAGCGCAGGACTTTCTTCTCTTGGGCAGAAAAGTTTCATCCCCACCCTCCCACTCCCTCCATCCCATCCCTTCTAACTCCCCCCCCCCCCTTCTGGCTTTTCCTGCTTCGCTCCCTCTCTGCCCGCTCTTGGGGGATGCCTGCCGACATGTTCAGCATCGACAGCATCCTGGCGGCCCGGCCCCGCGGCAAGGAACCGGCGCTGCTCCAGCCGCCACCTCCGCCCTCCTCGACGACGACGACGACGACGACGACGCCACCGCCGCCTCCGATGCCTCCTCCTCCGCCGCCGCCCGTCGTCTTCTCGGCCGGCCTGCACGGCGTCGACTCGCTCTACGCGGCGGCAGCGGCGGCGGCGGCGGCGGCGGCCGACTACGGCGGCTACTACTCGCGGGCCGTGGCCCCGGCCTCCAATTTGCCCGCCCCGCGGGTGGGGGGCTACGGCAACTACTACTACGGGCAGCTCCAGGTTCAGGCGTCGGCCGTCGGGCCGGCCTGCTGCGGCGCCGTCCAGCCCCTGGGCGCTCAGCAGTGCTCCTGCGTGCCTGCGGCAGGTAAGGTCCAGAAGTCTCCCCCTACCCTACCCCACCCCCACCCACCCCCGGCCACTGTTAAGAAAAAAGGAAGGAAGGATGAGAGAAAGAAAAAGTTGGGGGGGGGAGAGAAAGAAAGAAAGAAAGAAAGAGCGGAAGAAAGACATTAAGTCTCTATTTGGTACCTCTCCGCTCCCTCTTCCTTTCACTCCATCTCTCGGGCTTTCTTACTTCTTGCGAAACCAGTACCAGGCCAACAGAAGTGGCTGAGCGGTCCTGTGAGGCCAGAGCGCGGTGGCCGGTGGAACGCAGTGTGGGATGGAGAGCAATTTGTCAGGCAGGAAATCGAGTCTCGTTGTGGTTTGAGCTGTGAGGGAGAGGCGCTTGTGAGATCTTCTGACTCAGGCGTGAGAATCACTTGGCCAGTCTCAAAGGAAAGAAAAAGAGAAAGAGAAAGAAAGAAGGAAAGAAGGAAAGAAAGAAAGAAAGAAAGAAAGAAAGAAAGAAAGAAAGAAAGAAAGAAAGAGGATCCATGAGCAAAATTCAGAATAAAGAACTTTCCATGCACCATTAAAATAGCCCCACTCCCGCTGGGGTAATTTTATGGGTCCACAAACGCTCTATCCCTAATCTGATTTTGATCTGACTTTGGGTCCGGTGGACTTTGATTTGGCTCACCATTTGTTGCTCCGTGTCAGGCAGCTATTGATCTCGGTAGCATAAGATAACCTAAGAGTCTGTTGTTTTTCCACGTCAGCAACCTAACATAAGGGAGCCAGTGTGGCCTAGTGGATAGAGCTACAAGCACAAACATGCGCGGGGGGGGGGGGGGTGGCTGCGTTGTAGCAATGGTAAAAATAACCTTTTTAAAATCTTACATGCAGTGAAACCCCTGTTAGGATCGCCTTAAGTCAGACAAATCAAGATGGCATGTAAGAAATCCATACGAGGCAACATGAGCGATGGAAGCGACTCTGCTTTCTCTTCCTAATGATGCACTCGATGTAGACCCGTTTCTACCCAAGCAGTTTTCTGGGCTTGGTCTCTTTATCACCCCAGAGTTTGGCGCAATGTCGTGGCCGGAGACATATTTCTGCACGGTCTGGTTGCAGACCCCGTGGCAATTCGTTGCCTGGTTGGTAACCGTAGTCTACTGGGGTCAGATCAGTAGCGGTGGCACAGTGGTTAAGAAGCTCGCCTTGTTAGCTGGAAGGCCTGCAAGTCGGTAGTTCGAGACCCGGGTACTGCATGACGATTGAGTGCCCGTCTCTGTCCCAGTTCCTGCCAACCTAGCAGTTCGAAAGCAAGAAATTGCAAGTGGATAAATAGGGACCACTTCGGTGGGAAAAGATCTTGGGGACATGAAAGGAGCCTCATTCGGGAGTCCCCTAAGTAAAGTTTCTCCAGCAAAAATCCTTTCAACCCAGAATAATTTCTGACACGAAATTATTATTATTAAAGTAGCGAATTGGAGCCAGCTCTTTTGGGAACCTAGACATGAGTTTGAGTTTGCATTTCTGAAGTGGTGTTTCCCCAGAATCCTTAACTTCCCCTTCCGGGATAACTCGCTTTCCGACATCCCACTGCAAACCCGTGTATTTAGAATTCACACGTGTATTTGGAACTCTACGGGAATAACTGGTGACTGCAGGGTCCCCCAGGGTCCCCTACGCATCGCGTAGTGAACCTTACTAAAATGAGCCCTACTTCGGAGTAAAAAGTGGTGCAGACGCGTTCAAAATAGAAGTGCGCCCTTCCTTTTCTAAAGCTACCGGAAATCGGTTCTAACTTCCCAGTTTCTTTTTCTTTCCCTCAATTATGTGTTTGAACTACTTGACGTCCCCCCCCCCATTAAAAACAAAACTTGACGCCCAAGAAGTAAGTTCAAGACGGGACGTAAGCGTTACATTCTCAATACAATTAACGGTCAGTGAAGATAAGTTAAAAGAAAGTGGGGGTGGGGGGGAGGGAACCAAAGAGAAAAATCCTCAACTTAAACTTATTTAATTAAAATGAATGAAGTACAAGTCCCCAATTTTTGGGAAACAACTTTCAGAGTGGATTCTTGAGCTCCATTAGAGGCAATTCGTTGCAATTCGTCCACTTAGAGGAAAAGTCTCCTCATTATTTTTCCTCTCCTTAGGAGCACAATTTCAACTACTACAAACCCTGCTCGGTTTAAGACTTTCAAAGATCACATCGTTTTAACAAGTATGGCTCAGTTAACCAATGGCGCTGGCTGTGTATGTGCGTTGTTTCAAGGGCTTCGCATTTGTTTTCCTGAATTCACTGAAATGTATCCCTCCTCGAGATCCCAGGTTTTGCAGGCATAACATCACTGTATCAGCTCAGGACTGTCTCATCTTTTAAGGCGAAGTCACTCTGCGTTCAATCTGAGACGCATCAGAACGAAAATCAAAGTAAAGCAAGACTTTAGGCGCTATTCTGGCATTGGAGCTCAGGACGGAGGGGTTCCTGGATGGACGAAAATCAGCTGAGACACCTAAAGTTTCTTCAAGGCTTTTGTTGTTGTTCAGTCGCAAAGTCGGTTCCGATCCTTTGCGACCCTATGGACCATTTTTCTCCAGGCGCCTCTGTCCTCCACCATCCTCCTCAACCCGCCCAGCTCTGTGCCCATTGCATCTACAATACCATCTAGCCATCTCATCTTTGGCCGCCTCTTTTGTCCTCCACCTTTCCCAGCATCAAGGCTTTCTCAAGTGAATCCTCTCTTCTCATTTGATGTCCAAAGTACTTCAGATTCATCTTTACTATTTGACCTTCTAAGGAGCAGTCAGGGTTGCTTTCTTCTATGATCGACCTATTTGTTCTCCTCGCTGTCCAGGGGACTCTCAAAACTCTCCTCCAACACCACATTTCAAAAGCATCTATTCTTCTGCGCTCAGCTTTCCTAATGGTCCAGCTCTCACAACCGTACATTACCACTGGGAATACCATTGATTTGACTATGCGAATTTTTTGTTTGCAAGGTGATTCTCTACTTTTCACTATGCTCCCCAGGTTTCTCATAGCTTGTCTCTCAAGAATCAGTCGCCTTTTTATTTCATGGCTGCAATCCCCATCTGCAGTGATCTTTGATCATAAGAAAATAAAATCTGTCACTGCTTCTACTTCTTCCCTGATAGGGCCTGTTGTCATTATCTTGGTTTTCTTGATATTGAGTCTCAAGCCAGCTTTTGCACCCTCCTCCTTCAGCCCAATCAAGAGATTCTTTAGGTCTTCCTCACTTTCTGCCATTAGGGTGGTGTCATCTGCATATCTCAAATTGTTGATGTTTCTCCCAGCAATTTTGATCCCATATTGTGATTCCTCCATCCCTGGGTGTGCATTCTGCAGTTACTACTTACTCTTACTTCATTACTGTTTTTACGTCCAGCAATTTTCACCGAAGTTCACAGGGACATTTCTGGCTCCTTCTTTAAAACGGAAGAGCCTCCACAGATCTACCACTCAAACTTCTCGAGAAATTCCTTCAGGAAATATTTGGCTCCGTTTCCTTCATCCACTTTCTCTGGGAGGAGCAAAGTCGTTGGCTTAGCTTTGCCCCCCCAAAAAACAACAACAACAACAACAACAACACACACACACACACACAAAACTTCGAAGGCATTGTTTTCACAGTGGAAGCCTCAGGCTCCGAATCCAACTTAGCTCGACACCCAACCCGCTCCTGGTTGTACTCCTCTTTCTCTCCTCGCTTTCCCCTCCAGGTTACGAAGGCAGCGGCTCGGTTCTGATGTCTCCAGTCCCGCACCAGATGTTGCCCTACATGAACATGGGCACCTTGTCCAGGACGGAGCTGCAGCTTCTCAATCAACTCCACTGCCGGAGGAAAAGGAGGCATCGCACCATCTTCACGGACGAACAGCTGGAAGCGCTGGAGAACCTCTTCCAAGAGACCAAGTACCCCGACGTGGGCACTCGGGAACAGCTGGCCCGGAGGGTGCATCTACGGGAGGAGAAAGTAGAGGTAAGGTGTTTGCAGAGCTCCGCTTGAAAGCCCTAGGAAGCGAGACCGACAGAGGGGAACTCGCGTGACTGCGCTTCCCCACGGTAACCGAGGAGCGGTGAATTTAAGACAGGGAGGGAGCCCCTTTCAGTCATTACACGGCCCTGTTCGCTCCCCATGCCCGTATTCTTGCTTGAGACAGAATAGAACTCCCGGGCCAGGTGCATTTTAGAAGCGGATCCGGAGTCACTCCGATTTGAACAGCCACACGCTGTGCCGATTTAGCGTCTCTGGGAAGTCCGAGTTGAATCCCACTCCACTTTCTCAGTAGAACCGAGGTTGGCCACCCACTAACTAACTAACTAACTAGGGTGCGTGCAAAGTCCAAGTGGAGGGAGACCCATGGAAGCGATGGGGAAATGATTACTCAACAATAAAGGGGAAAAAACATTCATTTCAGAAGGTCTATTCTGGTTGGGTCTAAAAGGAGATTGAAGGCAGAGGGTCATTCGGCGCGGGTGGACCTGGAAGGAAACTTCACCGGTATTTATATCTGAGGAGACTGGCATAGGATTGCGTGGCTAAACTCAATGATGCGTTTGCAATACTAGGGACATAGTAGACGGCGATTAAGGTAAAAGTCGCCCTTGCACGAAAGTCAGTCGTGTCCGACTCCAAGGTTCAATGCTCATCGCCATTTATAGCCAAATACCCAGCGCTGTCTGCATCTGCAGACGTCTCCGTGGACGTGTGGCAGGCATGATGACCCCAAGCAGGCGGAACATTGTTACCTTTCCCACTGAAGGGGTACCTATTTATCTACTTGCAATTTCTTGCTTTCGAACTGCTAGGTTGGCAGGGGCTGGGACAGATACAGCTCACTCAGTCGTGCAGGACTCGGGACTCAACTGCTAACCTGTCGACCTTCTAGTCGTCAACTTCAGCGTCTTAGGGCGAGTAGCTGAGTTTAAATAAAATCTGTTCCTCGATGAAGGTGATGAATATTTGTAGCTTATCTTTTTAGAGAAAATGTTATTATCGATCCCGCATGTTGGGATCAAATTCTTCTTTGCCTAAATATCCTTCTAGAGGACATTCATATACGGGGCTCCTATAAGTCGGAACGGAGTTGAGGGCACCTTAAGATACTGAACTTGACGACTAGAAGGTTGGCAGGTCACCAGTTCAAGACCCGAGTACTGCATGACGGAGTGAGCTTCCGTCTCTGTCCCAGCTCCTGCCAACCTAGTAGTTCGAAAGCAAGAAATTGCAAGTAGATAACTAGGTACCGCTTTGGTGGGAAGGTAGACAGCGTTCCATGCAATCCGGTGTCTAGTCATGCCTGCCACATGGCCACGGAAACGTCTGCAGATGCAGACATTGATGGCTCTTTGGCTATGAACGGAGCTGAGCACCGAACCCTATAGTCGGATACGACTGGCTTTCGAGAAAGGGCGACCTTTACCTTGACCTTTAACATCAAAAAGATACTCAGTGTGGGGAGTGTATCGAGTGAGGGACTCAGACTCGGATCTGGGTTCAAATCCCGATCAGCCATGGAAGCTCGCTGGGAACCACGCCTTAAGTACATAATTTACCTCGAGTCAGATATTTAGGGTCTTTCAGTCGTACGGCACATAACGACGACGACAACAACAAAACAATAACAAAAGTGAGGTGGATCTCGCCCATAAGGCACGCTGTTGTGTAACCAAATCCCGAGATTAAGGTCCGCCAAGTTCTTCATAGGATCGCAACCCCCCACCCCCCCGCAACTTTCCCATCGATTTAGCTCCGCTGGAGAGCCTGCTCTGCATCCTGACCCTCCCATAGTGGCTATCTCCACTGCCTGGTCAGTTTTTGGTGTGGGTGGGGATAGTAAATTGGGCCAGGGGCGCACCTGCGCCTGATCTTATCCTCTTTGCACAAGTCAAGGCAGGAAGACTAAAAACGAAACAAAACCCACCATGCTTGCTTTCTTCCCAGACGTTTTAGTCAAATGTATCTTGTCCCAGACTGGATCGTACAGTTTCATCGTCGACCCCCACTCCCCACAACTGCATCTAGCACAGCTGCCCCCTACACTTTTTGGCGTCTCCTATGCAGCTGCTGGGCTGTGTAGATAATCTCCGGGCATTTTAGTGGGTTAGAGCCGGCGATTAACGCTTAATGCCCCACGTAAGGCTCAAGTGGCTAAGACGCTGACTGGGAGGCGGAAGGTCAGCAGTTCGCTTCCCGAGTACTGCAGGACGGAGTGAGCTCCCGGTTTTCGTCCCAGCTCCTGCCAACCTAGCAGTTCGAAAGCAAGAAATTGCAAGTGGATAAAAAGGGACCACTTCGGTGGGAAGGTAAGCAGCGTTCGGTGTCTAGCCATGCCTGCCACATGACCAAGGAAACGTCTGCAGAAGCAGACAGTACTGGCTCTTCGGCTTTGAAACAGAGATGAGCACTAAACCCTAGAGTCGGATACGACTGGCTTTCGAGCAAGGAAACCTTTACCTTTACTAAGCATTTCTAAAATCCTGATCCCACCCTCTACCTCTTGTGACATATAATTCTTATTCAAAAAGTGAACTATTCACGTGGAGGAAGCCTAAAAGGCCATTAATTTGGTCTAAGCAAGCTCAAATTGCCCCACTTAAAAATCAGATTGTTCCTCTGCGATTGCGAACCACAGGGTTAAGGGAACGAACCCGCCCCAAATGCTAGACATCCTCTGCCAGCCCGTGCCGACAATAGTGGGGTAAGTGGGCTAAGGGTTTCACTCAACACAAGGAAAATCCCACGGATCATTCCTGATCCTCATCGCAAAATTGCCAATGTGACTTGCCAGTAATCACAAGTAAGAGGATATATTTGTAAGGGAAATAACTGTAAGGTAAAAAGTAAAGGACTTCCTTGCTCGAAAGCCAGCCCTATCAAACTCTAAGGGTTGGTGCTCGTTTCCGTTTACAGTCAAAGAGCCAGTAGCTGTCTATGTCTACAGACTTTTCCACGACCATGTGGCAGGCATAACTGGACTCTGGAGCGCATGGAACACAGTTACCCTTCTCGCTGAAGTGGTACCTATTTATCTACTTGCAATAATTGCTTGCCTTGCAGCTGCTAGGTTGGCAGGAGCTGGGACAGGATGAGAGCTCACTCCGTCATGCAGCACTCGGGTCTCGAACTGCTCAGCGTCTTAACCACTAAACCGCAGCGGCCCTTCGAAGTGCCTGTCAAAGTGTGGGAGACCAGCTCTCACTTGTGCTTTGTACTGTACGTGTGAGAGAAAGCGAGAGAGCAATTTTATACCTCAAAAATATGCTAGATCTTAGTTCTACCTCCTTGTATGTATGTTTATGACCTAGAGTCGACAGAGATCTTCCTCCACAATAGTCAGATTAGACAATGTTCTGTTCACACGTGCATCAATACACGCAATTTGTCCCTTACAACTGAATGTATAATCGCACTCCTCTGGTGATGGGAGATTTTAATTTAAAGTCCTATCTCGAGATCGGACGCGAAAGTTGTATAAAGTTTTAGATTTAGACCCGCGACGGCTCCTTCACATCCACGTGGCGGATGAAACCCGGCGCCCAGTGGTTTTTCCATGGCAAATAACAACCTTCCCGTCTCCGCTTCCTTTGTTTTGACTTTGACAGGTTTGGTTCAAGAATCGCCGGGCTAAATGGAGACGGCAAAAGAGGTCTTCCTCGGAGGAATCGGAGAATGCCCAGAAATGGAATAAACCTTCCAAAACCTCCTCTGAAAAGAGGCAAGAGGACAACAAAAGTGATTTGGACTCCGATAGCTGATAGCTCTTGCTGGAACTGAGTAGACTAGGCGTCTGCAACGACTTGCACCGAGGAAGAGACTCCACATTCTTGCACAGACAGACTCTGCCTTCGCAGGAGGACGGGCCGTGTATATAAATATATATATATTTGTATATAATGTCTATGATGTTCCCTGGAAGTGATCCTTGCTGCGGAAGGAGGGGGTGGGGTATGCTGGACATGGTTTTTTCTAGGTGTGCCTCTGACATTACCAGGGCCAAAGAGGCTACACCAGGGGTGGCCAAACTTTTCGGGCCGTGGTCTGGTCATGTGGTCCAGCGGGCCGGTCATGTGGTTCCTCCCACTGGAAGCGGAAGTAAAACACGCCTTACAATCTGTTTCGTGGCAGGATGAGATAGATTTTAAGCTGCCATTTTCTCTGCTTAAACCAGGGGTGCCCAAACTATGGCCCACGGGCCGGATCCAGCCCCAATGCCATTTCATCAGGCCCCAATGCCAATTCATGAGGCCCAGACTGCTCTCGTCGCTCCCAGAAGCGGAAGTAAAACGTGCTCGTATGGACACGTTTTCAAAGCTGCCTGGTCGCCTAGGGCGAGAACTCTTTTCATGTAGCCCAGGGGTACCCTAACTATGGCCCATGAGGCCAATTTATCTGGCCTGCACCACCCTCATCGTTCCCAGAAGTAGAAGTAAAACGTGCATAATGAATTGGTGTCAGGGGGCCGGATCCGGCCTGCAGGTCATAGTTTGGGCACCCCTGGGCTACATAAAAAGAGTGTCACAGTTCTAGGCCAGCGGGCAGCTTTGGAAATGTCACAACTTAACTTATTGTGGCTTTCGGTAACAAAGGCAAGCGGGAGAAGAGAGAATTTGGAGAAAGCTCTCTCTCTCTCTTTGTTTTGGACCTCATCCCCCAGAATCCCCTGGGCTTCTGGAAATTGTAGTCCAAAAAAAGGCCTTTCTCCAAAGGAACGGGAGATTTGAACGTGGCTGTTGTGTGTCCTGTTGCTCATAGGATCGTGACTTTTCTGAGGCCAGACTGGCCGGAAGGCTGCAGTTCGAGCTGTCTTTACTTGTGAGTAAACCCCCTTGAACTCAGTGGGGCTGCCTCAGAGTAAAGGTACATAGAACTGGACTTTGTGTGTGCGTGTGTATATTTGATCGTTGGTATTCTTTCTACAATTTCTCATACCATTTTTTCACTGCTCCGGCAGTGGCCCATCACATTATTGCCTTATTCAAAACAATATATTAATAGAACCGGTGTGGTATAGAGGAGACCTGGGTTCAAATCCCTCCATTCAGCCATGGAAATTCACGTGTGTGGGGGCACTGGCATGCCAATCCTTCAGCAGCTCATATACCTGAAAACACTGTTGGGATAGCCATATATCAGAAACAACTTGCCGGTATTATTTATTAACTGGATTGTAGAAATTGCATGATGTAGTGAGCTCCGTGTATACATTCCAGCTCCTGAAGTTCGAAAGCAAGAAATTGCATGTAGATAAATAGGGACCATTTAGGTGGGAAGGTAACAGCATTCCGAGTGATCCAGTGCTACATGACCAAGGAGACGTCTGCAGATGAAGACAACTCTGGCTCTTTGGCTATAACTGGTGATGAGCACTGCCCCCTACAATCGGATAAGACTGGCTTTCGAGCAAGGGTGACCTTTGCCCGAATGAGGCTCCTTTCATGTCCCCAAGATCTTTTCCCACCAAAGTGGTCCCTATTCATCTACTTGCAATTTCTTGCTTTTGAACCATTAGGTTGGCAGGAGCTGGGACAGAGACGGGCGCTCATTTCGTCATGCAGTACTCGGGTCTTGAACTGCTGACTTGCTGACTTTCCAGTGGTTAACAAGGTGAGCTTCTTATCCACTGAGCCACCGCAGTCCCTTATTGGCTAGTGACTCCAGAGCTAACCCCACCTATACATTCCCAAACATGGTGCCCTTTCCCAACTACGTTTACTGGGAATTAACTAAACTCATTTACTGGGAATTAACTAAACTCATTTACTGGGAATTAACTAAACTCATCTGAGACGAGTGATTCCAAATTACGCCTCTCACATTTGGGTTTATTTCCAAAGAAGGATGCTGGGGACCTCAGCCATGATATGAAAAGTACAAAGCGTTATAGAGGAAGGGATACAAATTATACCCGACCAGATTAAAATATTTTGATATTATAGGAAGAGAATTGTAATTTTAAAACATCAGGGTGTTTTTTATTTAAAGCAGGGGTGCCCAAACCTTTTGGGCTGTGGCCAGTCACTTTTTCAGGGGGCTGGTCACTATGGCCTGAGGGCCGGATCTGGTCTCCAATGCCAATTTATTCAGCAGTGAAGCCCTTGTTGCTCCCGGAAGCGGAAGTAAAACATGCCCGTATGGGCGCATTTTACTTCCGCTTCCAGGAGCAACGAGGACTTCACAGCCGGATGAATTGGCATTGGGGGCCAGATCCGGCTCTCGGCCCGTAGTTTGGGCACCCCTGCTTTAAAGTAACCTCTGCTGTTTTGTAAGATCTATTCTCTCGTGAGTGCTGCTTTAGTCTGGAAACCACGGAGGACCATGGAGGCCGCTGAAAATTTGTGGCCCTTCTAAACAACGCTAATTTAACAGAGGAAGAAATGGGTGAGTGGTCTTCCTTTCATCAGGAGAAAGCCCAATACCCAACCCCATTGTCTGCCTGTTCCTTATATACTGTACCTGCACTGGAGTCTGAAGTCAGATCAAGACCTCTCAACTTTGAGCAGAATATTTTCAGTAGGTATATTTAGTGTGAGGGACCAAAGACAATGAAACAGCCGAAGGGTTGGCTTAACACAGGTTTATTGCATGATGATCCGGAGGAACATGTGGTAATGGCGGATGGGTAGCTCAATATATACAGCTGGCTATACATTTGAATGTGGCTCGTCGACAGACTATTGGTTGCTGCCTGCGTGACGTCGTAGAAGGTCACGCCCTTCTTGACCAGGTGAAGAGGTGGCGGGGAATCTTCCTGCGCTGCTGATCCAGGTGAATCTGAGCCATGAGAGCTGGACGCTTGCTATTGCCATCTAGTGGTCACTAGCTCGCGTCCCCTTATCAGGTTTACATTGATACAGCTGAAGGTTATAATGTTGCACACAGAAAGGTTACATTGTTACCACATGGCTAAGGTACATTGTTAAAGGCACAGCTTTACAGAACACAACATCCCTCCCCCCTAGGATGAGACGAAGTCTCTCAGCCAAGATGGCTTATTGCATGTGCGTTTGGGCCGTGATGAGGGCTGACCCCCCCGGGGGCGCTACTGCTTCTTTGTTCCCTGGTCCCTTGTCCTGTAATGGGAGAGGGAGACTCGTTAGTGGCTTGCCGCGGTTTGGCGGCCTTAGGGGAAGGGAATAACTCCATTGTGGGCAGACCGGGGGCAATCGGGGCTAACGACAAACCCCTCTTCTCGCTTGGACGGGTGGGGGACCACTCCAAAAAACCCCCCGGTTCTGAAAATCAAATTCTAACTCAGTTGGGGTATCCGCATTTGTGGGGGAATTCCGCGAGATATGTATGGGGTCGGGTTCCTCCTCCTCAGAAAGATCCCCTAGGATATCTACGAGAACATCCTCCTCCCCCCTTGGTGGGGACCCGCGGCCCCCTTTCCCTCCCCCTTGGGCTGAACGGGTGGGGGAGAACCCTAATGCTGATTTTTTCTCTGTTTGGTCTGTGCCCTGCTCGTCGGAGACCCTGCATCAGAGCTGGTCCGCGTGCCGCCTCCACAGTAGCCCTGTGCTGGTTTCCATGCGGTACGACACGGGGCCGGTTTGCTCCACAACTACGCCCGGTACCCAGGTTGGGCCCGCGCTGGCGTAATTCCTGCAATGCACGGGGGCGCCTACACTGAAACTCTTCGTGGCCTCTAGCCCAATGTTCCTTCCCTTGTCCTCTACCCTCGTGGGGTCTAGCCTAGTAAGGATGGTGGTCAGTTTCCTACGCATTAAGAGCTCTGCGGGGGAGTATCCTGACGCCAACGGGGTCACCCTGTACCCTAGCAGAAACTGACACACTTGTAGGTTCAGGTCCCCGGGGCCCATGCGCCACAACGCGTCCTTCGTGGTGCGGACGAGGCGCTCTACTTGACCATTGGTGGCCGGGTGAAACGGGGCGGAGGTGATATGCCGAACGGCGTTAATCTCCATGAATGCCCTAAACTCGGAGGACGTGAAACAACTAGCGTTGTCGCTAATTAACGTGTCGGGAATGCCGAACGTGGAAAAGAGCCTCCGCAAATGCTTAATGGTCTGGGCCGAGGAGGTGCTCGTGACTGGGATAACCTCCAACCACTTGGAGAAGGCGTCCACGACAAGAAGAAACAGGGTGCCTCTGAACGGGCCCGCGAAATCAATGTGCACCCGGGACCACGGCCCCTTGGCCGAGTCCCATTCCCTGTGGGCCCCTTGGCCGGGTCCCATTCCCTGTGGGCCTCCTCTGGTCTGGAGCATTGGCAACTTTCACAAGTGCCGACCATGTGCTCGATGTCGGCGTCCAGCTGGGGCCACCAGAAGTAACTCCGGGCCAGTGCCTTGGATCGCACGATGCCGGGGTGGCTGACGTGCAGCAGTTTGAGCACCCGCGGCCGAAGGGAAGTGGGAATCACCACCCGCTGCCCCCACAAGAGGCACCCCCTCTCTAGGGACAGCTCTAACTTTTTCCTGAAAAATGGGGCGAACTCCTCCGCTGGGGAGGACGCCGGCCACCCTTTCTGCACCCAGGAGCTAACTGCCGCTAACGTCTTGTCCTTCTCTGTCGCTTTGGCAATGTCGGCGGGCATTACGGGGGGCGAATCCAGCACCTCTATCATAAGAACTTGATGGTCCCGCTCCCCCTTGCTCACCTGGCTGGGCGTCAGGGGGAGGGGAGACCTTGATAGAGCGTCCGCATGGCTGATCTCTTTCCCAGGCCGGTAGACCAACGCGTGCTGGTACGCGTTGAGAAAAATGGCCCACCTGAGCATCCTCGGGGACAGGATCTGTGGGGTGGGCTTATCTGCGGTAAAAATGCCTAGCAGGGGCTTGTGGTCCGTTACAGTGGTGAAGGGGCGGCCATACAGAAAATCGTGAAATTTTTTCGTCCCCGCAACTATTGCTAGTGCCTCCCTGTCTGTCTGTGCGTAGTTTCCCTCCGCTTGGGACAGGGACCTGGAGTAAAAAGCTATCGGGGCCTCCCTTCCATCTTCCAGCATGTGGCACAGCACCGCCCCCACCCCCACCGGGGATGCATCACAGGTCAGGACTACCGGGCGTTTGGGGTTGAAATGGGTCAGTATGGCATCAGACGCTAGGAGACTTTTTAGTTCGCTAAATGCCCTTTCTTGGTCCTCGCCCCACTTCCATGTCTGATCTTTTTTAAGCAGTTTGTGTAGCGGTTCAGCTACTGCTGCCTTCCGGGGGAGGAAGGAGTGGTAAAAGTTGAGCAGCCCTAGGAATGACTGCAGCTCGGGCTTGGAGGTGGGGCGGGGGGCTTTCTTAATGGCGGCCACCTTGGATTTGGATGGCTTTATCCCCTCAGGAGTCACACAAAACCCCAGGAACTCAACCTCGGTCGCGAAGAAGACGCATTTGTCCTTTCGCAGTCTCAACCCCGCTTTTTCGAATATTGTCAGGACCTTCCCCAACCTCTTGGCCAATTCGACCCGACTCCCCCCCGTTATTAACACGTCATCAAAATAAGGCAACACCCCCTCTAGCCCCTTCAGGAGGCGTTCCACGAGTGATTGGAAAATTCCAGGCGCCGAATTCACGCCGAACTGAAGGCGCGTCACCTGGAACGCCCCCTTATGGGTGACTATGGTCTGCGCAGCAGCTGTGACAGGGGACACCGTGAGCTGCTGGTAGGCCTGTGCTAAGTCGAGCTTAGCGAAACACTTTCCCCCGTGTAACCTGGCCAGCAGATGGCTGACTACCGGCACCGGATACGCATTCGGGCGGATCGCCTTGTTGATGGTGCACTTGTAATCGGCGCATATGCGGACCTCCCCATTGGCCTTTAGTGCGGTTACAATTGGAGTTTCCCACTCCGCAGAATCAACAGGCACAAGGATTCCCTGGCCCACCAATTTGTCCAGTTCCGCCTCTATCTTGTCCTTGAGTGCGAACGGCACCCGGCGTGGTTTGAGTCGAATTGGGCGGACCTCCGGGTCCAGGTCGAAAGTCACTGGGGGCCCCTTGAATTTCCCCAGTCCCTTTTTGAAGACTTCGGGGTGCGCCTCGCACACCTCCTGAATCGGGTCAGACCCAACGGCGTGCATCCCAATGGCGTGCACCCCCCCAATAAACAACCCCAGGGGCTGGAACCATTGAGTCCCGAGGAGGCTGCAATCTCCCCCTTTAAGCACGACTAGAGGGAGGGACGCGGCGTGCTTCTTGAATTTAACCTGAAATTCTCCAACCCCCAACACTGGAATGCTGTTCCCTTGCACGTCCCGTAGTGTGGACCTCAACGCTTTGAGCTTGGGTCGCCTGTGGGGGGCAATTCTCAAAAACTCCCTCTGGGAAATGATTGAATATGAGGACCCCGAGTCAATTTCCATGCTAATGGGAAGCCCTTGAACTAGTACCTCAACAAAGTAGCGGGGGTGTCCTACGGACACGCTGAATACTGGGGCGTCGTCCTCACTGCCGTCGGAGATGCGGCCCATGCCGTCCTGCTTCCGTGTGGCCTGAGCGCCATCCTTGGGTCTCGTTGAGCGGTCTTGTCCCGCGGAACGGTCTGCTGAGCTTCTCCGGGTCTCGCGCCTCTTCCTGCACACCTTGGCGATGTGCCCGCGGCGGCTGCAGTTGTGGCACTCAGCCTTCCGAAACGGGCATTTTACGTGGTCGTGGGCCGCTCCACAGCCGTCGCACCGCCGGCTCTCTTTCCGGACCCTCCGGACGTCCTCGTCGTCGCTGTTCTCTGCGGACGACCCCGATGCTCGCCGGGCCGCATGCACTGGAGTCTCTGCCTTGCTCGACTTCGGCCACCAGTCCTGGAGTTCTTGGACCCCAGCCTTTGTAGCTTCCGCGGCCTGTGCCGCTCTGACGACCTCCTGCAACGTGGGAGGCGGCTCTTGGTTCATTAATGTGCGCTGGGTTTCGGCGTTGTTCAGGCCGCACAGCACACAGTCCAGGAGGGTGATTTCGGCATTCTCCCATTTGCACGGGCCGGCCGCCAGCCGCAGGGCCGCCACGAATGCGGCGACCGTCTCCCCGGGCGCTTGGACTCGCCTCCAGAACGCACTCCGAGCGGGAAACATCGCCGTGGCGGGCCGGACGTGCTCACGCAGCATCTGCATGAGTTCCTTGGCCTTGAATTCGCTCACCCTCCTCGGTGCGATCAGGTCCACCAAGGTCCTTTTGGTTTCTTGTCCGAGCATCCTGGTGAAGATGGCCCTTTTCTTTGCCTCTTCCGTGACTTCGGACTCAATCAGTGCTGCCTGGAAGTACATTTTGAAGATCTCCCAGTCGCCCGGTTTCCTGATTTCGAAACCGGCGCATGTCTTGGTCCCGTGGGCCGCCATGATCCCACCTTCGTCGCCAATTTAGTGTGAGGGACCAAAGACAACGAAACAGCCGAAGGGTTGGCTTAACACAGGTTTATTGCATGATGATCCGGAGGAACATGTGGTAATGGCGGATGGGTAGCTCAATATATACAGCTGGCTATACATTTGAATGCGGCTCGTCGACAGACTATTGGTTGCTGCCTGCGTGACGTCGTAGAAGGTCACGCCCTTCTTGACCAGGTGAAGAGGTGGCGGGGAATCTTCCCGCGCTGCTGATCCAGGTGAATCTGAGCCATGAGAGCTGGACACTCGCTATTGCCATCTAGTGGTCACTAGCTCGCGTCCCCTTATCAGGTTTACATTGATACAGCTGAAGGTTATAATGTTGCACACAGAAAGGTTACATTGTTACCACATGGCTAAGGTACATTGTTAAAGGCACAGCTTTACAGAACACAACAGTATACAAAGTGAACAGACAAGTTGTACATTGCTCACCTTTGGATATCTTTCTACAGGGCCTTATCATGCTACTGCGAACAAAAGAAGAGATAGTTAACATGGTGTCTGCTCTGAAGAAAGCACCGATGAGTTCAATAGGTATAGCATTTTGGCCTAAAAAGAGCAATAAAACTCTTCCCTTGTCACCTTTTAATGAACAATTCTGGTTCAACTGCTAGACTTTTATGCATAGCAAACACATGGCAACTGCTAGAAATCGACGAGGAATTAGTGACACTATTTTGTCTGAAACATCTGCGCCATGGAAAAGGGGAGTGGGGGTGGGAAAATTGCTTTTTAATTGTTAAATTTGAGGAGGTGAGAGAGGAGCTCCCAGGTGAAAATTGCAAGCTGCAATTCCCCACCTGCGAACGGGGCATCTAAATCAACCAGATTTACTTCTGAGTAGACGGATTGCAGTGGCTTAGTGGTTA
Source organism: Bradypodion pumilum (assembly GCA_035047305.1). Taxonomy (NCBI): domain Eukaryota; kingdom Metazoa; phylum Chordata; class Lepidosauria; order Squamata; family Chamaeleonidae; genus Bradypodion; species Bradypodion pumilum. The sequence goes on along the minus strand of JAWDJD010000001.1, from coordinate 501,356,836 downwards.
AAGATGAAGCTGACGTACTTTGGACATCAAATGAGAAGAGAGGATTCACTTGAGAAAGCCTTGATGCTTGGAAGGGTGGAAGGCAAAAGAAGTAGGGGGCGGCCAAAGATGAGATGGCTAGATGGTATTGTAGATGCAATGGGTTGAGGAGGATGGTGGAGGACAGAGGTGCCTGGAGGAAAATGGTCCATAGGGTCACAAAGGGTCGGAATTGACTGTGCGACTGAACAACAAGTGGTTAAGATGCTGCACTTGAAGACTGGAAGGTTGGCAGGTCAGCAGTTTGAGACCTGAGTGCTGCATGACGGAGAGAGCTCCTGTCTCTGTCCCAGCTCCTGCCAGCTGAGCAGTTCGAAAGCAAGAAATTGCAAGTAGATGAATCGGTACCACTTCAGCGGGAAAGGTAGCAGCATTCCATGTGTTCTGGCGACTAGTCATGCCTGCCACATGGCCATGGAAATGTCTGCAGTCCCAGACAGCACTGGCTCTTTGGCTGTAAACAGAGATCAGTGTGCATTCAAACAGAGGATTGGTCGATCGACCACCCATTCCTAAAATATTTAGGAATGCATTTACCTTCTCAGACACGTGTTTAACCAGGAACAGTAATGGGGGTCATTACCCATTTCTGGGGTAATGTGGGAACATTCAATTTAATTCTACAGGGACTTCTTGTTCCGTAGAAATGCATGTCAGGCTTCTTCCTCTTTCAAAACGGATGAAAGTTCACACCGGAGCCCTCAAATATACCCATATTAATAAATCCAAAGGAGTCTACATCCTCGCCCTGAGACCCCTGTCCTGTCCCAATTAAATCTGTTTAAGAGGAGATCCTGGACACCATCCTTGGTTCCTCCATACAAAGCGGCCATTCAGACAAACAGGGTGTCACGGAACTGGATAGAAAATCCTGCCTTCAACCCTTCTTCTAGTTGTAGCCAGACTAGGTGAGAGGGAAGGTGATGGGGCTTGAGGATGGGGAATATGATGCCTCCAGGAGCAAACATCTGAGAAATGTTACTTTTATAGGAACTTGGGGGAACAGTTACTCTTTTGAACTACCCACCCAGGATCCTTGAAGTGACCTTTTTCCTTTCCCCACCACATCTTGCCATATTGTAGGAGGAACAGGGCTTGGGAAATTTACTGTCTGGTACTAGAATTCCCAGAATCCCTCCACCATAGTCTAAACAATAAATTTCGCACACTCGCTCCCAGATTTCCGGGTGAGTTTTTTGCCCTCTGACCTCTAATCTGAGCAATTTTTTTAAAAAAAGCTTATCCAGTAAACTGTATGTGACTGATACACTTTCCTCCCAATACCTAAATCTTGCTCATCTTTTACACTTGTCGAAGAGTATGAAGTCACTTTGTTACTTTTTGTTGTTGTTGTTCAGTCACACAGTCGATTCCGACCCTTTGTGACCCAATGGACCATTGCCCTCCAGGCACCCCTGTCCTCCACCATCCTCCTCAGCCCGCCCAGCTCTGTGCCCATCACATCTACAATACCATCTAGCCATCTCATCCTTGGCCGCCCCCTTCTTCTTTTGCCCTCCACCTTTCCCAGCATCAAGGCCTTCTCAAGTGAATCCTCCATTCTCATTTGATGTTCAAAGTACTTAAGCTTCATCTTTATTATTTGCCCTTCCAATAAGCAGTCAGGGCTGATTTCTTATAAAATCGACCTATTTGTTCTCTTTGCTCTCCAGGGGATTCTCAGGACTCTCCTCCAACACCACATCTCAAAGGCATCTATTCTTCTGTGATCAGCTTTCCTAATGGTCCAACTCTCACATCCATACATTACCACCGGGAATACCCTTGCTTTGACTATGCTTAGGTTGGGAACCCCTGCTCCATAGATTGTTTGTCTTTACTGCAGTGCCTTGTTGTGGTTGCTGCATTTGCTGTTTTCATCTTCTTCCTCCTCCTCTTCTTGAAGCCTGCTTCTCCGTGATTCACACTTCCAGGAAATCGCTTCCAGGTCCCCTCCCTTCTCAAGTTGAATGTGGATTAAATCCAAGAAAATCTCTGGCTGCCTCTCATTCTCTGGTGTCAGAATGTGTAGCTTTTGGGAATTTATCACATGCTTGCTGGTTGCAGTGGGGAGGGCAGGGGGTGAAGCCAACTGGCCACATACATCCCTAAGAGGACTCTTTATCCCTTAATGGCCTTTAATTATTACTTTGAAATGTTGAGGAATATCACTGTCTTTGGTGTGATGACAGATTTTTGAGTTCATTGTGCCATAACATCATGCTCTGCATGCTTTGTGTGGTACACGTGGGTGTGCATAAATATGGGTAAAGTGTATGTGTATACATGACAGCCAGTGTGATGCAGTGCATAGAGTGTCAAATGATGACTTAGGAGTTTTGGGTTCAAATCCCCATTTGGCCATGGAAAAGTCACTTGGGGGTACGCAATGGAAACCACTCCTTGAACTTCTTATATACCTCAGAAACCATAATAGGGTTGCCATACTTTGGAAGTAACTTGATGGCACATAACAACAGTATATAAGTAGTATTATTATAAGAACTGTTGGAAAGCCCCATGTACAGTGTTCTGTGCATTCCGGTGTCTAGCCATACCTGCCACATGTCCATAGAATTGTCTGCAAATACAGACAGAGCTGGCTGTTTGGCTATAAACGGAGATGTGCACTGAACCCTAGAGTGGGATACAACTGGCTTTTGAGCAAGGGCGACCTTACTGCAGCCAAAACTCTGCTCACAACTTGAGTTCAATCCTGACTGGCACAAGGTTGACTCTCAGCTATCCATTCTTTTGAAGTTGGTAAAATGAGTACTCATTTTGGGAGCAAAATTCCAGTTACCTTGTGAACCTTAGAGAGTGCTCTAAGCACTATGGGATGGTATAAAAGTATATTTGCTATTTTGACATATTAAATGATCAAATCCTCTGTGAATTTAAGACAGGTTGACTCAAGCTTCACAATGCCAGGATGCTGACCTTAATGTATGTGCATCATGATATGAAATGCGGATGCCAATACTGTACCACAAATTGCACTTGTTAAATTTGCTCTCCATGAACCCATATTTCATCTTGGGCTTTCAGATCCAAATCTAGGTATGAGGAAGGTTGTTGTTCATTCGCACAGTCATGTCCAACCTTTCATGACCTCATGGACCACTGCATGCCAGGCTCCTCTGTCATCCTCCATCCTCCAAAGTCCACCCAGATCTATGACCACTGAGTCAATGATGCTGTCTAACAATCTCATCCTCTGTTACCCCGTCTCCTCTTGCCTTTTCATTTGGTGGCCAGATATTTGAGTTTCAGCATCAGTATTTGTCCTTCCAAGGAGCAGTCAGGGTTGATTTCCTTTAGGATTGACTGGTTTTATCACCTTGCAGTCCAAGGTTTCCCTTGCTCAAAAGCCAGTTGTATCCGACTCTAAGGTTCAGTGCTCATCTATGTTACAAAGCCGAAGAGCCAGCACTGTCTGCTTCTGCAGATGTTTCTGTGGTCATGTGGCAGGCATGACTAGACACCGGAGTGCATGGAACACTGTTACCTTCCCACCGAAGTGGTCCCTATTGATCTACTTGCAATTTCTTGCTTTCGAACTGCTAGGTTGGCAGGAGCTAGGATAAAGACGGGAGCTCATTCCGTCCTGCAGTACTTGGGAATCGAACTGCTGACCTTCTGCCTCCCAGTCAGCGTCTTAGCCACTTGAGCCACCACAGTCCAGGAAACTCTCAAAAGTCTTCTTCAGCACCACAGTTCAAGAGTATCTATTCTTCTGTACTCAGCCTTCTTTATGGTTCAGTTCTCACAGCCATACATTACTACTGGGAAGACCATAGCTCTTCCCAGACTTGAGTTTCAAGCCAGCTTTTGCACTTTCCTCTTTCACCCTCATCAAGAGGCTCTTTAGACCTTCTTCACTTTCTGACATTAGGGTAGTGTCTTCTGCATATCTGAGGTTGTTGATATTTTCCCTGGCAATTGCTATTATGGCTTGTGCTTCATCCAGCCATGCTTTGCATATCAGTTAAATGTGCTTTGCATATCAGGTAAATAAAGAGGGAGGTTATCTAGGGCTAAAACATGCCCTGTCTTCTATTCCTATATTGCCTCATGATGCCTTTGAGCCTTAGTATATCAGTCATGTAATCCTCCTCTGAGGTGACCCCAGCCTGTTTGTTATGTCCTACTTTTAGTAGTGAGTCCATGCAATATACCTGTATGCAAATGCCATTGCATCGGTACATATTTCTTGTGGTATGATCAGGTGTACACTATTTTCAGCAAACACACAATGTATCTGAGATTGTAAACCAGCCCAACTCTTAACCATGCCCAAACTGGACTTTTCTGGTCTAGCAGCAGGGATATTCTTGGCTGGAAGCAATTCCTGTAAGGATAGAAGGGTCGCTTAAAGTGGTGAATGGGTTTGCTCCTAGGAAAGCAACCATTGGAATCCCACTGGACTTTTAGGCTGTGCTAGAGAGGAGAATGAGCAGCAAAATAGGTACAGCGTCTCTGCCTTTTGGTGATGCTACTCTGTCCCAGCAGTTCCAGTGAGCATCAGTTCCCACTGAAACTAGGGCTAAAGTAATGCATATGGGGCAAAAGAAATAATTATCTAACTTCACAACCACAAAAAGACAGGATCTGAGCTAACAGTGATTGACCTGGTATTGGATCTTGTGATCACGGTTTTGTTGTTGTGCAGTTGCACAGTCGACTCCTACCCTTTGCGACCCAATGGACCATTTTCCTCCAGGCACCTCTGTCCTCCACCATTCTCCTCAGCCCACCAAGCTCTGTGCCCATTGTGTCCACAATACCATCTATCCATTTCATCTTTGGATGAGATTCACGGTAGTTAACTAAAAATAAATAAACCAATTAATCCCTGTGAAGGACTGAGTTTTAAGTCAAGGATCTGACATAGAGTGCAAAAGTTTAGGAGATGTAAACATTTCTGTTGGAAGGGGGCAAAATGTGCCAGTGCAGTGAACTTTTTTGAGAAATATGGGACCAAGGATTGGTGGTTAATGCTAATCATCTCCCTGCCTCCCTCAAGGTTTTAGACCAGGGGTTTTCAATCTACAGCCCACAATCCAGATTTGGCTCATGGTGCCATTTCATGTGGCCCATGTCATCATCGCCAGCCGAAGTGGATGCATTTATGACAGCTGTAAATGCGCTCACGGATTTATCCATTTATTTATTTATTTATTTATTTATTTAGTCGTATTTATATATGCCGCCCAACTCCTCCATGATTAGAGCTTTAGAGGTAGCATTGGAAGGTAGTCTCTGATCTACTCTAGGGTTGTGAAGATGTTGTCCTAGGACAGTGATGGCAAACTCTGAGTGCTCCTTCTGGCGCACGCTCCATAAGTTCACCACCACTGTCCTAGGAGATTTATTTATTTATTTTATTATAAAAAATTGTATCCTGCCCTCCTGATGAGAAACATCACTCAGGACGGCTAACAACATATATAAAATACAATATGATCACAGATAAAACAGTAACCGATAAAAAATGCCAACCCAACCCACAAAGAACAACATTAAAACTCATAAACTAATCAAATTGTAGCTAAAAAAAACACCCTCCCCCTCCCCCACCCAGCATAAAATGGCAGAAAACAAACAACAAACAAAGGTAATTAACAGTAACAACAGGATCCCTCGAGAGGCTAAATAAGCCAGCGGGCTTGTACAGAAGAGTCACACATGCCCCAAACCCGCTGACATAGCCAGGTTTTCAACATTTTTCTGAAGGGGAGAAGATCCGACTGGAGACGCAATTCTGGTGGTAAAAGGTTCCACAGGGCAGGGGCAGACACTGAGAAGGCTCTCTTCCTGGCCACACTAAGATGGACTTCTTTTACAGATGGGACCACCACTGAACCCCTCCTGTCTGCCCTAGTAGGATGGGTTGACCACCTTGGGGTAACATGGTCTCTTACGTACCCCAGCCAATGCCATGTAGGGCTTTAAAGGTCAAAACCAACACCTTGAATTGCACCTGGAGGCAAACTGGAAGCCAGTGCAACTCCCGAAGCAGTGGTGAGGCATGCGCATAATGCCCACACCCCATCACCACCCGGGCAGCCGCATTCTGGACCAGCTGAAGCCTCCGGATGGTCGCCAAGGGCAGCCCCATGTAGAGCACATTACAATAATCCAATCTGGAGGTGACCAGAGTGTGAGTGACCGTGATCAAGGAGTCCCGGTCCAAGAGCGGGCGTAATTGGTAGATGACACAAAGCTGTGCAAAGGCCCTCCTAGCCACGACTGCCACCTGCTCCTCGAGCAGTAGCCGTGAGTCCAGGAGGACCCCCAAATCATGCACCGGATCTGACTGGGGCAAGGATGCCCCAGCCAAGACCAAAGATGGTAGCTCTCGGAAATCATGGGGCCTCTGTTCCATAGCCACTCAGTCTTGCCAGGATTCAGTTGTAGCCCGTTGTCCCCCATCCAGACCCAAACAGCCTCCAGACACCTGGTTAGGACTTTGACTGCATCACTCGGGTCCCCACGGGCTGAGATGTATATCTGGGTATCATCTGCATACTGATGATACCTCACCCCATGGGAACGAATGATCTCACCCAGTGGTTTCATGTAGATGTTAAACAATAGAGGTGAGAATACCGAACCCTGATGTACCCCACAAGGGAGCAACCTAGGGCTGGACTGCCCACTCTCTAAAGACACCGACTGAGTCCAGCCCGTCAGAAATGAGGAAAACCAGGACAACACAGTGCCCTGGGCCCCCAGCCCTCAGAGCCAGCCCAGAAGGATACCGTGGTCGATGGTATCGAAAGCCGCTGAGAGTTCAAGAAGAGCGAGGACAGAGGGGTTGCCCCTGTCCTGCTCCCGCCAGAGATCATCCATGAGAGCGACCAATGCCATCTCGGTACCATGACCGGGCCTGAATCCTGACTGAAACGGGTTCAGATAATCCGTATACCTGTGAAAGACTCTACCATGGACCCATCTAACATGCTACTCCTTTTGCCCAGTAATTTGGGTAATTAACTCACAAACTATAAGATGTGCTGAAATACAGATAGGATTGGGCTGAACAGTAGGTTGATTGTTTCACATTTTTAATGGTTTTGCTAAAGAAGGAACAGTTCTGGAGATTTTCTAAGCTAAATTCTAATGGTGTCCTTTTGAATGGTTTCTAATTCTTTATTTTTACGAATTTCCTGGTAATTCATTGCATACCATAAAAATGTGGTCTGCTACACAGTCTTGGAAACGCAAAGGGCAGGCTTGATTATATAACTTTCATAATTTCTATAAAACTGTGAAACCTTCAGGGCTGCCCATTTTGTACTATTTTAGTTAGGTGTTTTGAGGGAATATCAGTGCTTGGCTCATGTACAATGGCATGAAAGCAAAACTCACTAAATGTTTGGGCTCATAGATTTGTTTGATAGTATTGGCAAAGATTTTGCAACTGAAAATGATTTTCTTTTCCTTTTAAAAGGCAGTTATGAATTTCATAGAGAAGAATGTAGATGTGGAATGTCAGGGCTCTGATGCCTCATGGTATTTATTGCTATTATTCTAACAGTGGATGATGTTCTCTCCAGGTTTACTGAATAAAATCTGAGTATCTAACTGTGCTGTGTCCTTTAAGTGCTGTACATATCAGGACCACCCTGTGGTAGCCTCCTATCCTATAGACACCTCTAACACCTTAACGGAAGGAGAAAAAATTATTACTCCCTTTTAAATGTGAAAATACTAAACACATGATAACAATGTAAAGCCAACTGACATGAATGTGGGTGGGTGTGAAATAGGCATGGCGTATGTTCACAAACTGTTCTGATAGTATTTAGCACTGGATTTTTGGATGAACGGGATGATTTTGTTTTGGTGCATTTGCAACTGATTCCCACTCAAATTAATTCTCATGAACATGTGCAAAGCAATCATAGAATCATAGAATAATTCAGTTTGAGGAGGCTTTTTAGGCCATTGGGTCCAACCCCCTGCTCAAGACAGGAATCCAAATCAAAGCAGATATGACAGATGTCTGTCCAATTCTCACTTGAATTCCAAGCGAATCCCACTGTTGGAGCGCTCACCACCTCTCGAGACAGTTGGTTCCATTGTCGTACTGCTCTAACCGTTGATTGCTCTAATCAACCAAAAGTCAAGTTTGGACATCTAGAATCTACCTGGATCAATTTCAGACTTGCTTCAGGCTTAATTATCAGAAGTAGTTGGCTTTAGTCATCTTCGTGGATGATCTATGTCAGGAACTAGGAAAGAGGAGTGTATTCTCCTATTATTCTACACAGAGCCTTTCAGTACTACAGACCATGATATCCTTCACAACTGTCTTTCTGGGATGGGACTTGAAGGCACCATTTAACAATGGTTCTGGTCCTTACTAGAAAAGCAAACTCAAAAAGTGATGCCTGTTGCCTTGACCTTTGCTCTGTGACATCTTTCATGGTTTATTTATTTATTTATTTATTTATTTATTTATTTATTCATTCATTCATTCATTCATTTATTTATTTATTTGAATGTAAATTTATATTGCCCCACCATCGCCAAGGTGACTCCGAGTGGCTCACAAATATAAACATCACATAACAATAAAGCAGGAGCCTCAACGCTTATAAAACACCCGTTAAAACCATTAAAATACTCTCCCAACAACTACAAATTAAAATTGAACTAAAAGTCCAGACGGCCCTTATATAAGCCCTTATATAAGCCAGAGTTTTTGAGTTTTGGACTGGAGGAGGGCAAAACTTTTGGAACTTTATCCAAACAACACTAAGCTTTTCCTGATCAATATTTGAGTGGCAAATCAGGGATTAATTCCAAAGTACAGTAATTACAAAGTACAGTATTTTTTGATGTAGCTGCATACTGAATTGGTCATCAGTCTATGGAGGCTTCATGAGAGAAGAGCAGAATTATTATGTAGACCTCCACCACCACCGCCACAACTGTTCTGGAGCCAGCCCTTCCCTGGCTGGGAAGGGATAAAGACTCACCTGACTGTATTTTATTTTCATTTTTATGTTAGATTTATTGACTGTATTGCATTATGTTGTTATATTTATATTATGTTGCTGTGTTTATATTTGATATTGTAATACTGTAATATATGTTGCCCCATGATATGTTATCCCTCTGAGCTGTTTCAGCGAGTAGGGCAGCATACAAGTCTAACAACAATAGCAGCAGCAGCAGCAGCAGCAGCAACAACAACAATAACAATAACAACAATAACAATAATAACAATAATAATATATCAGTGCCACATTTTTGAATTTCCATGGCTGAGCAGGAATTTAAACCAAGTTCTCCTGAGTCCTGGTTCATCACCCTATATCCACTATATGCACCCTATATGTATCACCCTATATGCCTCCTAAATGCTGCAAAGTCAGCTTCAATTTATGGTGGCTCTTTCTTCTTTCTCCTCCTCCAACTCTTCCAACCCTATGGGCTATCATCATGCCAATCAGCCATGAAGATTGTCTTGAGAACAATACAGTGAAATGGCCTTCCATTTGCTTTCTGCATCACAGCATGACACCCATACCACTGATCCAGTTCTGTAAGTCACTTTCTGATCCTGAGTCCTTTTAGTAAACAAAGTCCTCTTCAGCCCCACACCAGTATTAACAAAGCTGAGGAATTCAAGTGGGATTTAATCCACTTGGGGGTTCATCACCCTTCCCTGTGCACTTTGCCACACAAGGCTGTTAGTCCCCATGGTTGTCAGGTTAATTAAATGCTGCTTGATTATTGCTGTTGAGTTGCTGGCAGTATGTTCTACTCTATTACCATAGCACGGTAACCTGGCCAGACAAGAGGGTTACTCTTTCTGGGCATAGATTACTCAGATGTAGTTTACAGTTCCTTTTTCCCCAGGAGTGGCACAGGTTGGCTCTTCTCTTGGAGTGCACGGTGGGGAAACAAACTCCCAACATGCTGAGCTATCCAGTGAACTTCAGTGGGCACCTGTGATTTCTACTCAGAGATTGCCACTGAATGAACATTATGAACCAATGATCTAAACCAGTCTTGGTAAATGTAAAGAATTTAAGTCAACTCTAAGTAATTTAATTTCTATCCACAAGAACAGTGTGTGTGTGTGTGTGTGTGTGTGTGTGTGTGGTTTTTTTTTAAACTAGCATAGATGGTAAGCTGGATATTATCTGGATTCACATATTTTCTGAGCATTTTGAGAATTCCAGTCTCTCTCCTAGCCCCCACCCCCACCCCAAACCGTAGTATGTCATTTTTGCTTGCAGGCTTCTCGTTTCATTGAAAAATGATTCTTTGGCTAGGACAAAAAAGTATTCCAAGAGAAAAATCCTTCAAAAGATTTGTTCGGACATTCAGAAAAGGACTATAATGATCAAGGAGAGTTCCCTCACCAGTTGCTGTTTTGGTGGCAAGAAGGACTTTCTGCAGAGGAAAGCTTCTGGTACTTGTGAATCCTCTGTAACTAGCAGACTGCCTGATTAGTCTTCTTCTCATGCAGTTATGTGACAAGAGAGTGGGTGTAATTATTGTGACACAATAAGAGTACAGGACATTTTGGAGATCACTCATTCATAGGGTCATGATGTGGCTTCAAAACCTTCAAAACCCTTATCCTTAGATGAAAAGGCAGGGGTGTGGGTGTTATTACTTCATACTACCTGACTTTCCTGAATTCATCTTAGGACCCATTTCCAAATCCTCTAGTACTTACAAGGATAACTATGAGTCTGGACAGACATCCTGCTATGGCAATGGAGTAGACCATACAGCCAGTGACAGCTGAGTTTTGGGCAGTGGTAAATACCCTGATTCCCTAAAGGGGCCAAGAGCTATGGGTGGATGAGCCTGTTTAGGTGGGGTGGTGGTCCTCTCAGTGGAGGAAATGCCACTAGAAACCAACCCATTGGGCCCAATGGTGAAATGAGTGGAGGAGGAACCATTCTGATCCCCAATGGTCATGGAGGTGGAAAGAGGCCATGCCAGATGGACTGGCTGCAAAGGCGCACCTTGATAATATCCTCAAGGCTGTGGCAGTCCATTGCAGTCCTGGTGTTAAATCCTGCATGTCTCATTTCATATGTGCCATAGGAGATGGCTCCGTGATCATAGTGTGTGGGTCACATCAGGGCAAGCTGGGATACTCCTTAAACAAATTCATGCCAATGGCATTTTTCCTGCTTCAGGCAAAAATGCATTCTCAGATACAAGTTGCAGCCAACGATGAAGGTCCTGATACATTGAGAGCAACTTGACAGCAAGCTAGGACAGCAACAATAAAAACTAAAATGTGTTTGTGCATATTTTTCAGCTATGCATATTTCAACCATACACCTTTTCAGATGTTTGAATTGTTTTGTGTGCTTGTTACTTCTCCATAACATCCAGTAAAACTTGCAAACTGACAAATTCCCAAGGTGATGTGTTTTTTTTTCTTACAAAGCATCTCGAGATATGAAAAAAGGACACCCATGTTGGCTCTGTCAAGTCCAAAGTCATTTTCTTCCATCCATAGAATAAAATCACAGAAAAATCATGAAAATATTTTATCTCTCTCTCATTGGCCAAAGCAAAGTTGGAAGCATGTTTCCTGAAGGCTACATATAGCACCTGGGGTCTCAAATGTCTCCCAACATACCAGATCCACCCCCACAGGATCCTCATACTCCACAAAATATATTTTCTAAAATAACATTTTGAGGATAAAATTGGCTCAAAATGTTTCTCTCTCCCCTCCAGGAAGTTTGGGAGGAGGCAATTTTGTCATGACGAAGACCTATTTAATTTTTTGATCCCCCCCCCACTCCATTTCATACAGCTAAATGTCATTCTATTGCACTTCTGAGTCAATAGGCATGGGAATTGGCTGTGAAACATTATCTAAATATTCCAATGGAGGTGTTTTGTAGAGGAAGGAGTTGTGTCTGGAAAATGTTTTGTGTGCCTGTATTAAGCATTGGGTTTCTGTGTAGTGAATAGTCATACACAAACCTTCTTATATGCCGAGCTGGTGTGGCATAAAATATTTTGGTTCACGCATAAATCAAAGCCATTTGCCCATCAGACACTTAGGGCAGGAGGGAGCCTGGTGTAATGAAATTTCCATGTTTTATAGCAATGCAATTTCTAAATTCAGGAATACATCACGGACATCATTCCATACAACCCAGTAAATAATCTTTCACAAACCTCCTCAGATGAACTTGGCAAATATATTGATAACAAGAAGGGCTGAACAGCCCCTGGAGTGAATAACTCTTCATTAAGAAGAGCAGAGAATTGGAAAGTATCCATTTGGTACCAAATGGTACCCCGTGGTGAATAATTATGGGCAAGCTGTAAACCCCTTAAAAGCTACGAGGCGCTACTATAATGAAACACGTAGCTGAAAGTTTACAGTATGAATATAAATTGAGAGCTTTCTCTTGAAAATGTAGCTGTTTCCCTCTCGACTGTGTACTTTCCACTAAAAGTTTGTAAGTGTGACAGGTTTGATTAACTGTGTCAAATAAACTACTGCTATTGTTATAAAGTATATTGACTTTAAACCCAGACAGTAGAAAAGTTGTTTTGGGAGGCTACATTTCCCAGAATCCCTCATCCAGCACTAGCCATGACTGGTGAAGGATTCAATGGTTTGGTTCTCCCGCCCTCCCATCCCATCAACAAAAGGCTTCTGGTTAAATATGTGTTGGAAACAAGAGATTGTTTAAATGACAATTCCTGGAACAATTCAGCCAGATTCTCTGGGAATTGTAGGTCAGGAGGTGTTTTGGGAATCCATATGTTCACACATTATTATCTGTCTTGAGGATTCGTGTAAAAGGAAACACAACAAAAAAATAAAAGAAAAGGAATAAAGCCTAAAACATTGTGGTGCGGGTTGAAATGGAGCCCAGGATGAAGAGCAGTTCAGCTGAGAAGCCATTCCACTATTTGTCCTGGGCTCCAATTCACCCTACAGCTCCCCCTATGGGGATGCCTTGAGTAGCGAAAAAAAAAAGACTTACGAAAGAGGCCATGGAACCGTTTTTTCCCATAACTCGGGGTTTTACTGTACAACGTTTTTCCCTATGGAAAAAAACTGTACAACAATTTTTGGCGCTAAGTGTAATCATTGTACGGATTTTTCCATAGGGAACATTGCTATGAGGAATGCCCCCCCCAAGCCTAATCGCTTTACGATATCATTGCTGTTTGGGGCGATCATTTTACAGAGTTCTACTGCACTTAGATATATTATTGTACAATGAATGGGGTGAGTTACATGTGAAACTCCAGCACCCTGGGCCCAGAGGCTCCCTCAATTAAAAATATGTATTTTTGAAATATGTTCTTGTCCCTGCAAATTACATGCCACCTTGTGATTTTTTGGTTTTATTGAAGACTCTTTATTTCCATGTTATTTGACATTGTTGTTGGTTTGTTGAGAATTGGTAGGGGTTTGATGTCTTTATTGGTTTGCTTTTTATGTAAACTGTCCAGAGTAATCGGCTTCCACTAAGTCAGGCAGTAAAGAGATATCATAAATAAATAAATTCACGTGTGCGTGTGCACACACACGTGCACGTGTGTGCACGCACACATGCATGTTACATGTATTCCTGATGGGGGAGCTAATTGCAGCAGTTTCTTCATTTGGAAAATTTACCAGTATCATGAAGTGTCCAACAAGGCACTTCTGGATATTGGCAAAGTGGGTACTTCCACTGAATGTCTCTGGACAATCAGGGAAAACGCAATTATTTTTACATGGTTTTAGATTATCAATTTTGTATTGCATCACTTAAATAGCAATTTTTTTCCTTTTCCTTTCTGTGAATCACTGTGGTTTTGATCAACAATACACTGTAAGGGAAGGCAATTTTTTTTTTACTGTCATCTATTGATGCAGCACAGGATCGATAATCTAAATCCCATAAAAATAAAGTGCACTTCCCCTGACCATCTGGAGATGTTCAGGGGAAGTATTCAAACTGATACAGATGGGAGGAGCTCACCTAATGCACATTGCTTCTTCCTCCAATCATTTCCAATGTTTTTCAGGGTGATCCAGTTTTCACCTAAATGAGCAGTAGACATACCCTTAGTTTTAAAAATAACTGCTAATTCAGGCTAAAGTCTACATTCATGGTTGTGTGACTAGTTGGCCAATTCTTTGATTTAGCCTCAATAAAGACAGCCAGAATCAAACTTCCCCATCTGCCGTGTCAAGCTCCTACTGCTCACATGTTTCCTGACCTTTGTCCTGGCATCTCTTAGTACAATCTCGGCTTGTATGTTTCCTGAGAGGGCTGCCAAAGTGACATTAGCAATCATGTTTAGAAGCCACTTGGTTTCTGAAAATGCATCATATTAGTCAACATGCTGTATATAAAAATCAGACATACTTAAGATGTCATTTACAAATGCCATAAACTATAAAGCTGTAGTGCTGGTATGTCAGAACTTTGGAGCCACACACAAAGAAAGTTAAGAGACAGGGGAGGAGGTTTAACAAATGGAAAACGAACATGTAGGCAAGAGCATATGACCTTGTCTGTTGATCTGAAATGAGCCAGGCTGTTAGGCTGGGCCCAAAACAGGTGGTACATTTAGCTTGTCACTAGAAACAGAGCTCTTGCTAAGAGGGAAAAGATGTCTGTCTAATCCAACATTTTTCTCATCCTGCATTTTACAAATAAACTTGTTTTTTTTTAAATTTGTTTGTTGTAAGCTGGAACCTAAGCAGGTTGATGGCCCATCATCCCATCTGGCCCCAAGCCCTGAATTTCAGACCACTAGTTCCCCAATTGACTGGAGAACCAATAGTTCAGAGGGAGGGGTGCTTTCAGAGGGACTTGGCAGGAGAGGAACTCCCAGAGGTGGAACAACAGAAGGCAGAAGTGAGAGGGATAAGTGAGATGGAACAGGAGATAGAATACATGAGAATTGAGTAAAAAGAGTGGGAAGAGAAGTAATATAAAAGGGAGGAAATAAAAAAGGGGGAAAGGCAAAGAAATACTGACATCTGGGTGGATTTACACATTTAAGCAGAACTCATGGATAGTAGTGAATGTGTATACCTTTAGAGGTGGCAAAATAACAGATGATGGAGAAGGTGGCTGCAAAACCTTCCCATTGGGGAGAATGAGAAAGGCATGAAGGAAGATGCAGAGATGGGAAAGGAGGAAGAGTGGTGCAGGATTTGACCCTCTTTGCCAGGCCAACAGGAGGAGTAGGGGTGTCCCGTGTTTTGCCCTCACTGAAAAGGACTTAAAAATAAAATGGGAACACTGTGAAAATGGACTGAAAGACTGTCACAAGGTAACAAACAGTCCCTGTTGTGGTTGTTGAAGATTTTCTTTGTTAAATAGTTTTTTTAAAAGTTGGCTTGATAACAAAAAAGTTATACTTTTTCAATGCTGTGAAAGACTGTTAAACCATGGAGAAAGGTGGGCGGGACACAGTTGTCATGCGGCGAACATGGACTTCATTTGCAAGTCTCGTTGCTGAGGGGTGGAGCTTTGAAGTATTTGAATGCCTCTAATCAGAGGGAAAGCTTGTTTCTTTGAATGTATGATTTGACCTTATACTTGGAGGAAGTGATGAAGGCACTCAGGTTTGGTGGATAGATTTTGAAAAAAGGATGTATGTTCAATCAGTCTCCTCATAGGGATGATGAGCCATCTGAATCAAATGGGGGTGTCGGGCTGGCATTTTGGTACAGATGAACAAGAGAATAAAAGACCTGTCCTCAAATGTAGTCTTAAATGAAACTGAATTATGTTAGCATATTAATGAGGGATATCTTAATCTCTTTGTGTTGTAACTGTGCTGGGGCTTCATCAATGATGAGAGAGGAATAATTTGCAGCTGAAATGCTATTGGGAGGGAGGAATTGGTCAGGTCATAAAAAATATGCGAAGAGAGCAACAGCTATTATGATTCTTGAGTTCTTGGCTGATGGTTCTGACCAAATATAAAGTTTCACTGATGGATATTTTATATCATTTTCTAACACAACTGCTTCAGTTGTGTTTTATATATATAGTTTGTCTCCTTGGCTGAAAAAAAAAAAACCACTTCATGCAACTATGAAAGGAGAAAGACATGTCTATGCTTACATAAGGAAACTCCTAGAGCCACTTTTAACATTTCCAGAACATTTGCCAGAAGGACATGGATTTCTGTGTCCAGTATACAGATGGACGAAATGTATGCATCTAATGTGAACAGAGAACAGATGTGCAGAATATAGGAAAATACGTTCATCTTGTAACGTGAAAAAATAATTCAAAAATACAGTGTTTGGTGTGGGATAGATAAATAGTGCTTCAATAATGCATTATGCAATCACTAATACTGATTACACATTTCATTTTGTTTTGTTTGCAAGAGATGGTGGTACCAAATCTTGGAATTAACCATGTGAATCAGAGGGTGGATGTGTTCACAAAAAACATTGTATAATTTAGGAAACGACTTCAAGCTGTCAGCTATTCCTGTGACCTGATTTGTAAGAGTGATTCCTATTAAATGTATCACCCAGAACTGGACGCCTTTCTCAAGTCATATCTGATTGCCACTTAGATACACAACTGAACAATGAATGCAAAAGTCAGTGGACATGAATCACACCATTCCAAAATTGTACAGAATTTTAAAATTATGATAATGATTATTTTTAGAGAGCAAGATGTCAGTCAGCATTGTACAGAAAGCAAATAGTAGTCACAGTTATACCTTCTGAAACCTATAGAACAGGGGTTCTCAACCTACGGCCTGCAGGCTGGACCCGGCCTGTGACACCATTCCATCAGACCTGTTGCCTTCTCCCCTGCACCTGGAAATGGAAGCAGGTGCGTTTACACATGCATGGGCCTGTGCCCGTGCATGCACAAATGCACCCTTGACTGTTGTAAACATGGAAGTGGGTACATTTACGATAGCTGAAATGTGCCTGCTTCCACTTTGGGGAGCATGGTCTAGCCCGGTCAGCTGACCAAGGTGTGTAGTCAGGCCCGTTGCACAAAAAGGTTGGCCACCGCTGCTGTAGAACAAGTTTGTCTTCACTAAAGTGTAATCATATGCATGTCCTACTAAACCCAATAGATTTTACTCCCAGGTAAATGTGACAGCTAAAGTTTCAAGTTTTCTTTAGTGTAAATAAAAAGACATAATTCCCTTTTAAAGTTGTATTCTGATCAGACTCATAAAATGTAAACCTTGTTCCTTTAAAATAAAACAAGTCTAGTTCATTTATTTTTCTCATCTCCTTGTCCTCATGCTGTAATATGTGAAATTTAATTAACTAGACAGAAGGAAAGCTCATGTCAGATCTTGATTCAAAATCTTCCAAAGTGACCAAACCAGTTTTTCTACAAGTTCTTCTTGAGACTTCTGTGTTTCACATCTTGCAGACTGCAGGAGGAAGGTGGTCCAAGTCTATATAGTATGGTGGTGATGGCAGATCTTTAAATAGTTACCTTTTTAGGCTATAGCTCCCAAACTCACTCAGCCAGCATACTCAGTGGCTACACTGCTGCTTCCTTCTGTAATAAGCAACATACAGAGATGAACTAGGCACCATTCTTCTTAGCTTTTCAGAAATTAATAAAAATCAAACTATTTAAAGCTGCCTTGGGGGGCGAGTAACATCTTGATCCGGACGCTCGCGCCTATCAAAGTGGTAATCAATGTGATCGAGCAAAATGGGAAAATTTTAAAGTGGTAATTTTTGGCGATAAGACTCCTGCTTGCCTTTTTGGAAAGTTTTGAGGTCGGACGGTCGAAGTTTGGGAGGCTTTTCTGGGCAGGCGAGGCTCGCGACAGAAGTTGTGGCTTTTCCTGCCGAGGAGCCGAGAACGGGACCAGTGAGAAGGCGGAGATTTGTGGCAACAGTGGAATTGGCAAGAAAACAATCGCATTTAAGTGCATGAAAGACTATATGGAAAAGTTAAAGTCAAAGTTAACTGGGGATTTTGCTTAGAAGAGCCTGGACTTGGAAGCGGGTGGAAGTGGATGAAATCGGGTGGTCGTCCCATTAATGGCGGCGGGCCTGGAAAACGAAAGTGATTTTGTTCTGGTCTATGGTTTCCTTGTGCCCCAGGAGAACCGCGGCGTGTTTTGGCGACAATAAAGTGGCTTAAGAAGTTTTCGTCTGGGCTCTAGTATTGGAAGGCTGCAGTGCGTTTTCAGTTTAGAGTGTGTGGGGAAAGTCTGCCGTTCCACAGAGGAAGAAGGGGGGTTTCCCCCTAAAGTTACTGTAACCGCTGGAAAATGGCGCTCTGATTTGTCCGCTTCAAGAGAAGGCTCAACTGGTTTCTTTTTTTGTTCCTTCACCGTGTGGATTACAAACATCATTTTCTTTCTTTGGATACATTGCTCCTCATGTCTCTCTTCCTTCCTGCTTGGATTTTGGGCTTTTTTCCCCCCTCACACCCCCCCTTGGTGGCTTTGACTCAAACGAAAAATTCTGGGTGACCGTTTCCTTGGAGCCTTTATTTTCGTGGTTTGGAAGATGAACTGTTGGACTGCTTGCCTTGGGGAAACGGGTCGGATGTGGATTATTATTTTTTCTTCTCTTTTCCCTTTGTTTGCTTGGAGTATATTCCAGTTCCTTTCTTTTTTTTGTGGATTATACTATCTAACTCCTCGCTGGATTTCCTCCTCCCTACAAGTTTTGTCTGCCTTGTTTGGATACGTGGTACCAGTGGCTGCAGTGCTATAGGCTTGTTGGATTGACTAAATCTTTACAACGTTCTGCAACACTGGACTCTTCTATTGCGTCTCAACATGGATAAAGGCACAAGAGGGAAAGCAAAAGAAGAAGAACCAGTAGTGAAGTCTAAGAGGAAAGAAAAAGCACCAATGGAAGAAGCCCCTCAGTCTTCATCACCACCCCCCGAGCCTTATGACCAAACTCAAATTATGGTGGAAATTGGCAAATTGTTTCAGAAATTGGAGAAAAATGAGGAATCAAGGGTGAAAGATAGAAATGAAATGATGAAAAAACAAGATAAGGTGGTATCATCTGTTGCAGACTTTTCAAAAAAGGTGGACTTAAGCTTGCAAAAAATAGAGGGAAATGTGAAATTGGTTCAAAATGAGGTAATTGCCATAAAAAGGGAAATAAAAGGGACTCAGGAGACGGTGCGGGAGAATAAGTTGAAATTGGAAGAGCAAGAGAGAAGGATTGATGCTGTGGAAGATATGATGAGAAAGCAGAATATTGTGCTCCGTCAGGTGGTTGAACGGACACCGGATCAGTTAAGAGAAAGAGTGGTTCAGTGGTTAAATGGTTTGAACATGGGAAAGGAATTTGTTCAGGAAGATATTGTCAGTGTATTCAGGGTGGGCCCAAGAAGAGGGAGGGTGGTTCAAAGAAATGTGTTGGTAAAATTTGCAAATTGGGGTGATAAGTTAAGAGTAATGGCTTTTCTGAAACGAGCTGGTCCTGATGCCCTGAAATTTGATGGTTCTGATGTGGAAGTTTATAATGATATTTCATTGAAAGAAAGAACGTGGAGATATAAGATGAGGCCTGTAACCAAATTGTGGATGAGCAAAAATATAAGGTACAACTGGAGATTTCCACAGCAACTGCGCTTTTTTTATGATAAAAGAATGCAAGTAATTGATGAAGGGACCAATCCATTGGAGTATTTGAGTTTGCTGGAGTTAGTAAAAACAGACTCGGAAGAGTGGATAAATCTTAAGAGGGAATTGATGGAATCGGGTGCCTTGGGGAGGGAGTATGAGTGGGCAGAGGCTGGTGGAGCCACAGGTGGAACATCGCAGGGAAAGGAAGAGGAGGAGGAGCTGTCGTTGATCATGGTGGAGGAGGAGACAAGTAAGGAGCAATGAGAATTAGATTATTAAAATCTAAAGCATTTAAATGATATAGAAGGGTGAGTAGCGCGTAGCACTGGTAGGAAGGCACATCTTGCATGTCCCCCCTCTCCCCTCTTTGGTTGTCGAAGGCGGCTTTTTTGTTGTTGAAGAAGGTGGGGAGAGAGATAGTGTGTGTTTTATGTATATTTTTGTGTTCTTGGGGGAAGGGGTTGGAGGTGGCATGCCCAATGGAGAGTTTAGAAATTAGAAAGGAAATAGATTATGGGAAATATTAAAATATTAACATGGAATGTGAAGGGTACAGGTTCTGTCCTTAAGAGGCAGAGGCTGGAACTGGCGTTGAAGAAAGATAGACCCAATATAGTGTTCTTACAGGAAACGCACCAGAAGTCAAAAGATACGAATAAACTTTTTTTGGGATGGATTCAACATTACGAGATGGCGTTTGGAACTTCAAAAGCGAGAGGTGTAGCAATCATGATTTCTAAAAAATTAGGATTTGAGATTACAAAAAGTGTTGCTGACCAAGAGGGTAGATATTTGATTGTAAGAGGAAAAATAGAAGACGAGGAAATCATGTTGGTAAATATTTATGCTCCAAATGATCATCAAGCGGATTTCTTAGAAAAAGTTCGGAAAATAGTGGAGCCAGAGAATGTTGCAAAAACTATTGTGGCTGTAGATTTTAATCTGATAAGGTCGGGTTTAGACTGTACGAATATAGCAAGAAGTGGAATTGGCCTGAAAGGGAAGGTTTTAGACAAATGGATGGTCGCGATGGGTTTGAAGGATTCTTGGAGAGAGATTAAGGGCTCTGAAAGGGCATATTCTTTTTTCTCACACGTCCATGGGACATACTCGAGAATAGATTACGTCTTTCTTTCGGAAAACTTGATTAAAGATATAGAGGGAATGGAAATTGGGATCATTAAGGAATCGGATCATGCTAAAGTACTTTTGGAATTGAAATTACAAAAAGATATTCGAAGAGGAAGAAGTTGGAGGTACTATCCTAATCTATTTAAAGATCGAAAATGTAAAGAGCAAATTATGGAAAAGTGGAAAGAAAGTTGGCAGTGGAACGACAATAATGAGGTTACTTTTAATATTGTATGGGATACCATGAAGTCGGTTTTTAGAGGGGAAAGTATAAAGTTGGCGAGTTTTAAATATAAAAGACATAAGGTAGAACAGATAGAAAAAGAAAGAGAAATAAAGCAGTTGCAGGAGGCTCATTCAAAAAGTAAACATATTTTTCCCCCCACAAAACTACAAAGACTTAAAACAGAGCTAATGGGCAAGGATATTGATAAAGTTAAAAGAGACTTGATTTATCTAAATAGAGAGTATTTTGAATTTAGTAATAGAAGTTCAAAACTTTTAGCAAGAGCAGCTAAGGCCAAAAGGGAAAAAAGAGAAATTGGGGTATTGGTTAATAAGCAAGGTTTAAGGTGTAATAAGAATAGAGATAAATGTAAAATTGTGAGGGAATTTTATCAAGCATTATATGCAAAAAAGGAGGTAGATATGGAGAGGCTTAAAACGATTTTGGAGAGACAGCTAGGGAACGGAATAAAACAAGAACATAGAGAGAAAATGGAGGAAAGGATTACCGACAAAGAGGTAAAGGAGGTAATCAGTGGGTTGACGATGGGGAAAGCCCCAGGAGATGATGGATTATCAACAGAATTCTATAAAGAATTTAAAGATGTTGTGGTTCCAAAGTTAGTGGAACTAACTATATTTTAGATGGAGGACAAATTCCGACCTCATGGTATAATACTTTAGTCGTTCTGCTGCCAAAACCGGGAAAGAATTTGGAAAGGGTAGAATCGTACAGACCAATTTCCCTTATAAATCAAGATGCCAAGATCTTCACAGCAATATTGGCTAACCGCTTAAACAGTTTTATGGGGTAATATATAAATGTTGATCAAGTTGGTTTCTTAAAAGGCAGGCATATGGCGGATTTGACTAGAAGGGTATTAGATTTAATTGATAATGTTAATCAAACGAAGGAAAAGGTGGTTTTACTATCATTAGATATTTTTAAGGCATTTGATTCATTACAATGCTCTTCAATCAAGAAAATAGTTAGAAATTACGGAGTTGGGGATAGATTTAGAAGGGTAATCGATTTATTATATCAAAAAGGGAATGCTAGGATCAGAGTAAATGAAGAGGTTACTGATGTATTAAAGCTCGAGGCAGGTACCAGGCAGGGATGTCCATTATCTCCTATCCTGTTTATCATGGCAATGGAAATACTAGCCAAAAATATAAGGGATGACTCAAATATAGAAGGGATAATGGGTAATAAAGTGAGCATGTACGCGGATGATACGTTGTTAATGGTGAAACATCCGGAGATGGTAATGGATAGGATTAAAGACCAACTACAGGTATTTGAAGCTATAACCGGACTGATGATAAACTGGGACAAATCAGAACTGATGCTGTGTAATATGGGGGTAGGCGAGATGGGAAGGATTGTGGGGACACTCAATATTCAAATTAAAGAAAAGTTGAAATATTTGGGGATAACTATTTCTAATAAATTGGAAGAACTTAAATGATTGAATTATGACAATTTGAAAGTAGAATTTAAGAGTAAAATACAAGAGTTTCAAAAGCTGAAGCTGTCATGGTTCGGGAGGATTGCAATTTGCAAAATGATATTGCTGCCAAAGATTATTTTTTTATTCGATGCACTTGCGATCCACTTGAAGGAGAAGGAAATTAATGAGTTTCAAAAGATGTTTAACAATTTTTGTAATGGAGGTAAAAAATCTAGACTTTCAAAGAAGTTTTGGTACTTATCTCAGAAAGAAGGGGGTTTGGGTATACCAAATTTGTTAGCATACTATTGGGCATTCCAAATTAAGAATGTTGTGAAGATTTTGGCAAGAGAAAAGGCAATTTGGGAGGAATTGGAGATGAAAGAGTATAGGAATATTGGCAAAATGATCTTTTTGGGAATAAAGGATAAACTGATAAAGACAAGTAATACTATGATGAGAGGCCTCATGGAGGTGTGGAAAAGAGTAAAGAAAGATATGGTCCCAAATCTCTCTCCAATTTTGGAATTGACTGATATGGTGTGTTTTCCGATAAAAATAGATAAGGAAAAAAAAAGAAATACTGGATAAAAATGAAATGTCTTTACTGAAGGACTGGTTAAAAGTTTGTGATGATGAAAACAAGAGGGAAAAAATATTTGAAGAGTTAAAATTGGACTGGTTCCAGAAATTGAAGGTTGATAATTGGAATAAAAAATATAGAAGAGAAGTAGCGATGGATAGAACAAAAACTGAATTTGAAGAATTGGTATTAAAGATTAGAAAAGGGGAAAAGAACATTAAGGGTCTAGTAAGCAAACTTTACATCATTTTGAATAAGGGTAAAGATCCACAGGAAGATTTGAAACGGAAGTGGGAACAAAACTTGAATATAAAAATAGGGGATGTTGAATGGAGGAATAAATGGAAAAAGAGGATTATGAGAACAATGTCAGTAAGAATTAAGGAACATAATTTTCAAATGCTGTGGCAATGGTACTTGACACCACTGAGGCTTCATCAGATGGATAATAAAAGGGGCAATTTATGTTGGAGATGCAAAGAGACGGTTGGAACATATGAACATATGTGGTGGAGTTGTAAAAAAAATAAATGATTTTTGGAAAGGAATAGAAGGGGAGATTGGTGAAATAATGGGTAAAAGAATTAAGTTGGTGTCAGGTACCATTCTTTTAACAAATGTGGAAGGTATGGGTTTGAACAAGGAGGAAAAAGAATTATTGGAAATTTATTAACTACAGGTAGACAATGTATAGCCAGAAATTGGAAAAACGATGTAGCTATACAGATTGGAGAGTGGTATAAGGAAATGTGGAGTTTAGCATTGAACGATAAATTGACATGGGAGATTAAAGTAAAACGGGATAAATTAAAAGAGAATAGGTTCTGGAGTCTTTGGAAGCCGTTTGTGGATCATTTTCTTATGGCAAGTGACAGTTCTGGACCTGTACCATCTCAAAGAGGTTTTTGGAGATGAAATAGATACTAAACTCTCCGGGCATTGTATATACTCACAGGGTGATGTGTAATCAGTAAAGAAACAAAAAATAGTGGTAGCACTGAAAGTTTTTATGACTGTTATGGTTATAGCAACAACTTACAATGTAGTATTTAATATTGGGGGATATATGGTAAATAATTAGTTCAATTATATCATGTGCTAGTTCTCATGAATTTGAGGTAATATTGTATTGATGTTGTTTCTGATGTATTACTGTATTGTACTGTTATTGTTTTTCTTTTTTGTATGTTTGTTAAAATTTAATAAAAATAAATAAAAAAAGCTGCCTTTGGCTTAGTAGTTAAGATTCTGAACTTGATAACTGGAAGGTCAGCAGGTCAGCAGTTCAAGACCTGAGTACTGCATGATGGAGTGAGCTCCCATCTCTGTCCCAGTTCCTGCCAACCTAGTAGTTCTAAAGCAAGAAATTGCAAGTAGATAAATAAATGCCACTTCGGTGGGAAGGTAAATGGCATTCTGTGCACTCTGGTGTCTAGTCATGCCTGCCATATGTCCATGGAAATGTCTGCAAACAGAGGTGAGCACTGAACCCTAGAGTTGGATATGATTGGCTTCCGAGCAAGGATGACCTTTACCTTTACTTCACTAGTGTTTTAACTAATTGGTCTGCAATGTTTAAATTTGTTTAGTTTACTTAAATTCAGGTTCTATCAATTTAGCTAGAGACAGGGTTTTTATTGCATTTATTGTAATTGTGGCAGTTGCATGATTTGTGATTGTGTTTTGAAGGACTGTGAACCACTCAGAGAGTGTTTGCACCCATGTGACAGCATAAAATTTGAATGAATGAGTGAACAAATGAGTGAATGAAATATCGAGTAACACCTTAAGATTTCTGCACTGTGTTTGTGTATCTGCTTCCCCCACTTTCCAGGAGCCAATCGCTTTGAATTCATGATGTGTCTTGTGTGATACCTGAACAAAAGGCTGTTCTACAGGAGTGCTCTCATATTTTCAGGATTTGCTTGTGCACTGAGGTGGCTTCCAAATGTCATGAAATGTGATGCTTAACAGTAAAGCGTGTATGCGCATGCAAGGAAGATTGTTATGAATAAGTAAAAGAATTAACAATAATAGACAACAATGGAATCAGTTAAGATAAGGTTCAGCCAGGGATAGCACTCTTGGGAGGCAGGAGGATTATTTTGCTGACAGGGACTCCTGACCTGTGCCAGGTAAGTGTCCAAAGAGCAGAGTGCTCTGTGCAGAGAAGAAATTGTAAACAGCTGTTATAACTAATGGGTCACAAGAAGAGGAACTGATAAACAACGGAGAGTCAATGAAAATCAGAAGGAAACAGCTGCAGAAGACATCAGAATGATGTCAGGTGATAGACCTACAAAGCTAAAAAAACTGTAAAAGCAGGACTTCAGCTGTTATTGTGAGAGACAGCCACAGAAACATCAAGTTGTTCCTATTTCCTCCACACTCCTTTGTTTGGCCCAGCCAGCCAGCAGGGATGTAAGTATGCAAGTCAGGGGTTGTCAACCTTTTCAAGTTGGGAGCTGGGTCACGCTCCCTCAAATGGTTGCTCCAGCCGCCGGCACTGGAATCAGCCACAGACTCACTTACAGCTGTTGTAAATGTGTTTACAACAGCTGTAAATGAGTCCATGGCTGTCATAAATGCATTTACAACAGCTGTAAATGACTCCGCTGCTGTTGTAAACGTGTTTATGATGGCTGTGAATGAGACTGTGGCCGATTCTGGTAGTGGCTGGAGTGAGGGCATAGGCTGGATTATTGGGCATCATGGGCCGTATCTGGCCCATGGGCCACAGGCTGAGAACACCTGATATAAATTATGAGCTTGTGTGTGTGAGAAAGAGGTATATTGGTGCAATTTACTTAGCACTCAGAATTAAACAAGATAGCATTAGTAATCCAATTGGTCACCACAGCATTCTTACTTTTAAATGCCAACCCAATAAGCAGCTGTACAGAACATGAGAATTTGTAGCAAGATACACAGGTGTGATGTACTAATGTTCTCTATTCATATAAATTGCAGTCACATAGCATTGAACAGCTGCCCCGCCAGAACCATTCTGGGAATACTCCCAACTCTATCTCTTGCCCCAAGAAAACGTGGCCTATCAAAAAAAATAAGACCACGTACACACAAATATTTTATAGGTAAAGGTCTCCTCTGCTCGAAAGCCACTCATATCTAACTCTAGTAGTTTATTGAAAGTCATTCCAAAACAATTTGCTAACTTCAGTCAAGTCTTGAAGCATGATCCTTGTTCCAAACATGACTGAAAATTCAGCATGGAAGTAAACGAAGGAAAAACTCAAAAGTATACCGAAATACATCAAAAGTTGCAACATATTAACATAACCAGAGATGGCATTTGCAGCTCCTATAACTTGTACCTTCTGTGATTTGCTACAATGTAATTTTACAATCCTTAAACTCTGGAATGGTTAGTCAAAATAATACTGCTCATCAACATCATTATTATCATCACAATGGCAGCTTGCCAGACTCTGGAGATGCAAAGGAATTCTCTGAATTTACAGGTCCAGCAAAGCCAGGTTGTTATCAGAAACAAGTGGCAGAAACAGCAGCAGATGAAGACAATATGAATTTTCCTCCATAGATTCAAACTGTTTTGGTTAAATGAGCACTTAGAATATTTTTCTGTTTATGTACATTTTAATATGCTAAAAAGCTAAAGATTCCTTAAAACTATAATGCTTTTTTTATTTTTTAAATCATGTATTTTAGACATGCACCCCCTGCTTTTTCAATCTGCATTTTACAGTATAAGGCATACCTGTCAACCATCCCGATTTGGCCGGGATTACCCTGTAATTTGACGTCGATTGATGTCATAACCCGCCCCGCGCTGCCAAAATCCCGTAATTTGGCAATGGGGGAAAACGCTTTCCATGCATGAGTGGAAGCGCTATGCTGCATGCGCAGCCCCTACGCAATATATTTTAAATTTAATTTAATTTAATAGTCATATTTATATATGCCGCCCACTCAGGCAGAACCCGACTCAGGGCGGCATTACAACAAGTTCTAAAAACACATAAAACACTTTAAAAGACCCATATCCCACCCACTTTAAAAGACCCATATCCCACCCACCCATCCCACCCACTATAAAAAGAAGAAGAGCGAGTTCTTAATTGTTTACATAAGCCAGCAGGCGGGGACCGTGTTCCCATTAGGGCCCCACACCTGCCCCACCAGCCAGGTCTTCAATCCTCTCCTGAAGAGCAGCAAATCTCTTTGAAGTCTTAGTTCTGTTGGCAGGAGGTTCCAGAGGGTTGGTGCGGACACGGAGAAGGCCCTCCTTGGGGTGCTGGATAGATGTGCACCCCTCACTGATGGCACTATTAGAGAGCCTCTCCGGTCCGCTCTGGTTGGATGGTCAGACATTCTTGGGACGATGCGGTCTCTAAGGTATCCTGGCCCACTGCCATATAGGGCTTTAAAGGTCAAAACCAGCACCTTGAATTGCACCCGGAGACAAACTGGTAACCAGTGCAGCTCCCGAAGTAGCGGTGAGGCGCGGGCATATTGTCCGCATCCCATCACCACCCAGGGTGCCGCATTCTGGACCAGCTGCAGCCTCCGAATGGTCATCAAGGGCAGCCCCATGTAGAGCACATTACAATAATCTAGTCGGGAAGTGACCAGAGCGTGGGTGACCATAAGCAAGGAGCCCTGGTCCAGAAGCGTGCGCAACTGGCGAATCACCTGAAGTTGGGCAAAAGCCCTCCTGGCCACAGCCACTACCTGTTCTTCTAGCAGCAGCCGCGAGTCCAGAAGGACCCCCAAGTTGCGCACTGGGTCTGTCTGGGGCAAAACAGCCCCATCCAGTACCAAATATGGTAGCTCCCTGGATAACATGGGGCCCCTTATTCACAGCCACTCTGTCTTGCTGGGATTCAGCCGAAGCACATTGGCCCCCATCCTGACCCCAATGGCCTCCAGGCATCCGGATAGGATTTCAACAGCATCACGGGCCGAGATGTACAACTGGGTGTCATCCGCGTACTCATGGTACCGCACCCCGTGGGAACGAATGATCTCACCCAGTGGCTTCATGTAGATGTTAATTAGGAGAGGAGAGAGCACCGAACCCTGAGGCACCCCATACTTGAGGAGCCTAGGGCTGGACCTCTCACTCTCTAACCACACCGACTGGGTACAGCCCTCCAGAAAAGAGGAAAACCAGGACAACACGGTGCCCTGGATCCCCAGTCCTTTGAGCCGTTCCAGAAGGATACCATGGTCGACGGTATCGAAGGCAGCTGAGAGGTCAAGAAGAGCAAGGACGGATGGATAACCCCCGTCCCGCTCCCGCCAGAGATCATCCATCAGTGCGACCAATGCCGTCTCTGTACCATACCCGGGCCAGAATCATGATTGAAAGGGGTCTAGATAATCCGCTTCCTCCAGGACACTCTGCAGCTGGCGTGCCACCGCCTTCTCCAAAACCTTACCCAGAAAGGGCAGGTTGGAAACCAGCCTGTAGTTGTTAAGGACAGCTGGGTCAAGGGATATTTTCTTCAGGAGGGGGTGCACCAAAGCATGTTTTAGTGGTGCAGGAAATACCCCCTCCCGTAATGATGCATTTATTATCGCCCCGACCCAGCCACCTGTCACCACCTTGGAGGCTTTCACCAACCAGGTGGGACAGGGGTCCAAAGGACATGTAGTGGTACGCACAGCTGCAAGGAGCCTGTCCACTTCATCAGGGACAACAGGATCAAACCGATCCCAGATCGTACAGCAAGACTGTCCTCCAGTGCCCCCCCAACCCTCCCCATCCATGCCGGGATTCAGCCCTGAACGAATCCGATCGATTTTCTCCACCAGATGGTCAGCAAAGTCCTCAGCCAAACCCTGCCAACCGGGCACCGATCTCCCCCTACCGATGAGGGACCTGGTTAACCGGAACAGGGCGGCTTGACGATTATCAGCGGAGGCAATAAGGGTGGTGAAGTATTGCCGCCTCACCACCCCCATCACCCTAATAGCAGCTCTAGCTAGTGTCCAATCGGAGTCATCCTGGGTCTTCACCCAGCGGCGCTCTAGGCGTCTCTTTGCTCGTTTGAGTTCCCGCAGTTCATCCATGAACCACAGGGATGACCTAACCCCACGGGCGCGGAGAGGCCGCAGTGGCACAATTTCATCCAAGGCTGCTGTTGCCGTCCTGTTCCACAGGTCGACAAGTGCCTCGGGTGAATCGTGTAGCCGATCCAGAGGAACATCCCCCAGTTCCCTCTGGAATCCATCTGGATCCATTAGTCGCTGAGGGCGGACCATTTTAATAGGCCCTGCCTCCCTACGATGAAGCGTCACCCCCAGAAAGTCAAGAGTCACCAGATAGTGATCTGACCATGGCACAGGTGAGATGACTAAATCCTGTAATCTCAGATCACTCTGCCACTGCTCCGACAAGAAAACTAAGTCTGGTGTGTGACCACTGCCCCTGGTCGGACCCCGAACTACCTGAGTCAGGTCCATGGCTGCCATGGAAGCCATGAACTCCCTTGCCACCTCAGAAGCCATCCACAATGATGGCAAATTGAAGTCCCCCAGAACCATAAGCCTCGGGAACTCCAATGCCAACACTGAGGTGGCCTCGAGGAGCTCAGGCAGGGCATCCCTTACCCTGCAAGGGGGCAGGTACAGGAGTAAGATCCCCAACTGACCCTTAGGGCCCAACAGTAGAAGCAGGGCCTCACAACCAGACACTTGTGGAGCAGTGGCCCTAGCAACTCCCAATGACTCTCTGGCAACAATGGCAACACCACCGCCCCTCCCCTCACCTCTAGGCTGGTGCCAAATACCGAACCCGGCTGGACACATGTCCGAAAGAGGTACTCCATCCTCAGGTGTCAGCCAGGTTTTGGTGATGCATGCCAGGTCGGCCCGCCCCTCCTGGATAGAACCTTGAATCAGGGGGGCCTTATTACAGACCAAT
Organism: Bradypodion pumilum; assembly: GCA_035047305.1. Classification (NCBI taxonomy): domain Eukaryota; kingdom Metazoa; phylum Chordata; class Lepidosauria; order Squamata; family Chamaeleonidae; genus Bradypodion; species Bradypodion pumilum. The sequence goes on along the minus strand of JAWDJD010000001.1, from coordinate 501,326,919 downwards.
CTGGCATTCACCAGCAGCAGCCTAAAGGCGGGGTCACTCTGGATCTGCTGCTCAGGGCCCAGAGATGTACCTGCAGGGCTGGAACGAGGGATCGCACTTAAACATCGGACCTGCGTTCCCCGAGTGCGGCCTGCCCCTCAGTACCCGCCATACCGCCCCATGCCCGTCACAACACCTATATGGGTCCCTGGAACCCCCCTAGACGGAATGCTGCCTCTCCTTCCTGGCTGGCAGGACCAGCTCCATCTCTTCCTACCCCACCCACAATCCCCCCTTGGTTCCGGCAGCAAAAATGGTAAGCCGCCCCACAGCAAGTTGCCTCCTTCTCTCGCCCCCATGCGGGAGGACGAGGCCAGGTCCGGCGGCAAAGGCAACGGGGCCATTGAAGGCACATCTGGCCACCCAGTTGATGGTAAATGCCTCAGGCGGCCAGGCATCTCCCCCCACCCCCAACCCCTGCCAGTCCGAGTCCACAAAGGAGGACACCGAGGCTGGTGGGCAGAGCACGCCGGCCCCTTTATGCCTGCCGCCAGTGCAGGTGTTCTGTTCAGGGCTGGCGGCGGCAGCGCGGGGTCTCTTCTCCTCCCCCTCCAACTCCATGGTGGAGGACGCTGAGGCTGGTGGGCAGAGCACGCCGGCCCTTTATGCCTGCCGCCAGTGCAGGTGTTCTGTTCAGGGCTGGCGGCGGCAGCGCGGGGTCTCTTCTCCTCCCCCTCCAACTCCATGGTGGAGGACGCTGAGGCTGGTGGGCAGAGCACGCCGGCCCTTTATGCCTGCCGCCAACGCAGGTGTTCTGTTCAGAGCTGGCAGTGGCAGCGCGGGGTCTCTTCTCCTCCCCCTCCAACTCCACGGAGGAGGACACTGAGGCTGGCGGGCAGAGCATGTTGGCCTCTTTATGCCTGCTGCCAGTGCAGGTGTTCTGTTGAGGGCTGGCGGCGGCAGCGCGGGGTCTCTTCTCCTCCCCCTCCAACTCCATGGAGGAGGACGCTGAGGCTGGTGGGCAGAGCACGCCGGCCCCTTTATGCCTGCTGCCAGTGCAGGTGTTCTGTTCGGGGCTGGCGGCGGCAGCGCGGGGTCTCTTCTCCTCCCCCTCCAACTCCATGGAGGAGGATGCTGAGGCATTTGAACTGTTATATCTTTGCTTTTTCACACATCTCTTCATTTGTGTATCCTTGATTCTTTTTGTTTTCCATTCTTTAGCCCCCTGTTTGGTAGCATTTCACCTGACATTTATGTTCTGAGTGAGTTTCTCAATTGACATAGTCAATATTATATGCTTTCAGTGTATCCTTGAATTATTTCTGTTGTCCATCATTTTTATCTGTGAGTGACTTACGATGATATCTCCTGCTGTTCTGATTTTTATTTAAAAGCTGTTGAATATAATGCTGTTCTCAATTTGTGATGAATAAATATTTTGAATTGCCTGGAATGGCAACACTGTGGCAGCTTAATGACTAATAAGTTTTATTTTACACAAACACTTGTGGACTGCAGCCTTCAGCTACAGAGTGCATTGGTGTAGAGAATAGAGTTAGTAGAGACCTGGGTTCAACCGTCAACCCCAGCTTTCTAACTTAATGAGCAAGCCACAAGTGAGGGCTGACTGAATTACCAGGAAGTTTACGGGAAGAAAGAATACAGTAAAGACTTTTAAAGGCTTAAGTGAAAATGGCAGTGGAGCAAAGAAAAATAAAACAAAAGAAGAAGAGCATGAAGGGGAGATCTCCTGTGTGGAGGGAAGAGGGAAGAGGAAGGAAGCATTATGCTTGTGCCTCACCGTTGCTCCGGGAGCTGCACTGGTTGCCAGTGTGCCTCAGGGTGCAATTCAAGGTGCTGGTTTTGACCTTTAAAGCCCTTCATGGCAGTGGACCAGGTTACTTATGGGACCGCATCACCCCAAGGCATTCTATTCTACCCATCCTATGAGGGCAGACCAGAGAGGCTCTGTGGTGGTCCCTTCGATGAGAGAAGCGCACCTGATGGGAACCAGGAGAAGAGCCTTCTCTGTGTTTACCCCTGCCCTGTGGAACCTCTTATCACCAGAACTGCGCCTCCAGATGGAGCTACTCCCCTTTAGAAAGGCACTCAAGACCTGGCTATGCCAGAGGGTTTGGGATCTGACATGTGGAACAGCCCAAGTCTACTGGCTGGTTTAGCTGCCTTAGGTTATCACTGTGATGGTCAGAATTTTGTACTTTGTCTGTTTTTATGCTTTTTTTAATAACTTTTATCTTTTTATTTTATTTTAATTTTTATTAAATTTGTTAACAATAATACAATTAAAAAAAACAATGACTATGAATCAAAATAGACATCATACTTACAAATACAATATACATGACAAAAAATAAGAAAAGAAAAAAACCATGGGAATACAATTAAACTATGACTTAGTAATATACTACCTTCCCCTTTCTTCCATACACCTTTAATTATATTTCCAAAATTTTTAATACATTATAATACTCTTGCAGTTATCCTAATATACATATTCAAACTCTGTTCTTAAACTCATCAGTTTAGTACAACTACTAAGTCAAAGTAAAACTACAATAATTAAAATTCACTAAACACTTTTCACATAATACACCCAGTGTTATTTACAATGCCCTGGAGAAAACGGAGTATCACAGTCATTTTCTAACCCCAAAAACTCCTTTGATCAGGTACCGGTCTATTCCCTTTATCCCCCTTTAATGAGTAATCCACAAATAATTGCCATATTTTCCAAAATCTATTTTTAAAACTATACCCTTTTTCTTATTCATTTCACATGTTAGCTTATCATTCAACGCAAGATCCCACATCTCCTTATACCATTCTTGTATTTTCAAAATTGCTTCATTTTTCCAATTCCTGGCAATGCACTGTCTGCCCATTGTCAACATTATCGACAATAGTTCTTTTTTATCCTTATTTAAATCCATATTTTCCACATCTGTCAACAAAACAGTACTTGGCCCCAATTTGAGTCTCATACACATAACAGCACAAATCTCTTTCTCAATTTCCCCCCAAAAACCCTTTACCACTTTACAACCCCACCACATGTGTTCATATGTTCACAGTGTGTCCTTACAACTCCAACACATTTTATCCTTATTTTTATCTATTTGATGTAACTTCACTGGGGTCAAGTACCATTTCCACAACATTTTATAATTATGTTCTTTCACTCTAACAGACATTGTTCTCATAATCCTTTTCTTCCATTTATTTTTCCAAACCTCATCTACAATCTTTATTTTCAATTCTTGTCCCAATTTATTTTCAACACTTCTTGTGGATTACCATCTTTATTTAACATTATATATATATTTACTTACTAAGCCCTTAATACCCCTTTCTCCCTTTCTTATCTTTGATATCAATTCTTCAAACTCGCATACCTCTTTCCAAACTGACTTCCGTCAAATATTTGCTATTCCACTTATTTACCAACACTATCTGGAGCCAGTCCAACCTCAGTTGGGCAAACATATCTGCTTTTCTCTCTCTTACTACGCGTATCCAGTCTCTCAACAGGAAAACATCATTTCTAAAAAAACCTTCTTTCACCCTTTTGTCAATTTGTATTGGAAAATTTTTGATATCCTCTATTTCTATTATAGGAGATGTATCTGGAGCCAATTCCATCTTCAACTTTTTCCATACTCCTAATAATGTCTTCATCATTTTATTTTTTGTAACAATTTCCCCCATATTACTATCTAAAAATACAATTTTCCCCATTTGATTTAGATCCCTCATCTCAATTTCTTCCCATATTGCCTTTTCCCTTGCTAAAATTTTCACAATATTTTTTATTTGAAAAGTTCTGTAATAATTCCTCAAATGTGACAATCCTAGTCCTCCTTCTTCCTGAGATAAGTACCACATTTTTTTTACAATTCTAGGTTTCCTTCCACCATTACAAAAATTATTTAACAAATTTTGAAATTCCTTAATTTCCTTATAATTTAATTGGATCGGCAGGGCATCAAACAAAAAATTAATTCTCGGTAACAACATCATTTTACATAGCGCAATCCTGCCAATCCAAGACAACTTCAACTTTTGATATTGCTGTATTTTATCTTTAATTTCCATTTTCTGTTTTCCATAATTCAATTTCTTAAGATCCTCAAATTTATTTGAAATATTTATTCCCAGATACATCAAATTATCTTTAACCTGTAATTTAAATTTACCCTTTATTTTCTGTTGTTCCTCCTTATCAATATTACACAGTATCATTTCCAATTTAGCCCAGTTTATTCTCAAACCTGTTATCTCTTCAAAATCTGTTAACTGCTCTTGTATTCTTTCTAGTGCCTTCCTAGGATGCTTCATTGTTATCAAAGTGTCATCAGCATACAAACTTATCTTATTTCCCAGTATTCCTTCAATATCCTTATCTTCTCTTATAGCCTTTGCCAACAACTCCATTGCCATGATAAACAAAATTGGTGACAATGGACAACCCTGCCTTGTTGCAGCTTCTAATTTTACTTCTTCTGTAACATCATCATTTACCCTAACAATGGCAGTACCATATTGATACAATTGTTCAATCGTCCTTCTAAATTTATCTCCAAATCCATAACATTTAATTATCTCGTTAATTGTTACCCACTATAATGAATCAAATGCCTTAAAAATATCTAGTGATAATAATCCAACTTTCTCTTTTGTTTGTCCTTCAATATCTACTAAATCTAAAACTCTCCTTGTCAAATCTGCCATATGTCTTCCTTTCAAAAAACACGTTTGATCTTCATTTATGTAATTACCCATAAAACTATTCAGTCTATTTGCCAATATCGCTGTAAAAATCTTAGCATCTTGATTTATCAGAAAAATAGGCCTATATGATTCCTCTTTTTCTAGATCTTTTCCAGGTTTTGGTAATAAAACAATTATAGTTCTATACCATGAGGTTGGAATTTGCCCTCCTTCCAAAATATAATTATCTAATTTTATCAATTCTGGAACTACAATGTCTTTAAATTCCTTATAAAATTCCGCTGATAACCCATCTTCCCTCAGGGCTTTATCTGACTTCAAGTTGGCTATTACTTCTTTTATTTCTTTCTCCGTTATTCGCTCTTCCATTCTATTTCTATTTTCCTGTTTTATCTTATTTTTTATTTGTTTCCCCAATTGATCCTTTAATTTCCCCAAATCTATATTCTTTTTAGCATATAAATCCTGATAGAAATCTTTGACAATCTTACATTTATCCCTAATGCTATTATATCTTATTCCCTCTTTATTAATCAAAATTCCAATTTCCCTTTTATTTCTCTTTTCTTTAGCAGCTCTTGCTAATAATTTTGAATTCTTATTACTGTATTCAAAATATTCCCGTTTTAAATATACCAAGTCCCTTTTTACCTTTTCAATGTCCTTTCCTACCAATCCCATCTTTAATCTTTGCATCTTGTCAAAAACCTTCTTATCGTTTGTCTTTACATGCTTTTCTTGTAACCGCTTTATCTCTTTTTCAACTTTGCCTTGTGTTTCTTTAAATTGTTTATTTCTAATACTGGCCAATTTAATATTCTCCCCTCTAAAAACCGACTTCATTGCATCCCATACCATATTAAAACTTAGCTCATCCGTATCATTCCAATACCAACTTTCCTTCCATTTTTCAATTATTTGCTCTTTACATTTATGGTCTTTAAAAACTTTAGCATCATATCTCCAATTCCTTCTAATTTTCTTTACTCCCTCTATCCTTAATTCCACCAACACTTTTGCATGATCTGGTTCTTTAAAAATTCCCACTTCCACCTCATCTATATTCCTGTTCATACTCTCTGTTACAAATATATAATCTATTCTGGAGTATGTATTATGCACTTGTGAAAAAAAATGTATAAGCCCTTTCCAACCCTTTAAATTCCCTCCATGTATCTTTCAAGCCTAGATATTTCATTCATTTATCAAGAATCTGCATTTTAAATCCTCTTCCACTCCTTGCTATATTTGTACAATCTAAGTTCGAACTTATTAAATTAAAATCTCCAGCTACAATTATTTTTGTTGCTTTTCCTTTCTCCAACATACCATACATTTTATCTAAGAACTCCCCTTGATGATCATTTGGTGCATATATATTAACTAAGATTATTTCCTCATCATCAACCTTCCCTTTTATTATTAAATATCTACCTTCCAGGTCAGAAATACTATTTATCATCTCGAAACCTAGTCTACTCGAGATCAGAACCGCGACCCCTCTTGCTTTTGAAGTACCATAGGACTTTTCATAAATTTGCATCCATCCTAAAAATAATCTTGTTTGTATCCCCCAATTTTTGATGAGTTTCCTGTAAAAAGACTATATCCAGCTTATCTTTCCTCAGGGCTGATTCTATTCTTCTCCTCTTCACTTGAGAGGCAGTAACTTTCACATTCCATGATAACACCTTAATATTTCTCATATCTTAATCTTAAAAGCCATCTTCTGAAGAACCATATGCTTTTTCATAGACTTGAGTCCATCCTAAAAATAACTTATTAGTTTTTTCCGAATTCTGATGGGTCTCCTGAAGAAAGATTATATCCGGTCTGTCTTTCCTAAGCGCTGCTTCCAACCTCCTTCTCTTCACTTGACAACCAGTACCTTTCACATTCCATGTCATTACTTTTACATTCCTCATTAATTGTATTTCTCCCACCTTTTTTTACACTTCCCACTTCCTCCTACGGACCTGTGATTAACATATAACATTTCCTGCACCTTATACAAATGAATAAAAAAGAAAAAAAAGAAAACATCTAAAAAAATTACATTAAACAATCCACTACTATCCCTCCCCATTTTCTTTTAACAAATGGCCTCTGAGTTTCAGAGAGGGGAGGGGGGGTGCGGTCAGTCATAGGAGCTTGGGAGAGATCAAAAACTACTCCCCACCCAGATCAATTCCTCCTTCCGCCCCTTTAGGCATATTCTCATTTCCATTGCTATCCCGTCTTCTATAACCACCAGATATAATCAGTTCTTCCTTCAAATCAAACCACTCTTTTGTTCCTGCTTCCAACAACTTAGCATCTGTCATTACATCCAAGACATTAGGACCCTCACTGATTAAATAACGTCTTCCCAAGTAAAAAAAACTTAATTGTCGTGGAAATTTCCAATTATACCTTATTCCCTTTTCCTGAAATCGTTTTGTAATTGGCTTCATCGATTGTCTCCAGAAACGATCCTCTATTGGAATGTCATTATACACTTCAATATCATGGCCTTCCACTTTTAGAACCTCTGTTCCTTTTTCCCGTATAAGCGCCATTAAACGTAATTTATCTGATACATTAGCAAATTTTAACATGACATTCCTTGACCCAGTTTTACCTCTTCTTGACCCCAATCTAAATACATTTACAACCTCCTGCGGCGTGAAGCCATCTTCCATAATTTCATCAAGCCATTTCACTATTCTTTCTTTTAATTTGTCTGGGGAGTTCTCTGGGAATTTTCAAATTATGACGTTTGCTCTTCTTAATTGTTCTTCCACATTTTCTAATCTCTTTTCATGATCTTCAACCTTATTTTCTCTCTCCTTTTCTCTTTCTCAAGTCCATAACCTCTGCTTTAGTCGTTGCCTGTTCTTTTTTGATGACATTCTTGTTCTTTTTTGAGGTTGTTTATGTCCTCCTTCACGCCGTCAATTCCCTTCATAATATTTGCTAACATATCTTGCATGTCTTGTTTCCAATCTAATTTAATTTGAGCAATCATATTTCCGATATTATTCCCCAGATTATCAAATTTCTCATTTAGACTTTCAAATTCAGATTTGGATCCTTGCCCCTCCCCCATTGCCGATGTTGTTGGTGTTGTTGCCGTGGCTGTGGTTACGATCATTGTTGGTGCTGTCCCTGCTATTGCCGCTGTGGTTGTTACGGTTGTTGTGGCAGTTGTTGTTGTTGTAACTTTTGCTGTTGTTATCACAATTGATTTTACCGCAGATGGAGCAATGGTAGTTGGCGATATTATTGTCTTCTGTTGCTGTTGTTGTTGTTGTAATTGTTGTGCCATCTTCTTCACTGTCTCCTGTTCCTCCAAGTCCTTTATTTCCTGTTGCATTGTTTTCTTCATCTCCTCTACCTCCTCGTCCAGCCTTGTAAGCCTTCTGAAACTCCTATCTGAGGACGTTGGTCTTTGCACTCTTGTCCAAGCCAATTTCTTCTCCTTCTCTTTCCCTCTCCCCTGCCGTTTCATCCAAATGTATTTCTAGCTGCTTCCCTTTTATCAATTTACATAAACAATTTATCATTCAAGATTCACCCTGTATTTTAAATCTAACCAATTTCAATATATTTATTTCAAAATACAATGCTTAGCCCTTATCCTCTCCTCCCCTCCCTCTCTGTCATATATATGTGTGTGTATTTACACACACATATACACACACATGTATACACAGGTAATCACCCCAGTTCCACTCTATGTGAGGGTGATGAAGAGAAAAAAGTCAGTATCCCAATTCAAGCCTAATTAATTTCCCTCTTAAATTTTAAGTATTTTGAACAAAAAAAAGGGATAAAAAAGGGAAGGTAAAACAAAAAAAAAAAGATCAAAAAGAAAAATCGTATTTGTAAATTAAAAAAAGATAATAGTAAAAAATATAAAATTTTTCCAACAAAGCAAAAGAGAGGGGAGTTAAAATAAAAGCAGTTTAAAAAGTGTCTTCAAACTTTAGCTCAAAAAAAAAAATGGAAGGAGAGCCAACTTTATCTTGCTGTTATTGGATAAATACAAAAATAAAAAACGCTGACGAATTCAGGCTCCTACTCTCAAAAGTTCCAGATTAACGGCAGTTTATTTCCCAGGGCACTAGGCCACAGCACCGTCTTGCTTCACTTTATATCTCTAGAAGGATATGCAGGGGCAGACTTAAACCAACTCCTTTTTCTTTAAAAGCCAATACTCCAAGTCCACGGCTTACATAACGACCAAGAGAGGGGAGCGAAAAGGAAAAAGGAATAAGAAAAAAGAAAAGAAAAAAGCAGGAAGTACTATATTGTTCTCTTTACTTAGCCGCTGATTTATCAGCTCCCACCGGCATAACACAGTACGGAAAAGCTCAGTCTCTTTTCTTCCCCTTGATATTTCCCTCTTTCAAAATCTTTACATAACTGCTCACCGTCTTGCTTTCTCCACTTCTCCCCTTTGCACTTTTCCAGCTCCGCTAAGCTCCGGCCGTCTCCGATCGAGGGGACGGCGGGGGCGAGCGAAGTCCACTTCAGCTTACCTCTTTCACCACCCCGCCGAGATTACCCTTTTCGATCCGGTCATCCACTTATCCGCTTTGCTAACGCTTTTAAACAATTTTACTGGAACGCCGATCTCCTCTCGTTTCCAATCGGTCCGTTTTTCTTTTAAGAGCTCCGGGGACTCGTCGCCATTATAAATCGCCCATCCCCCCGCTCTCTCCAAGATCGAAACTCTGTTTTATCTCCTTTTTCCAGCGCTGCTTTGGAGCCTCCAAAGTATTTTCCGTAACTATTTTTCCTTCTATTTTTTCTAATCCATTTTTTTGCCGATTTCAGGAACTATTTACACTTTTAAAAGTCACTTTCGTTTCTCTCCATTCCGAGCGGAAAAAAGTTCGCCTCTCTCAGCCCTCCATCTTGACACGCCAGGGGGGTCGCAACTTTGATATCAAACAGATTGGGATTTGAGATGATAAAAAGTATATCAGACCCAGAAGGTAGATATTTGATAATAAAGGAAAAAATAGAAGAAGAAGAAATAACGTTGGTGAACTTGTATGTACCAAATGAACGTCAAAATAGTTTCCTAAATAAGGTATATCGAATATTAGAGAAGGAAAAAACAATAAAAATGATTGTAGCGGGAGATTTTAATTTAATAGGATCAAATATAGATAGTACAAATACAACGAGATGTGTGGGCGGAAATAAAATGCATGTGTTAAATAATTGGTTGAAATCCTTGGGGCTGAAAGATACATGGAGGGTGCTTAAAGGATTGGAAAGAGCCTATACCTATTTTTCACAAGTGTATAATACATATTCCAGAATAGATTACATATTTGTCACGGATAACTTGATAAGTAACTTAGATGGCATAGAAATAGGAATTTTCAAAGAATCGGACCATGCAAAAGTTTTGTTGGAAATGAAAATAGATGCTATAAAGAGTACGAAAAATTGGAGATATAATGTCAGATTGTTTAGAGATAAAAAATACAAAGATCAAATGGTAGAAAAATGGGAAGAAAATTGGAAATGGAATGACACAGGGGAAGTAGGAATAGGTATAGTATGGGATACAATGAAAGCAATATTTAGGGGTGAAAGTATCAAGATGGCAAGTATTAGAAATAAACAGTTAAAAACTAAACAAGAAGAAACTGAAAAAGAGATTAAAAAGTTACAGGAGGAACATGCAAGAACTAAGGATAGAAAGGCTTACGAAAGGATGCAGGGATTAAGGAAGGAATTAATAGGAAATGATATGGAAAAGGTGAAAAGAGATTTAGTATACTTAAAAAGAGAATATTTTGAATATAGTAATAAAAACTCAAAATTGTTGTCAAGAGCGGCTAAAGAAAAAAGAAGTAGAAGGGAAATAGGGATTATGGTAGATAAGGAAGGTATAAGATATAATAAGACTAAAGACAAATGTAAAGTGATTAGAGAATTTTATCAAGATTTATATTCTAAAAAGAAGATAAATATAGATAAATTAAAGGATAGATTGGAAATGCAAATTAAAAATAAAATAAGTCAGGAGCATAAACAAAGAACGGAAGAATTAATAACTGAAAAAGAGATAAAAAAGGCAATAAATAAACTGAAATCAGATAAATCACCCGGAGAAGATGGACTACCCGCTGAATTTTATAAAGAGTTTAAGGATATAGTAATCCCGAAACTGTTAAAATTGTATAATGGTATTCTTAATGGGGAACAGTTACCTGTATCATGGTATAGAACAATAATTGTCTTATTACCAAAACCGGGAAAGGACCTAGAAAAAGTAGAATCATACAGACCTATCTCCCTGATAAACCAAGATGCTAAGATTTTTACGGCAATATTGGCAAATAGATTAAATAGTTTTATGGACAAATATATAAATAAGGACCAGGCTGGATTCGTGAAAGGGAGACATATGGCAGACTTAGTAAGGCGAGTATTAGATTTAATAGACGTGGCAAGACAGAACAAAGAGAAAGTAGGTTTATTATCGTTAGATATTTTTAAAGCATTTGATTCTTTACAATGGGTAACAATTAGCGAGATAATTAAGAGTTACGGATTTGGTAACAGGTTTGTAAAAACAATAGAACAATTATACCAACAAGGATATGCCAAAATTAGAGTCAATGATGGCCTCACAGAGGAATTGAGACTAGAGGCAGGAACAAGGCAAGGGTGTCCTCTATCTCCAATACTATTCATCATGGCAATGGAAATATTAGCTAATATAATAAGGGAAGACAAAAATATAGAAGGAATAATGGAAAATAAAATTAGTTTATATGCAGATGATACTTTACTAATCATGAAACAGCCTAGAAGAACTATGGAAAGGATTCAAAAACATTTAAAGGATTTTGAACAAATCACAGGCCTGAAGGTAAATTGGGAAAAATCTGAACTGATTTTAAGTAATATTGAAAAGGAAGAACAAAAGAAAATTAGAGATGAATTTAAATTGCAGATCAAAGCGAACTTGAAATATTTAGGGATAATTATTTCCGATAAATTAGACGATCTGAAAAGATTAAATTACGATAAACAAAAGAAGGAACTCAAGGCTAAAATTCTACAGTATCAAAAACTGAAGTTGTCTTGGTTTGGCAGAATAGGATTGACTAAAATGATGTTACTACCAAAACTAAACTTTTTATTTGATGCCTTACCAATTCAACTGACGGATAAAGATATTGAGGAATTTCAAAAATTATTTGATAATTATTGTAACGGAGGACGTAGAGCTAGAATCTTAAAGAAAATGTGGTATTTATCTCAAAAAGAAGGGGGCTTAGGAATACCTAACCTAAAGAATTATTACAAAGCATTCCAGATAAAGAACGTAGTTAAGATTTTGACGAAGGAGTTGGTTATTTGGGAAGAAATTGAAATGAAGGAAGTAAAGGAAGTGGGTAAGAGCCTTTTTTAGACAAGGAATCAAAGAAAATATTGGTTAAAAATAGAATGATGAAATCAATGTTGGGAGTATGGAAGAAAATTAAAATGAAATTGGCCCCAAATATCTCACCGATAATTGAAATAGAAGATTTGAAAAAGTTCCCAATAAGAATGGATAATGAGATGAAAGAAATATTGTCGACAAATAAGGTCCTCCTGTTGAAAGATTGGATACGAGTCTGCAAAGATAATGGGATGAAAAGAGAGCTATATACCCGGATGAAGTTGAATTGGTTTCAGATAGCAATGTTGAATAAGTGGAATAATAAATATTGGAGGGAACGGAGTTTGGAAAGAGATAGGATGGAATTTGAGGAATTAGTATGGAAAATAAGGAAGGAGGAAATTGGAATTAAAGGGTTGGTTAGTAAAATTTATAAAATAATAAACACAGAAGGTAAACCACAAGAAATATTAAGAAATACATGGGAACAGGATCTGAATTTGAAGATAACGGAAAAGGAGTGGCAAAATAAATGGAGAAAAAGAATTATGAGATCCCTGTCGGTTAGAATAAAGGAACATAACTTTAAAATGTTATGGAGATGGTATCTGACCCCTATGAAATTACATCAGATAGATAAGAAAAACAATAAAATGTGTTGGAGGTGTAAAAATACCTTGGGTACATATGTTCATATGTGGTATGAATGTAAAGTGGTAGAAAAATTTTGGATAAAAATTGAGACTGAGATAGGAAAAATCTTGGGATTGTGTTTTAAGTTGGGGCCAGGCACCACTCTATTGACCGATGTTGATAATGTTAATATAGACAATGATAAGAAAGAGCTGTTGTCTATGATGCTTGTAATGGGAAGATTGTGTATTGCAAAAAACTGGAAAAGTGAAGTAATGTTAAAGGTGGAAGATTGGTATGGGCAGATGTGGGATCTCGCATTGAATGAAAAATTAACATGGGAGTTAAACTTTAAGAAAGGTATAGTAAAAGAAAATAGATTCTGGAATATATGGCGAAAATTTGTTGAATATTCATTGACGAGAGATGGAACATATAAATTGACACCAGACCAAATGAAATTTTGGGAACAATAGAAACGAATGGGAGATCCCACAACCTCCTAGGACAATGTATATAGCACCGGGTGATAAAGTATGTAATTGTATGTAATATATAGTCTGTACTTTTTCTTTTTTATGAATGTAAGGTTGTTTTTCTCTTCTAGGGGAATGTATTCAATGTATACTCGCTTATTTGTTTTTTCTTTTTTATTGCATTGTATTGTATTGTACTGTAATGTTATGAATGTTTAAGTTTTGTAATTTTGTTTGAAAATTAATAAAAAAAAGCCATCTTCTATGACCTCTGCTTCCTCTTACGGGCGTGTTTCCCTCCACCACACATAAACAATAACAATAGCTAAAACAATAAACATTCATACCTACCCTCCCCACTTCTTTCTACAAAAAGTAGCCCTTGACTATCAAAGAGAGGAGGGGGGGACGTGCAAGATGTGCCTACTATCTAATGCTCCAGCGCACAATCTTATTTTTGAAAACGCACAAACATTTATAAAAGTTATTTCTCTTCCCTGCATCACTCTATTATCTTCTCCATCCACTAAATCCTGATTCACCCTTCGTCTACCACCATCAATGTTTTAGAATCCACATCTGTTCCTCCTGTAGAACCCCTCTCTTCAAAATTTCCATAGTCTCTTTTTATTCCCCTTGATTCTATTAAAGCTTTCCGTAATCCAAGCCATTCTTGTGAAGCCACCTTAACCAAACCAATTAAACACAAATATTCTAAAGCATCCATATAATCTCCAATTATATTTTATCCCATGTTCCATCAAAATTTTGTTGCTGGTTTCATCTTATATCGCCAACCACGTTATTCCACTGATATATCATTGTAAACCTCAACATCATTCCCATCTATTTTTAAAATGCCAGACCCAGCTTGTTTTATAAAGGCCATCACCTTTAATTTATCCCCCCAATTTGCAAACTTAACCAAAACATTTATTTGAACGCTTTTCCCTTTCCTTGCACCTAATCTATAAACATTTGCAATATCTTCATTCTCAAAATCTTTCCCTATTTTCAAACTGTTTAGCCAATTAACTATTCTTTCCTTCAGCTGGTCTGGTGTTTTCCCCACAAGATTACGAATTACTATGTTCTGTTTTCTCATCATCTCTTCCATCATGTCTATCCTTTTCTCCTGCACTTCTACTTTCATTTTAGTATCCTTTTCTTCCTCATGTAACCCTTTCATGTCATCCTGCATCAATTTCATATCTTTTTGCATTGACTTAACACTTATATCCATCCTCTGAAAATTAAAACCAACCTTCTTAGAAAAATCAGTAAACATTGCAACCAGCTTATCCTGTTTTTCCATAATTTCATCTTTGTCTTTTATCCTTGTTTCCTTAATTTCATGAAAACCCTTCACATTTGCCTCCTCCATCCTCTCAAATTTCTTAATCAATTTACCCAACTCAACCATAATTTGCATTTGGTCCATTGGTACAGGTTCTGGTGTTGCTGTTGATGGGGGTGCTTCTTAAGTTGCTGATTTATCTTTCTTATCATCCTTCTTCGCATCCATCTTCTTAGGCTTCACCACCTCTTCATCCTTTCCTTTTCCTTTTCCATGTTTTTCCATTGTAACTTCAAATAATAGTCTCAATGTGGCTACCCCTTTATTTCCTCCAAATCCATCTTCCTGGTCAAATTCTAGATTCAATTAAAGGTAGTAAACTTATAGAGTTGTGACTTCTATTAATTCAATAATTATAATCCAACCAAGTAAGAAAGCTTCTTTTTTATCCTTATTATAATCCAATTGTAATATTGCTTCAAAATGTCCTCAACACAGTTAAATGTTCCCAGCAATTAAAAAAAAACTCCCCTTCCAAACCAAAAAATCAAACTATTTGATCCAAATGTGATGTATGTAAAGGGGGAAGGGAAAAAAAAGAAAAGAAAAAAAGTTATTCCACAATTATAATCCAAGCCGCAGCGTCAGTTTCTAAATATAAATTTATAATCTATCCAAATATCCGATTCCCAAAATACCAGGTTCAAATGTCACTTTTAAAATGAGCAAAATCCAAAAACTGCAACAATATGGCAACTGTGAAAATGCAGGAGACAGTGGAAAGGTGAAGACGAAACTAAATTTTAAAATATCAAATCAGTGTTCCAACCAATTTCAAATGGTGATCCAGGGAGAATAACAACAAAATAATAATAGTAATAATAAAAAAAATCTTTTCCGTTATGGAGATCGAACTATTCAGTTCCAAAATGTATATAAATAAGAAATGAAAAATCTTAATCCAAACCTCAGCGGTTTCCAAGCAAGGTCCACCTCTGTTCAATGAGGCCAGTGCACTTCAGCAACCCTCTTTCTCCTTATTTCTTTCACCTCCTTCCTTTCTTTTAATCCTTCCATTTCCACTTCTGTTCTCCTTCCATCAAAATACCACCACTCCTTCACTCCAACTCCAGAACTACCACTCTAATCTTGTCGCTTTAACTCTGGGTCGTCTTTCTGTACTTTCTCTAACTTTCGATCTTTACAAAGCTCGCTGCCATTACTCCTTCTCACACACACACCTTCCTTCCTCCTTCTTCCTTCGGACCTCCAACTTCCACTCTCCTTCGAGACTTACTTAATTTCTTCGGGCTCTCTCCTCCATCCACTCCACGATCCCTTGTCCACCGCTGTTTTGTTTGATTTATTATAGAGCTCCGAAGCCCCTCTCTTTAGTTTCGAATGATCGAGGTCCTGTCTGGCCACAGGACGGCTCATTCAGCCCGGCCTGTGCCACGCTTCACTCACCACCCAATCTCCAAACCCCGACCTCGATTTCACCCAAAAACTTAATCAAAAGCACCCAGGACTTCAGGGCAGCTATTTTCTTGAAAGTTTGTCTCCAAATCATTTCTAATCACAACATTAAAATCACATTAATAGCTTGAGCTGATCAGAATACGTGTTACCCCGGCAGCATCTTAGCCATGCTCCCAACTTTTATCTTTTTATCTTTACTATTCTTCTCTTAAGGGGTTAGGGAGGGACTAGAGGGTTCTAGGTTTTTAAAGATTGTGTAGGTATTTTATTGTATCTTTTATCTTTTGTATTATGTATTGTGTTGTGTGGAGATTGCTTTCTTTTGGTTTTAAAGAGTTTTCTCCTTTTATGTTGTTAGCTTCTCTGGGTGGCGCCTGTGCCAAAAGGGCGGGATATAAATGCCCCAATAAATAAATAAAAAATAAAAATCTGGGTGGGAAAGAGCAGAGGAAGACTGCCTGGATGAGTAAGGAGAAAGGATGGACATGTATCTCCATGATTAAAAGAGCACTGGGATAATTAGGTGGAAGAAGAGTCAGGAAGACCTGTTTGTTATACAAGTATGTGGCTAAGGGATGACAAAGAATGCTTAGGCATGTAAGTTGAGCACAAAAGATATGGCCAAATGGTGAAGGTTGCAAATGAAGAAGAAAAACTGTTTGAGGAAACTGTTTCTTGCAATAAATTTGACTCAAATAATCAGTTTCAAACAGAATGTATTCAAATAGTCAATATTTCATATTCATTCTTAACAGAATATACTCCAAAAACTCAATACTTCATCTTGTATATCAATAATATAATTATACTCTCTAAGCTTTTCAAAAAATTATTTCTTCATCAGGAGATTTCTTCCAAATAATATTCTGTGAAGTAACAATGACACAATTTATAAAACAGTAAACACACATTAGGACAGTATTATAATTTTCAAACCACATTGGCAATCAGCCCAGAGCATAATCTAAAATACAATACATACCACAGATAATCTATTATTTACATTAACTTTGTTTGTTCTTTTGCGTCTGATAGCCTCTCTAAGTGCTACTTCTCTTTTTGGGCTCCAAAACATTAAAAAAAATCTCTAGACATAGAAAATATATACTATCTTGCATGGGAGTTGTTTTTCTAATCACCTACTAATTTTCTTCCTCTCTGAAAGGGAACAGCACAAAAGAAAGGATTAAAGGGAAACAGTCACAAGAAACATTCCTGATTAAGACCCAAAGGGGCCAAGGTCTTAAGACGATGGATATAGAATGCTTCCCTCTGTAAAAGTAATCTATCAATATCTACTTTTTCATATAGCCTTGGTTGAACCACTCCAAGGACCACAAATCTGAATTGTTCATCTGTATGTTGTTTCTCTATATAATGCATCACCAGGGGTGCCTGCAAAGTCTGATTTCTGATCCTTGATCTATGTTCCCTAATTCTTACTTTTAAGGGTCTTGTAGACTTACCAACATACTTCTTATCACAGGGACATATCCACAGATAAACACAGATGACACTGTTACAATTAGAGAAGCTCTTCAAAATAAGAGTAAAACGAATCTCTGGAAATGATACTACCTTAGTCTCCCAAACATTTGCAGTTGACACAGTTGTAACATTTATGATGACCAGGAACAGCCCTTTTTAATGATGTCTGTTGGGTACCACATTCGGTGTGAGAAACTAAATTACCTAGTGTCCTGGTCCTCCTAAAACTGATGATTGGTTTACAATTACAGCCCAGAATATCCTCAACTACATGCCAGTGCTTGAGGATGATCTTCTTTATGTTGTTAGCCAATGGAGAAAATTCCAAAGACCAATGCAAACCTGAGTCATAGGTTGTATGATTCATTTCTTGGGCAGATCTTGGGTTTTGACCCTAAGACTTAGCTATCTGGTTCTCAGGAAACAGGATGCTGCCGCTCTAGCAATCCACATTCAGGAGTTCTTTTGTCTTTCCCATTACCTTACATACTCTATAGCAGGGTTTCTCAACCTTGAGCCTTCAGGTGTTCTTGGACTTCAATTCCCAGAAGCCCAAGTCAGCAAATCTGCTGATCAGTGCTTCTGGGAATTGAAGTCCAATAACATCTGGAAAGCCAAGTTTGCTGACCCCTGATCTATACCTAAGCCAGTCAAATTTTGGCTCAGATGTAGAGCTATCACTTTTTTTGGGGGGGGGGGCAGCCTGGAGTGATTGAAAAGCAAACATTGAGGTTGCTTTATAGGAAACTGTTTCCTGTAAGGAGACACTTTGCAGTGCAATCAGGCGTGTCCCTTTTCACCCAGCAACATCTTCTTCTTTTATGTCCCAATCAAATGTTAAGCTGCCAAAATGAAGCCACCTTCTAGGCTTTTTCATTGGCCAAACCTATATCCTTATTGGTACATGTTTTTGGTAGTAAATGGCAAACAAGCAAATGAGTTGGATTCTATATATCTCCACATTCATACACTGTCTTGTTGTCCTCCAGCAGCCCCCACTGGAGTATGTTGGTCTTACATTTAGGGATTCTGACCTTCAGCCTACTCAGGGTCCTCCAAGTGATGTAGGGGAGGTTTAGTTCCTCAGACATATCTTCCTTTAATGTTATTGCTTGTTCAGTGAGCTCCTTCCTCCAGTTTCTATTTTGATAATGCTCTTGCGTATCCTCAAGAATGTTTGTTCTTGCCATAAAGCTCTTTCTGGATCTGAGTTGGCAGACTCAAGGCACATATCTATTCAGAGGATGTTGGGGTGCGTGTGTGTCATTCTGTTGCTTTACTCACTTGATCACACCCTTAATCAATTGCTTTGTAACACAAAAGGCAAGGAAGCTTCATTTCCAAAGTAAAAAAAGCTTACTCTCCTCTGTTCCTCTCAACTCAGCATCTTTTTTGGTTTTACTTTAGTTTTTCTTTCTTTTCCCCACTTTTAATTCCAACATAGTGAATGTCAGACTTAACTTGAGAGGGTATTGCTCCACCCAGTTAATGTCTCTAAGCTCTTTGCTGTGCACTGTGGTCAATAAATATTGACCGATATCACTGTCCATTGGGGCCCTGAGAAGGGCCATTGGTTAAAATGTCTCTTTGTAGTCATTCTGGTGCTTCCGGATTGAAAGGATTAGCCGGGGGGGGGGGGATCTTTGTTGCCAGTGATAAATCTCTGTTGCCTAGGGGACACACAAACAACCCTGATTCAGTTCATTTTTACATCCTCATCTAAAGACAGTATGTATTCCTAGTTTCCCCATGGTCCATCTATCAGAAGAAACACACCATTTTGCAATTGTGGCAGAAGGACCTGTCCCTGTGGTGCCACCAGTATCTTCTTTGGTGACACCACAAGGCCGTCTTGTCAGCCTCAACTTTTGGTCTGAAAATTTCAAGGGAAGGCATTCTGCTGACCTTGCAGTTAATGGAAACAATACTGAGGCAAGGATTAAGTGCTTCCCAAGGGGTACAAAATTGGGTGCATCTGCTAGTAAATGACAAGTATGTGTTTTCAGTGGAACATGGCATTAGGGTATGAATCAAAGAGTTCCACCCAAAGCAGTACTTTTGAAAATCAAAAGTGGAGATCCCTGGCACTACTTTTTAAGTAAAACCCAAAACATCAAAATGATTTAATGACACTAAATTTAGAGGGTTCTTCAGGCCTTCTAGATGAGCTGCACCCTATTTCTCTTCTTATGAGAGTAACTCCATGAAATCTCACTGTAAAGTTGAGAGGGATAGGACTCCAGCTAAAGGGTTTAAATGAAGTTCTTTAAGACTCTTGAAACTTTGGAAATAAATCCTATTCCATCTGTACGTCTTTTCAATTTAACAGAGAAAAACCACAGAGAGTGGAAAGGAGGGTGAGGATTGGGTGGGTGGGTTTAATTTGGCCAAGAAGGGTGTATTTCGTATAATGCCGAGATCATTTAATTTCTTCTCTCCAAACACCACTTCAATAAGGTTCATTTTACTCCCACAAGTTATTCAATCTCTGCGGTGGAGAAAGTCACCCCTCTCTGATGTGGAATTCATAGGAAGCCAACTGCCAACATGGGTTTGTTGAAACGGAATATACGTTAGAGCAATAAACTCTTGGTAAACATCTGGGCCTATGAGTCTCTGATAGATTTTGGATAATCCTAAAATGAGACCCAAAGCAAGAAAACCCCAAACCTCTATGATAGAGTTCCACATGGCTTCTGGTTGGCAATGTGACCTAAAAAGAATATGACACATACACCAGGAAACCATCCAGATCAGAATATAAATAAAAGAAATGCAAATTTTAAAAAGGGTTGTTATATTTAGCTCATGCTTGGAATTTGGGACCATTAGCTAGTCAAAGAAAACTTTGATCTTATATGTATCTATAGATACATCACACTTCAATCATCCCTCTTTATTTACTGGCTTCATGTTCCACCTTTCTTCCAAGGAACTCGGGATGCTGTACAAGGCTTTTAGCTTCCAAGTATGGCTTCATAGCAACCCTGATTAGAATGCAACTCCTCCTGCAAGATTCAGTGATGGTGAACCTTGATACTCCAGGTGTTCTTGGACTCCAATTACCAGAAGCCCAAGTCAGCATGCCTGCTGATCAGAGCTTCTGGGAATTGAAGTTCCAGAACAGGGTTTGCCACTATGCTAGTATGATACATTCTAGTAGCTATACATAAAGGAAACAGAGTCAAAATGGATTTCTCTATTTGACATTTTGCACCCCCACTCTGAGACTGTTGTGAATGTGTAAAACCACTCAGTTATAAGAGTCATTCTTGATTGACTTCTGTCTCCCATGTAAGGAATGTGGGAAGCATTATCTTCAGTCAGTCTGGAGCTGGGGTACAAAGAAAGAGCCTCCTTGATGATTGTGGTATTTTTGAACCACATTTGGACATACCCTGGTGACAGCAACCTTTTGTTGCCAGCCAATCTTTCTCACACCAGGTTAGGCGGAAGGAACTGCAGAAGGAACTCACCCACGGGTGCCTTCATTTTGGCAGTTTCACATCTGGCCTAGACATGGAAGAAGAAGAACTCTGGAGCTGATAAAAAGAGAAGATGACAGAGATAAGTTGCTTTGGATTCACTGTGCATGAAGTTGCAAGCACATGTGCATGCTCAAATATGGCATGTTACCTATGGCAAACAACAGGCTAGTTCCACCTGTCCATCCCTCATGAGAAAAGATGTCTTGGGGGTACCTTTGTCCCAAGACCTATCATTGTGACTGGTTAGCGGCCTTCCTGATGTTGCAGGTTTCCAATTCCCATCAATATTAGTCAGCAGAACAATGCTCACAAATGATGGAAGTTAGAGAGTCTTCATTCCCCATTAATGGCCTACCATAGAGGAACAATCTAAGGCTGAAAAAGTCATTCTTGAGAGGAATACCTCTCCTAGAACTCCACAGGCAGTATGATCTGTGGTCACACTCTTAGGGGATTCTGGGAACTGTCAGTGTCCCCAGACTCCTAACCTTGCCAACCTCTAAGTCAGTGTTTCCCAACCTTTGGATTTTGGACTTCAAATCCCAGAAGCCGAAGTCAATTCCCCAAAG